>CP106734.1:129254471-130499350 GCA_025506655.1 Gossypium rotundifolium
TCTTCTTTATCTTTTGCTACTATCAACATGTCATCAACATAAATAAGTAGATACACAAAAGAACCATCACTGTTTTTCTTAAAGTAAACACAGCTGTCAAAACTACTTCTTTTAAAATCATGAGAAGTCATAAAGGAATAAAACCTCTTGTACCACTGTCTTGGTGACTGTTTCAAACCTTAAAGGGACTTTTTCAGCAAGCAAACATAGTCCTCTTTTTCTGAGACTGTAAAACCCTCTGGTTGTTGCATGTAAATATCTTCCTCAAGTTCTTCATGCAAAAATGCACTTTTTACATCTAACTGTTCAAGCTCCAAATCATGCATGGCCACAATACCCAGCAAAACTCGAATCGAACTATGCTTCAAACTGGGGAGAACACATCTGTGAAGTCCACTCCTGGAATTTGACTGTAACATTTTGTAACAAGCCTTGCTTTATATATGGGTTTTTCAACTCCTGGAGTCCCTTCTTTCTTTTTAAACACCCATTTACAGCGAACAAACTTTTTAGCAAATTTCACAAGATCCCATGTTCTATTTTTATGGAGTTATCTCATCTCCTCTTGCATAGCAAACATCCACTTTTCTGAGTCTTCACAGCTAACCGCCTCAGAATAATTAGACGGCTCTTGGTTTGCATCTATATCTTTGGCCACATTTAAAGCATAAGCAACTAGATCAGCCTCGGCATACTTCTTTGTAGATTTAATTTCTCTTCTAGTTCTATTTTTGGCGATAGAATATTGTGGTGAAGAAGCAACTCTATTCTCAATTTTTGTACTGGCTTGAGGAGTCGACCCTATATTAATCTGATGCTCCACCTGCTTTTGATTTTCTTTATTGGAAGAGTTTTTAAGAGATAAGTTAGGTAGCATAGCAGTTTCATCAAAAACAACATCTTTGCTAACCACAACTTTTTTATTTTCAGGACACCATAACTTATACCCTTTTACACCAGCTTTATAACTAAGAAAAACACATTTAATAGATCTCGATTCCAATTTTCCATTATCAACATGAGCATACGCAGGACACCCAAAGATCTTTAAATCAGAATAATTAGCAGGATTACCAGACCATACCTCTTGTGGAGTCTTTTTCTCAATGGCAATGGATGGAGATCGATTGATAAAAAAACATGCAATAAGGCTACTTCGGCCCAAAATGACTTTGGTAAGTTAGCATTTGACAACATACATCGAACCTTCTCCATGATCATTCTGTTCATTCGTTCTGTAACACCATTTTGCTGTGGTGCATGACGAACTGTCAAGTGTCTCATGATCGTGTCAAACAGTTGAGTTTTAATATTTATAAAGAATGATCGAACATGTAAACTAACTATGACAACGATTGAGGCAAGTGCACCTATCAAACAATAGTATAGTTTAGGCAAGATTGTTTTATCGAACCCAAAGGAGCCTAAAAGTACTACTACTCACTTTCTTTCTATTATTTAGCTTAAAATATAGAGTGATTGGTTTATGTAATGAAAAACTACTAAACTAGATGCAAGGACAAAAGAATGAAACTTTTGGGGAAAATACTGTGGAAAAACTCAGTTGATTACGACGACACCCTCAAGAAGAATCCACCTATGACTTCTCTAGTTATCTAACTTTTAATTCATATAACTTATTTACTTAGCTTGATCCATGGTACTCCCTAACCTATATTAAACCCTCTCTCGAGGCGAATAATGTCTAACCTTAGGTTAATTAGTGGAACTCTCGTTCTCTTATAATAACCCCCTAAGGAAGCAATAAATAGATCAATGGACTCCCATATTAGGTTTCACCCTAATCCGGTAAAATCTCGTCACCCTATCTCTAGGTGTGCAATCAACTCCGCTTAATTATGCTAGATCTACTCTTAGGCAGGGTCTATTCCTCCTCCACCTAAGCACATCAGATTAAATTAAGCAACATAATTAAGAACAAACTAAGTACTTATCATATAATTTAGAAATTAAATAACAAAATCCATCATAGGTTTCATCCCCTTCAGGTATCTGAAGGGTTTAGTTCATAACAAAATAAGAAAACATCTCAAGAGAAAAGATAAAACAAAACATAAGAAATCCCTAAAACCCTGAAGGAATTGAAGGAGAGATCTTCCGTCTTGAGTAGAACTTCGGCTTCTTGAGATGGATCAATTGGCTATCCTCGAGTAATTCCCTGAATAAAAGCTCTGGCGGAAAATTCTGCCTAAAAACTCCTCCTTAGAACGGCTGCCTTGGGTTGTTTATATAGGCTCCTTAGATGCTTTACTTGGCTCCTACGTACCTCTTTTAAGTAGAATTAGTATTAAGGTGTTTAAGTAGACTTAGGAGTATGTTTCTTTGGCTTCAACATCCAAATCTGAGTGAAATTGCTCATTCCCGTGGCAGGGGCACGCCCATGGCACACGCCCGTGCAAATTGTCTTCAGGCTGTGTATCAATTCTGTTGATTGGGGTACGGCCATTTAAATCATGGCATGGCTGTATGAAGTAAGTAGCAAGGCACAGCCGTGTGGCTTGAAGTCCAGGCCGTGCCGAATTCTTGGGTTGGCCCAATTTGGTCCGTTTTAAGCTCGTTTTACATTCTTTTCATCCTCGGGTGCTTTTCTGAGTATAAACATGAAAAGAAAGGATTAAAAGAACATTTTTACATAAATCAATGGCTAAATCATCCAAAAGCATGCTAAATATGGGGTTAAAATATGTTACTTTTACGGTTTATCAAATACCCCCACACTTAAGCTTTTGCTTGTCCTCAAACAAAATTCTCAACTTACAATTAAAACGAACTTTCCATAATTCATAATTCCTATCGACAATGTCTCATCATAATTCATAGATAATTTATACATGGACAATTTAACTCAAAGAACCCTAAAGTTTCAATCAAGATAAGTCATACCTTTGTAGTACGAAAACATAGGTGTCTCCTCTTATCTGAATAATTACCTTTAATTCAAAATCGACAAGGATTGACATCCTCACTAAAGGTTCACTCAAATCACTCAAAGTGTTTAAGGTTCAAGAATAAGCACTCATAAGTCGAACCTGAAAAGTTTAATCCCATAGGCTTGCCTAAAAATCAAATCTCCACCACTATTTATGAGATGATACACAGATCAAAAGGTCTTTATCAGGGTGGTAACGGGGCTAAGGTTAAGGGTGTGGATAAAGGCTTAATTAGAAGGGTTAGAATCGAGATTGACCTGACAAATTACCTAGCTAGAGAAATGAACTAATATAAGTAATTACATCACTTGAAAACTAATAATACTATTACTGATGATACATCTAATACGAGCTTTTCTTCGACAATTGGAATTTAAACATATAAGCTCTTTTTAATAATGACTACACTAATACTTTGAATGTACTTTGAATTTTTTTTAATTATAAACTCCTAAAATATTACATCATAAATGATAAATGTAACTACTGAACTAATATAATTCGGTAACTTAATCAAATTAAATCGCGATTAAAGGGTTGTCAAAAGAATGGTGATAACAAATACAAAGGGATTTTGGGTTAATATTAGTGGGTGAGTCAATGAAAAGGTTATTAGGATTCAAAGGGTTCACTAAGGGTTAATTTGTAAAGGTAGGCTTTTAATGGAGTAAGTGGGTTAAATCCTATGTGCCTTTATCATCTCTGTATATCAAATCAAAAGTGTGGTCTCGACATGTATAAACAAGGCAAGTTCTAGAATAATAGTTCAAAGTTGACATACTCATAATCAATAAAGTGAGCATGAAAAAGGATATATGCTCTATAAAGCTCAAAATCTCACAAAAATTATGGGTGTTTTTGACATCATTCCTTATAAATTCCAAATTTCAAGGTAATACTCAAATTCAGTTCAACGACCCATCAATTTTTATTTTTATTTTTATTTTTTTGAAAGTAGACTTACCATGCCTAATTCTCTAGTATTCTTTAAATTTAATCATCAATGCACAATTAACTATGACTTAATCTAAAACATATCAATAAAAATCATAAATCATTAGAAATTTCATCCTAATTAGTAATATGAGAAAAATACTTTTGAACAAGTTTAAAATTCAGGATTTTGAGAACAATGAAAAATTAGGCATTAATTTAAGAATTATGCAAAAAGTTAGGCACTTTTATCCCCCCACACTTAAGATGTACATTGCCCTCAATGTACAAAGATAGGTAATAACTATTAATATAAGATCAAAAGAGAGGGATAGAGTGCCACTTCCTAAATTTTGGGTGATTTTCAGGAGGATGGCAGAGAAATATAAGTTGGAGGGGCCAGTCTGATGGGGTGTCTACCGATGATCTTTGTGCTAGATGAAGAAATTGGGTAGCCTGCAAAGATATAGCCAAGAAATCTAAAGAAACATTAATAATATACTAATATTATAATTAAAGATAAAGGAAATAAAGAGAAGAAGACTAAGAAGAAAACTGAAATTGAAAGAAAAGACTAATGGACTAAGGGGTTCTTATTGTTGGATGATTCGCGAGGTGGGTGTGACCTCTAAGGCTGTGGTGCGTTGGTGATGGTGGAAGTGGTGTGATTCCCTAGCAGCCTTTAGAACCTAAAACCAAGAAACTAAATTAAAATAAACTAAACTAAACTAAGCATAAGATTGTTAAAGAGAAGGAAATTGAAGCAAAAGAGAAAAAAAATAAAAACTATATGGTCTCAAAGATCCTTGGCTTGGTGTTTGAATGAAGCGGCCAACATGAACTTATGTAGATCGATTTCTCATAGGGAGATTATGTTTGGCCTCTTACACTTCTTCGACATGATTTTAGTGTAGCTCAAGAGTCTGAACACCTTTCTTAATGCAAGACAGAAAAAATTGAAAGAAAAAGAAGGAGGAAAGAAGATGGGGGAAAGGGGAAGGGCTGTGGGGTTTAAATAGACTTTTACTTCTGACGCTGTCCCATGCCCGTGTATCTAGGGCGTGTTTCTTTACACGACTGTATCGCACGGCTGTGTTTGAAGGTGTGTTGGAGATTAAACACCCGTGGTCAATAAGTCAGTATCTTCACAAGGTCGTGTCGCACGATCGTGTTCTAGGCGTGTTGGAGTGCCATGCCTATTTGTCTCTGATGCCACACCCATTTCTAAAATGGCAGTGTTGACCCACGGCCGCCTCGTACGGCCGTGGTGGGGTAGGTGAGCCCGTGACTTCTGCAGTTGGTTGGAAAAGGATTCGCACGGCCTCTGCTATGTCAGTATAGTGATTCGGAGTACCCACATGGTTACGGCCACGGCCGTGTGCTAGACCGTGTAGTCTGGGACTCTGTATTTTTTTTAATTTTTTGAATTCTAAAAGAGAAAATAAAGATAAGAATAAAACTAAAACTACCAGATAGAAATTATTGTTAGTACTCGGGTTACCTCCCGAAAAGCACTCGTTTATAATCTTAAGCTAGACTCTTCGAAAAAAATTTCAAGGAGGTTTAAAGGTTTGAACATCTTCCCTCATGTTTATAGTTCTATTTTCATGACAAAGTTCAAGTCAAGAAGCGTTTACCTTGGAGGTGTCAAATGTTAAGTTGCTTACCTCAACTGTTTCGTGTGGGAAAATATTACTTAAGAAGAATTTCTCCCTTTGGTTTAAGGTCTGCTGAAGTGATGTGGGAATCTGCTTTGTCTAACAGTACCTGGTCTTCTATTTTGTAGTGGTTTGATGTTTCTAGGAGCTCTTCTTGTGGTTCTTCTGGTTTTACTTCGTGCGGTTCTTCTTTGACTTGTGTCCTCTGTTCTTCAAACTTGTCAATCCTAAGGTCTTGTCCCTTGTAGGATTCTTCTTTGTTGTTTTGGGACTTACGGGTCGGTTCAGGGTTGTCTTTATGTGGCATTTCCTACGATGAAAGTTGAACAATTTGATTATCTATTGAAGTGACTTTCTTACCTTCATCATCTGTTGTTCTGGCCGAGTCGAGAGCTTGAAGCTTAAATGATTCATCTCCTACGCGAAGTATGAGTTCACCTATGGCAACGTCAATTTTAGTTCTAGCAGTTGCTAGGAAAGGTCTTCCTAGAATTAAGGGGATTGAATTATCCTCATCCATGTCTAAAACAACAAAATCTACTGCGAAAACAAATTTATCGATTTTTACAAGAACGTCTTCAATAATGCCCTAGGAATTCTAACAGTTTTATCAGCTAGTTGAATACTCATCCTAGTTTGTTTGGGCTTCCCTAGACCTAGTCGTTTAAACAATGCATAAGGCATGACATTTATACTTGCCCCTAGATCAGCTAACGCATTATCAATAGTTAAACTACCAACTAAGCATGGAATCGTAAAACTCCCTGGATCTTTTTATTTTTGCTGTAGTCTATTTTGTAACATTACCGAGCATGTTACGTTTAGTTCCACATAGTGCTCTTCGTCTATTTTGCATTTGTTTGTAATTTCCTCGCGTCTAGCATCTGGAAAAGAGCTTCAAGAAGGGGTAAGTTAATATGTAATTTCTTTAAAAGTTTAAGAAACTTACCGAACTATTCCTCTGAATCATCTCCCTTCAATGCTTCGGGATAAGGTATGAGAGGTTTGTATTCCTTGATTATTGGTTTTGGCTTTTCGTGTGCTACCTCTATTTTGCCTTTTTCTTCCTTGGTTTCTTATGCCGCGGTGGGCTCGTCGACCTTTATACCCTCTTGAGCTGTGATGGCTTTGATCTGTTCTTTTGGGTTTATTTCTGTGTTGCTTGGTAGACGTCCTTGTTGACGTTCAAAAATCAGCTTTGTGAGATTTCCCACTGTCCTAGTAAGTTCTCCAACTTTATTCTCGATCCCTTTGATCGATTTTTTTTTGTTCATCAAGTGCTGCTTCAGTCTTTTGGAAACGAGAATCTATGGCTACCATGAATTTCGTCAGCATCTCTTCGAGGTTTGATTGCTTCTCTTGTGGATATGGCTGATTTTGATAATTTGGAGGAGATCGCTGCCTTTTATTTCCTTGTCCTCCCCACAAAAAATTTGGGCGGTTCCTCCAACCTGCGTTATAAGTGTTACTATAAGGATTATTATTGGATCTGAAATTGTTACCTATATAGTTTGTCTGCTCATGTTCTACTCCTGGTTGGTAGGGTAGGTACTCAGGATTCGCCTCATTCCCACTTGCTTCGTATTGCATTACCGGGTGTACCTGTGAAGAACATAAATTATCAAGCTTTTTACTCATCATCTCCACCTGTGTTGACAGCATTGTTACTGTGTCTATGTTAAAAACTCTGGCTGATTTTGTCGGTTTGGCCCTTGTAATTTGCTATTGATAGGTATTCAACGACATCTCTTCAATAAAGTTGTAAGTTGCTTCAGGAGTTTTGTTATTTAAAGTTCCACCGGCTGATGAGTCAATCATTTGCCTCGTTGAAGAATTCACACCGTTGTAAAAGGTTTGGACTTGAAGCCACAAAGGTAATTCGTGGTGTGGACATCTTCTCAGGAGATCCTTATATCTTTCCCATGCATCATATAATGTTTCTGCGTCATTCTGCATAAAAGAAGATATGTCATTCCTAAATTTGGCCATTTTGGCTGGTAGAAAGTATTTTAAAAGAAATTTTTTGGTCATTTGATCCCATGTGGTGATTGACCCTCGTGGTAACGAGTTCAACCACTGCTTTGCTTTATTCCTTAATGAAAAGGGAAATAACCGAAGATGAATGGAATCATCAGAAACGCCATTTATTTTGAAGGTATCACAGAACTCTAAAAAATTAGCTATATGAGTGTTCGGGTCTTCGTCCTGCAAACCATCAAATTGAACAAACTGTTGAATCATTTGTATTGTATTAGACTTTAATTCAAAATTATTAGGAGCTATAGCAGGCCTAACAATACTAGATTCTGCTCCTGTCAAATTAGGTTTAGCATAATCATACATAGTACGCGGAGCATTCTGTTCTTGCACATTTGGCGGTGGATTGTTTTCGTCCATCCCTTCAGTAGGAGTGGATCTGTCTTGTTCTTCTTTTTGGTAGTCTAGAGCTCGCTTTTCTCTGCAATTTTTGCTAGCGGTAGCTTCAATGTCACTTTCGTACGCTAAAGGTCGTCTCGGGTTCCTTCTAGTCATAAACTAGAGATACCTGCTAGGAGAAGAAAGAAAGAAATTTAATGTAAATAAAAATTTAACCTAAACTAAAAATAAAAGTAAATTGCAAAAATAATAAAATAATGGCTAAAGTAATAGAAATAGAGCTTTCTTAATATTTTAGTGTTCCCCAGTAACGGTGTCAAAAACTTGATCGTGTCAAACAGCCGAGTTTTAATATTTATAAAGAATGATCGAACCTGTAGACTAACTATGATAACGATTGAGGCAAGTGCACCTATCGAACAATAGTATAGTTTAGACAAGATTATTTTATCGAACCCAAAGGAACCTAAAAGTACTACTACTCACTTTCTTTCTATTATTTAGCTTAAAATATAGAGTGATTGGTTTATGAAACTAATGAAAAAAAATATTAAACTAGATACAAAGACAAAAGAATGAAACTTCTGGGGAAAAGACTGTGGAAAAATTCAGTTGATTACGACGACACCCTCAAGAAGAATCCACCTATGACTTCTCTTGTTATCTAACTTTTAATTCATATGACTTCTTTATTTAGCTTGATCCGTGAGACTCCCTAACCTATATTAAACCCTCTCTCGAGGCGAATAACGTCTAACCTTAGGTTAATTAGTGAAACTTTCGTTCTCTTATAATAACCCCTAAGGAAGAAGTAAATCAATCAATGGACTTCCATATTAGGTTTTACCCTAATCCGGCAAAATCTCGTCACCCTATCTCTAGGCGTGTGATCAACTCCGCTTAATTATGCTAGATCTACTCTTAGGTAGGGTCTATTCCTCCTCCACCTAAGCACATCAGATTAAATTAAGCAACATATTTAAGAATAAACTAAGTACTTATCATATAATTTAGAAATCAAATAACAAAATCCATCACAGGTTTCATTCCCTTCAAGTATCTGAAGGGTTTAGTTCATAACAAAAATAAGAAAACATCTCAAGAGGAAAAATAAAACAAAACATAAGAAATCCCTAAAACCCCCTAAAGGAATTGAAGGAGAGATCTTCCATCTTGAGTAGAACTCCGGCTTCTTGAGATGGATCAACTAGCTATCCTCGAGTAATTCCCTGAATAAAAGCTCTGGCAGAAAATTCTGCCTAAAAACTCCTCCTTATAACGGCTGCCTTGGGTTGTTTATATAGGCTACTTAGATTCTTTACTTGGCTCCTAAGTACCTCTTTTAAGTAGAATTAGTATTAAGGTGTTTAAGTAGACCTAAGAGTATGTTTCTTTGGCTTCAAGCATCCAAATCTGAGTGAAATTGCTCATTCCCGTGGCAGGGGCACTCCTATGGCACACACCCGTGCAAATCGTCTTTAGGTCATGTCTCGATTCTGTTGATTGGGGCACGGCCGTGTGGCTTGAAGTTCAGGCCGTGCCGAATTCTTGGGTTGGCCCAATTTGGTCCGTTTTAAGCCTGTTTTACATTCTTTTCGTCCTCGGGTGCTTTTTTGAGTATAAACATGAAAAGAAAGGATTAAAAGCACCTTTTTACATAAATTAAGGGCTAAATCATCCAAAAGCATGCTAAATATGGGTTTCAAATATGTTACTTTTACGGTTTATCATCTCACGATCCCTTTTGACTTGCACAGTTTATTAAACTCATCAGAACAAAACTCTAAGCCATTGTCTGTGCGGAGATATTTTATTTGTTTTCCTGTTTGTTTTTCAATCATAGTTTTCCAAGACTTAAATGCGGAAAACACATCGCTTTTCTGCTTCAGAAGAATGCCCAAACTTTTCTGGAAAAATCATCAATAAAAATTAGCATATAATTAACTCTACCTCTTGAAGGCACTCTTGATGGCCCCCACATATCAGAATGAATATACTCCGACGTTCCCTTCGTGTTATGGATTTCTCTGGTGAATCAAACTCTCTTTTGCTTCCCAAAAACGCAGTGCTCACAGAACTTCAGTTTGCAAATTCCTGGCCCATCAAGAAGTCCTCTTTTGCTCAATTCTATCATGCCATTCTCACTCATATACCTTAGGCGCATATGCCAAAGTTTAGTAATATCATTATCTGACAAGGAAAAGGAAGCGACAGCTGTATCACCAATAACAGTAGAATCCTGCAAAACATATAACTTAGCAGTCTTTCTCTGCCCTTTCATCACAATGAGGGAACCTTTGGAAATCTTCAAAATCCCACTTTCAGCTGTGTATTTGTACCCTTTTGAATCAAGAGTACTTAACAAAATTAAATTTGTCTTCGATTCTGGAACATATCGTACGTCACCAAGTATTTTCACAACTCTATCAAACATATTAACTTTAGTTGTTCCAACACCTGCGATTTTACACGAAGCATTATTTCTTATCAAAATAACACCTTCAGACACTGTTTCGTAATTTGTAAACCAATCCCGATTGGGACACATGTTGAAGGTGCAACCCGAATCAAGTATCCACTTTTCACTCACTTTAGAATTGTTGACAGAAGCGACTAGAAGTTCACCATCGATGTAGTCTTCTACAACATCAGCTTCACCAAAATTTTCTGGTTGTTTTCCCTTTTGATTCGCAACCTCCCTTTTAATCTTGTTCTGTAGCTTATAGCACTCAGATTTAGTGTGCCCTTTCTTCTTGCAGAAGTTACAAGTTTTACCTCCATTTGAAGACTTCGATCTACCCTTAGATTTACCGCGAGGATTTCGTTCATGTATCCTTCCACGATCATCATTAGCATTCCGATCTTGTCTCCCACGAACAATGAGACCCTCTCCTTGAGAGTCGGGTTTAATCACAATATGCTTCATCTTATCATACGAGGTCAAAGAATCATAAACCTCATCAACTGTAAGAGACTCGCGGCTATATAAAATCGTGTCTCTAAAGGTTGAATAAGATGAGGGCAGCGAATAAAGTAGAATCAACCCTAGATCTTCCTTATCATACTAAACCTCCATGGCCTCCAAGTTTGAGAGAATTTCTTTAAACACTGTTAAGTGTTCGTGTACAGACTAACCTTCCTCCAAATGATGAGCATAAGGACGTTGCTTCATATGCAACTTGCTAGTTAGATTTTTCGACATACATATTTGTTCTAGCCTCTTCCATAATGCAGCGACAGTCTTCTCCTTCATCACATACTGCAAAATTTTGTTAGAAAAATGCAGATGTAACTTTGTTAATGCCTTTCGATCCTTGCGCTTCTTCTCTTCCTCCGTTAATGTCGAAGGCATCTTATCTACCCCTAGCAGGGCTTCCTCTAAATTCATCTATGCAAGAACTGCCTACATCTTTATATGCCACAACGCGAATCTGGTGTTGCAATCCAACAGCGGAATTTCATACTTCAAAGACGCCATTACCGTGATCGAGATGAAAAACTCGAAGCTCGGATACCAATTTGTGAAAAATATAGCGTTGGTAATGAAAACATATCGCAAAGAAAAGAGAAATAAAAATTTAAAGAACACACAGATTTTACGTGAAAACCCTTTCGGGAAAAAACCACGGGCAGAGGAGAAGAAAATTCACTATGTTGAATTCAAATCCTTTACAAGTGGAATAGACTATGTCTATTTATAGGCTTGTAAAGCCATATTCTAATAGGAGTGTAGTAAGATTGAAACACCTTATTCTAATCAATATCAAATAGATGGATTTTAATAAGGTTTAAAAAACCTTATTTAAAATAAAATAAAAGAAGTGTAGTTCTATAGAGATTCTTCTTTTATTTTATTTTATTTTACCATTGTATTTTATTTAAATAAGGATTCGGGTCACTTAATTCTAACAATAATAAAATAAAAGGAAAATCTTGAATAAATCTATTGAGAAATGTAAATATTGAATAGATTGGTCAAAATAGAAAAATTCAACTCAAGTACAATTAAATTTGTGGAGTTTTTGGACCAGTAATCCAAATATCTAAAGGTATAAAGCTAGTGAGGGTACAAATGAAGTAATTTTGCAAAAACAAAATAAAAATATGAAGTTTTTCGCTAAGTCCTGTCATTAATTATGAAAATATATAAATTTTTTTCTGATGGATGCAATAACTTTAGATATGTTATTAAACCGGCAATTTATAAAGATTTAACTTGAGTCTAATGGTTGTTGTTACAACTTTTATGAATCACTATATAGTAAAATTTGTATTAAAATCCTTGAAGGATTTAGAATACTAGAAGCATATTGAAATTCTCAAGAAATTATTCATTTATATGAACTGAAATAATTTGAACATATGTGGTAAATTTGACTTAGTAAATAGTAGTTGAAGGAGGATTATAAAATGATTCAAAATACCTATTTATATTTTTATAGAAGAACCATGATTAAATTTTGTTATGATTATTATTGAAACTCCTGAAGAGATCAAAAAATATTTCTCCAAAATTTTCTCTCGCTCACGACTTTCAAAATTGGGTAGATTACTAGAAAATACCTTTTTTTTTTACAAAATTAAACGCTCTACCAAAGACGCGTTTTAGCCTGTATTTTTTTAAAAAAAAATTATTTTCAAATTAAATTTTCAAAAAGGTCATTTTTTAGATATTATAAAAATAGACCAATTTTTTAAAATTTATGAGAATAAACCTTTATTAAGGCTCAAAGTGATAACACCATTTTTTTTAAGGTGTCACCAATTAATATGGAAATATAACTTATGAAGTAAATCTTTATGTAGACCCAAGGTCTCATTTGTCTTGTTTTCTTGAGCAATGTGGGATATGAGATATATGTGTATATAGACTCATGAATAGTTTTGCAGCTTGTTCCTAAACAATGTGGGATTCATTCCTCTTTTAACTAACAACATGAGATTAAATGCTACACTATATTTGATATTTTTACTCGAGTTTAAATTTTTTATAAAAAGTTAGCATTTGTTACATTATAAATAAAACTTTTAAACTTTAAGTAAAAAACTATAAAATATAAAATGAGTATGGTAAAATATTAAAAATAAATATTTAAAAATTACTAATAGTTGAGTGATCATTTTGTAAGTTTTATAATTCGATAGCTAAAAAATAGTTAAGTGACTATTAATGTAATTTAATCTAGATATAAAATATGAAAAATAATTATTATATTTTATGTCTATTATATATTTCTATAAAAAAACTTATTTAACATAATTTTATACTATGTTTAAATAGATTATCTATCTAGTCAAAATACATCTGAAATAAATTTATCGGCATTCATTAGGTGATGAAAATTAAATTAAAATTAGAATTAAAAATTTAATTAGTATAGTAAAATATTAAAATAAATAAATATTAAAAAAGATATAAATTTTTAAAATTACAAAAAATACTATTTGAGTATCAAATACTCACCATTTTTATTAATCAAACATTCATAATATAAAATAAAATAAATAAATAAAATTAAAAGTATAACTTCTAAATTTAAATAATGGAAAAATATTTTAAAAATTAGAATTGCATTGATATTAACTTCAAACATTTAAAATTGAATAAAAGATTATATCATGTACAAATTTCATATGTGCAATTTCTTCGCTTCTTTTAATAGTTCTCTTGTATATGTTAACAATTCTAAAAGGCAACAAGATTAAAGATCTCAAAAGATAATTTTATAATATGAGAAAATGTTAACAAAATATAAAAAATAGAAATTGTTTTGTAAAAAAATATCAAATATAGTATAGCATTTAATCTCATGTTGTTAGTTAAAAGAGGAAGAAATCACATTGTTTATGAACAAGCTACAAAACTATTCATGAGTCTATATATACACATATCTTATATCTCATATTGCTCAAGAAAACAAGGCAAATGAGACTTTGGGTCTATATAAAGTTTTGCTTTGTAAGTTATACTTCCATTTTAATTGGTGACACCTTAAAAAAATTGGTGTTGTCACTTTGAGCCTTTATAAAAGTTTATTATCGTAAATTTTTAAAAGAATTGGTCTATTTTTATAATATCTAAAAAATGACCTTTTTTAAAAATTTAATTCAAGAATAGTTTTTTTTTGGAAAAAAAACACGGGCTAAAACAAGTCCCTGGGGGAGCGTTTTTGCCACTTCAGCAAAGTGCGCCCTCAAGGAAGCGTTTTTTGCTGATGTGGCAAAAGCGCTCCCTCAGGGACGTGTTTTCCTACTGCATCCCCTGAAATCGCGCTGATGTGGACACGTTTTCGGGGAAAATGACCATTTCCAGTAAATAATTAAAAAATAGGTCCTTTTTCGTGAATTTTGTAAAAAAATTAGTATTTTCTGGTAATTTACCCTTCAAAATTATGGTGACATAAATGCTTAGCAAATACATTCAAATAGTCATTTAAAAAACTAGTATTCAATATTGAATACATAGAATATGAGATATTATGTGATATTTTCATGAGGGAGAGTAAATACATGTTGCATTCTTTTTTCCTTAATCGAGGTTTTGTCCCATTAGGTTTTCTTAGTAATGTTTTTAATGAGACATCATGTTATGTGTATTATAGATATGTGTACTATTTTTTCTTTACTGGAATTTTTTTCCCACGAGATTTTTATCTTAGTAAGATATTAACGAGATACATTATCTATCAATTGAGATCCAATGGGGAGTGTTATGAATATTATACTATTAAGTGAATGTCTATCAAGATCAAGATAAGTTTTGATGTACTTTAAATTCTAATAGTCATTAGAAGTAGAGTTCTATTTTATTTATACTTCTTATGTTTATAAATATAGATATTGGAGAAACATTATAAATTATTCCCACGGTGAATAAAATTCATATGTTCTCTTTTGCTCTCTCATACTATCTATTTTTTTATTTTACAACATATCTTTTTTTAGGAATTAATGTCTCTTAATTAATGTTATTAAACGCATGTATTCCTTTAAAATAAAAATAAATAACATATAACATATTTCATGTAAATAATAATTAAAATAAATAATAGTTTATAAATAAAAAGTTTGAATTATTATTTAACTAATGGATAATATTATTAAAATTACTTTTTACAATGACAAAATAAATAACATAATAATATATATAACACAAGATATTTTATTTATTAATTGTTGTATATTATTTTGAGTAACTACATATATTTTAAACATACAATTTTAGTATATATAAAATATATATATATATATATGATTCATTTTACCTATTAATATATATATACAATCCAAATATTTATAAAACACTATCTTATTTCAATATTATTGACATGTGCATTACATTTATAATTATAAAATAAGTAATATTTTACAATATTATAAATTATAAGGTGATTCTCTTTTGGTACATTTTTAAAGAAAAGAGATTTTATTGATTTATTAAATGTGTGTAATATAAAAGCAACTGACTCCCACATTTACATGATTTTACAAATTTGTTTACTAAATAAAAAAAAAAATAGAAAGAAGAGCAAAACAGAAAAGAGCAGTGTTAAGGGTTTGAAAAGTTAGTGTTGTTGCAAACTAACAAAACCCAATTACTTCATGCATTCTTCGGGGACGTCCGCAAAAGAAGACAATATCAACTATGTTTACAAGCAAGCAGACCAGGGATAAAGTCAGAAAAGTTTTTAGGGTTGAAATTCAATTATAATTTTTTCTATAATAAAAATGTAATTTTATTATTTAAATGGTCTATATCTTTAGTCTCTCCACTTTTTAAGTTTTAAAATTTATGTCCAATTATTAACATCGGCAAAAATTTTCTATTAAATTTATTGGTATGACATTTTGGAATAAAAAAATATTTATTCGGCAACAATGTAACTAAAATGTTATAATAAACATAAACTTGACCAAAGAGAACTAACTATGTTAACAACTGCACTTGTATTTTTAAATTTGAAAAGTAAAAAAAAAAAATTCTTGAAATAAAAGTATGGGGTTATGTGGTCTGTACATAGGTGTTAGACTTTTGCTCACACTATCCTGCTATCAACTCGTTAGACTTTTGCTTGTCTTAAGCTCAGTTATGTGGCATGTACATAGGTGTTACTATAAGTGTTAACTTTGAATTGGTAGTTGATTAAACTAAGTGAATGTTTGAATTATGGAATTTTAATGTTCAAATATGTAGTTGCATGTTTGGTACTTGTATGATATTGTGTATAGCATTTTAAATAGCATAAGTGAGCTTGATATGGCATGGTTCTTGTTGGTTTGAATGGCTTGAAAGCATGATTATATAGATAAAGTTTAAATAGGTTGAATTGGTATGAAATGGTGTCAAATTAAGGCATAATGGATTGATTGATTTTGGAAACGGTTAAATGAATATTATGGAATGTATTTTGGTTGGTTTTGTGTAGGTACAAAGGTGCAATTATGCACCAAATAGGTTAATGGTGTAATTCGCTTGAAATAGGTATCAAAAAACCTCTTATTTGAACCCAAAATGGAGTCCTAGTCCCAAAGACCACATTTTCCTTATCGCAACTTTGGTCAACTATATGTGACGTCGCGATGTTGAGTGGCTTGATGTCATGACATGACAAATTGTTCAGTGACATCACGATGTGGAGAAGGTGACATGTAACACCCTTACCCGTGTTCTACTCTAGAACCAGGCCCAAGGCATTACCGGATTTATTCCACTTTATTCCCAACTTGAAACTCTCAATAGCTACCACAACCACCTCATTAAGGATCTATGAGGTCTTAAACATACATACGAGAGCTTTCGGAGCTCTACTGAAGCTTTATCGGTCTTAAAATTTCTTTCACTTAGACAAGGGTCACACGCCCATGTGGAATGGGACACGCCCGTGTACCCTCAAGACATGCCTGTGTCTTCCACCCGTGGTCGACACTGACCAAATTCACACGGCCTGGACACGCCCGTGTTCTCCATCCGTGGTGAACACTGACCACTTTACACGGCCTAGACACACACCCGTGTGGCTAGCTCATGGTCTATTCTGACTTAAAATACTAACATGCAGGGGACACACGGCCAAGTCACAAGCTCATGGGCTGACCGTGTGTCACACATGGCCTAGACACACGCCCGTGTGTCTACCCACGTGGACAAGAATAAAGCTATTTGCTAAGTTCTTTACACCCATCTAGCTCATACAACAAGTACTCATATAACACATTCATAATCAACTCAAATTCAAACACAATCTCACATGGATAACTACATCTCTTCATATAATAAAGTAGCCATCAACCATGGCATTATACAAAATAGATTATCTATCTAAAGGCCAACACATCTTGGCCAATACAACAAAATCCACTAACTTGTCTAGCCTCTATACATGCCATATACAAAACATCAAGTCTACTGTATCGGTGGCGATCTTCCGGTTAATCCACGTATCTCGAATCAACCATTTTTCTCTATAAGACAAGGGAAAAGAAAGAGAGTAAGCTTTGAACTTAGTAAGTTTACACATAAACAATATAAGCATCCTAATATAAGCTAAACAACAATTAGCATTATATTAACATATGTAATTCACATCTACAACTATGCTTACTCTTTCTATCCCTTACCACATTTCCAACACATCATGAGTCTCATACTCACATTCATTGACATGCACCCCTGCACTCAATACCACATTTACTCAAAAATACAACACATCATTTTATTACACTAATACATCCACACAGCTAAATTACTCGGTGGTTTCGCACTCAGCCTATCACAATCAGATAATAAGGTAGTATCGAACATAGCCTACCAAGAGGTAATCATAGTGGTTTCCCACATAGCCCACTAAATAATATACTTAACTATAGTATCACACACAGCCCATCGTTGTTAAGTATTAAAGTGGTATCGCACTTAGCCCACCATCAAGCATTATCACTACACATTCACATATCTACTTGTAATCCATTCATCCATTCACAACTACTATCTCATTCATTCCACTAGAACCGAAAGGCTCTCAATCATGCTACACACTAGCTAGCATTAAGAATGTAAACACATAAATGCATCGTTTATATGTAAACTTACCTCGGTAATCAAATAGTATAGAGATGTGCAATTTAGTCCACTACTTTGCTCTTGCCTCGGTTCGATCCGGGCTTCATCTTTTTGATCTATAATGATAAATCAACTCATTCAATACACACATTGACTAAATTGACCTTTTGCCCCTAATCTTTCTCATATTTACACTTTTGCCCCAAGGCTCGTAAAGTGATTTTCATTCAACTTTCTAGAATTTCATGCTTAGCCGATTCATTTACTCAACTAAAGCAATAATCAATTCTCACTAAATCACATGTATGACCAAACTCAAGACTTTTACAAACTAGTCCCTACATGCATTTTTCATGGAATTCACTTAGCAAAAGATGTCTTTACTACATCAAGGTTTCATAATCTTCCATAAAACATCAAAATACATGCATATCATACATGGGTACATTTTTGAACAACAATCCTAGCTCAACATATAGCTAAAAAAAATAGCTTACTCATGTTACTAGGATTTCAAAAATATGAAAAATATTAAAAACAGGGCTATGATGCACTTACTAGCAAGCTTGAAAAATTAAAGAACCCAAACAATGGCTTCTTAAAATTTTCAGTAGCTTGGAAAATAAGATGAATGAAATTTTTATCATCTTTTCCCCCTTTTAATCACTTAATTGACAAATGACCAAAATGCCCTTTTGTCAAACTTTTAAATTTTAACCCATTCATGCCTAATTTTGTTCAAAAAATTAGAATTTGGGAAAATTTCTATTTAAGGACCTCTAATTGATAATCCAAAGCTATTTCATACAAATAGCTTCTAGAATCTCACATTTTGTAAGTTTTGCAATTTAGTCCTTGGACAATTCAACCGCAATTTAACAAAATTGTTTTATGAAACTTTCACACTAACATGCAAACATAGCATAAACCTCAAAACTCATACTTGTACCTCGAATTTGTAGTCTCGCACCACTATTTCGACTAGGCCCTAAATTGAAATGTTACAACTCTCCCCCCTTTAGAGGTTTTCGCCCCCGAAAATCTTACCAGTAAAAAGGTTAGGATGTTGCTCCCTCATGGTTTCTTCTGGTTCCCATGTAGCTTCTTCCACAACGTGTTTCTTCCATAACACTTTCACTAGGGCTATACTCTTATTCCTCAATTGTTTCACTTCTCGAGCTAAGACTTTAATCAGCTCTTCCTCATAAGACATATCCTGTCGTATCTCAATTTTCGTTGAAGGAATCACATGCGAAGGATCGGAGCGATATCGTCGCAACATCGACACATGGAACACATTATGAATCTTTTTTAATTCCACCGGCAAGGCTAAACGGTAAGCCACTAGTCCAATTCTATCGTTAATCTCATACGGCCCTATGAACCGCGGACTCAATTTCCCTTTTTGTCCAAATCTCAAGATTTTCTTCCACGGGGAGACTTTCAACAACACCTTGTCACCCATTTTAAACTCAATTTCCTTTCTTTTCAAGTCTGCATACGACTTTTGTCTGTCCGAAGCAGCTTTCATACTATTACGGATTACTTTCACTTTCTCCTCGGTCTCTTTTACTAGATCGATCCCATGAATTTGCTTATCACTAAGCTCGGTCCAATACAAGGAGTCCGACACTTACGACCATACAAAACTTCATACGGTGCCTTCCGTATACTCGAATGATGACTATTGTTGTAAGCAAATTCGACCAAAGGTAGATATCTCTCCCAACTACCTTCGAATTCTAACACACAACATCAGAGCATATCTTCGAGAACTTGAATCACTCTTTTAGATTGGCCATCGATTTACGGATGGAATACGGTACTAAAATTTAACCTTGTACTCATGGCTTCTTTCAACTTCTTCCAAAATCTCAAAGTGAACCTCGGATTCTCTATCCGATAGTATAGATATAGGTACTCCATATAATCTCACTGCCTCCATAATATACAACTTGACTAATTTATCCAGTGAATAATCAACACGTACCGGAATAAAGTGAGCCGACTTCTTTAGTCTATCAACGATAACCCACACAATATCTTTCTTTTTCGGCGTCATAGGTAACTCCGTCACAAAATTCATGGTAATCCGATCCCACTTCCATTCGGGTACCATCACTGGCTGAAGAAATCCCGAAGGCATTTAATGCTCAGCTTTCACTTGCTGACAAACCAAACATTTTGTAACAAACTCAGAGATGTCTCTTTTCATTCTCAGCCACTAATAAAATTTCTTTAGGTCGTTGTACATTTTCATAATGCCCGAGTGTACTACAAATAACCACTATGCGCCTCATGCAAAACTTTTCATATCAACTCATCATCTCTGGGTACACAGATTCTATCATGATACATCAAACAATCATCTAAACCTACTCGAAAATCAGAATCACTTCTCGATCCACACTTAGCTCTTTTAGCTTGCATCTCACTGTCATTTCTCTGAGCCTCACTTATCTGTTGAACAAATAGTGGCCTAGCTCTCAACTCGGTCAATATAGTCCCATCATCAGACAATGCCAAACTCGTGCTCATGGCTCTCAAAGCATAAGGGATTTACTACTCAGGGCATCCGCAGCCATATTCATTTTTCCCAGATGGTAATCAATGACCAACTCATAGTCCTTCAATAACTCAAGTCATCGCTGTTGTCACAAATTCAAATCCTTTTGATCCATCAAATACTTCAAACTCTTGTGATCCGTAAAGATTCAACACTTCTCACCATATAAATAATGTCGTCAAATCCTTAATGGAAAACAATCGCAGCCAACTCCAAATCATGAGTCGGATAATTCTTCTCATGCGGCTTTAGCTACCTCGAGGCGTAAGCGACTACCTTACCCTCTTGCATCAACACATAATCGAGACCATTTAACGACGCGTCACTATAAACCATGAACTCTTTCTTTGATTTTGGTTGAACCAAAATTGGCGCCTCAGTCAATAATGTTTTCAATCTAGCAAAACTCTGTTGACATGACTTAGTCCAATCAAACTTAATATCCTTATGCAACAATTTCGTCATCGGGGTAACAATCATGGAAAACCCCTTTACGAAACGTCTGTAGTACCCCGCTAGTCCCAAAAAGCTTCTGACTTCCGCCACGTTCCTCAGCGGTTTCAATCCACAATAACTGAAATCTTACTTGGGTCAACTCTAATACCATCTCCCGAAATAATGTGTCCTAAGAATTTGACCTTTCGGAGACAAAACTCATTTTACTAAATTTAGCATACAACTGCTTATCTCTTAAAGTCTGTAAGACGATTCTCAAATGTTCCGCATGATCACTCTCATTCCGAGAATAGATCAATATGCCATCAATGAAGACAACCACAAACTTATCCAAATACGGTCGGAATACACGATTCATCAAATCTATGAAAATTGTAGGAGCATTTGTTAAACCGAACGGCATGACCAGAAACTCATAATGGCTATACCTCGTCCGAAACACAGTTTTCAACACATTCTGCTCCTTCACTCTCAACTAGTAATAACCAAACCTCAAATCTATCTTGGAGAATACTGTAGCTCTTTTCAGTTGGTTAAATAGGCCATCTATCATTGGTAAAGGATACCTATTTTTCACTGTCACCTTGTTGAGTTATCTGTAGTCTATGTACAATCTCATCGATCCATCTTTCTTCTTCACAAACAATACCATAGCACCCCACGATAAGCAGCTCGGTCTCACAAAACCTTTATCCGTTAATTCTTACAACTGAACCTTTAGTTCTTTCAACTCTAATGGTTCCATCCTATACGGAGCAATCGAAATAGGTGCCGTTCTCGGAACTAACTCAATCCCAAACTCGACCTCTCTAACTGGAGGTAATCTAGGTAATTCTTTCGGGAATACATCCGGATACTCACATAACACTGGCACTGATTCAATCTTCATCTCAGACTCTTGAGTATTCAATACAAATGCGAGATAGGACTCACATCCCTTTCTCAAGCATTTCTCGGCCACTAAGGAACCATTACCGGTAGACTATCTGATTCACCTGATTCAACTCGAATAATATCTCCGTTCTCACATTTCAGTTCAATAAACTTACTACCACAGTTTACTAAAACACTATGGGTAGTCAACCAATCCATGCCAAGAATTAAGCCAAATTCATCAAAAGACAATAACATGAGGTTTGCAGGAAAACAATGATCCCTAATTGGCAAAGGACAATTCTTACACACCTTGTCAACTAACACATGATTACCTAACGGGTTTGACACCTTAACCACAATTGCCATAGACTCAAGAGTCATACTCAAACTAGATGCCAGTCTCATGCAAATATAGGAATGGGTAGACCCTGGGTCAATTAAAGCAATAACAGAGGTGTCATGAAGAGAAAAAGTATCTGTTATTACATCCGAAGATGATGCCTTCTCGCGACCACGAATGGAATATGTCCTTGCATGCGCTCGACCCTCCGGTCTCACAACAGAATCTTGTGACGCACCTCTACCACTAGTTCCCCTCCGGGTTCTTTTGTGGCCTACCCCTTGTAGGTACATTACTAGATCTTATCTCTTGCTTCTTTTCCTTGTCATCCCTCTCGGGGCAATCTCAAATAAAATGGTCGGGGGAACCACACTTATAACAATTTCGATTGTTTCCCCAACACTCTCCAGTGTGATATCTACCACAACTTGGACACTCCGTTTTATTTTTCGGATTACCCACACTTTTATCGAAGTGGCTTGGACTCTTGAACTCGAACGAGTGTTGCCTTGATCTCGAGGTGAATATCCAAATGATGCAGTGGTCTGAGGATTTGCCTCTTTGGATCTTTTCGATTGAGCTTGGTGTGATTTTCCCATTGGTAGATTTCTCGAATCTCGGGCCTTAGTAACTGCCATCCTCTTTTCCTTACTCAGTTCTTCGGCCTTACTTGCCCTATCAACCAACACTACAAACTCTTTCAATTCCAAGATATCAACCAGAATTTAATATCCTTATTCAGCCCATCTTCGAACCTTTTACACAAAATAACTTTCGTCGACACACATTCTTGCGCATACTTGCTAAGCCTAACAAATTCGTGCTCATACTCTACCACAGTCATTTTTCTTTGTTTTAACTCAAGGAATTCCTTCCGTTTCTGATCAATAAATCACTGACTTATGTAATTCTTTCGAAACTCTTCCAGAAAGAAGTCTCACGTCACCCTCTCCTTCGGAACTACTAATGTCAGTGTTTTCCACCAATGATATGTCGAGTCTCTCAACAAGGATACAACGTATTTTAAGCTCTCCTCTGGTGTACAAGAGAGTTCATCAAACACTCTCATTGAGTTCTCTAGCCAGAACTCCGCCCTCTCAGGGCCATCGTCTACCTTAGCTCTAAACTTTTCAGCCCGTGTTTCCTAGTCTTATCCACCGGGGGCTTCGTTACTCTCACTACTTCTATACCTTGAGGAGCCACTGGGATTGGTTGAGGTATAGGAGGAGGTAGAAGAGGTTGAGCATTAGGGTTTGCTAGAACGTACTTCGAGTACCAGTTACTCATTATCTGGAGAAAGGCTTCTTAAGCCTCTTCTTCTTGACCCCTAGTCTCGGGTCCACTCTACACAGGTGCGGTCCCTTGTGCGGGAGCCGGCGCATACTAGCTGCATCATCAGCAGCTGATTGATTGGGATCCATACACTATATAAAAACAAGTTTAAAATCATCAGAAGCCATCACACTATCATTATACGCTTATGGCATGCATAGCTAGACTCCTACACACGCTACAGTAGTCCTAGAACCGACTAAATCATAACTCTGATACCACTAAATATAACATCCCTTACCCGTGTTCTACTTCGAAATTGGGCCCAAGGCATTACCGGATTTATTCCACTTTATTCCCAACTTGACAACTCTCAATAGCTACCATAACCACCTCATCTATGAGGTCTTAAACATACATACCAGAGCTTCCGGGGCTCTGCCGAAGCTTTATCGATCTTAAAATTTCTTTCACTTAGACAAGGGTCACACGCCCATGTGGAATGAGACACGCCCATGTACCCTCAAGACATGCCCGTGTCTTCTATCCGTGGTCGACACTGATTAAATTCACACGGCCTAGACATGCCTTTGTTCTCTATCCATGGTGAACACTGACCACTTTACACGGCCTAGACACACGCCTGTGTGGCTAGCCCGTGGTCTATTCTGACTTAAAATGCTAACAAATGCTAACATGCAAGGGACACACGGCCAAGTCACACACCTATGGGCTCACCGTGTGTCACACATGGCCTAGACACACGCCCGTGTGTCTGCCCACATGGACAAGAACAAAGCTATTTGCTAAATTCTTTACACCAATCTAGCTCATACAACAAGTACTCATATAACACATCCATAATCAACTCAAATTCAAACACAATCTCACATGGATAACTACAAATTTTCATATAATAAAGTAGCCATCAACCATGGCATTATACAAAATAGTCATCTAAAGACGAACACATCTTGGCCAATACAACAAAATTCACTAACTTGTCTAGCCTCTATACATGCCATATACAAAACATCAAGTCTACTGTACTGAAGTGTGCTGATAGTGTGGGCGATCTTCCGGTTAATCCACGTATCTCGAATAAACCATTTTTCTCTATAAGAAAAGGAAAAGAAAGAAAGTAAGCTTTGAGCTTAGTAAGTTTACACATAAACAATATAAGCATCCTAATATAAGCTAAACGACAATTAGCATTATATTAACATATGTAATTCACATCTACAACTATGCTTACTCTTTCTATCCCTTACCACATTTCCAACACATCATGAGTCTCATACTCACATTCATTGACATGCACCCCTGCACTCAATACCACATTTACTCAAAAATACAACACATCATTTTATTACACTAATACATCTACACAACTAAATTACTCGGTGATTTCGCACTCAGCCCACCACAATCAGATAATAAGGTAGTATCGCACATAGCCTACCAAGAGGTAGTCATAGTGGTTTCACACATAGCCCACTAGCCCACTAAATAATATATTTAACTATAGTATCGCACACAGCCCATCGTTGTTAAGTATTAAGGTGGTATCACACTTAGCCCACCATCAAGCATTATCACTACACATTCACATATCTACTTGTAATCCATTCATCCATTCACAACTACTATCTCATTCATTCCACTAGAACCGCATAGATTCTCAATCATGCTACACACTAGCTAGCATTAAGAATGTAAACGCATAAATGCATCGTTTATACGTAAACTTACCTCTATAATCAAAAAGTATGGAGATGCGCAATTTAGTCTACTACTTTGCTCTTGCCTCGATTTCGATCCGGGCTTCGTCTTTCTTGATCTATAATGATAAATCAACTCATTCAATACACACATTGACTAAATTGACCCTTATCTCATACTTTTACAAAATCCCTATTTTTCCCCTAATCTTTCTTATATTTATAATTTTGCCCCAAGGCTCGTAAAGTGATTTTCATTCAACTTTCTAACATTTCATGCTTAGCCGAGTCATTTACTCAACTAAAGCAATCATCAATTCTCACTAAATCACACATGTATGGCCAAACTCAAGACTTTCACAAACTAGTCCCTACATGCATTTTTCATGGAATTTACTTAGCAAAAGATGTCTCTACTACATCAAGCTTTCATAATCTTCCATAAAACATCAAAATACATGCATATCATACATGGGTACATTTTTGAACAACAATCCTAGCTCAACATATAGCTGAAAAAAATAGCTTACTCATGTTACTAGAACTTCAAAAATATAAAAAATATCGAAAACGGGGCTAGGATGCACTTTCTAGCAAGCTTAAAAAATTGAAGAACCCTAACAATGGCTTCTTGAAATTTTCGGCAGCTTGGAGAAGAAGATGAATGAAATTTTTATCATCTTTTCCCCCTTTTAATCACTTAATTGACAAATGACCAAAATGCCATTTTGTTAAACTTTCAAATTTTAACCCATTCATGCCAAATTTTGTCCAAAAATCAGAATTTGGGAAAATTGCTATTTAAGGACCTCTAATTGATAATCCAAAGCTATTTCATACAAATAGCTTCTAGAATCTCACATTTTGCAAGTTTTTCAATTTAGTCCTTGGACAATTCAACCGCAATTTAACAAAATTGCTTCATAAAACTTTCACACTAACATGCAAAGATAGCATAAACCTCAAAACTCATACTTGTACCTCAGATTTGTGGTCTTGCACCACTATTCCGACTAGGCCCTAAATCCGGATGTTACATGACATCGCGACATCGGCCTTGAATTTTTAAAACTTTACAATTTGGTCCTATTTCATGCTCAGGTCAATAAAAGAGCTTTCGTAAGCTTAATTAAGGCTCGGATTTAATTGTGTATAACATTATGAATGTATTTATGACATGATTGTTTGTGTAAATGATATAATTATAGTATGTTTGACTATAGTTGCTCCAACAACGACTATAATATCCCGTAACTTGAACCTGACGATTAGGTGGGCGAGGGGTGTTACATCTATATGCTAATCTAAGTTCCCTTTTTCCGTTGGTTATCTAGGCTAAGTGTGCCCAAAGCCTCTCCCAAGCAAGGATTGAAGGTTGACTTAAACTTGTTAACAAAATACCAAATCTAAAGTCACTTGTTTGCTTTGCTAAAGTTCTAAGCACATGACTTGTAATACTAGATCGGCTTGTTATTTTCATATATTACTCACAAAAATGAATTAATAGATTTAACGATTGTCTTTTGCATTAAAACCATCGTAAACGGTACTGTTTTGGTACCACTCGTACTGGTCAAGATGCGTCGTTCCGATAATACACTAGAACAGCAAACTTGAGGTTTCGTTTTGGTGCAAGTTTCAATCGTACCGACCGGAATATGGTGTACTAGCCGGTACCAAGAAATAATTTTAAAAGATATTTTAAATTTAAATGTATTTTTTATTATTTACTTGTAAAAAATATTTTCAAAAATATTTTAAATTAAAGTTTTATTATTTATTTTGAATTTATTTAATTATGAATTGTTATATGTATAGTATAAGATGATATTATTGTTTAATTTATGAAATATTTTTTACTTGTTTATTTTGAGTTTGTTTAATGATGAATTGCATTTGTGAAGTTTATTAAAGAATATTTTATATAATTGATTATTATTTTCTTATCTTAAAATTTACATACAAGAAGATTTGAACCCATGCTATTGACATTTTAAAATCTTTAATTTAGCACTTCAATTGAAATTTCATTTTGATGAATATTTTATAGTTGAGATATATTTAACCTCATTATTTGATATTTGTAAATACTTTTATATTCATAAATCAAATGTTTTTAAAAAATCGATAAACCCAAAATGGTACACCAAAGATCGATATGTACAAATACTAATAGAAAACGGTATGTCCACGGGTAAGATACTAACTACCTTGATTAAGATTGAAATTTTGAAATTAAAATATATATATATATATATATATATATCAATAATTATCCAATTGGGGAACATAGACTAAATCTATAACTTTACTCTTAACTCTTAATATATTGAAACCTCAAATTTTAAAACTACAAAATTAAAATTCATCAAACTAATGTATACCACGTATACAAATTACAGTTCTAATAGCTATATACAATATCCACACCCTCAAATTTTAAACTGAATTATAAAATCTAAACACTTAGCTTTATTATACTGGCTGTTAACTACTGTAGGTCCAACTTCAATGTCATCAAAGAGGAAGAGGAGGACGTGAGCTTGGATTTTCCTCATTGCGAGGGACGATTCCGATGACATAAGTTGGAAGTGAGTGAAGGACGCCATAAAACCAGCAGAAAAGCTGTTTAAAAATATCAAAGAAGAATCCATGGCAAGGGCACGAAAGGAGGAGGAAGAAATGGAAGGGCCAGAAGAGCGAAGGTGGGTAAAAGAGGGAGACTAGTAGCGATGCACTTACAGCAATGGAAAAATCTCTTGGGTGAAAGCGGATGAGATTGACGTTGAGAGGGATGTAGGCGGAGGTGAAGAGAAAGAGTAGGAGGAAGAAGAGTGCAAGAAGTAAAAATGGGAGCTCCATAATAGAAAATTCTCGGACAAAGATTGAGGAACCACCATCCGAGTTGGAAGGGCTTAAGAACATAAAAAGGATCAAAGTCAACACAGGAGGGATACAGTATCGCAGGTCCATAGGGTTTCCGGCTTTGTTCTCTTTTTTGTACTCAGACGGAGCCTTTGGGGCTTTGTTCTACTCGACGAAACTCTTGAGGGAGGAAGGGTTGGTATTTATAACAGGGAGGGGTTGTAGAGGAAGGGTCTTACAGCCTCCAAAGACTCCCAATTCAATCCCCGCTGCCTCCAACTTGACCCAATTCCCCACTAAAATTGGATCAATTGGGTTTTAAATCCACCCTTAATTTTGACATCCAGACACGTTTACTTGCATGTTTTGCAAGTTTGTCAAAGTTACTTACATGCAAATCGGTCTAAAGTTTATTTAGTAAATAAAAAAATTGAAAATTGAAAAGAGCAGTGTTCAATTTAATTTTGACTTAACGCTGGAGCCCAAATTTTGATACGGTTACTTACATGATTTTCCAAGTTTCTCTAAGTTTATTTACTAAATAAAAAAGCAAAACAGAAAAGAGCCAGTGTTAAGGGTTTGAAGAGTACTGAGTTAGTGTTGCTGCAAACTAACACCACCCAATTACTTCATGCTCTGTTCGGGGATGGTGGCAACAGAAGACAGTATCAACGATGCTTACAAGGAAGCGGATAGGGTTTTGTTTTCCACAACTTGTTTTAATTTCAAGGATTGAAGCGGTAGGGTTTGAAGACAGGGTTCCAGTCAGTGCACGTCAAAAAATATATTCTATATTTCAATATCTTTTATTTTATAAATGACGACATAAAATTTATTGAATAATTCAGTTCTTATCTTACAATACAACCTAAAGATACGTAAAAACAATATATTAAATATGCATCGGGGGAGTCTTCCTTGTAGTAAGTAATGAAACCTAAAAATTAGCAAATAATAAGGTTTAATAAGCAAATTGGCTCTAAACTATGCCCTTTTTCTCATTTTGGTACCTAATCTTTTGAGATTAAAAGTGATGCCTAAATTTTCATCTTGTCCCATTTGCCCTCAAAAGTCAATACCAACCAATAAGAATGTGGCACATGACGAGTTTTTATCATATGCCACACACTTTTGAAATAAAATGAGACAAAACCAATAGTTTAGATACTATTATGCCAACATGGAAAAAATAATATAATTTAATGGCAATTTCCTTGTGTTAAAGTATGTTGTAAGTCTATGTACTTTTTTTAATTTAAAATTTAGTTTCTCTATTTTTCAAGTTACAAAATTCATGTATAATTATTAACATCGGTAAATTTTTTCTATTAAATTTATTAATATGACATTTTGAAATAAAAAAATACTCACATAGCAATAATGTAACTAAAATGTTGTACTAAACCTAAATTTGACAAAAGAGAACTATGTTAACATATGTACTTGCATTTTAAATTTGAAAAGTAAAAAAAAAAAAAAACCTAAATTCCTTTAAATAAAAGTAAGGGTTAAGTACAATTAGTTAAAGCGTATTTTAACAAAGCTTTTTTTTGTTAAGAGCGGCACTTAAATCATCGTTTCATTTTTACTTAAGGAGTGTATGGCATCTAATAAGAATATTTCATGTGTCATATTATTATTGGATATTATTGTTTTTTGGATAAATAGAGACAAAATTGGTAGTTTAGGTGTCATTTTTGGAAGAAAAAAAAAATAGGGACCAATCTGAAAAGTAAGGTATATCTGAGGGGGTGAGTTATAATTAAAAAGAAAAAAAAAAGAAGAAGAAAAGGAGAGTTGGGTGGATATAATAACAGAAACAAAGGAGATTGGGTAAGAGAGAATCTAAGGAAAGGCAATGGGATTTTATACAACTTTGGATCTGACAATCACGCTGTCTCCTCTGCTTCCCTACAAAACTTAGATCTTCTTCATCCCTCTTCACGCGCCCTTTCTCCCCGTCCTCCCCACTCTCTCTTCTTTTTTTTTTTTTTTCCTTCTAAATTTTCATCAAAATAATATAAAAACATAAATTATTTCCCTAAATAATATAAGATGAACATTATTTACTATTATTTGTTTAAAAATTTATATATCAAAATCCCAAATTAAATATTAAATTATTTGCTCTATACTCAACTAGAAAAATTTAAGTTGTATTAGTTCCAATCCGACCCACTCAATATATTACACTTTTTATTTGAATTTAAAGTTGACTTTATATCAAATTAAATATTATTTTGTTTTCAAACATTCACTTAATACAATTACAAGTATATGATAATATTCGGGTTTTTTTAATTATTTCAAGTCATTTTAGATTCATATTTTAGTTAATTATTTGGTTGGATTATTTTGAATTAAAATGGATTGTAACGAATTCAAATCTAAAATAATTTCAATGTTTCAATCCCACTATATTTCACATTAGCCAAACAATATTTGTTTTTAATCTTTTGTTCTCACATGGGAAGATCACCCCAAATCCCAAATTTCTACTTCTTTTTAAACCCTTCTCATTTCCTCTCATCCACTTTATTTTATACCCTAAACTCATAATCATTGATAGCCTCAACTATTACATGAAACATATTGAATGAAAGGGCAAAAAGAAGTTACGACTCCATCGTGAAAAGAAGCTTGTTTTTTAACTTTTAAAGTTCAGGCATTGTCGGAGTCGACCGGAAACATTCAAAGGGCTCTTATAGTTACACTAAAAAAAAAAAAAAAAAAACTCAAGTAATGGTGTCATATATCTTGCTGTTAGAAGAAACCATGTAACATCATTTATGAATAATGCAAGTTGTTTATAACCACTCAAAAGACAGAGAATCAAGTGCAGCCAGATTTCAGGCTAAGATATGTACAAAGGAAATCCGAGAATCACGATAACCTCTTCCCAAATGGGATGAAAAAACAATGATTGACCTAGTTCTCTCTATGGTATCCTCATAATTAGGTTAATGCAAAAGATGGTAGGTTACCTGAGGGACATCTTTGCCTGCGAGGACGTCTAGTTGTCTTTCCCCATCCAGTAAGGCTTCCTTCGTCGAGCCCCAATTCGGTGTTATTAAGCTGCTGCATTAATGGTGTGCGACTTGTGGCTGCTGCTGAAGCAGGAGGGGAGGTAGGTATCAAACGTCGCCTCCCCCTACCACAATTTCTTCTTGTCAATCCTGAATTCCATGAATGACCTGTTGCTCTCATAAGCCCTCCAAATGTTTGAAGATCTTGTGTGACCTCATGCCTTGATAGAGAAGCAAGACCTGGAAGGATGTCCCTTTGGAAGTCCCTCCGCTGCCTTCCTCGCCTTCCTTGGCCCTTTCGTGTTCGTGTTGTTAACAATGAGGTATTTCCTGTTTCTTCCACTTTAAAGTTTCCGGGAACTAGAGGCTCCGGCATGTAATCCTCTTCCTTGGTTTCTGCTAGTCTCAAAACCATTGATTCAAAGGAATCACTCTCTTCTAAAGAAGATTCATCTCGACCCCCATCTTCATCTCTCGAAATAGCCTCCAACTTGCTCTCAAGGTCCTTGCCAAAAGAGGAAACTGTCTCAGCGAACCAGTTAAGGGGGTCTGTTGTAGAAGTTTCAGATGAATTGCAATTGACATCATCCAAATGACTGCAATGACCGGATGATGAGATGGCCACTATTGCCTCAGCTGCACTCTTCATAGGTCCATCCTGCAAGGACTCATCTCGGCTTTCTGGTGATACCAGAGGTAAGTCATGTTCCTTTTCTGATAATTCTTCTCCATGAATGACATCCTCAGGCTCGGGAATGAGTGGAGCTTCCAAATCTATTCCTCCAGTCATCTTCCTACCAGTGCTTGGAACATTCAGTACAAAAGAAGCTTCATCCTCAACAGCACACGAGTTCAAGTCAATTTGATGTCTGAAACTTGATATCTTCATATCTGCTTCCTTCTCTATGGCCGAATTCTCTGCAACATTGTCTTGGCTCGCGTCAAGAGACGCATCACAAGGTAAGTTAATATCAAGTAACTTATTTCTCCCTTATTTTCTGCTTCACCTTCAGATGGTTGAGAACCAGATACGTATGGGGAGGTAAAAGAAGACTCGTTCTCAGAAACATAATGTTTTTCAAAAATGGGAACCCCTAAAATCCTTTTATCGTGCAGACATTCACTTATTTCACTCCTGTTGGCGTCGGCATTGTTGGAGGATGAAATTGACTTCACATTCTGTGTAAAAATTTGACTGAAACCATTTCCAGTCTCATTTTTATTGGTCGATTTCTTTGAAGAAGATTGAAAGAAGATTGACTCTCCAACATTCAAGTTCAAGTCCCTTCTTGCACTTATAGCCTCATTCTTACAAGCAGGCTTGGCCCTTAGCCATGGCAGCCCTGGTAGATGGTCTTCATGCTTTCTTCGTAAATCTATTTGAGGACCTCGTTGCGTAACTGGCATGTTAGATGAATTGTTTGAAAGCACCACATTCAAATTCACATCGATAGCAGACTTCATATCAACACCGTTTGAGCAGTTGTAAGGCATAGTCGAACCATGAGTAGGGAATTGCTCAGAGACCACCTTACCAACATTACTACCATAACTGGTAGAAAGGAGCTGAACTCCAAGTTCCTTGGACCCCGATGAGGATCCATAATGAAAACTGTTCCGATAGGAAAATTCACTTCCAAAAGCAGGGTTAAGTTTAGAATTGCTACTTTCTTTCTTTTTCTCGCTGAAACTCTCATTGCTATGGGGTGATATGCCAGAACTCTTACTATAAGGACCATATGAATTCAAAGATGGGTGAGTCTGAACTGACAATGACTTCTGGTTCAAGCTGCTCGAAGGCTTTTCCAAAGAAGAAATCGAATGAGACCATGGATTTACCATATCAGAAGAAGCAAACAGATTCAAACTAACCTTAGAAATCATGTTTGACTCTGGATGGCTGTTATTGGAGATTTCATGGTTTCTTCCCGAAACTTCAAAACTTTGAAGCATTCTGTCTCTTGAGAAATCCGCCTTGCTTCGGTCAGTTAGTGAAAACGTTAGTGGATCATGAGCTTTCTCGAAAAGAACCTGTACTTGCTGGTATGGTACAGGCAACTTCTGTGGCTGAAAACTTTGTGAAATAGACTTTGAGTTGCCTTTACTGTGCCCTGCAAACCAAGATAATAAAAATGGAATCCTGAGTGCCCATTATCATCTGCATAAGACGTGGCATAGAAGCCAGGCTAATGCCATCCCACCAAAACCGAAGAATATAATACAGCACTCAGCTGGTAACAAATGAAAAAACTTTTAAAGAAAGGAACATAATGCAAGTTCAGTAGTTCACGAGTATTACCAGTTTCAAGCACATGGGAAAAGAATCCTCTAGCATTCTCATTGTTTTCAACATGCAAATTAGTTATGGACCGATTATCACTTTGGCGATGAGAATTCACAGAAATGTCTTTTGGGAAACCAAGAAGTTCTGGCTTTGGTTTAGCTGACAGTTCATGACCTCTATGATAGCGATCATGGCGTACAAAGTGAGAATATGCAGAACCATTGGTTTCTTCAATCTCAACTGGCTCATTCAAGTCAGCCAAACAACTTTTGCCCTTCGAACATGCATCAGATTTCGAACCATCTCCGTGGCAACTAGTCTTTCCAACACCATTACGAAATGGCTTCCCACCACTCTCTGGCTCAATTTTCCCATTTTCATTTGGAAGATAAGTTGAAAAGTCGGATGCTGTGTCGTTCCGAAACTCTTCTGCTTCTTCAATATCAATGTATGTATCTGCCGGAAGTTGAAGATCAAACATTTTCCTTCTCACTTTTGCAGGCCTGCACTCTAGCACCTCAACATCCTTTAAATTAACACCATTTTGGGACAAAAAGGGACCAGCTTGGATGCTGCTTCCCTTCACGGAACTAAGGCGAGAATGAGCATCTTCAACTCCAGAAATAGATGGTCTACCACAAACAGAATTTGCCACGGGGAAGTTGGGGATATGACATTTGTGAGCAACTTCAGTTGTAATTTGCGACGCTAACAAGCTTGATGATAATGATGGTCCAGTAGGAACCTGATCTTTTTGTAATTCTTTCTTTTTCACTTCATCCATCAAGTCCCTTTGTTTTCTGTACAGGCGATGAAGCTCGGAAACCTGGATAAAGACAGTGGACTCAGACATAAATATTGACAAAACGAAGTGAAACTAGCGAAGCTAGACTTCATTAAAACAGGGCCATATAAACAATACCAATAAATATGGGCATGCAATCAGCTGAGACCTTATTACCTGATTATGAAATATAGCCTCGTGCTCAAGCATTGTTCTCTTCAATCGGTCCTTATCATACTCAGGATACGCATCTGCAATGGCCCTTGGGAAAAAGCTATTGTAGTATTGACCGCTTGTCAAGGTTTTATCCCCGTAATAAAGTGGCCAGCTACAACCATTAGAGTCCTCGTTGAAATTCCTCATTGAGTAAAATCCTGGCAAATAGCTTTTCGACTGAACTTTTGTTCCCATTCCTGAAATCAATAAACAAGTCTAATTAATTTGACATACGAAGAATCATACTACTAAGGAAAAAAAACACCCTCATTGAGCTTATCCCCACTTTCAAATGATGCATGCTGCAAGAGCAGTCCCATTGTAAATACAGCCTTTAAAACAAGGATTCATCAAACAGCTTCCGTTGGTACTCCAAAAACTAACTACTTTCAATATTATGGCAAAAGTGACATAATCCTAAATTCATAACTAATGCCATCAAAAGCAAACGCAAAAAGATTTAAATTAAAATTTAAGCTAGAAAATCATAAATGAATCACCACACTCACTTCATCCATGTTTTAAGATTCCCAGATAAAGACAAAATCTTGCAGAAAAAAAATGGTGCTGCTAAAGGAGAAAAGTTAGGAACTGTATGATCAATAAAGCAAAATGCTATGGAATTTATGAAGAAAGGGGAAATTAAGATGCTAAATTAGTAAGCAACGTTAATATATTAGATCGCTGGCATATTATCAAATATTAATAGCTCAACATATCAATACAAAAATTAAGATCATCCATCTAATCTAATTAAAATTACAATCAACACCAATCCAGAAACCACAAACAGAACAAATAGAACAAGCTAAATATATATTTTTAAAAATCATAAATAGATGAAGAAATAAAAGCTTACAATCAAAAGTATATTTTTTAATTCACTCAATTACAAAACTACAATAATCCCGAAATTTATCACACTTGAGAAATAAAATACAAAAAAAAAAAAAGAGGCAAAAATTAACCGAATCATAAGATAATAAATAAAAGAAATCTATGACTCAAATTACCAGAAAATGAAAAAGGAAGAAAAATTTTACCTCAGACCCACATCCTCTAATCACATCACCTTCAAGATTCTCCCATGGATTTAGCTGCTATATTTCCCCGTCATACATAATTCCAAAGCTCCCAAACTTCCCAGAGTATCAACAAAAGATTAAAGCTTTTCCAACAACCAAAAAAAAAAAAAAAATTACAGTAATAAACTTCGGCTGAAAAAAAAAAGTGGGTGTTTAGTAAAATCATCAAAGGAAGTTAGATCATCATCATATTAAAAGAAAAAAGAAAAGAGAAGAGATGAAGATTTCAATCTACTGGGCCACTCTCTCTCTCTCTTGAAGAAAAAGAAGAATGTTGTTGAAGTTATAATTTTTATTTTTGGATTCTAGAGAGAGAAAAGGAGAAAAGAAAATAATTGAAAAGTTGAATGCTTTGGGGTGGTGTTACGGAGAGATTGGGGATAAGAAATCTTCACACAAACACACGAACTTCTTCTAAGAACAGTGACATGAAATTTGTCAACATCCGGTCTCCTTTTATTCTTTGCTTTTCCCTTTATTTCTCAATAATAATATAATCCCATTTGCTTTTTAAAGATTTACCCTTAAAATTGGTAAATTTGTATTTTAACCATTTTAATCTTTTAAAATTTTATAATCCAATCCTAATCTAAAATCTCTGGCTTCCATCGTAATTAATTGGACAAAAAATTGTTTAAGTTTCTTGATATTTGAAAGTCATGTTAGACTGCATATAATCCAAAGTCTAGTCGGACTTCAAAATAAGAAAAAATTATTCCCCCAACCTTTATTTTTCATGTGCATCAGATTTTTATTTCATAATAGTTTTTAAAACAGCTATTAATTATTTATCTATAAGCATTTTATTAAATTGATAATACTTTTAATCGAGCCACAACCCATTTATGATATTACAAAATATTCTTTCTTTTAAATTATAATTAATATTATTATAATGATACTAGAAGGAAGTCAAAATAAAAATTTAATTTTTAATAGTTTATATATTTATAATTTTAAATAATTAAATTATTTTTTATAATTTTAAGGGTTAAAGTATAAGGTTTCCTTTACTATTTTAAAATTTTAAATTTTTAAAAATTTAAATAATAATTTTCTATTTTAAGGGATTGGACACATACCAATCCCTAAATTCATCTCTGAATGACCCTTTTATTTTCATATTTTATATATCTTTAAATGAAATAATTATAAATTCTAATATTGAACAAATCTAATATTATTTATATTTTATATAATTTCTAAATTACTTAAAATCCCCAAATCTCTATCAATGCCAAAAAAAAAAAAAAAGTCTCCAACTGGAAAGGGCAAAATAGTAAATCAAGTAGCGTTGAAGCATAAAAGAAAATAGTAAAATAATTAGCGTTGAACCAAAAAGAAAAGAATAGTTAAATAAATAGCGTTAATTACAATGAAGATTTGGGAAATTAAGCAGAAATTTAAATGGCTAAAAACCAGCGGACAACAAGTGGGCCCCCCTGATACTGTCTGAAAATCCCAACTGTGTGATTAAGGATGAGGAAGGTTTTTAGGAAGAAAACATTTGCAGTCATAAATGCCCTTCAGAATCTGACACATTTACCATTTTACTTCCCTTTAATTATATATTCCATTGCATGCAGTGCCATAATTGTGTGGTTGATTTTGATTGGTGGGATCCTTTGTTCTTTTAAAACAATACCAAAAAGGCTAAATTTGTGGCTACTTTCGTTTTGTTTAATGATAATAGGGAAAAAACCAAGACATTAACATAATTCTTCCAACTTTACCAACAACCAGAACAAATTTTAGCCTTTCAATTTTTTATCTGTTTTAATTTTTAAATTTATATTTTTTTAGATGAAAAGGTTTATGTTTGTTAATTTTATTTACGTAACGTTATATATCGATTATCATATCGATTGTATGTCAACATTTAATTAATTTTATATATTTTTATACTTTTAAAATGATTTTTATTGATTTTAATTTTAAATATTTTTTATATTTTAAAATTTTAAAAATTAATTAAATGTTGACGTGTCATTCATATGATAATCTATATATATTTCACATCAATAAAGTTAAAAAATTAAATTTTTATCTATTTTAAGGTGATTTGACGAAAATATAAAATTAAAAGCTAAAAAAGTATAAAATATTCTTTTAAAAGTTGGATAGTCAAATAAATCATTGTTCCTAATCCTAACACGTGGCTTTTTTTTTTTTTTTTTGCTTTATGAATGGAATGTAGCACGAGGGTACTTCTAAAATAATTAAAAATAAAATTTGACATTTTAGGTGAAATTTCTTATTTTAATTTTTAAATATATAATGTGTTAAAATTTTGATTTTTTTTAAATTGATTGTTTTAGCTAAATTAGTTTTTTAAATTATAATTTTGATTTTAAATTAATGCTTAACTACCAAAATTTTAAATAAATAATGCCTATTATAATCACAACTTGGAATTGGCAAATTTGGTCTATTCACTACACCAAAACAGACTATTAGCGACGTTTTTAGTGGCGTTTTACTTAAAAATGCCGCAAATATTATCCTTTCGCGACGTTTGAAAGAAAATGCCGCAAAAAGTTGAGCAATAGTAGCGTTTTTTTCACAAACGCCGCTAAAAAGGAGATATAATGCCACTAATGACCTGAGCATTAGCGGCGCTTTCAAAAAAACGCAGCTAAAGATCTAAGCATTCGCGGCGCTTTTAAAAAAACGCCGCTAAATACCTGATCATTCGCAGCGCTTTTAAAAAACGCCACTAAAGACCTGAGCACTAGCGGCGCTTTTAACAAAAAGCTGCTAAAAGACCTTGAGCATTAGCGGCGCTTTTAACAAAACGCTGCTAAAGACCTGAGCATTAGTGGCACTTTTAAAAAAACGCCGCTAAAGACCTGAGCATTAGTGGCGCTTTTAAAAAACGCGCTAAAGACTAGCATTAGCTTTTTAAAAAATCGTCGCTAAAGACTTGAGCATTAGCAGCGCTTCTAAAAAAACGCCGCTAAAGACCTGAGTATTAGCGCTTCTAGAAAAATGCCACTAAAGTTTGTTGTTTGGGTTTATTGTATAGTGTTTAATATCTTAGTGTTTACCGATATTAAGGTTTAAGTGTTAGTGGTTAGGGGTTAAGGTTTAGGGTTAGGGGTTTAAAGGGAAATGGTTAATGGGCTAGGGTTTTGGGTTTAAGGTTTATGGTTTATGGTTTATAGGTTTAGGATTAGGGGTTTGGGGGGAAATGGTTAATGTGTTAGGGTTTGGGTTTAAGTTTAAGATTTTTTAGGGTTTAAGGTGTTAACTATATGACTCAAAATCTCGAAAACCGAAATCCCTCATGAGGGATTCATGGTTAATGTGTTAGCTATTAAAATATATGTTTTGTACTACACTAACATTGGCCACATGAACTCCCAAAAAGTTGGTCTCAAATTATGGTTTAAGGTTTGCAGTTTAGAGTTTAGGGTTTGAGTTTTATGGTCTAGTATTTAAGGTTTGGGGTTTTGAGTTTGGGGTTTAGAGATTAGTGTTTGTGCTTTAGGGTTTAAGGTTTAGGGTCTAAGGGTTATGATTTAGGGATTAATCTTGGATTTTTTAGAATATAAATCAAAATAAGATAAATGGGTTAAATCCCAAAAGCATACATGAACAATGGTTTAGTGTGTAATTGTATACACGAACTTTAATTTGATCCAGATCTTGTAAAATATTAACACAATTATTGATATAATTAACATCATTTTTATTTATATATTGCATACATATATAAAATTTGTATTTATTCAATATAAAATATATTGATGTATTAATATTTTAAAATAATGTGTATGATTAAATGAAAATTAAAGTTTCAACTATACATTTAAACCGAATTAGAAATTCACATCTAGAATTACACATTAAACCAAAATTCATATACAATTTCGAGATGTATCTATATCAAAATTTAGGTGTATACATATAATTGAATGCCATTTATATAAAAATCTAAACAACTAATGTTGGTGTAAAAAGAAAGAAAAAAGAAATTGAGTTAATAATGGTAATTAAATTTTAAAATTTAATAATAAAAATTAAAAACTTAAAAATTAGAGATTTAATATTTTAGTTAAAAAGTTCAATATATAATATAATAAAAATAAAAAAAAAAAATGATAATGTCAAGACAAAATTTTGAAAGAAAAACTTAGAAAATGTAGGTTAAAATTAAAATTAAAATTAAAATTGAAAAAAATTAAAATTAAAATTGGAAAAAAATTAAAATAAAAATTTTATATGTTAATTTAAAATTAAAAAATCTTCAAAAAATTTTGAAATTTTCTTAAAAGTTTAATATTAAAAATTTTTAAAAATAAAAATTCTAAAAAATATAATCTCAGCACAAAAATTTTGAAAGAAAAAAATAAAAAAATTTAAATTGAGAATAGTGGCGTTTTCATAAAAAACGCCGCTAATATGTTCTCCGAGACTGAAAACGCAGCCGTTTTATCAGGGTTTTAGTGGCGTTTTAGCAAAAAATGCCGCAATAGTATATGCAATAGTAGTGGCGTTTTTGATAAAACGCCGCAAAAGGTGGGATATAGCGGCGCTAATAAAAAACGCCGCAAAAAATGTTATTGTATTTTAATTAAACGGCTTAGTTTTATATTTTTTTAGTGGCATTTTTTTGTTAAACGCTGTAATAGGTATGTTTTTAGCGTCGCTATTTGATAAACGCCGCAATGCTTCAATTGTTTTAGGCAAATGTTTTGCGCGTTTTGCTCTTTGAAATCCCTATAAGATTGAGTTGTGCGTTTTTTCTGAGCTCAGATTTCCATCTTGTTTTTGTGAGATTAAACGTTGTCCGGTTTCCATCTTGTTTTTGCGAGATTAAATGTTGTTCGATTTCCATCTTGTTTCCTTCATGAAGATTAAATGTCTTTGCGAGATTTCCATCTTGTTTCTGAGCTTCAGGTTTCTTGAGTTGCGAGATTAAACGTTGCCCGAAATCCAAGCCTTTACCAATTCAAAGGTAAACTTAATAAATAATCTAATTTCTTTATTTATTTGTTGTTTGGGTTTTGGTTTTTTTTTTGGATTTGTTTAGTTTTTGTGTGGGGTTTTTCGATTCTCTGCCTTGACATGATTTTAAGCAAAAAAAGGTTTGTGGAAAGCATAATTGGTTATTCCAGATCTACAGAAGAGAAGGGCTATAGCTTCATTTAGTTACTATACCACTAGTATCTATGTAGATTACTGATCTTAGTTAGTCCTCCACTTTTTATCTAAGTACTGTTTTTAAGAGTTAGGGATAGTTAACTGGTTCCTTAGAATGCTTATTGTAGAATTTGAGTGGTACTGGAATTATTGATGATTCTCTCAGTGGGGGGGATGGTGGTGAGAGTAGAATAAAGAAGTCGAGGCTAATTTCAATGCTTGACGAGGTTAGCTTCTCATTTCCATTTCTTCTGATTTAGGCTTTGATATATGAATGATCCGACATGCAGTTCATGTTTGATGTAATTTTTTTTTTTTTTTGGTTTTCATGGTTGGCAGTCCTAGTTTTCTGTTCTGCGAAGTTGGTCTTAAAACGGTAGTATATTAGTTTATTTGTATCCGTGTCTTTATCCCTTTAAAATCTTCCTTGAAGATGGTCTCTTTATGAAACTCCATCGTTTACACATCAGAGAAGTCATCATCCATTATTAAAATAAACAATGTCGATACTTTTTAATGGCTTTAAGTTTAGTCGATTACTTGAACCAACATGCAATCTTGGGTGTTGCATGCATAATTGTCAGTAAAGTAAACCCTACCTTCATCCATTTTTATAAAAAAAAATGAACGTTCCCTTCCCTCTGTTGTTTATGAGCCTTTCCTCGATTGAATACTACGTGAATTAGATTCTTGCATTTGATGAATGGCCTCTATGATCACCAAAAAAAAAAATTATCCTTTTATGTAAAGGTGATAGTAGGGAATATATGCACTAAGATAAGTGTTAAAAAATGCTTCACAACCATAGAAAGAGTTCTAATAAGTGACAATGTCACCAATGTTAGGGGCTACTTAATGTGCTTTTTAAGTGATTGAAGGAATCTATTTGAAAATATTATACTCCAAAAAAAAAAGGTTTGTGGAAAGCATAATTGGTTATTCCAGATCTACAGAAGACAAGGGCTATAGCTTCATTTAGTTACGTACTGTAACGTTGGTATCTATGTAGATTACTGATCTTAGTTAGTCCTTCACTTTTTATCTAAGTATTATTTTTAAGAGTTAGGGATAGTTAACTGGTTCCTTAGAATGCTTATTGTAGTGAATAAAATGGAAAACCAAACACCTTGAAATTTAGAATTCGCCACTTTATCCGAAATAATAGGCATTTGCAGTGCTTTAAATGTTTTGATAAGTCACTTTCATAAAATAATAATACTAAATCATGAGTTTAGTGATTCATGTTTTGGTGGGCCTAAGAGAAAAGCTTCATCAAACTTAATGTTATGATGATGTAAGGCTTGAATGCTTATCTTTTTAGCTTTTGCTTGTTGAATAAATCTAAGTGATATGTATTCGAAAGTCGGGGAATTATTTCTCTCGGATGTGATAACTTTCCGTTATTGGATTGAGAATTATTGTCATTCTTGTAATCATAAGTATTGTCTTTGTGCTTTTAGCTTGTTGCGTTCAACATCATCCGTCTCGTGGTTTGAAGATACATCATACAAAATTAGTGAAACACAAAGATATACTACTCGTTTTTTCCCCATTTCAGGTTAATCTCTTTTTTCCTGCTTTTTTTCTCCTTTGATTTTCTTGAGTTTTCTATATGGTTGCTGAGAAATATCTTAAAGGCATTGATTCTGTTGCTAGATTGTATATACAGAAAATAGAAAAAAAATACCAAAAGCTCTATTGCACGTGCATCTCGTTCGAAGAATTTTGATTTTCCTTCTTGTTTCTTACTGTTTCTCTGGAACCAAACAGTTCAAAAGTTTTGTTATTCTTTTCAATTAATTGAAAAGTAGATGATTTTAAAGGTAATTGATGTTCCGAGTGATGGGTGTCGATTATTTTGGTATAATAATTTATGGGTTTGTTATTTTAAGACTACATGCACATCTATTTTTTTTTTTAATAACAGATTTGCTTGTCTATAACAATCTGATATTTATTTTCTTGATTTTGTTTCATTATTTTCTTGATAATGTATTTGATATGTTTCCAACTTTGAGTTTGCATATTTGTGTTCTAATGAGTGATAAACAAATTATGGTTATTATTTTGCAGCCATCTGAATCGCTGTTGGCAGCCCTCGACATCGCCTTTAGTCGCCCCCTAAATCGCTGTTGGCAGCCCTCTGTTGCATCTCCATCGGTAGCCCTCTGTTGCTACTCCATTTTCTGCCATCCACTTATCTGTTATCTGCCATACTGTGAGTTATTTTTTTAACAAAAGTCAGTGGATTAATGTTCATTAGTCAATTGTGAGGTTTTATTTAATTAATTGCTGTCCAAATGAGTTTTGCATGCATCAATTAACTCTCCATATATAGTCTTTTCTTATAGGTATAGTGTAGCTTTCCATGGCTCAACAATTTTCAAATGAGTCAATAATTTCCATGCTCAATTTAACACCCAAGTACATTTACTGCTAATTGATCTCTAAGTTGGTGTGGAATTATGAAACAAAGAGATTTTTTCATGATGGAAATAAATGGGCATTCAACCAATTGTTTTTAAAAATTATAATTATTTTATTAATATAATAAAATGATCATTATTTAAATATTTTGTAATATAAAAATCAATTTTTTAAAATAATTTAAAAACTTCTTAAAATGAAAATTTAAAACTTACATAATTATTATTTAAATGAATAATTATTATTTAAAACTTACATAAGTAATTTAAAACTTATAAATTTTTTTATCAATATAATAAGCGTGAGTTTAAGATCAAACTTCATAACTTATAAATATTTTTTATAAATATAACAATAATATTGATCATTATTTAAATATGAATTAATATAGAAAATAAATTCTTTTTTAAAAGAAGTATTTTAAAAACAATTTAAATTTAACAATATCACACCAAATTTAAATTATAAAAAACATATAATAACATTTTCCAATATGTAAAACCAATTAATATTTTAAAAAAACTACAATGTAATGCATGCCATATATGTTCACACATCAACCGATTCTCGATTTGAAATTTTAATTTAACTTACATAATACATAATACATAACTTACATAACTTACATAGCTTTCATCAAATTGTTTAACTTACATAATACATAATACATAACTTACATAAAATTATTTAACTTACATAATACATAACTTACATAACTTACATAATACATAATTTACATAATAATTGTATAGATAAAAAAAAAAAGATTCAAAGTATATAGGCTGGAAACCTGACGGGTTGCCTTATATCTCACTGTTAGATATAATGGATCCTCCCTAGGTGTAACAATGCCACGTATGATGAATCTTAAAGAATACATAACTTACTTAATACTTGTATAGATAAAAAAAAAAAAAAGATTCAAAGTATATAGGCTGGAAACCTGACGGGTTGCCTTATATCTCACTGTTAGATATAATGGATCCTCCCTAGGTGTAACAATGCCACGTATGATGAATTTTAAAGAATACATAATTTACTTAATACTTGTATAGATAAAAAAAAGATTCAAAGTATATAGACTGGAAACCTGATGGGTTGCATTATATCTCACTATTAGATATAATGGATTCCCTAGGTGTAATAATGCCAAGTATGATGAATATTAACGAATACATAACTTACAATGCCATGTATGATGAATCTTAAAGAAATTTTTGTTTTAAAAATCAAATTCTTGTCAATTAACAATGTAGCCGTGAAATTTATTGTCAACTTTAGACTTCAACAAATACGAAATGGATAGGACTTGGATGAATTTATCAAGGGTAAGAAACGACTATCGAAATGGAGTTGAAACTTTTTTGAATTTCGCATTTCAAAATGAAAGCCAAGAGAATATGATTCTTTGCCCGTGTAAGAAGTGTTGCAATATAAATTGGCATTATCGTGAAGTTGTCTACGAACATCTAATTGTTGATGGCTTTGTCCGGGGGCACAAAAAATGGATTTTTCATGGAGAGTGTACATCTAGTGGAGCATCTTCATCGATGAATCTGGGTTATCCTCATAGTGCTTACAATCAGAATGTTAGAGATGATAACATGGAAGGCATGTTGCGGATGCTTTTAATATGCGCAGTGATGGTTTCGGGTCATTTCCACTTAACTTGAGTGCAACCGATGAATATAATTTTGGTGGAAATACTTTCACCGAAGGGGGAAGAAGTGTACCTGATGAACAGCCAAATGAAGAAGCGGCGAGGTTCTACACGTTACTTGGTGAAATGAATGAAGAAGCGTATGAGGATCAAAATTTTCCAAACTAACTTTCGTAGATTCGTCTTTTTCACTTGAAATGTTTGGGAGGATGGACCGAAAACTCGTTGACAATGCTGTTAGAGTTTCTGCAAGAAATGTTTCCGTTTGCAAAAATCCCTCAATCTTCCAAAGACATGAAAAAACTGATAAAGGATTTGGGCCTTGGCTACAACAAAATTCATAGTTGCCCAAATGACTGCATGTTGTATTGGGGCGATCGGATAAACCAACAATGCTGTCATATATGCGATCAATCCCGTTGGATTAATAGAAATACAGACGATGGTAACGAAGAAGAGCACGATACACAATCAAGGAAGTAGCCAGTTAAGATTTTGCGGTATTTTTCGCTAATACCAAGGCTTCAACGGCTTTTCATGTCGTCGAAGACAGTCGAGTCAATGATGTGGCACCATGATAGACGAATCGATGATGGATTGTTAAGGCATCCTGCAAATTCTTTAGCTTGGAAATCTTTTGACTCTAAATTTTCAAGCTTTGCAAGTGATCCTCGGAGTGTGAGGCTTGGGCTATCATCTGATGGATTTAACCCTTACAAACTCATGAGCACAACGTACAGTACTTGGCCTGTGGTGCTTGTTCCCTACAATTTGCCTCCATGGGTTTGCATGAAACAATCATCTTTTATCTTGTCTATGATTATACTTGGAAAGAAAGGGCCCGGGAATGAAATGACGTCTATTTGCAGCCACTTGTTGAAGAGTTAAAACAACTATGGGCTGGTGTTTAGACATACAATGCAATGAGAAAAGAGAACTTTAATTTACGTGCGGCTTTGATGTAGGCTATTAATGACTTTCCAGCTTATGCTAATTTATCTGATTAGAGTACTAGGGGATGTTATGTTTGTCCGTGTTGTGCTGCGCAGACATGTTCGCAATGATTATATAATGGGAAGAAGTTCTCTTACATGGGGCATCGTCAGTAGTTACCGAAAAAATCATAGATTTAGATTTCAGAGTGCTCAGTTTGACGGTACTGAAGAGTTCAGAGAAGCTCATTCGCAGACCGGTGGATCCAAAATATTCTTAATGTTAAAAGGAATTTCATTTATGAGAAGATGAATCAACCGGCTAACCCGCAAAGAAATAGAAGATCTAGGGATGAATCTGATAAAGAGGATGATCCTAATGAGGCGGACTTGTGGAAAAAAGAAGTATTTTTTTGAGTTGCCTTATTTGGAGCATCAGATTTTACGCCATAATCTTGATGTTATGCACATTGAGAAAAACGTCTGCGAGAACATCATTGGGATTATTTTGAATGTCGATGAAAAATCAAAAGATAATATTCAGAGTCGACTTGATTTAGTCCACATGGGAATTCGGCGTGAGCTTCATCCCCAAGCACTTCCAAATATGAAATATCGGTTGCCGCCTGCTATTTTTTCAATGTCAAAGATAGAGAAAGAAGTGTTCTGTATGGTGTTGAAGGATATAAAGGTCCCAGATGCGTATGCATCAAATATATCGCGATGTGTGAGTCTTAAGGATCGAAGACTATATGGCTTAAAATTGCATGACTATCACATCTTGATGCAAGACTTACTGCCAGTTACTATACGGTGTTGTATGTCAAAAAAGGTGACGGCTTGTGCAATTGAATTGTCAAATATAATGAAAGGCATTTGTGGTAAAGTTTTGAATGTTCAAGAACTTGAGAGACTACAAGATCGAGCCGCATTGACTTTATGCAATCTGGAGAAGATCTTCCCGCCTTCCTTATTCACTATTATGGTGCACTTGTTAATTCATCTCCAGGTGAATCAATACTTGGTGGACCCATTTTCTATCGATGGATGTATCCCATTGAAAGGTCTTACTTTATTTGCAAAATATTCCTTCATTCACCTCAATGCCTTTAGTTGCAACTTTTGATAATGTTGTATCTCGTGTTTAGGTTTCTATACAAATTGAAGTCTTACTGTCGCAATAAGCATTATCCGGAAGGATCAATTGCCGAGGGCTACTTGGCAGAGGAATGTATGACTTTCTGTTCGAGGTATTTAGAAGATGTTGAAACAAGAATGAACAGACCAAGTAGAAATATTGGGCTCACAGATCATAATTTGGCCGAAACTTATTTATTTCAAAGTTTCAGAGAATCGATCGGCAAAGTCAAAATTAAAAAATTAAACGATAGATCGTGGGTCCAAGCACATCGATACGTTCTTTTTCATCACGATTCAATGGAACTATTTCAGAAGTAAGTTCTAGAATTTGATAAATACTCATCAATTATAATTTGTTTGTCTTCTAACAAAGTAAAACTTTTTTTACCGTAGTGAGTACAAACAAATATTGAGAGCTCATTCACGATCCCGAAGATTAAATCGACGAGAAATTAAGAAGTTGTTCGCAGAATCATTCCATGAATGGTTAAGCTAAATGGTATGCAATTTAAGTTTTCATTGACAAGTAATAATGTTTTCTCATAACATTCATAATTACTCGATTTACTTTCGATTCAATAGGTTTGAAGTCGGAATGAAGTAAATGACGAAGTTAAATGGCTTTCACAAGGTCCAAATAGAATAGTGAAAAGATATAGTGCCTTCCTCATCAACGGATACAAATTTCATACAAGGTATCGCGAGAGATTGAGGAGAACCCAAAATTGTGGAATTGTTGTTAATTCTTCAATTACAAGTTATGCTAGTGCTAGGGACAGTGATCCTGTCGAGGGGAATTTGGAGTATTACGAACTTATTACTGACATCATTGAGTTGGATTATTACGGAAAATGCAAAGTTGTCTTATTTCGAGGTGATTGGGCTATGTGAATACGCTCGCGAAATTAAAAACGATCAATATGGCTTTACAATGGTGAATTTCTCTTGATTGATTCACACCGGAGAACAACTGATGGACGAGTCGTATGTGTTTTCTTCTCAAGTTAAAGAAGTTTTTTACTCCGAAGATCCAACTGATGAGGGTTGGTACGTTGTACTTCGAAACACCCCTAGAGACTTGTTCGACATTGGCAGTGGAAGTAGAGATGATATAGTCGAAAGATCAGAAACTTTACCTTTTCCGTAATGTAACTTAAATGAAAATATCCTAGTACTAGTCAACAATTTCAATGGGTTCGCCAGATGTGGACGAAGATATTTACTAAATATGATTTAGTAAGATTTTATGATTTATTATTTATATGTAATATTATAATTTTAATGTTGGTCATGTTATATGATTTAACTATTTTAAATGTACTATTATTATTGTTATTTGTTTCTAAAATTTTGAACTATTTCATGTGTATTGAAGGAAAAATGCCTAGAAGACGATTACGAGATTTGAATATTGTCCACAATACTCCAAATTCAGAAGAAGCAAATAGTGAAGAGCAAATAGTTATTGGATCTTCTACTCTGCGGACATAGATGACGAGCACAGAGAATTTCAAAGTAATGTTAAATTTATTTTACATGCATGTTGAATTTTACTATTGATTCATTTTTAATTTTAATATAATAATATATCATTTTTCAAATTGAAGGTGGTGGGACGCGCAGAGGTCGGGGACGACATTGCTTAAAGATTTATATGACTTAGAGCCCGTCGGCGTGTTAAAGTAAGGAGAAACAATCATGGCCACTGTTGGATCTCAAGCTCGATCGTTAGCGAGCTATTTGGGCATTTTAGCATGAAATGCCAATATGTTGCCCATTAATTACGAATCATGGCATCACATGCCTGCTGCCAACAAAAATTAGGCTCTGGATAATATTAAGGTAACAAAACGTGAATGCAATTTATAATACTTTGATTTAACTTTCGTTTATATTAACTTTTTAAACTATTTTTGTTCAGGAGAGATTTGCTTTAGAGGCCTCCAATGACTATGTTAAGAAGACATTGGGTAAAAAATGGAGAGACAATAAAAGCACGCTGAAAAAAATAATATTTTAAGAAAGAAATAAGCCTCAAGAAAAATTAAGAAATGTTCCGCCGGGAATGTTGAGGTACCAATGGGAAGATCAAGTTAGATTCTGGAATTCAAAGAAAGGAGAGGTATTACGTACTTTTAAAGTCTTATAAATTTTTCGGTTTATAATATTTATTATATACATAATTTAAATTCCATTATGTAGGACCGTGAGCGAGTTGGAACAAGCAGCAGACAAAAACAAAAATTCACGCACACGGCAGGTTCCAGAAGTTTTGCTTGTGTAACTGAGGCCAATGTATTATAATTTAATATTTCTTTCAAATATTAATGACTTTATACTATTAAATTATATTTTTCTGCTATAGTGTAGGAAGCTTCGTCTGGTCAAAAAGTTGGACGCCTTCAGCTTTTTGACATTACGCATAGGAAGAATCCGATGGCATCCGAAGCTGCAGAAATTTTGGTATATTTACTTAATAAAATTTGATTTATTATAAATATTTATAATGTTTAATTTCAATAGTTTAATTCATCGTTTGTAGTTTTAAATTTATAATTTTAAGTTATGTTGCATTCCTTTTTATTATATATTTTGTTTCTAACTCTTTAATTGATTTATTAGGATAAACTAAAGGAGAAGAAGGTGGAGTATGAAGCGGTTGCTTCGTCTGATAGTTTTGTTAATCTCGAGGAGATTGATAACATAATTATTACTGATGTTTTGGGTCCTGAAAGGTACGACTGCTTCGATTAATAGTTCTGTTAATCTTGAGTATATTTATAACAGAATTATCACTAATGTTTTGGGTCTTAAAAGGTATGGTCGGGTTCGATGTCAAGGATCCGTGTTACCCCACCCAATATTTTGATCCGCTCCCAACAATACATGCCTTCCAGGAGTCAATCTCGTACTGAAGTTCAGAGACTAAAAGACCATATATCTCAGATGGAATCGAGCACAGCTGAGCAAATTTCTCAGCTTAGAGTGGAGGCAGCAGAGAGGGAGGCGGAGCATATTGCTCAACTTAGAGCGGAGGCAGCAGCTAGGGAGCAAAGCAGAACAGAAAGTATGAAGAACTCCAGCTACAGCTTCAGACTAGGATGAAGTTGTTCCAGCAGTCGCAGAGGCCACCATCTTAGACATTTCTTTTCTTGTTGTAAGATGATTTTTAACATTGTTACAATTAACATTATTGTAAGAATTGTTTGAATTATACTTCATTTATTAATGTATATCATATATCTTTTATTAAATTTGAAGTATCGTTTAGATTTAATGCTTTTGGTGAGATTTAAATGTTTTATTTGCTATCTTGGGTTGAAATTATATGCAATTGCTGCTGTTTTTGGTTGGTTTTAATGCAGGGAGGGTAGGATATTGGAAAAAAAAAGCATTGCAAATCTATGCAAATTAGCAGCGTTTTTTAGAGAAGCGCCGCTAAAAGTACCAACTTTTGGGGGCGTTTTTTTTAAAAGCGCCGCTAAAAGTCCCCACCTTTAGCCGTGTTTTTTAAAAAGCGCCGCTAAAAGTCCCAACAGTTAGCGGCGTTTTTTGGAGAAGCGCCGCTAAAAGTCCCCACCTTTTGCGGCGTTTTTTAGAGAAGAGTCGCTAAAAGTCCCCACCTTTAGCGGCATTTTTTGGAGAAGCGCCGCTAAAAGTCTTGACTTTTAGCGGCGTTTTTAGAAAAGCGCTAAAGTCTTGACTTTTAGCGGCGTTTTTCATAATAAACGCTAACTTTGCAAATACTATTAGTGGCGCTTAAAAATGTCGCTAAAAGCCAAAAAAAAAAACGTTGCTAAAAGTCTGTTTTGGTGTAGTGATTATATTTTGATGACAATCTTTGAGTAGTTTTTTAGGGTAAATTGTAAAATAATCATTTTTATTTGTATCAGATTACATTTTTAGTCGTTTATGTTTAAAATATTACATTTTAATCATTTATGTTATCGTTTTATTACAAAGTGGTCACTCTATCGTTAAACTCTATTACGTCACTAACGGCAGTCCTACGTGGCAGCCCAAATGAGTTTTAAATGCCAACTTGGATGTTCAGTTATTGGGATGAAAATAGGTTTTTATTTAAATAAATTTAATTTGGATTGCCACATATGACATCCAAGTTGGCAATCAAAACCCATTTGGACTGCCACGTAGGATTGTCGTTAAGGAGGTAACGGAGCTTAACGGTAGAGTGACCACTTCGTAACAAAAAGATAATATAAGTGACTAAAACGTAGCATTTCAAACAGAAAGTGACTAAAATATAATTTGAAGCAAACAAAAGTGACTACTATTACAATTTATCCTTTTTTTTTTAACATGTAAAATCTATGTTGCTATACACACATGCTTTAAATATGTTACACATCATATTTGAATTGATATTTAAAATTCAAGTAGATGATTAGACTAAATTTTTTTCCAATTAATAAAATATTAATACTTTAAAGAGTTGATTAGAATGATTTACAAATAGGATGTGATAAATGTGGCTCATGCCATTACCATTTTGCATAATAAGAATCATTAATATTTAAAAATAATATAAATATAAGAAAATTTTGGTTTTCTTAGATATTTTTAAAATTATATTTTGTGATGATTAGACCATAAACTAAAATTTGGTCCCCTCAAATACTTTTGCAATGGTCATTTTCATGGAAAATGTGTGAAGCTTTCTATAAGTAATGAACTAGTGGGAAGATTTAGCTAAATGTATGTTTTAGGGCCCCCACCAAAGGCTTTTTATATATGGTGAAACCCTCAAGAAGTTTCTTTTTCTTTGTTTGAAATAATATTGCATAAATAATTATTCTAATTAACTCCAACTACAAGAGTTGGTTGTAGTCTTCATAAATGAATTATAATGGAAATTTTCCAAGGTTAAAAAGCCTTAAAATAAAATATTCTAATGTTGAATCTAACCTTCTTAAATTGATATACACTCAATAATTATGTCTCATAACAAAAATTGTTAAAAAAAAAAACCTAATAATAATAAAATTTAAGAGAACTGATTATATCAATTTTTTTGATACAATTTTAGAAATACTCATGACTCCTCAACTCATAAATTGGAATATAATTCACTTCAGCGACACACTCGAACTCATGTCCTCCTACATTAACAATAAAACTCATACCAATTGAGTTAAAACTCAATTAGTATTTACATGTATGGTTATTATTGGATGGTGAAAATGATTAATATAAAATGAGTTTTCAGTTTCACATTAATTTATGATATTTTTATTTGGTAAAAAAATCGAGAAACAAGAAATTTTAAAATCTAATGCTACAATGCCCAAAGGAAATTATATATCAATACATTATTTAGTACACAATTCAAGGTATGAATTTTTTTTTTTGCTTTATTATTTCATTTATTTTAACAATATATATTAGATTTATTTATATATTTTAATATTACAAATTAAATTATATTCAATTTTAATATTTTTAAGTTTTCACTATGTGTTTAATAAATTAAAAATTTAAGTGCTGAAACATTAATTATTGAATTTTTACTATTAAATTTTATAAGTGTTGAATTTATATTAGGCAATTATTTGATAAATTAATAAATATAAGTATTGAATACAATTATGTTATTTGATAATTTTTTAATATTTAATTTTAATTTTAATTTTAATCTTATTAATGTAATATTTTATATTATTTTGAGTAGTTTTAAATGGAAAAATAAATATGATAATTTGAATATCTACTTTTTTAATAAAATAAAATGAATTTAATATTTCCTACATTAAGTGATATGTAGCTATCTACTATTTATCTTATTCAACATTTTTTGTTGAAAATTTTATATAAAGTAAAAATTTAAAATAATTATCAAACACATTTAAAATATTAAACGTTAAAAATTTTCAATGACTTATTAAATACACCCTAAATTATTTCTATGATACTTAAACGTATATTCAATTTAATATTTCATAGCTGAAATAAGGCAATAAAATGGATGAGATTTACCATATGTTTATAAATTTATTTCAAGACATGCATTTTATAACTCACAAACAGATAACATAACTCCCAACCTTAGTACCGAGTTTCCAATGAACAAAAAAAAAAAAAAAAAAATCTCAAAAGTAAAACAAAAGCAAATTATTTCTTCGTATTTCTCATATATATATAAATTCTTTAGGTAAATTACATAAATAATCACCGAACTATTAAAATTCTCATTTTAAGCATTCAAAATAAAAATTTATAATTTAAGCACCCACATTATACAATTTATTCATTTTAGTCACTCATCGTTAAAAACTCCAATGGAATTTTGACTTACAATTATTTCTAAAATTTTGACTTTACACATAGTTTAAATAAAATAAAAGTTATCATTTTAGCCCTCCAATCTTTTAATATATATGAGGTTTAACCCTAAGTTTTTTTATTAAAAAAATTATTTCTTTGACATTCCCAATTTTCCATCACCAAGAAAAAAAACCTAAATTCATAGAGAAAAAATAGGTTTAGCCAATTGAATTCAAATCTCTTACAAAAATGAGTTGGAGAGGAGAACTCAAAATGTAATACCCCTAACCCGTATCTGTCGTCGGATTAAGGTTACAGAGCATTACTATACAATCGGAAACATTTAAACTTAATATCATTCAATAATATAATCAAATCATAAACTATTCATATACATACAGACCATCCCTAAATCGAGCCCTCGAGGCCCTAAAAAATATCTTCGAAGTAAATCGGGACCAATTTGAAGCAATTTGGAAAGCTTAGGAAAAACATGTAAAATTTGCAAAGCAGGAGTCACACGGCCATATGCCTCACACGGTTGAGACAGACGCTATAACAGCCCGATTTTTCAATGGTGTCGGAAACAGTGGTTCGATGCCATCAAATCCGGTGAGTAAGCTCGTAAATATTATTATTTAATATTTATGAGTCAAATAGGGTTTTAAAAAGGCTTTTGAATTGGTAATTTATATTTTATAATGAATTATTAGGTTCGAGTGGTAAAACCCTAAGTCAAATGGTATTAGAAAATGAGGTATCGAGACCTCATTTCTTTAAACTGAGCCGTAAATATTTTTATAAATATTTACGGAGTGTCATTAAGGTGGTATTAAATTTTTGTTGAAAAATTTTAACATTTTGATAGTTAATTAATTAAAAAGGACTAAATTGAAAAAAGTGAAAAACTTGTTTATTATAAGAAATAAGTGATTAAATGGTCTAATTAGTAAACAAGAGAGGACTTAAGGAATAAATATACCTAAATGGAAGGGATGAGGCGGCATAACAAGGAAAAAAAATAAAATAATGTGAATTAATGGTAAAATTGTAATTTAATTAAAATTAAACATACAAATTAGAAATTGAAAGGCTTCTAGACATTTTCTTCTTAGATTGACCGTCCAAAATGTCATAGGAGATCTCCTTGTGCTGGTTTTGTATATTTTTGCTTCATGTGAGTCCAATTTTTACCCGTTTCTTGTAGTTTTTATGTTTTCGAGATTGTTACAATTAGGTCCAATTAAATCTTACCTTAGTTTTTGATTTTATTAAAATTTTGGGATTTAAAATTGATGAATATTAGATTTTTTTGATGAATAAAATGGATTTAGATCTTTAATTTTGTTGTATGATGATTTTATAAGGTGATTTGTTAAATACTGATTTTAGGATCAAATTGTGAAAAGGTTAAAATATTAGGGTTTGGTAGTAAATTTATGGTTTATTAAGGGCTGTATGATGACCTAGAATATTTAGATAAATTATTAATTAAGAAAAATTAGTTAATTTGATAGATTAACTAGTTAAGGATTAAATTACAAAAGTTGTAAAAGTTTGGGGTAATTGTGTAAATTCAAAAATTGAAAGGTATTAATTGTGAAATGAATTGGAACTGAAATATATGCTAATGAATAAGTAATTTTATATTTTAGATCAAGATCCCATAAATACTCGTAAAAAAGGAAAAAGTAGTAGAATAGTCCCTGAACTTCTTCAGTTATTACAATTTAATCCAGGTAAGTTTGTATGGTTAAAATTCAATATTTACATAAATCTGATTAATGGTATTATGTATTTATTTATTGTTGAAAATGAATCATTGTTGGAATTATAATATTGAATTGAATATAAGGATTGAATGGAACGTAGGATTTAAGTACATTCGTTATTTGGCGTATGATGCTATTGAAGGAAGATATCAAAAAATTATCCAAGTAAACTGGGGTTCAGCATTTTTTGCAAACTCTCGTGTTTTACTTTTTTTAGCTCTTTCCAACTTCTTTTTAATTCTTACGAACTTCTGTTTAACTCTTATAAGTTTCTGTTCAGCTCTTATGAGCTTCTATTCAACTTTCGAGCTTCTGTTGGCGTATCTGGGAGGCCCAGCTCTTATGAGCTTCTGTTAACAATGTACTCTTATGCGTAAGTCATTCTTCGATTTGAGAAAGTCTTGGTAATGTGATTTATTTATCGAATTTTAAAAGATATGTTATTTATTTTTGTAACAATTTGTAAATGGATATATTTATAGATTGAAGATGTGACTGACAGGGAATTATCGATAATGATATTATTATTTGATTTATTATAGTTAGTTCGGAAAATCTTTACCCCGCCGAACTTACTAAGCTTCATTAAGCTTATTTGAGTTGTTTAATTTCCTTGTAGAATTTCGGAAGGTTGGACGATCGGATCAACACTCAAGTCACACTATCCATCTTATTCCGGTAGTTTTTGAAACATTCAATACGATTTATATGGCATGTCTAGGCTTTTGTGTGGATTGGATCAAATTTTGGGTTGTGTAAATGTTATAAATTATATTTTGTTTATAAAACCAACTTATCTATATTGGTTTGAGAATGAGGCATATTTGTGATGTTGGTATGAGTGAAAAATGTTTGTATGTATTTAAATTTATGGTGAACTTTAGAAGATTTGTTAGATGGATTAAATAGGTAAGCTTGGATATTTTTTGACATGTTTATAAGTTGTCATTTGATGTGCCTAAGAACATATTGTTTGTATGTGATGATGAATCATGTTAAAGACTTGATTTTAGTTTGATTTGAATGCCTTGTTATGACTTGTCAATGTGTGAATTTTTGAAGCTAGGTTGGCAACAATTTAGGTGAGGAATGTGGCTTGGAAAATGACCTATGTTCGTCCACATGAGCAGAGACACGGGCGTGCGTCTCAACCGTGTGTGACACACGGTCGTATATCCCCTGTATCTTTTAAGAATCAAGTCAGTATGCAAGTCAGTATGCTCACATGGCCTCGCACAAGGGCGTGGGCTTTGGCCGTGTAACCCAAGTTAAAGAGTTACACGAGTACGGACACGGCTGGACACAGTCGTGTGTCCCTATTTCGAATGCCCACACGGCCGTGTGTCCCCTGCAACTTTAAAAAATTTCATTATTTCCTAAAAAATTCTTTGATTACCCGATTTAGTCCCGACTTGTTTCTAATGCATATTTTGAGCCTCGATGGCTTGTATAAGGGACAATATGTTTGATTCTGATTTGTTTCTGACGTGAATGTAATATGATATGAAATATTTGTTAATTTAATCTGAAAACTCTAGTAATGTTCTGTAACCCTATTTCAGTGTCGGATATGGGTTAGGGGTGTTACATTTAGTGGTATCATAGCTACGGTTTAGTCGATTCTCGGATTGAACTTAGCATGTGAAATGTCTAGAAATACATGCCATATAAATCTGTGATAGTATGATGTGTATGATCTGATCTAACCTTTGTTTTCTTATAGATTGTAAAGATGTTAAACAGATCTAAACGTGTTGACAACGATGAGGTTAACAGTAAACTACTGACTTCTGATCATGGGACGAGTAGTAATGTCCCGATCCCTTCGGCTCAAGAACACAAACTTAAAAATATGTTCTTTGTGTATATAAACCAGTGGTTTAGTGAGTTTATGCAAGAAAGAAATTCGGCTCAACAACCTCCACCCCCTATTGTACCACCTGTTTACCTCTAGTTGCACCTCCACCTCCTCTAGTGATTGAATCTAATAAACGTACTCCGATTGAGAAACTTAGAAAGTGTGGTGCTAAAGAATTTTGGGGTAGATCAGAGGATGATCTGATTAAAGTTGAGTATTGGCTTCAAAATATAATAAGGGTTTTCGAAGAAATGGCTTTCTCTCTTGATGATTTTTTTAGATGTGTTGTTTCATTATTAAAAGAGGAAGCATATAACTGGTGGTTGATAATAGTAGCTGTGGTACCAAAGGAGAAAATTTCCTAGGAATTTTTCCAAACTGAGTTTAAAAAGAAACATGTCGGAAAAAGGTATTTGGGCAAGAAAATGAGAGAATTTCTTGAGTTACATCAAGGAAATAGATCAGTAGCTGAATATGAGAGAGAATTTGTATATCTCAATAAATATGCTCGAGAAATTATGCCTACTAAAGAAGAAATGTGTATCTGATTTGAAGATGGTCTGAATGATGACATTTAGATGATGATCGAAGGTAATGAAATACGAGAATTTGTTGTCATGTTTGACCGTGCATAGAAAATGGAAAAAGTGTACAACTATAAGATACAATGGGATAGGTGAAATCGAGAATTTCACAAGAGAGGTTCTTCCAAGTCATTTTTGGCATTACCAACAAAAAAGATTAAAGATGATTTTTGTCGAACTACCTCAATGCCTAAACTTTCAATAAAAATAAGATGATTCAACATGATTTCAGAGTATCTACTAGACCGGTTGATAGTGTGGGTAGTGTACAAAATACTCTAGAGCCCAAATGTAGATATTACGGGAAATATCACTTTGGTGTGTATAGAGGTAAAACGGGAGCCTGTTATAGATGTGGATCAACTGACCATTTTTTTTGTAATTGTCCTAAATTAACAAAAGAGGATGAAGATCAGAAAGAAAAGCAAATGTCTACCTCTCAGAAAAGTAGACGTTCGAGTCAAAATAGTGCTACCGAGACTACTCGTTCGGGAATGAAAGACACTGTTGTCCGGTCAGAGGCTAAAGCACCTGATCGCATTTACGCCTTTCGAGCTAGAGAGGAAGCTACTGCTCCAGATGTGTTCGCTAGTACATTCTATCTCTTTGATGTTTTTGTGTATGTTTTGATTGACCTTGGGCCAACTCATTCTTATATTTGCACTGCATTAGTAACGGGAAAAAAAGTTACCCGTTGAATCTACTAATTATGATATTCAAGTTACTAATCCATTAGGTCAAATTGTTATAGTTAATTTATTCTGTCGTAATTGTCCACTAAAAGTTAAGGGATGTGAATTTCCTATTGATTTGATGTTGTTACCCTTCCGGGAATTTGATGTAATCCTAGGTATGGATTGGTTATCTTTGCATGATGCTGTAGTAAACTGTAGACAGAAACAAATCAATTTGAAATGTTAGACAGGAGAGATGATTTCAGTTGAGTCTGAGGATCCAAAAGATGTCGTTAGAATTATTTCGACATTTTCTGCTTAGAGATTGATACAAAAAGGTAACGAAGCATTTTTAACATATATCCTTGATACCCAAGACTCAGAATCAAAGCTAGATCAGTTACCAGTTATTAGTGAGTTCATTGATGTATTTCCTGAAGAGTTTCCGTGTTTACCTTTTGATCGTGAAGTTGAGTTCGTGATTAATTTGATTCCTAGAATTATTACGATATCAATATCACCGTATCGTATGACACTAGCTAAACTAAAAGAATTGAAAGCACAATTGTAAGTGTTACTAGACCGAGGGTTTATTAGACCGAGCATGTCTCCTTGGGGTGCACCTGTTTTGTTTGTGAAAAAGAAAGATGGTTCTTTGAGATTGTGTATAGACTACAGACAATTGAACAGAGTCACAATTAAAAATAAATACCCTTTGCCACGTATTGATGATTTATTTGATCAATTGAAAGGTGCTTTAGTGTTCTCGAAGATAGATCTCAGATCCGGGTATTATCAATTGAAGGTTAAAGACTGTGATGTGCCAAAGACCACTTTTAGAACTCATTATGGTCATTAAGAGTTTTTGGTAATGCCATTTGGTTTAACTAATGGCCCTGCTGCTTTTATGCATTTAATGAATCGAATTTTTCAACCTCATTTGGATAGATTTGTTGTTGTGTTTATTGAAGATATACTGATCTATTCCAAGACAAAATACGAGCATGCACAACATTTGAGGATCACACTACAAACTTTGAGAGAAAAGCAGATGTACGCAAAATTTAGTAAATTTGAATTTTGGCTTCGCAAGGTTGGATTTTTGGGTCACATAGTTGATGGGATTAGAGTCGATCCGAGTAAAGTTTCTACTGTGATAAATTGGAAAACTCCGAAAAATGTCTCAGAAGTGTAAAGTTTCATGGGTTTAGCAGGTTACTATCAACGTTTTGTTAAAAATTTTCTATTATTGCTTCGCTGATGACCAGATTATTATAGAAAAATGTTGATTTTGTTTGTCCGATAAGTGCCAACAGAGTTTTGATCAGTTGAAGAAAATGTTGACGGAAGCCCGTCTTAACTCAGCCTAAATCTGGAGTAGCGTGTGTTGTTTATAGTGATGCATCCCTCAATGGTTTGGGTTGTGTACTGATGTAGTCAAGAAAGGTATTAGCCTATGCTTCTCGACAATTAAAGTCGCATAAGAAAAATTATCATAAGAAAAATTATCCTACACATGATCTCGAGTTGGCCGCGATTGTATTTGCTTTGAAGATTTGGAGACATTATTTATACGGAGAGAAGTGTCACGTGTTTACATATCACAAAAGTTTAAAGTATTTGACGTCTTAAAAAGAATTGAATTTGAGACAGAAACGGTGGTTAGAATTACTGAAAGATTACGATCTGGTTATTGATTACCATCCAAGAAAGGCTAATGTAGTTGCGGATGCACTTAGTCGAAAGTCATCATTGTTTTCACTTCGAGCGTTGAATGCTCATTTAAATCTTAATGAAGATGGTTCTATATTAGTGGAGTTGAGAACGAAACCCCTGTTTCTACAATGAATTCAGGAATTGCAAGATGACGTTCCGAAGCTGGTGTTGAAACAATAGATGGTTCAGAATATAGTGTTGATGATAGTGGTATGTTGCATTATCGCGATAGAATTTGTGTTCCAAATAATTTGAATTTGAAAAATGATCTTCTTTCTAAAGATCATAGTAGCACGTACTCCATTCATCCGAGAAGTACAAAGATGTATTGCAATTTGAAACCTATGAATTGGTGGCCGGGTATGAAACAGGAAATTTGTAAATTTGTAACTAAGTGTTTGATTTGTCAGCAGGTGAAAGTAGAATATTGGGTACCAACGGATTTACTACTACCTGTTATGATTTTTGAATGGAAATGGGAGCGAGTCACTATGGATTTTGTATCTGGCTTACCTGTAACTTCAAGAAAGAAAGATTTGATCTGGGTGATTGTTGACAGATTGACTAAATGGGCACATTTTATTCATTCAGAACAGAATATACACTTGAGAGATTAGCGGAACTATATATATATATATATATATGAAATTGTGAGATTACAAGGAGTTTCAAAATCTATTATTTTAGATCGAGATTTGATATTTACATCGAGATTTTGGAGCAAACTTGATGAGGCTCTAGCTACTAAACTTAATTTCAACACAAAATTTCATCCTCAGACTGACAGGCAACCAGAACAAGTGATTCAAATTCTGGAAGATATGTTAAGATGTTGTATACTCGAGTTTGAAGGTAACTGGAAAAGGTATCTACCGTTAGCTTAATTTTCATATAATAACAGTTATCAATCCAGTATAATAATGGCACCGTTTGAAGCCCTTTACGGGAGAAAATGTAAAACACTATTGTATTGGTCTGAGCTGAGTGAACCCAAAATGGTAGGAGTTGATTTGATTTGAGAACTAAGGATAAAGTTTGGATTATTCAATACAGTTTGAAAGTTGCATCTGATCATCAGAAATTGTACGCAAATCTAAAAAGAAAAGATATAGAATTTGCCGTTGGTGACCGGGTATTTTTAAAAGTCTCTCTGTGGAAGAAAGTATTACGGTTTGACAAGAGGGGAAAGCTGAGTTCGAGATTTATCGGACCGTATGAAATTGTTGAAAGAATTGGCCATGTAGCTTATAGATTAGCTTTGCCCCCTGAACTCGAGAAAATCCATGATGTGTTCCACATATCGATGCTGAGACGGTATAGATCTGATCCTTCACATGTGATCACTCATAGTGAGATTGAACTACAGCCAAATTTGACGTATTCAGAGGAACCAGTGAGAATTTTAGCCCGAGCAAGTCAAAGAATTATGGAATAAATGAGTTCCGTTAGTAAAAATATTATGGCATCGTCATGGTTCGGAAGAAGCTACTTGGAAACAGAAGAATCGATAAGATCACAATATCCGAATCTATTTTCAGGCAACAATTTCGAGGATGAAATTTCCTAAGGGAGGAGAGTTGTAATAACCAAATTTTTCAATGGTGTTGGAAATAGTGGTTCGAGGCCATCAAATCCAGCAAGTAAGCTCATAAATATTATTATTTAATATTTTCGAGTCAAATAAGGTTTTAAAAGGTTTTTGAATTGGTAATTCATATTTTATAATGAATTATTAGGTTCGAGTGGTAAAAACCTAGGTTAGTGGTTTTAGAAAATGAGGTATCGAGACCTTGTTTCTATAAACCGAGTCATAAATATTTTTATAAATATTTACGGAGTGTCATTAAGGTGGTATTAAATTTTCGTTGAAAAATTTTAACGTTTCGATAGTTAATTAAAAAAGACTAAATTGAAAAAGGTGTAAAACTTGTTAATTATAAGAAATAAGTGATTAACTGGTCTAATTAGTAAACAAGGGTTTAGGGTATAAATAATAAATATACCTAAATGGAAGGGATGAGGCGGCATAACAAGGAAAAATAATAAATTAATGTGAATTAATGGCAAAATTGTAATTTAATTAAAATTAAACATACAAATTAGAAATTGAAATGCTTCTAGACATTTTTTTTTAGATTGTCTGTCCAATAACGTCATAGGAGAGCTCCTTGAGCTGGTTTTGCATATTTTTGCTTAATGTGAGTCCAATTCTTACCCATTTATTGTAGTTTTTATGTTTTTGAGATTGGATGCAATTAGGTCCAACTAAATCTTACCTTAGTTTTTGATTTTATTAAAATTTTTGGAAGTTATCATTGATGAATATTACATGTTTTTGATGAATAACATGGATTTAGAGCTTTAATTTTGTTGTATGATGATTTTATAAAGTGATTTTGTTAAATATTAATTTTAGGATCAAATTGTGAAAATGTTAAAATATTAGGATTTAGTAGTAAATTTTGGTTTATTAAGGGCTGTATGATGGCCTAGAATATTTAGATAAATTATTAATTAAGAAAATTATTTAATTTGATAGATTAACTAGTTAAGGGATTAAATTGCAAAAGTTGTAAAAGTTTGGTGTATTGTGTAAATTAAAAAATTGAAGGGTATTAATTGTGAAATAAATTGGAACTAAAATATATGCTAATGAATGAGTAATTTTATATTTTAGATCAAGATCCTGTAGATACTCGTGAGAAGGAAAAATAGCGAAATATTCCCTAAACTTCTACATTAAAATTTAATCCAGGTAAGTTTGTACGGTTAAAATTCAATATTTATATAAATCTGATAAATTTTTATTGTTGAAAATGAATCATTGTTGGAATTATAATATTGAATTGAATATTCGGGTTGAATGGAAGTTTGAGTACATTCGTTATTTGGCATATGACACTATTGAATGAATATATCGACAAATTACCCAAGTAAACCGGGGTTCAACATTTTTTGCGAACTCTCGTGTTTTACTTTCTTTTTAGCTCTTTCGAGCTTTTGTTCAACTCTTATGAGTTTTTGTTCAGCTCTTATGAGTTTATGTTCAGCTCTTATGAGCTTCTGTTCAGCTTTCGAGCTTCTATTGGCGTATCTAGGAGGCCCAGCTCTTATGAGCTTCTGTTAACGATGTAATCTTATGCGTAAGTCGTTCTTCGATTTGAGAAAGTCTTGGTAATGTGATTTATTTATCAAATTTTGAAAGATGTGTTATTTATTTTTGTAACAATTTGTAAATGGATATATTTATCGATTGAAGATGTGATTGACAGGGAATTATCGATAATGGTATTATTATTTGATTTATTATAGTTAGTTCGGTAATATTTTTATTTACCCCGCCGAACTTACTAAGCTTCATTAAGCTTATTTGAGTTGTTTAATGTCCTTGTAGATTTTTGGAAGGTTGGACGATCGGATCGACACTCAAGTCACACTATCCATCTTATTCCGGTAGTTTTTGAAACGTTCAATACGGTTTATATGGCATGTCTAGGCTTTTGTGTGGATTGGATCAAAGTTTGGGTTGTGTAAATGTTATAAATTATATTTTGTTTATAAAACCAACTTATCTATATTGGTTTGAGAATGAGGCATATTTGTGATGTTGGTATGAGTGAAAAATGTTTGTATGTATTTAAATTTGTGGTGAACTTTAGAAGATTTGTTAGATGGATTAAATAGGTAAGTTTGGATATTTGGTTGACATGTTTATAAGTTGTCATTTGATGTGCCTAAGAACATATTGGTTGTATGTGATGATGAATCATGTTAAAGACTTGATTTTAGTTTGATTTGAATGCCTTGTTATGACTTGTCGATGTGTGAATTTTTGAGGCTAGGTTGGTAACAATTTAGGTGAGGAATGTGGCTTGGAAAATGACCTATTTTTGTCCACATGGGTAGAGACACGGGCAGAGACACGGGCATGCATCTCATCCGTGTATGACACACGGTCGTATGTCCCATGTATCTTTTAAGAATGCAAGTCAGTATGCTCACACGACCTAGCACACGGGCGTGGGACTTGGCCGTGTGACCCAAGTCAGATAGTTACACAGGTACAGACACGGGCTGGACACTGTCTGTGCCCCTATTTTGAATGCCCACACAGCCTAACCACATCGCCGTGTGTCCCCTGCAACTTTGAAAATTCTCAATGTTTTTTGAAAAATTCTTTAAGTACCCGATTTAGTCTCAACTTGTTTCTAATCCATATTTTGATTCTGATTCTGATTGGTTTCTAACGTGAATGTAATATGATATGAAATATCTGTTAATTTAATCTGTAAACTCTGGTAATGCTCCGTAACCATGTTCTGGTGACGGATACGGGTTAGGGGTGTTACATACGCCCATGTCGTAGGCCATGTAACCTTCGAACTAGGGACACATGGCCGTGTCCCAGCTCGTGTCCTCACCTGTGTAACTCTTTAAGTAGGGTCACATGGCTGTGTCATAGGCTCGTGTGCCAAGTCGTGTAACTCTCTGAGTCGCCCCACAAGTCCGTGTGTCAGGTCGAGTGTTAGGTCGTGTAACTCACTGAGTTGCAACCTAAGAAAGCCATCAGATGACACACGACTGTTTCGCCAGCCGTGTCTCACACAGCTGAGTCACATGCCCACTTGGACCCAAATTTACCTAAAATCAAGCCATTTCCAAGACCATTTCAAGCACAAATATTTAGACCAATTGTGCACACTTTCAAAGCACCAAAACCTTATCTGAACATACATATATTTTCCATTTCAATAATCCTAATTCAATTAACCAATATGCCATTCAATGCCACCTCAAATGCATACAACAACACTTACCTAAACATGTAAAATTTACCACATTTTAATCATCAATTCCTAATTCAGTACTCATTTAAACATACTACAAACTTGACCATATTCATGCCATTCTTAACATTCCATAAAAGAAAATACAAACATGCATAATAAGGTAACAAAAAATGACACCATTTGACAAGGCATCAAATGATACCAACCAAGATAGCTTCCCAAAACTTATACATGCCAAAACACCAACAAAACATTCATCAAAATACCATTACAATTTTTCCTATACATGCCATAATAAACCTTAGCCAAAATGCTCAAAAACTACTGAAAAGACTTGTGGATAGTGTGATAGATCTTCAACGAGCTTCCAACCAAATCGAGCTTTTGATAATCTACAAAACATAGGAAAGAAACTACTATGTAAGCAATTAATGCTTAGTAAGTTCGTATAAATCAAAATATAACTTACCATTTCATTTGCATAATATAAAGCATAAGTATAATATAATCCAAACCATAAGCTTGGCACAAGCCTATACATCACCATCAATACACAAGTTAGTACACTTGTACATAATTCAAATGAACTAACCATAAGATAAGTCATTTTCCATATGAAATACATCATTTAGTTCATGCATTCTTTCCATAAAAATAAGCTTAATTCCATTTGAAAAATTACCATTTCAATCCCTTTTATTTTTTGTTGAATCATCTAGAATTTCATCAAATACTCGGGAAAGCTCCCATGAAGTGTGCCTTTACATATAACCATAACCTTTCCTTTACATCATTGCTCACAAGAGCAATGAAATGGGCATGCTCACATGAGCTGTGAGTTGGAATGTAAGCTACACGATGCTGCTCACATAAGCTGTAGAGTAACCGCAAAAAATGCAGGACCTTAACTACCGATAGGACATTTAAGACCAGCACCCGAAATATGAAATCCCTAATGACATGTCATTCGTATCCTAAGAATTCTTAATGTTCAAACGAGACTCGATATTCGTCATAGCATTGATATTTTCATACATCGATCCATTCACATTATAAATAACACAATAACATTCAATTTAAAAAACATTAATATGATAACAATTTATACGAACTTACCTCGATCACCAGGGGTGTGGAGGTTAAATCGAGCTAATCCGAAGCTTTTACTTTTCCTCGATCTAGGTCCTTACATGATTTATCTTGATCTAAATAGATAATTATATTCAATTAAGTACTTCAATTAACCTTAAGCATTCAATTCAACCTACATTTCATATTTATGCAAAATTACCAATTTGCCCCTAATATTTTAATTTTTTTTCACAATTTAGTCCTTAAACTTATAACTTAAAATCTAACCATTTTAATCTAATTCTATGTTAACCAAACATGTAAGGGACCTTGAAAAAACTCATATTTACCATCATTTTACAATAAAACCCTAGAATTTATACCTTTAACAAATTAGTCCCTAATTCCAAAATTCAACAAAAATTACTTAACAAAACTTGTTTATTTTTCAACAAAGATTCATAATCTATCATTTAACATTAAAACGGGGCTTAAAATCACTTACATGCAAAATGGAAAGCTAACCGAATGCTCAAGATCAATATCTATGGTTTTTTTTTCGGTGGAAAAATGAAATGGGGAAGAAGATGAGTTTAATTCATTAAGTTATTTTAACTTTATTTATCAAATTATTATTTTAGCCTTTAAAACTTATAATAATTTCATCAAAACCATGTCCATAAACATCCACTATCACCTCAATTGGTCTATTTACCATTCAATTCCTTTAGTTTAAGGTTTCATAGCCATTTGATCCTTTTAACTAATAAAACTCAACTTTTACCCTTTTTATGAATGAGTCCTTTTTACTTAATTAACTACTTAAACATCAAAATTTCTTAACGAAATTTTTCTACGACCTAAATATAATCCCATAAAAATTAAAATAATAAAATAATAATAATTTACTTGTTAGAATTATGGTCCTGAAACCACTATTCCGATATCACTGAAAACATGCCATTACACAAAACTTCAATTGCAAATCTTCCACGGGTGCTTTCTTTTCTTTTTAACCTTAATTTTAAATATTTTTTTTTTCACATTCGTAATTTTCCATCACCAAGAAAAAAAAAACCAAATTCATATAGAAAGATGAGTTTAGGAAATTGAATCCAAATCTCTTACAAAATTAAGTTGGAAAGAACTCAAAACCTTAACTGCAAATTTTCCACAGTTGTTTTCTTTTCTTTTTAACCTTAATATAAAAAAATATATTTTTTTTCTCATTCCCAGTTTTCCATCACCAAGAAAAAAACCCAAATCTAATTCTCTTATAAAAATGAGTTTGAGAGAACTCAAAACTTTAATTGCAAATCTTATGTGAGTTTTCTTTTTCATTTTTATTTAAAGTCAAAACAAAAATTGATGGAAAAAAAAAAGGAAAAGAAATCAAGAAAAATTGAAGGAAAAAAAATGAATGCTTCTTTTGGGCTAATATGATTTCTATAAAGTTTATTGTGGATGAAAGTGATGCTTGAGGTCGCTATTTGTTGGTACATCCTATCGTTTTTTTTTTTTTTTTTATATGTTTTGTTTGTAATTTTCAAATTCTAAGTTAATATTTGAGGAAGAAGATAGTATTGGGATATTTTTATTGGAGGGTTCAATTATTTAATTAGTGTTTGTGTGTTATTTTGGTTAATAATTAGAATTCGACAACTTATATTTTAGTCATTTAAAGTGGCATGCAACACTTGTGATAAATTGTACCATGTGGCATTCAATGATTAGTTGGTGTATTTAAAAATGGCATATCATATTTTCGCTTTTAGTTTTTAATGAGAGTGATCAAAATAAACTAATTATGTAATGTAAGTGTCAAAATTATAAACTTTTTATTTTAAGTGCCTAAAATAAAGACTTTTTATAATTGAATGTTTACCGTATTATTTATTACAACTAAACAATGGAATGACTTTACTTTAAAACTTGAGACGAATATAAAAAAATGAATATGAGATACATCTTATTTATTGTTATAGAAAATTAATAAAACAATAATAATAAGTAAAAATAGATGAAAAATACGGTGACTTTTCATTATTTAATTTTCACTTACAATGTGCTATTTATAAGCTCTTTTACATTCAATTAATAATTGTATTGCATTCAATCAATAAATGTGAATTAAGTTTTTTAATTACTCCAATTAATCATCGCTGGTTATAAATGAAGTAAGGAGTTTTATCTCATTACTTTAATAAATGTTTAAAGGGTTATAGACATCCATTTAATGTATTTACAACATTCCTCATTGGATGTCTTTTAAATAAAAATGTGGCTCATTAAAACATTTATTAGGAAAAACCCTATGGAATAAAAACCTAATGAAGGAAAAAGAGTACACAATCTCCTATTACAAGTTGTCTTGTTAAAAACCTTTACCAAGAAAACCTAGTGGGACAAAATCTTGGATAAAGGAAAATAGTACATGTTTTAAACTCTTCCTAACAGCAACATCACATTATATCTTTGAGTTGACGCATTCCAATCTTGTCTCGTAGTCTTTCAAATGTTGAAGTTGGCAATGCCTTGGTAAAAAGATTTGCTAAATTATCACTAGAACAAGTTTGTTGAACTTCTATGTCAGCTTTTTTTCTCAAGATCATGAGTGAAGAATAATTTTGTTGAATTTCTATGTCACCTTTGATGTAACCATCCTTCAATTAAGCTATACATGTTGCATTATCTTCGATATAGAATAGTTGGCATCTTTTCCTGTAAAGTCAAATTGTATATCTTCTAGATATGTTGGGTTAATAACCTTAGCCAAACAGACTCTTAGCTTGTCTCGTGCATTACAATTATTTTAGCATGATTTGAAGAGGCATCAATTAATGTCTGCTTTGTTGAATGCCATGACATGGCAATACCTCTACATGTAAATAAATATTCTGTTTGAGATCGACCTTTATGTGGATCCAATAATATCTAGTATCAGCATAGCCGACTAATAGGAACTTTGAATCATTTGAATAAAATAACCCCATATCAATAGTCCCTCTAAGATATCTAAATACATGTTTAATTCCATTCCAATGTCTATGTGTTGGAGAATAACTAAATCTTACTAATAAGTTTACAGCAAAAGTTATATCAGGTCTTGTCTCATTTGCAAGATACATTAATGCCCCTGTGGCACTTAGATATGGTACTTTAGGATCAAGAAACTTTTCATCATTCTCGCAAGGACAAAATTGATCTTTATTCACATCTAATGATCGTACAACCATCGTGGTACTCAGTGGTGTGCTTTATCCATGTAAAATTTCTTTAAGATCTTTTTCATATAAGATGACTAATGTATATGAATTCCATATTTTAAATGCTCGATTTGCAGGCCAAGAAAAAATTTGTTTTTCCAAGATCTTTCATATCAAATTCTTTGTTTAAAGAATTTACTGCATTTTGAAGCTCTTTAAGAGTTCCAATAATATTTAGATCATCAACATATATAGAAATTATCACAAACTTTGATCCAGACCTTTTTATAAAAACATATGGATAGATTGGATTGTTCTTATAACCTTCTTTTAACAAATATTCACTAAGACGATTATACCACATACGTCCAGATTGTTTTAACCCATAGAAACTTTTCTTTAATCTAATTGAGCAAGTTTCTCGAGAAGCTTTATATTCTTCTAGGATTTTAAATCCTTCTGGGATTTTCATATAAATTTCACTATCAAGTGTACCATACAAATAGGTTGTAACAACATCCATTAGACACATGTCAAGTTTTTCACGTACTGCCAGATTAATAAGGTATCTAAATGTGATTGTATCCACCACAAGAGAATATGTCTCTTCGTAATCAATGCCCAAGGCTTTGTGAAAATCCTTGTGCTACAAGTCATGCTTGATATGTTATGACTTCATTTTCCTTATTTCATTTTTGCACAAATACCCATTTATATCCTATCGGCTTTACATATTCAGGTGTTTGGAATGTAGGTTCAAAAACCTCACATTTAGAAAGTGAATTTAATTATGATTTTCTATTTCTACATTCCTCAATAGATTTAGGCTCAAGATCTTCATTTTCTTTTGATATTTCAATAGCAACATTATAAGCAAAATTGTTATCGACAACTATATTTTTCCGGTTCCATCTAATTCATGAAGTAACATAACTTATTGAGATCTCTTTATTATCACCATTTTTAGGTACTTGAACCTCTTTTGGGGTTTTTTGATTAGTTATATATTTGGTCTCTTCTTGGGCACTTGCCTCCACAATATAACCATCTTGAATATTTACTCCATTCCTTTTACAAGGATTTTTATATTTGGAACCGTCTGGTCTTCCACGCTTTAGGCATTGATTACTTTTATTTACACTAACAGTTTGCCCTATTGGGACATCTTATTGGAGCATATTCAACTGGTATGTGAGATTTTGTAATTCTCTTTAGGTCAGTAAATGAATCTGGTAGTTGATTGGCAATGTTTTGCAAATGTATAATCCTTTGAAATTCTTGTTCACTTTGACTTGTATGAGGATCTAATTGAGATAATGATGATCCATTCCATGTAATTTCTTTTACCAGTTGTATTTTCTATCCCCCTAATGTTGGGAATATTGTTTCATCAAAATGACAATCAATAAATCGTGCAGTAAATAAATCTCCAGAAAATGGTTTAACATACTTAATTAGAGAAAGAAATTAATAACCAACATATATTCTTAACCTCCTTTGAGGACCAATATTTATGCATTGTGGTGAAGCAATTGGAACATATACTACACAACCAAAAATTCTAAAATGGGAAATATTTGGCTTTTGACCAAAAGTCAATTGTGACAGGGAGTGTTTAATATAACTTATTAGCCTGAAGCACACAAGTACTATTGCATGCAAAATATCATATCCCCAAGATATAACAGAGAGTTTTGTTCTCATAAGCAATGACCTAGCTATTAGTTGGAAGAGTTTGATAAATGATTCAACTAAACCATTTTGTGTGTGAACATGAGCTACATGATTTTCAACTTTTATCCTAATTGACATACAATAATCATTAAAAGCTTAGGATATAAACTCACTAGAATTATCAAGACGAATAGTTTTGATTGCATAATCGGGAAATTGTGCTCTTAATCGAATTATTTGAGCAAGTAGTCTTGCAAACGCCAAGTTGCGAGTCGATAATAAACACACATGTGACTACCTACTAGATGCATCTATCAATACTATAAAATATCTTAATGATCCACATGGTGGATGAATGAGCCCACATATATCACCTTGAATATGTTCTAGAAATGTGGGAGATTCAATCCTAGCTTTAGCTGGTGATGGTCTAATAATCAATTTTCCTTGAGAACAAACAACACAAGATAAATCCTTGAGTTCAAGAATCTTCTAGTTCTTTAATGTGTGTCCAATTGAATTCTTGATTATTCTTCGCATAGTAATAGATCTGGGATGGTCTAATCAATCATGCCAAATAGTAAAAGTATGTGGTTCTACAAACTTCTGGTTTGTAGTAACATGTGTCTCAATTGCACTAATATGTGTATAATATAAACCTAATGAAAAAGTAGGTAGCCTTTCCAAAACATATTTCTTTCCACATTCAACATTTGTAATATATAGTTATTCAATAGTTTTCTCATTCATAATCTCAATATGATATCCATTAAGATGAATATCTTTAAAACTTAATAAATTTCTTTGAGACTTAGTGGAATATAAGCATCATCAATGATAAATTTTGTACCTTTAAGTAATAATATAAATCCTTTTCCTGAGTCTTAAATAAGTTTTAAACTACTTAATATTGTATTAAAATGGGCATCACTTATTATCAAATGAGAAAAATATTTTTTACCTTTGAGTATCGTATATGTTGTAGCACTATCTACAAGACACATGACTCCATTGATTTTGGGTCCAACTAAATTTTGTTGAATATTTATATTCTTCATAAAAACAAACAAAATATAGTATGAGAAACTTTGCAAATATTTATTAAAAATATAAATTATTCTTTATGCAAGAAAATAAAACATACTTAAAACAACATAAAAATGTCAAAATAACATAAAATTTTCTAATGATTCTCAAAGAAATCTTCCACATCTAGGTGAGTTATATTATTAAGGTCATTGAATTTATCATCCTCGTAGGCATGGCCAGTTTTAGTATCATAGTAAATATCTTCATCTTTTGCCTCCATTTCATCATTTTGGGATATAAAATTTGTCTCCATATTCTTTCCCTTCTTTTTAATGGATACTTGATAAAGCTTCACTAAGCTTCACTTACAATGTACCATTTATAAGCTCATTTACATTCAATTAATAAATGTATTACATTCAATCAATAAATGTGAATTAAGTTTTCTTAATTACTCCATTTAATCATCTCTTGGTAATAAATGAAGTAAAGAGATTTATCTCATTACTTTAATAAATGTTTAAAGGGGTTATAGACATCCATTTAATGTATTTACAACACTCCGCATTGGATGTTAAATAAAAATGTGTCTCATTAAAACCTTTATTAGAAAAACTCCGTGGGATAAAAGCCTAATGAAGGAAAAAGAGAACACAATCTCCTATTACAAGTTGCCTTGTTAAAACATTTACCAGGAAAACTTAGAGGGACAAAACATTGGATAAAGAAAAAGAGTCTAACGTGTTTTAGACTCCCCCTAATGGAAACATTACATTATATCTTTGAGTTGACGCATTCGAATATCTTATTGTAGTCTTTCAAATGTTGAAGTTGGCAATACCTTGGTAAAAATATCTGCCAAATTATCGCTAGGAAGAATTTGTTGAACTTCTATGTCACCTTTCTTCTCAAGATCATGAGGGAAGAATAATTTTAGTGAAATGTGTTTCGTTCTGTCACCTTTGATGTAACCACCCTTCAATTGAGCTATACATGTTGCATTATCTTCATATAAGATAGTTGGCATCTTTTCTTGTAAAGTAAAATTACATATCTTCTAGATATGTTGGGTTAATAACCTTAGCCAAACAGACTCTCGGCTTGCCTCGTGCATTACAATTATTTCAGTATGATTTGAAGAGGCAGCAACTAATGTCTGCTTTGTTGAATGCCATGATATGGCAGTACCTCTAAATGTAAATAAATATTTCGTTTGAGATCGACCTTTATGTGGATCCAATAATATCCAGCATCAGCATAGCCAACTAATAAGGACTTTAAATCATTTGAATAAAATAACCCCATATCAATGGTCCCTCTAAGATATCTAAATACATGTTTAATTCCATTCCAATGTCTACGTGTTGGAGAAGAACTAAATCTTGCTAATAAGTTTATAGCAAAGGCTATATTAGGTCTTGTGTTGTTTGCAAGATACATCAATGCCCCTATGACACTTAGATATGATACTTTAGGATCAAGAAACTCTTTATCATTCTTGCAATGGCGAAATTGATCTTTATTCACATCTAATGGTCGTACAACCATTAGGGTACTCAATGGATGTGCTTTATCCATGTAATTTTTTTTTAAGATCTTTTCCGTATAAGATGACCAATGGACATGGATTCCATCTTTTAAATGTTCGATTTGCAGGTTAAGACAAAACTTTATTTTGAAGATCTTTCATCTCAACTTCTTTATTTAAATAATTTATCGCATTTTGAAGCTCTTCAGAGCTCTAATAATATATAGATTATCAACATAAATAACAATTATCACAAAGTTTGATCCAATTTTTTTTTATAAAAACACATGGATAGATTGAATCGTTCTTATAACCTTCTTTAAAACTTGAGAGGAATATAAAAGAAAAATATGAGATACATCTTATTTACTAATATATTATTTATTTTAAAATTTATTTATTTATTTTTATAAATAAATACATAATTAACATGTTCACTTTTTATCATCCTAATCATTTCCATTATTAGCTTTAAATGTATAATTAAGGTCTAAAAGAACTTTTCATTTTATGTAAGTTACTTTTTCCAGGAAAAATTGTATTTTAATTTAACTTAAATCATCTTCATAGATCAGTTAGATCTTACAAACAATAAAAATTTATACATATATGGAAAGAGAATAATATGATGACATTTTCATTTATTTAAAGAAAATAATATTCAAATAATCATTTTACAAACTAAACCTGCAATTTAAATGCCCTCAAATTTCCCCATTCTTTCAATTATTTGAAATTATAACAGTAAATAACTACATTAGTCATTATAGAGAATAAATTTATACTGGAGTTTTCTAATTTGACAATTTTTTTTGAATTTATATGAAAATTATTTTTAATATCACATAATTGTATTAGTATCTTAATTATATTTTCAAAAAATAATATTCATATATTAATATAATAATTTAATGTATAAAATATTCATAAATTTAATTTTATTTATTTTCACTTTCTTAAGTAATATTAATAATTGTACTTAGAAACCCATTGAAATGTAGCTAATAATTGTGTCTGTTGATGATGATAAAAAGAAACCCTAAGAATAGTAAAATTGCAGATAGCAATTTATGTTTTAAACATATGGTTATTATAGGATAGAGGAAATGATTTTCAGTTTCACATTAATTCTGTTTCCTGATGGACGGAATTTAGGGAGAAAATAGAGGAAGAGTGAATTGCAGATGATTCAAACTGTAACTTCATTTTGCTTACGGTCTTGCCTAAAATGGGAAAATAAAATCAATGAATAAAACACAGCGTTTTCATTCAAAATGAAACCTACCCTTTAACTAACATAGCACCAGGAAAGTAAACGAGTAAGATAATATTTTTGAAAAGTTTAGTTTAAAATTTAAGTGTTTAGTATATTACTGTTAAAAAGTATTTTGAGAAATAAGATATTAATTTTAGACATGTTATTATCAAGTAACAAATATGCATTTAAATAATATTTAAATTAGTTAATATTATTATATTTTAGTAAAATATAAAAAACTTATTATTACTTTTTGTTAATATTTTAATATATGAAACATAAATTTTAAATATTTTAAGTAATAAATATTAATTATTTATAAAATTTAATTAGAATATATAAACTATATTTTAAATATTTAAATATAACCATTAAATATTTGTAATTAGTATTTATTTTTATTTTTAATTAATGATTTTAATACATTTGTAATTAAGTACCAAGAACAAAAAGGGAAAATATCATGTTATTAGAGGGGTGAAAAAGTAATTAAGCACTAAAAATGTTTTTTAGAGAGGAAAAGCTAAAAATTTTAACTTCTCCTTTTCAGAAATACTTTTAAAAATTCAGCCAAAAACAACTTGTTTAACACAACTTTTCTTCCAAAAGTGCTTTTAGAACCAGAAGTACTTTTTTTAAGCACTGCAGAACAGGCCCTAAAACATATTGTTTAGCTTACATTTTCTCAAACAACAATGCACCAATAACTACCACATCAATTCTCCTCTGGTCAAAACGATCCTTATAACCCCTCAAACCGGTCTAGACACTACGACCTAATCTGAGTAATTACATGGGCCATGGAGATGGTCAAAACGTTTTTATAAGAAAAACTCACTTGTTTTGAAGATGTCATTTTTAAAACATCATGTTCCTTTCAATAAAAATTTATTTGTTCCTTTTTAATTAAAAATATTTGTATTGTAACTTAGTTTTTAAATCACAAATTTGCAGCAACTAATAATCATTAAAATGTTTATTGATCGTTTAAAAATAACATAAAACCAATTCATGCAATATTATCCCAAAATATCAAAATAAAAATCGCATGCCACAATTCATAATTTAAAAATAAAGTCCAAAAATTTATTAAGACATCCCAAATTAAAGTCCATAATAAAAAATCCAAAATGAACTCATATAGTTCGTAAAAGCCTTACATTATTTTAAAAAAAAAAATCCATGACCAAGATATCATTAATCTGAGAACCCCTCCGAAGATCCGAATCCGAGCCTCAATTACGAGGATTAACTGAGACACACGCATAACATGGGCGAGCTTTAAAAGGCTCAGTGTGAGATCGTCACAAATATATATTTCAACATGTAGCATAACATATCCAATTCATCGTAAATATAACTTTCACAAAATTTACATTTCATCAGATTTAATGAATATAACAAGTTATGCTTATATAATAATGCACATTTTAGAGGATTTTCTACCCATCTCCACTACACACCAATATCAAGTTCCCCAAAACTCGCCCATTCGATAACACACCATTTGTGAACAAGCCACCACATAAATACCGATAAACAGTCACATAACACATCGTGGATAAGTCACCACATATTTGCTGATAACCACATAATCGTAGTTAAACTGCCACATAATTTCCTCCTTTCACAATCTCACCTCATGCGTGTGGTTTGACCATTTAAACACATATGTTTCACTTTTCAAAATTTTCACATATTCATGCTTGTAACTTGTAACACCCCTAACCCGTATCCGTCGCCGGACTAGGGTTACGGGCATTACCAAATAAATCACAACCTTTTTGAATAAATCAAATCATAATTAAACATACTTATATAATGTTACAATATAAGCAACCAATCACATACAAAATCATGCTTAATTTACTTAATTAAGTTATATGACACAAGCATAAACTACTCAAATCAAACATGTAATATACATTTTACTAATACCATACTACAATTCAAATACCATAAGTTTCATTTATCTTATCTTTATTATTATAAAATTTAAATAAACAAGCCAAATATAACTATTTGAATAAAGAGACATGATCCAATTTCACCTTACTATATTACACCTGTAAGGCCGAATATACATGGTAAGTAATTCTTTTCATTGTGGTCGAATAAACCATCACATTACATAATATCATGTGTCCCAATTTAAATGCTCAATAAACAATTATATGCATATACTTATTTGGCTAATATACAAGAGTACACATATGAAATAACATGAACATAACTAATACTATATTCAAATAAATCCAATGCCCAAGTAAATCAAGATTCACACAGTTTCGTTTATAAGTACATAATTGAACCAAAATGTACCAATAAGTTTTCAAAGCATTCCATATGTATATATAATATTTATAACCGTGTACAACTTGAATGGTTTCTAAATTCATGCTTATTTCACCATTTTCACAATGAAGGTTCATAGACATAAGGTTCGTTAAATAACATACCAAACATATACTATATAACTAGTTCGAAATACATAGTACTACTCATTCACTTTCTTATGTTCGGTTTTCAATTCGTATCTTTAATAATCAACTCAAAATAATTATAACATTTTCCTTATTCAAAACTGAACCCTATTATCATGATGAGGAAACATGCATCAATTCATATACATCTTTCAAGCATATTATCCACGCATATCACACCAAGGATAGATTCATACCATCAAACATTAACATTAAAATTAGCCAATTTCGCATGGCCTTAATACATTATTTTAGCATCATTCGAAAACTTAGCTAGCCTATACATGCCTTAAGCACAAAAGTGTAACATTATAGGTACCATCAAGAGCCAATAGTGTGAATGACTTAAGTGACGATCCCCGAGCTCGTAGCTTGACCAAAATCTATAAAACAGATCATTAAACACACAGAGTAAGCTTACTAGCTTAGTAAGTCTTGAACAGAAACATTATCACATACAATTAATTAAGCATTTTTAAACAACCAACTCATAACATTAAATAAGCATAGCTTAACTTATATATATACATTATGGCCGAATATGTATATATAATATTCACATATATAACACCAACTTGTACACATCTGTATACCTTTACAAATACCTTTAACTACTTATACTTTTATTTAACCAAATTTTCTTATAGCATAGTCCATATTTTTTTCATCTATCACTTGTATATCAAACTCTTCTTATCATTTCATTTACTCAATAACATCACATACATACATATATATATGTATATTCGTATAACACTTGAGTAGGAATAACACATACCTTGTAGCCGAATTAACCAATTCACCTCCACATGCTTAGGCATACTTAATTCATTTCATAAATTCATTAGCACATAATCAAATCTTAGAATAACAACTCACTAGTTAGAACTCATAAACATTACCTCGAATCTCACACACCCAAGCACTAAGCCCGCTGAACTCAAGGTCCGAAGTCAAAACACCAAGATTAAGCCCGCTAGGCAATAAGCTCGAAATATGTCACCACAAGACGAGGCCGCTAGGCATAAAACCCGACATGAGATCAAGCAAGACAAGGCTCGCTAGGCTCAAGCCCGACATGATCACCAAGACAAGGCCTGCTAGGATCGAAGCACGAATATCAATATGGTTAATCCTTCAATTAACATTTCATAATGCTAACTTCACAACCACCCATATATCACATATGACATTCACATATCAAACCAAATGCATTTATTCACATCACATTAAATAAAATTACAATCAATCCAATTTAGTACCCTTGCATTCGGCTAATTCATGGATTCATGCTAAAAATATTAGAATTTCATCATTCATTAGATTCATAAATAATTCGTTAACATATATTCGCTTAAGGACTTACCTCAACCGTCGATTTAACCGCGTAAATCGGCTTATTTGATAACCTTCGCTCTTTCCCTGATCCAAACTGCTTTTCTTTGTTCTTGATCTAAACACATTAAAATTCAGCTCATTCAAGTACATTTCATCTCAATTTAGTCCCTAAGCATATAAATAGGTAAATTACCATTTACCCTTACTATTTCACATTTTTACAATTTAGTCCTAATTGCACAAAACACAAAATACACAAAATTTCAATATGGTACCTTAGGGCCGAATATTCATAGGGACCATACTAGTCCATATCTTCATTTATTTTGCAAATAAGCCCTTCTAAAAATTTATTTTTACAAATTAGCTCTAAATACTCAATTTCACCAAAATTTCCAATTCAAAACTTGTTAATCTTTAACATAACTTTAATATAAAATCATCAAACATCAAAAAACCACATGAACATGTCAATGGCTGAATCTCACATACATACTAATCTCAAAAATTCTAGCATGGGTCGGGTAGTATACGAAGCAACGATCTCAAAAACGTAAAAATTATCAAAAACCGAGCTAAAATCCATACCTAATTTGGCTTGAACAAGGCCGAAAATACCAAAGCCTATTCTTTCTTTCTTCCTTGCTAACTTTCAGCTATTCCCAAGCTAAAAAGATGAGTATTTTTTCTTTATTATTTTATTAACATTAACATATATACTTTAATTACCTATTTACCAATTTAGCCATTATTAAAACATAACCAAAATATAAATATTAAGGTTAGTTTTGTCCATGGCCGGCCACTAACTCTTAAAATGGACTAATTTCCCTTTTAATGCCTCACTTTAAAAAGCCACACTCAAATTAGTGCATTTCACTATAGTTTGCAACTTTTACCTTTTACATGATTAAGTCCTTTTTTCTAAATTGAACACACAAACGATTAAATTTTTCTACGAAACTTTCGCACACATTAATTCACATATAATAAACACAAAATATAATATTTAAATAATTCTCGGACTCGGATTCGTGATCCCGAAACTACCGTTCCAATTAGGGTCAAATTTGGTCTATTACATAACTCATATTTCTCGGTTTTTACACATGCATGTACCATGCTCATATTTTCACATATTACATAGTTTTCACTTTAGCATGCTTTAATATAAATATTTATATTAAAACATGGATCTGAACATATAGATACATATATCACATGTTTAGATCATCACATATCAATCTAGCTAAAATCACATAACATAGAGTTGAGATCAACATTACATACATCACATATCACAAATCATGGATTTTCACAACACTTAATAGTTTAGAACACTTACTTGGATTCCTCTTTGATTGAGTTTTTCAACTCCACTCGAGTAGTTAATGTACTTACAAATTAATTAATTATATAACATTTTATTAAAGTAAATAACATTATATTTCACTTAAAATGAGAGTTAGATCCCACACCTTAAATTGTAGATTCGATTGCCACAATCCAATCAGAGAAGATTTCACTTGTTCTAAGCCGGTAGATGAATCTATCGCATCAAACACATATTTTAATTAGATATATCAGATTTTATTTTTAACACTTAAGGTTTTAATCATTCGAAATAGTTCTCACCATCACTTACCTTTAAATCGGGACTTGGATTAGTTGTCTTCGTTATCACATTAATGATCTCTTTGATTGGCGTCGTTTGGTCCTTCAAGTCGATACGAAATCACATTAGTACTTATATTAAAACAATAATAAAATAACTTGATGATATTATCACCCTATACCATTCGGCCAAACCATTGTATTTTTAAAATGAAGAATTTTACGAATCGAACAACCTTACTTAGACTTGATTTAATACGAGATGATCGAAGGATCGAGAATGGAATGAGATCAATGTTTGAATGATCTAGAAATAAATAATCGAATAAGTGAAAGAAAAATATGAGTTTTAGTCACTAAGAAATCGACAAAAGAAAGAGGAAGCAAAAAGGAAATAAATTGGTCATCGGCGGCGGCTCGATGGTGGTCCGACTATGAAGGAGCGACAATCCGACGGTGGTGATAAAATATTAAAATGAAGAGGTTTTGGTCACTACAATTGTAAGAAATAAGAAAAAGAGAAAAAGAAGAGAAAATAGATGGTGGGGGAGGAGACTCGTAGTGGTTCGCGGCGGCTCACGACAGTAGAAGGGAAGAGGAGTGAAAAAGGCGTAGCGTCTATAATGGTTAGAAGGTCTTCGATGGTGGTGGAAGGCTCGATTTTGGTGGTTGGATAAAAAAATTTAAAAGGAGGTAGTGGTGGTTCTATTTTGATTTTAAAGAAAATGAAGATGAAGAAAATGAAAAAATGGAGATTAAGGTGCAAATGAGGGTGGTGGATGGCACAAAGGGTGTGTGCAGCTTGGTCAACTATAACCATGTTTATTGTATCACAATCTTATGACAAGAACATAGGTTTTGGCAAGAGAGTGAAATAAAGAGTGAAAAAGGGGATGTGTGTAGCTTGGTCAACTATAACTAGGTTCATTGTATCACAATCTTATGACTAGAAAGGAGGTTTTGGAAAGAGAGCGAAATAAGGAGTGAAAAAGGGGATGTGTCTCACAACATGAGACAAGTTTGACTAGCTAAGTGAGGAAATGAATCTTCCACATATGGCAACAAGGGGGTGGACAACAAGGCTTGTAACACCCCTAACCCGTCTCTGTCGCCGGATTAGGGTTATAGAGCATTACCATACAGTCAGAAAACACTTAACATCATAACATTTAAATAATTCAAACATATAATAAATCATTCATTCACATATATTTTGTCCTTAAATCGAGCCTTCGAAGCCCTAAAAATAGTTTATAAGCAATTTGGGACTAATTTGAAATAAAACGGGAAGTTTAAGAAAAAGTTACAAAATTTGGAAAACAAGGGTCAAATGGTCATGTGACATAGCCTAGACTGTGTAACATTAGAACAAGGGACACAAGGCTATGTCCCAGCCCGTGTCCTCACCGTGTAACTCATTGAGATGTCACACACGCCCATGTGCCAGGCCGTGTAAGTTATTGACTTGTAATACTAAGAATTCTCAAAGGACACCCAGCTATGTCGCCACTATGTGTGTCACACGACCGTGTGATAGCCCATGTCCCAGGCCGTGTGAACCCAAAATTTACCTAAAAACAAGTTATTTCAAATCCATTTCATAAATAACCATTCAAACCATTTGAGCACACGATTAAGGGATTCAAACACCATCCAAATACACACAATCATGCCATATCAAACATTCTAAATCACCTACCCAATATGTCATCTAAAGGCACCACAATTGTATCAAAACATTAATTACCAAAACATACCAATAATGCCAAATTCCAAATATGCCATCATTTAAAGGCACCACAATTGTATCAAAACATTAATTACCAAAACATACCAATAATGCCAAATTCCAAATATGCCAACCTAGTTCAACTAGCCCCTACATGATTCCATAAAAGACCATTTCCAAACCATCACTTACATACCAAAAGAGCTATATATACAAGTACTTAAAGATGGACAAAATGACCTAACTTAAACAAGCATTAAAAGTTCATCAAGTTCAAACATAAACTTCACTACTATGAACATACCAAATCACCATTTACACATTCACAAAATATCATAGTCCTAAAAGACTCTTCCTATTACATGCCACTTTAAACCAACTTCAAAACAAGTACAAAATTACTACCAAGGTATAGATGATAGTGTGTGAACTTCCAAGACGATCCAATCAATGTTACAATTCCAAGAGTCCTACAAAAACAAAATTAAACGAATAAGCACAAAGAAGCTCATTAAGTTCAATAAGTCAACTCATTTACTATAAATTACCAAATTTCCAAGGACATTAATATTTACTACACTAGCATCAAGCCTACTAGGCTTTAAGCTTGAGTAACACTAGCACTAAGCTTGCTAGGTATTAAGACTAAATAACACCGGCACTAAGCCTGCTAGACACAAAGTTTGAATCAATACACCGACACTAAGCCTGCTAGGCACGAAGCCTGAATCAATAAACCGACACTAAGCTTGTTATGCACAAAGCTTGAATAACACCCCATTTTAATATACAATATAATTCAACATTTAAATGGCAATAAAAATTAGAACTAAAAGATTAAATCATTAAAAAGGAATTAAATATAACCATGCATTTACATAAAACGAACTTACAGGACTGGTTTGCGATAATCACAATAACATAGGGACTACTTCGCTATCTTTTCTTTTCATGATCGTCAACACGCTCGTGATCTAAAATAATAGTTTCATTTAATTAAGTACTTCTAGAATTCAATTTAATCCAAAATTCATATTTATGCAAAAATTACTAAATTACCCCTAACATATAACTTTTTGCAAATTAGTCCTTAAGCTCATAACTTGAAATTCAACCATTTTAACCAAAATCCAATTTAACCAATGTTACAAGGGACCTTGAAACAACTCATAATTATCAACAATTCATAATGAAACCCATGGATTTATACTTTTAACAATTTAATCCCTAATTACAATTTGAGCAAAAATCACTTAACAAAATATGTTTGGTTTGCAACCAAAACTAATAATCTATCAACTAACGTTAAAACCTATTCAAAAAAATCTATGGCAAGTCCCTCAACATTTAAAATTTTTGCAAACTAACCCCAAGGCTACTTAGGTTAAGTTAAAACGAACTCAAAAGCATAAAAATCATTAAAAACAGGGCTTGAGTTCACTTAAATGCAAATAAACAAGCTTGGATGAATAACACTTCTTATCCAATGGCTATTTTTAGGGTTTGAAACCAAATAAAGAAGATGTCATCTTTATTTTATGTTTTATTTTCTTAGTTTTTTTTCTTTTATTTACCAAATTACCATATTAACCTTATTACTAATTAAAAATTTTAATAAAACCTATCCATGTACATCCACTAACTTTAAATATGGTATATTTACCACTCAAGTCCATTAACTTTCATTTTCATAGCCATTTGACCCCTTTAACTAATAGAACTCAAGTTTTACACCTTTTACAATTTAGTCCTTTTTACTTAATTAACCATTTAAACTTCAAAATTTGTTAACAACTTTAATACGACCTTAATATAATCTCGTAGTCAATAAATAAATAATAAAATAATAACTCACTCATTGGAATTGTGGTCCCAAAACTACTATTTTTGACACCACTGAAAACGGGTTATAAGGCTTGAATTCACATACCAATTGTATGAAAAAATTTAATTAAAAAAATGAGAACATGGGGGTTCGAACTAGGGACTTCTAAGATAGTTAATGAGCTTCATTACACTAAGCTACAACCCTTTCTTATGTTCATTTTTGTGCAAATAATTTAAGACATAGGAGATGGCAGTTTCACTGTATTACAATTAATAGAAAAACTTGGATGTGACAATTCTACCCTCCTTAAAAGAAAATTTCGTCCTTGAAATTACCTATTAGGAAAAGATGAGGATATTCCTGTCGTATCAAATCTTCCAGTTCACAAGTAGCCTCACTAGAACCGTGATTCTTCCACAAAGTTTTGACAAGCGGCACTTGTTTCCTCCTCAACATTTTGACATCGCAGTCAACAATTTGCATTGGTTCTTCATCAAAAATCAAGTCATGACGAACCTCTATCTCTTCAACAGAAATCACATGAGAAGGGTCGTATCAATATCACCGCAACATGAACACATGGAAAACATCGTGAATGTGATCCAACTCTAAAGGTAACTCCATGAAGTCTCACAATCTCAGTGATGTATAACCTTGCCAGCCTCTGCAACGAATAACCAGTGTGTACTAGTAACAAATTGGTAGATTTCGTCAATCGATCCACAACCACCTTTATAGAGTCTTTCTTGGATAATGTCAATGGTAACCCACTAACAAAGTCCATGGTGATACACTCCTACTTCTACTGAAGAACTTGAATAGGCTGAAGTAAACCCAAAGGGATTTGATGTTCAGTCTTGACTTTTTGGCACGTCAAGCATCTTTCCATAAAGTCTGTCACATCACATGTCAGTCCCAACCACCAATACTTCATGAAGATCCTATACATCTTACTACCTCAAAGATACATAGCATAGGGGCTACTATACACTTCGTTGCCTTAACTCATAGTTAGAAGGAACACAAAATCTCCCACAATAACACAAAACTCTCTAAAAATTATAAGAAAAATCTGAAGTCTTACCCACCTTAACAAGTTTCACTTAAGGTTCTAAGGACGAATCTGAAATCTACTTCAGTGTAATCTCCTCAATCAAAGTTGGTCACACTTATAACTCCGCAAGCAAACCACCATTATTAAATAAAATCAACTTAGGAAACATTGCTCTCAATTCCAACATGGACTTCATACTCAACTCATCCACCACAACAGTAGCCTTACTCGGATGGTACTCGATTATACAGTCATAGTCTTTCAAAAGTTTTATCCAACGCCTCTTTCTTAAGTTCAACTCCATTTGGGTGAGGAGATACTTAAGACTCTTATGATCTGTATAAATGACACATTTCTCCGCAAAGAGGTATTGCCTCCGTATTTTAAGGGTGAAAAGCACAACAGCCAACTCTAGCTTATGAGTCAAATAGTTACACTCATGTGGCCACTGATATTGTAACTTATGAAAGTGTTGTGATTACCATAGCACAAAGGCCCATCAGTTGGCCTACTGATGCCAAGCACTTGGAAGACTGTGAAACATTCAGTAAGTGAAGTGCACTAGACATAATCCCTTTTAATTGGCAAGTTTTCCCTTGATGAGTAAACTTCATCATGAGAGAACTGAACTCTCATGCAATAGCTCCCAATGATAGCAACCATTGCATACCTAGCACCAAGTCACAGCCCTTTAAGGGTAGTACCATGAAGTCAGAAGCAAAAGTATGGCCTTAAGCTTTCTAAGAAACTGTTTGAAAAGTGTCACTTGTTGTCAGATAGTCCCCATCAATAATGGTAACCCTGAATATCCTCATGTGTTTCACTGACTATGCCAACTATTGAATGAACTTGGATATGATGAAAGTATGTGTTCTTCCTAAACCTACAAGAATGCTAACAGAAGTGGATCCAATGTGTGATGCAATGCGCATTGTATACAATACTTAGGAACCTTGAAGAGCATTCAGTGACAACCTAGGTAACTAAGTAATTTCTTCCTCTAGAGAACCAATATCTAAGTGATCTTCAGAATCATGACACCCTTCCATCCCTTTGTTTTAAACATATACTGAATTACCTCTTGTATTACCAAAATGTTATCCAATATACACCTACCAGAAAGAAAGTTTTTCTGAAAAGGACTTATTATCCGAAAGTTTTTCTAAAAGGACTTATTATCCGTTGAAGAATCAATTGTAGTCAGTAAACTAAAACTTTTGACAACACCTTATAAGGCGAATTAAATAGACTAATCGATCAAAATAAAGATATCTTATCAGCACCCATCGTCTTTAGGATAAGCACTAACAAGCCCTTTTAAAGTGTTTTATCAAAAGTTTCATTCCTGAACCAGGTCCATTGTTGACCTTGTTGCATGTACTATCGAATCAACATTCTCCCTCCAACCCTTCGCAAAACGCTATTAGAACTCTAATTAGGTTAGCCAAACATCTTCATACCAAAATGGGTATTTATCTCGTGAAGTAAAACCATGTTGCTCAAGAAAATCTACCACTGCTTGTAAATTAACCAAAACCTAATTAAGTAGCTCTTGCAATGTAACACACCCATACAAATGATGTACCAGGTAAATCAAGAGCCCGACCAACCTGTATCTAATAAATTAGACATGTTTCAACATTCTGTAAACTGAATAATTCATTCTAAGTAATCTCTCGAGCCACATTGAACATCTTTCAACAAGGAATAATCATTAAAATCATCGGCGACCATCCAGGCTAATGACATCTACGAAGAAAAAGTTGAGAGTTGGGACCAAAAATAATTTTTTTGCCTCAATTGAAGGTTGTATATACATAAAAGAAGTAATCCAAACCTAAACACCATCACTCAAGCTACAATGTATAACTTGAGAATAGTCAGCATAACATCTGATAGTGCCACAACAAAACCAATCCACCCTTAAAATCATGTAACACCCTATACCCAGCCTGGTCGCTAAGCCTGAATACGAGATATCACACCACCATCTCATGTCATATACAACAAGTAAAAGTTCATTCTAAATGAAGCGTCTTCAATTTTAGTACTCGTAGAGGTTTTAAGTCAATTATACTTGTTAGTTATCAATGTTACATGCTAACCATACATCAAATAGTCTTATAATAATAATTAAACATGGATAAGGTCCATTTAACAAAATTTCCCAAAACTGATAAGTAGGCATCGATATTAAAGGAGTGGTATCAATATTTTCTTTAAATGGTATCGATACCACGTGAAAAATTGATACCAAACTTACATTTTGTTTCTCACCAAAGTCCCAAACATCGAAAACTATCGGTACCTTTTGCAAGGTATCAATAAATGTACCTCGAGTATCGATACTCGGGCTAAGGTATCGATACCAATTCTATCTTTTGGCTCCTTGCACTTTTGAAGTTACAGATGTATCATTTTTTTTTAAACCAAATATTGATACATCTGCTCCAGACTTTAAAATCTCAATATACATCAATATTAAAACCATTCAAACTTAATCCTAAACAACATACTTCATTCACCTATTTAAAGAAACATCAAAATATACGGTGTTATATACTCAACCTATTGGGTTAGGTGCATATAGAGAGTAAATTTACCCAGAGAACGGGATATGTGTGTATGTACAACCATTTGAATGATGAATGATCAATATATCCATATAGTTGAATCTCTTGTACGACTGTTAAAGTAGAGGAGGTATAATGTTTTATTTCGTGACTCTGTATGAAGCCACACGTATTATAGTATTGGAGTTAAACTGAGAAGTTTGATTAAGTAGAATGCAGGAGATGAGTATCATTGTTCAATGATAAAATGATGAATAAGACCATGGTTGGACTATGGCGGTACATGTGATCTCATATAAGACCATGTCTAGGACATGGCATTGGTAACGATACGTGATTCCGTGTAAGACCACGTTTGGGACCTGACTTCGGTATGAAATCATGTAAGACCATATATGGGATATGGCATCGATATCGATATAAGATCCTATGCAAGACCATATCTAGGATATGGCATCGACATAGACATGCGTTACCATGTAAGACCGTATCTAGGATATGGCATTGGTGTCGATATGAGATTTCGTGTAAAACCATAGCGGGGCTATGGCATCGTGACGACATGTAAGATTATAACCGGGCTATGATGTTGTGATACGAGTAAGACCATAGTTGGACTATGCTAATCAAGTAAATGACATACTCAAACCCATAAGACATTTCCTAATTTGATAAGTAATGGTAAGAGAAATTGGAGTTAAATGTTGAGTACTTGAGTAGACATTAATGTGGAACATGAGTAAGTGAAGTCACTGTTCAAAATTATGGGTGATTGAAACAATTATAGCATGAGTAAACATGAAAACTCGTTTGGAGCGTGTGTGACTACGATGATATTTCATTAATGATGAATGTTAAATTATATGTATGTAGTCACGAGAGTCAAGTTAGGGGCTCTACGACCTCACCCCCTTACCATTGTTGAATCATGATGAGATTTTTTTTATGAGATTCAAGTTGAGTAAGTTCATGAGTATGGAATGAAAGAGTTTAGTGGCAAAACAATTAGTAATGTATATAGAGATAAAGGTAGTTAGAAAGTGAAAATAGTTTGAGAAGAATATCAAAATGCTTTGAAAATCGTACTAATTATGCAATGTTACGAGCAAAGAGAAAGTTAGCCTAGGCTATTTGACTCTATTGAGTAGGAAGCTTGAGGCGTGTACTTATCGAGATCTTTTCGAATTGATGTTCACTAATGAAAGGAATAGTTAAGGAGTTTATGATGACAGAAATGGTTAGAGAAACCATATTCGAACTGTGAAAGTGTTTAATTATGACAACCATAGTTGAATGGATTATAATGATCTCTTTGAGTATTATGTATAAATATCTGTTTCTCTTAGGGGTGATGTGGTTTTTCTTTTTATGAAATTATGATCGTGTAAGAATGTTAGATGACTGTAAAATCAGACAAAACGGTTGTCGATTTGGTTAATTGAAATCGACATTCCTTTATCTCTTTGTAACCTTATTATGGTACTTTGAGGAGAAAGTTGGTGATGAAACTTTATGTGAGATTTCTCTTATATTTCCACTGATTATGGTTATCTTTAAAGTGTGTGTTCTTCGAGTTGTGATAGTTATATCTACTATGATTGCGCTTTTGATTTTATCATAGAAAGGTGATAATTCTAGTATAAGAAGTGAAATTACAAGTTTCACGTTCTGCGATGGGTTTTCGGGTAAGCCGAATAGAGTTAATGTATTCGATTGAGATGTCTCTACTATCTTGAAATAAGACGATAGTAAAAGTTTTAGATTAGCATATCAAGAGGAACTCAAACGAAAGTATGTTCAAAATATTTTCTCAATGTGGAGAAAAGAGTATATTGATATATTGAGATATGATTCAAGTTATGTGTATATTTACGCATGAACCATCAAAGAGAATAAAATTCTATGTGTACATGAGTAGAGAGCATGATACAGAGGTATGCTCATTGAAATATTTTAACCATGATGGTTAAGTTGAAAGCCATTAAAGGTACTATTAACTGAAAATTCTAGTAACAAGTTTAGTTGAATTAGGGGGGAAAGTGTTTTAATACCAGTATGTAAAGGAATAGTTTATATTTTTGGGTGATTAGAGTTATGTCGAAAAGAATTGTTGGATTGGTCATCCTGAGACGATCACTTTTGTGTATGATTTGTGAAATTGAGGTTATAATATGATTTGTGGAAAAACGTCATGTGTTTTCTGAATTATGAGGACTTAGAGTTTCTAATGCTGTAGAAAAATTTGAATGTGGGATAATGAAAACGGTTTGAATTATTACAATGGTGTGTATAGTTATTGAAACACTTCTTGGATAGTGGACATGGTACAGTTGCCTGGATGGAAGATCATTATTTAAGCAATACAAGTTGGTTACTCGATTAACCTTTGTTGGTAATATCCTAGTTTCAGTGATGTTAATGACTAGAGTGAGTTTTTCCTTTCGAGATAAAGGAGTTCAGAAATGAGATAATAGATGGTATTTTAAATAAGCTCGAATGAGTTTGTCTGAGATGTTAAAATTTAGGTCAGATAAGATTTCCGTTGTTGATGTTACCTTGATATAGAAATTGTATGTTGATGAATTCAGAACTTATGTAGAAGTTTTGGTATGAGACTTAATAGTAGTAGGTCTACTCAAGCAAGAATAAGAGAAGGTGCAAATATATGCATAGATGTTTTTGACAACTGAGTACATTTTATGATATGATTGAGTTTATGTTCGAAAGCATTTGACCGGTAAAAGCTGAATTATCAGAGTGTTCAAAGCTCGGGACAATTACAGTCGTTGATTATTCTAAGGAGAAAGTGTGATAAAGTACTATAGATTTCGAATTTAGATTGACATGATTGTTCCCAAAGAGGGGGATGCCATCCGAATTGTAGTGAATCATCCGATAAAGATCCGAATGATCATTTTGGCATGAGCAGAGTTCACAATTGTCAGATTACTAAGTATATGTGTCCTGGAGAAAGAGTAATCTAGGTTCCAAAGTTGTGCTTCGATCTTGTGTACTTCAACTTAAAGATTTTGGTGAGAGAAACTTGAGGACAAATCGATTGTGATTTTGAAGAGTTAGTGGAACCGTTTTAGGAGTGTTGAAAGCAATTTCTCCTGGTAATATTTTTGGGGATGAAAATCCCTAAAGGGGGAGAGTTGTAACAGCCCGATTTAGGGGCTAGTCAGAATAGTGATCTCAGGCGTGTCCCATTTCACACGGGCATGTGGCCCTTGTTTAGGTGAAAAGTTTCTAAAAGTTTAAAATGTTCCAGTTTGGTTCCTTGACATCCCGAGTAGGTGTAAAGGGTCTCGTTGACCCATGATAGGGATGTTATGATGGTGAACGAAATGTTTTAAATTGGAAAGAATTTTTATAGCCTAAACTAGAATGATTAAGCAATTCAAGTCCGGTAATGTCTCGTGCCCGGTTTCGACGTAGAATCCCGGTAAGGGGTGTTACATTGATCTAAAATTTTAAATTTCCACGGGAAATATGTGTTCTTCAAGGATGAATGTGGAGGTTATTGGGTGTTTGGGAGGGTTTGAGTTTAAGGAAGTCTCTACCCATCTTCTCATATTTTTTATTTAAAACATGTATTTTTGCATCCTATAGAGCCTTATTTATGTGGGAAATCTTGTGTGATGCATGGTTATTAGTTAAAGAGGGTGGTGAATCTTCTAAAGCTAAAGGAAAAGGCAAAGTGGTGGAAAGAGCTAAGAAATAAGCTTTTTTGGTGTTCTTCCATCAATGTGGTACCCTCTAACTCTCCTATACTTCTTGAGAAGTCATAAATATGATGATTCTGTGATAATGTATGCATGTTGTATGTCTTTGGATGGGAATCATGTTTGGATGATTAAAATGAAGCTAAAAACTTAGTTGTGAAATATGCCATAAACAAATTATTACATGAGCAGTAAGTTTGAAAATTCACCATAAATTTTGTAAAAATATTTTGGAAGTAATCTATACATTGTTGTAACCATGAGTCAGTCTAGTTTGATTAGAACAAACAAAGATCAATTTCGATTTTTATTTTAAAATATATGAATTTTTGAGTGTTGAAAGGTCATAAAAATCTAGCAGCAGAATTCTTATAAAACAGATATAACAGTGACTTTGAAAAACAATCACCAAAAATTTCACAAGATAAAATAGGAAGTAAGCCTTATATCTCTATAACCGTATGGAAGTCTAGTTTTGTTTAAAACAAATGGTGCTTGATTTAGAGCTATTGTAACACCTCTTACTCGTATTCGACGCCGGAACTAGGTACGAGGCATTACTAGACTTAACATACTTAATCACACAAAATCGCCATAAATTTTCATCCCAACTTAAAAATTTTCATTCATAATCATATTGTCCCTATTAAGGGCCTACGAGACTCGAAACATACATATAGAATGGTTCGAGACTGAACTGGTATCTTACGAATACTTAGAAAATTTTTGCTCAAAACAGGGCCACATGCCCGTGTGGTCACACACGCCCATGTCCCTGGTCCGTGTGGATTTTATTTTTCTTTTCGAACCTACAGGGGTTTTCACACAGCTTGGCACACGCCCGTGTCTATGGGCCATGTCCCTCACCAGGCCATGACACGCCCGTGTCTTAGCCCGTGTGTGAAAACATTAACATTCTATTTATAACGTCAACAGACATTTAGGGTCACACGGCTGAGTCACACGCCCGTGTTCTAGCCCGTGTGACAAACTTGATTTTTCACAAATTAAGTGTAGGGAACACACGGCCAAGCTACATGCCCATGAGACAGACTGTGTGTCACACACGGCCTAGACACACGCCCGTGTGCCTACCCGTGTGGACAATTATAAGGTTATTTACCAAGCCATTTGCCACACTGAAAAGCAACCACACTTATACCATTTCCAGCAATACGTAGCATAACAATAATGCATCTCTAATATCCTTAATCAAGACATCCACACCTTAATTTCACACTGCGTTCATCATGCATATACTTCACACATTACGCATTCAATTGCACAAGCTTGCACTTCATGAATTTCATCATCATTGAATCGATATAACTTAACTAGTTTTGGCCAATTCCAATGGCCATTTACAAAATGAAATAAGTAACATTAATAGCCAACACCTTTGCTAACCAATATGACATATAACAAAATGACCAAATTCCTATACATGCCATACCCAAAATAATCAAACTTTATTATACCCAAAAGAATAGTTTCATAGTGTGAATCGAGCTCCGACGTCCTACGATCCTCGAGCTAGCTTGGTGATACTACAAGAAAAGGGAAGAGGGAGGGAGTAAGCATAAAGCTTAGTAATTTTGCATGAAATAAATAACAACATAAAATCTTGTAAAAACATCCACACATTACTTTACGAATTAACACAAAATTCTCAGGCAACATTGACATGGCTTACTCATGCTCATTCTTACCAACCACATATCACATACCAGACTCTTTTCTCGTGAGTTTCGCATATATACCTGTATCACTCCATCACATAACTTTAGCCTCTTTTTCCATCCTTATCATAAACTTTAATTCTTTACCCTGTTGAACCACTTAGAATATCGAAGGATACTCGGAATTGTCATACACGTAGTAAGATGCCAAAGCCATATCCCAGATATTGTCTTACATGGGATCATAGGTCGATGTTGATGCCATATCCCAGATATGGTCTTATACGGGATCTCATATCGATGTTAACGCCATATTCCAGATATGGTCTTACATGAGATCGTATGTCGATGCCATGTCCTAGACATGGTCTTACACGGAATCACTATTCGATGGCGATGCCATAACCCAGATATAGTTTTACACGTGATCTCAATTCGGTACCGAGGCCATATCCCAAATACGGTCTTATACGGAACCTTATTAATTTAATGTCGTCACAAGGGTATCCTTTCTACTCCGAAGGTTTAACCGGGACTTCGATATAGTAAAACTTCATCATATTTTTCATCGAGAACTCATTAACCAATTTCATAAAAAGAATATACATTTCATGTAATATCAAGCATTTAAATACATAATAACATAATGTTTATTTATTACACACCAACTTACCTCGGTACCAAAATATAGATAGTTGTTCAATTTAATCCACTATATTGTTCTTTCCTCGGTTTAGGTCCAGACTTCGTGTTTCTTGATAATCAAGCTTGAAAGTGAAATAAAACCCTAGCTATGGGTCCTTGCAAATTTCAACTATGGAGGATGAAGATGGACACCAAATTTGACTTCTTTTTCCCTTTTTATTATTTTATTAACCAAATGACCAAAATACTCTTAAGGCCCTTCCTTGATAATTTTTGTCCATCATGAGATATAATGGTCTAATTACTAAATAAGGACCTTTAAAAAATTTTCTAATGCTATCTCATACTTAAAACTTCTAATATCTTATATTTTTCAATTTTTGCAATTTAGTCCTAAAAGATAAATTGATCACTAAATCATAAAATTTCTTCATGAAATTTTCACACAACCATGCAAACATGTCATAAACCTCATAAAAACCATAAAACATATATTTCTACTTCAGATTTGTGGTCTCGTAACCACTCTTCCAACTAAGCCTTAAATTAGGCTGTTATAGCTATATATTAAGAGTTATTAATTTTTGAATGAGCAAAGGTCAGAATGTCAAAGAAGCAGACTGCCATATTTCATTAGTTAATATTATAGTCGAAATGATAAGCAAGTTGAAACAAGTATGATACTCGAATGTCATGGTTGTATATTTGTGGTTATATGTTTGATGCTTTATTTGCGCTCAACCTTCAGGCTCTAACCTAACTAGTGGCTATGGATAACCCTAATCATGATTTAGAGTTAGTAGTAGTTGTTTTCGCATTGAAGATTCAGAGGCACTATCTTGTTAAGGAGAAGTTTTATATCTAAATCGACCACAAAAGTCGTATTTTTCACCTAGAATGAGATAAATTTGAAGTGGCATAGATGGATCGAGTTGTTTAAGGACTATGACTACTTCATTGACTACCATCCAGGTTAAGCTAATGTGGTAGTGGATATGAGTCGTAAATCAATGGTAGGGTTTCAAGCGATATTTGTGAGCTTAATCTTGTCAGAGCATGGTGGTTTATTAGCTTAGCTTCAAGTTGAACCAATGTTGGTGCTAGAGGTAAAAGAGGCGCAGAAGTTTGATAATAGTTTGGTCACCAGAGCAAATATGGTGAAGAGATGAGAAGCATTAGGCTTCGAATTGCAAAATGGCAATGTATTGTCTTATTCAGACTATCCAGATTTCGCAGTGGAAATGGGATAAAGTCACTATGGATTTTGTGACTGGGTTACCTATTTCTTGGTGCAGACAAAATGCAAGTTGGGTAATCATGGATAGATTGATGAAGACTGCACATTTTCTACTAGTGTGCATGGACTTCATCGAGAAGTTGGCCAGATTGTATATTAGTGAGATAGTAAGGCTTCACGAGGTGCCAACTTTGATTATTTCAGACAGAGATCCACGATTCACTTTGAGATTTTAAAAAGCCCTTCATGATGCGTTGGGTACTCATCTACACTTTAATACAGCTTTTCATCCGCAAATTGATGGTCAGTCAGAGCAAGTCATTCAAATTCTCAAGGATATGCTTCATTGTTGTATCACTAATTTTGAGGGTGGTTGAGAGAAGCACCTTCCCTTGGTTGAGTTCCCATACAACAACAGTTATCAGTCTAGCATTTAGATGGCTCCTTTTGAGGCATTATATGGCCGCAAATGCAAGACTCCATTGTGTTGGACAGAACTTAATGAGAGGAAGATTGTTGGTCCGGAGTTGATCAAGGAGACTGAGGATAAGGCTTAGATGATCTAGGACAATCTAAAAGTAGCTTTCGATTGTCATAAGTCAAATGCAGATTTGAAGCGCAATGAGATAGAGTTTGTGGAGGGTGACAAGGTCTTCCTTAATATTTCACCTTCAAAGAAAGTTTTGCACTTCGAACGTAAAGGGAAATTGAGTCCCAGGTTCATTAGACCTTATAAAGTTCTAGAGAGAGTTGGACCAATGACATATCGGTTAGCCTTACCACCAAAGTTGGAGCGTATTCATAATGTGTTCCACGTGTCAATGCTTAGGAGGTATCGTTCCAATCCTTCCCATATCTTATCGATTGAGCGGATTGAGGTGAGTCCAGACTTATTATATGAAGAAGAGTCGATTTACATTTTGGCCCGAGATATCAAAGAGCTTAGGAACAAGAAGGTCCCCTTATTGAAGGTCCTGTGGAAGAATCACGGAGCTGAGGAGGTGAGACGAGAGCTAAAAGAGTCTATGAAATTATAGTATTCACACCTTTTTTAATCAGATAAATTTTGAGAACGAAATTTCTTTTTAAGGAGGGAAGAGTTTTAACGACGAAAATTCTCGAGTCAACGTTTGAGCGTTTACCTGGGTTAGTAATGGGTAAATTTATTTAGAGATCGGGTTTTTTGGAATTAATTTGAGTAAATTTTGGACCTTTTTATAACAAATTAAGAATGTTGGCAAGCTTGTGTGAAGTGGATGGAAGATGGATGGCTAATATGGTGATTTTACCATTTTTGAATAAAAATATTCTCCCAATTAATGCGAAATGATTTTTCGACAGATTGAGGTAAGGGATAAAGTTGATTTGTCCCTATTTTCCCTATATTATAATCACCCTTTTTTTTCTTTCTTTTTCTTCATTTCCATAGCTTCTACACACTTCGTTCTACATTTCTTCATTTTTTTCTTCTTTTCTCTATCTATTTTCCTTAGTAAGCCATATAGAGGGAGAGAGATTTGAGTAAGTTTTCTCACCATTTTTCATCCTAAAAATCTCAAAGAAAGTAAGGATCTTGAACTTTTTAAAGTTCAATGGAAAAATCTATGCTCTTCCAGGATGAAGGTGGAGGTTATTTAGTGTTTGGGAGGGTTTGAGTTTGAGGAAATATCTACCCATCTTCTCATATTTTTGTATCCTATAGACCCTTATTTATGTGGGAAACTTGTGTGGTGTATGGTTATTAGTTAAAGAGGGTGGTGAATCTTCTAAAGCTAAAGGTAAAGGCAAAATGGTGGAAAAAGCTAGGCAAGAAGCTTTGTTGGTGTTCTTCCATCAATATGGTACCCTATAACTCTCTTATGCTTCTTAATAAATCATAAATATGATTCTTGTGTGATAATGTATTCGTATTGAATGTCTTTGGGTGGAAATCATGTTTGGATGATTAAAATGAAGCTAAAAACTTACACCATGTTTGGTTGGATGGAAATGCTTATTCCATTCCTTGCCTATTCCACTCGCTATAGTAATTCCTAAGTTTGGTTCACCGTTTACTGATACCCTTAATTCCTTCATCTGTTGTAATAGGTATTCAAGGGTGGGGGCTCTGAATTGCTATTCAACACCACAGGCTGAATACATTTTCACATTTTGGGACCAAAATAACCTGCTTTTTTCTCCCCAAAATTCTGCTCCAGATTTCATCCAACATTTATCCCCAAATCAAGCATCGATTTGCCTTCATCTTCATCTCCCCAAAGGTACGTTTTCTTTTTTTATGATAAGCTCCAAAATAGGATTCTATTTCACCTTCCTCATAACTTCATGACAGGATTCTGCTGCCACGAGTTCTAGAAAGTATTACGGGTAAGATTTTGAAAGGATTCTGCTGTTCTCGGGTAAGATTTTGAAAGGATTCTCCTTCCTCATAACTTCATAACTTCTTGAAAGGATTCTGCTGTAGATATCTTTTCTTTAGGGCTTTCTCTTCCCTTAGAATAGGCGGCTGCTTGTTTTCTAGAAATTTTTTTCCCTTGTTTTTATGATTTGCTACATGCAGAGGTTATTGTCTACTCCGAAATTTATCTTTTGAGTGTTTTTATAAGGTTGTTTTTATGATCTTTTTTATGAGGTTGTTTTTATGATTTGCTACTAAAATCTTCAAAACTTAGAACATGAACATAAAAGTGGCTTGTTTTGGGATGCAACCCCAGATAATAGCAGAATGTATGAAAAAACCTTGAGTAAAAATATCAGATTGTTTGGCTAGAAAATGACATTTATGAATGGCAAACTGTTGTTGATACTATTAAAAATGTAAGAGTAATGGGGAACAACAAGCATTGTATTGTACATATGTATGAGATGAGAAAAAGATGGCAAACTTCCCCTGTATTTGGTCCAAAAAAACACCACCTCCATTTCTACTCAATACCTTCAAACTCGTGGGCTCTATCACCCACCGACCTTCCTTTCCAACCCAACCCTACTAACACTAATTTGTCATCATCTCTTCTACTATTACTATATATATTCCCAAATCCAAAGTAGTCAAAAATATTTTACTTAATTGCCTGACTGAGGTTAATCTAATTTGTTACTCTCTTCAAGATTTTTCAAGAAAATGATGTTGTATTGTGTTATAAGCTTTGTCAATTCTTGAACGGAAAGAATCCAATTTTTTTGTAAAAAATGATTATGTTATCTAATTTACTTACTGGGTTTAGGTGAAAGAATGATAATGAAAATTATAGTTTACTACTTTCAACCATGGGAGTAAAGAAAACTCAAGTAAGAAAAATCTAAGGCCTTTGCATCTTTTTTCAAAACTCTGAAATTTATGTTTTGAGTTGGAAATTTACAACTCTTTTACACAAGGATAGCTGTCATTGGCGTGGCATTCATATGTTACTCACTTCTAATGGTTCAGTTTGATAATTGATTATTTATCATTGATGGATTTTTTCAGGTATGATTTGATTGAACATCTAGCGTTTCGCTGGACACATGAATAAGGACCTCTGCTATCTATCTCTAAGCCTTCTGTAATTCTAGCTGTCTTAAGTGCTCTAATTGCTAAAGCCTAATTAAGCCCTAAAGGCCTTTACAGACTAGTAACAATCTAAACGCCACTATTCCTTTATTAACTTCATAGTCTTTGTTTTGCACGAGCACGAAAGTAACTAGCTTACATGTTGATACTTCCTTCCCCGCCTATCACTCTGGATTAGTGGATTTAGATTGATGACTCATTGATGCTATGTAAGTTAAACTCATATGCACGCAAAGAAAATAAAATACAAAGGCCAGGTCATGGTTGATTGATTGCTATTATAGTGGATAGTTCAGAGCTGGACTAGTTGATTAGGCTCTTGGACTAGTTCAGAGGTTGTTTTGATGAATCCATCTATTTTAGTAAAATTTTTATGGGAACATTACATGAGAAATGTCATTTATTACATTGGATGCTTTTAAATATTTGTAGTTTTTATTTTCATGTAGCTGCTTAGGCTATTGTTGCTTGACACTTAATTACTGGATATTTTTGTGGATGAAGTTAATCATGTGCTTGTTTCGGTTATGATGCCCTTCATCTTGTTTCAAATTATACTCTTCTTGATTCGAGTATTGTTGTTTGAAGTATTTTCTACATCTTGTGAGTTACATTCTAGAAAAGTATAATCTTTGCTTGGCACTTGCCATAATAAAATCCGAGGTATCAGTTCTTTTTATTATATAAATTCTGCAGCTGATGCTAAAACTTCACTGCTCCAAAACACATGCTTGATGGTATGTGCTGTGAATCAAATTATGTGATTTTCAAATTTTCTTTGTTTATTCCATGTGAGGTTTAGGTTCTTTGCTTATCTTAGTGTATTTGGCATGATATTTTTCTTTCCCAATCTCTTATGTCTAACCACATGCATCAATTGGTGGAACCCAAAATTTGTGGTCCAATCATAAAACTGGAAAGTTAAAAAAACTTATCGTTTGCAAATCATTTTTATTCTTTTTTTTTTTTATTTTGTCATGGTTGTATTGGAGTTTGCTATTATTTTGTACGAAATCATGGTTTATCCTGTTTACTCAGTTGCTGAATCTGAAGTTGAAGGATTGGCTTAAGCCTAGAAATCAGAGTAAACGAATCTTTTAGAAAACCCTTCCATATCTGTGCAAGCTAATTCTAAATTGTGAACATATTATTAAATAAAATTAATTTTAGATGGTTGAAAAACAAATTGAATCCAATCAAATTGGACAAATATATGGTACGTAACCCCCAATAGTTAATGGTTGCAAATTGGAGGAGGATTATTATTGAACAGAACACGTAAATTTCTGATCATGTTTGCTTGTTTATTTATTAAGCTATTAATATATATTCGTTAAAAAAATTAAAAGTTATATCCGCATTCGCTTATTAAAGTAAAATATATTCATTTAAATTAAATGAATTTTTTGGGGCATGTTTTTGAAAAATGAAACATTTTTTACTTTAGATATAAAATAATCAAACAAAAATATTAATACTTATATTATAAATAAACAAAATAAGCACAAGCAATAACAATTATATAACAATCAAACAATGAGCTTATAAACCAAATTCAATTTAATAAATTGAATCTCATAACTTTTGAGGTTGTAAAATTTTATAAGATATGGATTATGACATATAAACTAATGAAATCATGTAACTTTTTGTTAATATATGAATACTATGTTTGGATGTGAAATATAATTCTCAAGTTATTTATTACTTCTAATATTTTGTTTTTATTGTAGAATAATTAAATTATTTTTTCACTAATGATATTTTAGCACATTAGATATGTATTGCAGTTTAAAAATAATAAAGTACATTATATATTATTTTATAGTATTATATATTATGATTTTTAATTCATATAATAATAATTATATTAAAATTTTATTAAATTATATATTATTTTATTAAATTATATTTAATAATAATTATGTTAAAATAAGGCTAAATTATTTATTATTTTATTAAATTATTTTAATAATAATTTTATTAAAATTTAATAACAATAACAATAATCAGCTACCTAAAAAAATTTCTGCTAAGGGTATTCTGGTCATTTTGGTTTTTTTCCTTATGCTATTACAACATCATTCCATTCAACCAAACACAAGAATACTATTACAGTTCTATTCCATTCCATTCAACCAAACAGTTGAATTATTGATTACAGCTCTATTCCACAGCTCTATTCAATTACAGCCCTATTCCATTACAGTGAACCAAACGTACCGTTAGTTGTGAAATATGTCATAAATAAATTATTACATGAACAGTAAGTTTTAAAATTCTCCATAAATTTCGTAAAGATAATTAAGAAGTGATCTATGCATCGTTGTAACCGTGAGCAGTCTAGTTTCGTTTAGAACAAACGGAGATTGATTTTGATTTGAATTTTAAAATATATGAATTTTTGAGTGTTGAAAGCTCATAAAAATCTAGCAGAATTCTTATAAAATAGATTTAGCAGTGACTTCGAAAAAAATCACAAAAAATTTCACAAGATAAAATAAGAAGTGTGAAACACCCCAAACCAGGCCCACGAGCTTTGACCAGATTTGGTATGTTCCTCAAATAAACTGGTTTCAAGTTCTTTTGTAACTTAGAGAAAACTTGTGTGATTCTAAAAAAAATATTGTTTTGGGTTGGGCTTGTGTTGAAACGGATTAAATTTTATTTTGAAAACCCTTTTAATATTAAGTGAAAAACATATAGAGTATATAAAAAATGAATTACTTAGTCTTTAACTCAATAAAATTTGTAACATAATTAAACAATAAATGTAAATAAAATGGTTCTCCATGGCCTTATGGCCTTATTACATCAAACAAATCCAAATAGTTCAAAGTACTTAAAATAAATAAAATGTCCATTAAAATAAAAACTTCCAAGTTGAACATGGCCACCACAAGTTCTCGCCGTCCGGTCCATCAATGTTCATCACCTAAAACATGGTCCCACAACGGGTGAGTCAATGACTCAATGTGTACACAGCACTAAATCATAATCGAATCAGGCATAACAATTATTACACATTCATATCATAGCATACAAATTATGATGCATTCCCAAAACCCAAACCTATTAAGCCATCCGCTACACTCCCACTACCAACTCAGACACCGTGGGGACTACTAAGTCGACCCTCCTTCCACTACACTCCATATCGCGGTCTTAGGTCACCGCATTCGTGGTCTTAGGTCACTACGTTAAGATTACTGTGGTCTTAGGTCACCACATTCAGATATCACGGTCTTAGGTCACCGTGTTTGTGGTCTTAGGTCACCACATTCACTTCCCCAAAAATAAACCCATATGCCCTATATAATAGTAATATGCATAAATATGCCAGAGTTTACATTCTTATTCTTATTCTCATGTTACAATTAACATACTTCATAATCCTAGTAGGAGTAGGAAACGTACCTGAGTACTTTGTACCATAACATGGTACCTTAGCCACTTTCATATTCTTAATATCACATATATTAATTAAACGTAGCCATAAAACATATTATGATATAGTGTGGGGTACACACCTAATTTTCTTAACAAATTCCTTGAAATCCCGAAAAAATCGATCTATTGCTTTAGATTTTTAAGTCCCAACATTCGGCCAACATGGTAATATTTAGCAAAGGCCTATTCGGCCAAACTTAGTGTTTTCTTTTAAAGCCTAATCAGCTATAACCCAAATCCCGAAGGATTTATGTAGTCAACTTCTTACATTTGGTGCCGATTTGATGACTATTCAAATCCCGAAATCGCTGCTATGCTTCTTCTTGTATTTGGCCAAGCATTGAATCACTTAAACAGATTAGTTTCGGCTTTTTAAATGATTATCAAATAGATCTAAGTATCAAATCAGGCCTTGGCCGAACATACTTATGTGCTTACCTTCCAAATCTAATATCCCGAATTGGATCCTTGCTTCCTTAATATTGTCGAAAACCCTTGAATGTTGAAATCCCGAAGAACTCCTCTTTCTCTAGTTGACACCACCTAAATCCCGAAATTCTTTTCCATAGTTTCGGCCAAAATACAATATGAGGGATTAGTCCCTAAATTTTGACAGGCTTAAAAAGAAAAGAATGGAAATCGAGTCTAGATCTTACCCTTACTGAAGAATTCGATGGAACTCTTACTTGAACCCTTAGCACTATTCGGCTATGGCCCTGATATGTATCACAATTTCGGTTCTTGAGGCTTAGTGAGAAATCGGCTAGGGCTATTGGTACTTTCGGCTTTTGATTGTGTTTGTAATAGAAGAAGAAAAGAAAAGAGAAGAAAAGAAAAGAGAAGAAGAATAATGGCGAGAAGAATTCTAGAGGAAAGAAAGAAAAGAATGGAGAAATTTGCTAGAGAATTTCGGCAGAGGCTTCCTTGAAGAGAAAAGAATGAATGAAGAATGGCCTTATCTTCCTTCTATTGCCGAAATTCCTAGGCTAGAGTCCCCTACTTGGCCATCACTCTTCCTGTGTGATAAATTTTTATCTTTTATTTATCACCTTAATTAATCTCATCAATAATCCACTTAAAGTAATCTAATATTAGATCTATTATTTATCCCTATTTAGCCAAATTTTAAAGGGAATAAAACTCCTCTTTTAAGATCCATAATGCCGTCCACCTCTTCGCTTCGGAAGCAAAATAAAATTTCTTTATTTGCTTCCCAAGTGACTCAATCCTCGCCCAAATATAGAAGTTTGTAGCGCCACTTACGGACTTTTAAGTGGTGCCTTCAAGCCATTTTGACAAGCCTGCTTTGTGTGTCAAATTCTCCTATTAATTTTCTTAAGGCCACCTTGCCTTAGTTTCCTCTTTTAAACTTAACATTTCCATACATTTTCCGTGTTTCCAAAATGTTTACTTTCCTCTTTTAACTTAAATTTCCAAAATGTTCATTTTCCTCTTTTAACTTAAGTTTCCAAAATGTTCACTTTCCTCTTTAACTTAAGTTTCCAAATGTTCACTTTCCTCTTTTGAAACTTAACATGTCTAAACCATTTCTTTCATTTCCAAGTTTCCAAAAATGTTCATAATACATTCATAACACATAAGACATGTCATTTCGTACAATTAAACCGAAAATGCATAGGCCCATTTTCAGGATGTTACAGTTCTACCCCCCTTAAAAATAATTTCGTCCTCGAAATTACTTAAATAATCGTACATCCTAACTCACCACACTACACTACTACTGCGTACTCTGATCTTAAAACTAACACATCTCCTATGCACAATTCCAAAGTTCACATCCAAGGTTTCATACCATTCACTAGCAATACAAGAACAAACTAGCTCTATAATAAACAGGGCAATAAAGGCATTCCGAAAATAAGAAACTTACCTATTGTCATATCTGGCACATCACTCTCCTCGCGACGGCCAACTGCATAAACCAACCTTGGTTGCCTTGCATCAAAACTTCAGCACCTCCGCTTGGTGCTCCACGACCACTACCGAACCATTTCCTCCATGGTTCGGACCACGACCTACCGAGGTCAGCTTGTCCACCTCTACCACTGATTAACATTCGAGCTCTTGATCGACTTTCATCCGGTTTCTTAGGACAATCTTTGAGCATATGGTCCTTGGACCCACACCTAAAATATCCTCCGTCTTTTTCAAGACTCCTAAGTGCTTCTTTCCACAATGATCACAAGGACGACATCGCCTCCCTGTACCAACTTGTCGACCCTGTGGCCCATCACCGGCCTTTTCTCGACATTTCCGTCGATCCCGATGACTAATAATCCCTCTTGGGTCTATTCCTATCGAGTTCGCTTAACCGAGTCCTTGATTCCCTCGGCTACCTTAGCCTTTTCTACCAACGCGAAAACTCCCGCTCGATGTGGAGCTATCAATAACCCGAGGTCATCCTTAAACCGCTCTTCAAAATGGACACATCGCTCATGTTCCGTTGCCACTACTCCTCGAGCATATCGGCTTAACCTCGTAAATTCACTTCATACATCAAGCATCGACTTGTTCCTTGAACCAAATTTCCAAAAAGCTTTCTCCGCTCATCAATATAACATGTGCCGACATACTTTTTTGATATGTCTCCTTAGCATACTCCTGTGTCGATCCTCGGCGGTGGCACCATCCTCACCGTTAACCACCATTGATACGCTTCATCTCTTAGTAGTGCCACCATTCCTTTCAACTTCTCCTCCGGTCGATCGAGCTCATCCATAATGCGCTTCGGTTGCTTCCAACCAAGATCACCAGACTTGGGTGCCACACCGAATACTCCACGAAACACCTCACCAAGCGTTGGCTCGAGTCGCCGCACAAATTTTTGAACTCCCGTATTTCCACCCGCCACCACTATTTCCAAAATCGCAAAGACACTGCGATACAACATCATCCCCGCTTGAGCCTCGTTTGCACACATCGATAATGGGGTGGTGGTGGCGGTGGTAACTCATTGTCAGACCCTTGACCCGATCTAACGGGTTCTGACACAGTCATTCTACCTCTACCGCATCCTTGACGACCGCGACCTCTAGAATTCATATCTAACGATGCACTTTAATCTGATTTAAGAAATTTTTATGAATTAGCCCTTATTCCACTGATTATCCACGAACAGTTTTATGAAAAGGAGTTTAATAGTGGTTCTCTCGATCAAACAAAGTCTCAGTTCAAGTTCACCATTCTAATTCAGAGATTCACATTCACATTCACATTCATCCATCAATCAATTATGAACTTTCATTCATTTAGAAATGTTGTAGTTTTCATTGTTGTTGTTTTTCCACTACCTGTGGGTATTTTCGTAATTTTCCTCTGGGTATTTTCTTAATTTGTCAAAATAAGGTTCCTTGGTGATTTTGTCAATAAGGTATTTTGGTAATTTTTGAAATCCAAGGGTATTTCAAAATTTTGAAATTACTGAGGTATTTCAATAATAAATTAGGGTAAATTTATAAATCTTAATAAATCAAGGATATTTTGGAATTTACAAAACTTGAAGGTTGTTTAGAATTTGTTTTCCAAATCGTTGTTGTTGCGTAAATTTTGAAGATCGGGGTCATTCTGGTAATTTTGTAACTCGGGGGTATTTCGGTAATTTGCAAGGTAGGGGTAATTTCATAAATAATTTTTTTTCTTCCCATAATCAAGGTATTTTGATATTTTGTAAATTTAGGGTTCCTTTAAGAAAAGTAGTGAAATTTTGATAAGAACTGTGGGTATTTTGAAATTCCATAAACTAAGGGCATTTTTTTGTAATTTTATCACTAGGGGTATTTTAGTAAATTGGTAAATCAAAAATATTTCAGAAAAATTTATAAAAATAATCTTTTCAAATCAAGAGGGTAATTTAGAAATTTTAAAACTAGGGTTTCCATAAAAATACGGCTAGTCCCTTTCGGGTTTTAGTTAGGGGTTTAGCCCGTGAATAAGTCCTTTTGGTTAGGGTGAACCGAGGCTACGCACCAGGTAGGATTCGAGTGGAGAGGAGGTGAGTCACGCGGGCTGCTTAAATACCAAGCTCCCACCGAAACCAATCCTAGACATGCGCACCATGGTTACCACACCCTCACTCAGCGACTTAACCATAGGTTTGTTTAGTTAGGCATTTAAGTCTTATATTTTTGTTGGGGTACACTAGTCCTAGGGTTCAAGTACTTAATCTCTATTCTACGTTCCATTTCTACCCTTCTACAAATCATAACATAAATCATACAAAAGATTGGAGTACTTACCTGGTGGACTTCGGGTCGGAGACTTAGTGGGCCATGCCAGAAAAACCTGCTTAATTCACAAAATCCCTTTTGGGCTTAACTTTGAAAACATTTTGGGCCTTAAACCCAAGGCCGAGAGTTTAAAACTGGGCTCTGATACCAAACTAAAACACCCCAAACCTGGCTCACGAGCTTTGACCAGATTTGGTATGTTCCTCAAGTAAACTGGTTTCAAGTTCTTTTGTAACTTAGAGAAAACTTGTGTGATTCTAAAAAATATTGTTTTGGGTTGGGCTTGTGTTGAAACGGATTAAATTTTATTTTGAAAACCCTTTTTAATATTAAGTGAAAAACATATAGAGTATATTAAAAAAATGAATTACTTAGTCTTTAACTCAATAAAATTTGTAACATAATTAAACAATAAATGTAAATAAAATGGTTCACCATGGCCTTATGGGCTTATTACATCAAACAAATCCAAATAGTTCAAAGTACTTAAAAGAAATAAAAATGTCCATTAAAAATAAAAACTTCCAAGTTAAGCATGGCCACCACAAGTTCTGCCGTCCCGATCCATCAATGTTCATCACCTGAAACATGGTCCCACAACGGGGTGAGTCAATAGACTCAATGTGTACACAAGACTAAATCATAATCGAATCAGGCATAACAATTATTACACATTCATATCATAGCATACAAATTATGATGCATTCCCAAAACCCAAACCTATTAAGCCATCTCGCTACACTCCCGCACTCAACCTCAGTACACCGTGGGGACTACTAAGTCGACCCTCCTTCCGCTACACTCCATATCGCGGTCTTAGGTCACCGTATTCGTGGTCTTAGGTCACCACGTTCAGATTACTATGGTCTTAGGTCACCACATTCAGATATCACGGTCTTAGGTCACCGTGTTTGTGGTCTTAGGTCACCACATTCACTTCCCCAAAAATAAACCCATATGCCCCATATAATAGTAATATGCATAAATATGCCAGAGTTCACATTCTTATTCTTATTCTCATGTTACAATTAACATATTTCATAATCCTAGTAGGAGTAGGAAACGTACCTGAGTACTTTGTACCATAACATGGTACCTTAGCCACTTTCATATTCTTAATATCACATATATTAATTAAACGTAGCCATAAAACATATTATGATATAATGTGGGGTACACACCTGATTTGCTTAACGAATTCCTTGAAATCCCGAAAAAATCGATCTATAGCTTTAGATTTTTTAAGTCCCAACATTTGGCCAACATGGTAATATTTAGCAAAGGCCTATTCGGCCAAACTTAGTATTTTCTTTTAAAGCCTAATCGGCTATAACCCAAATCCCGAAGGATTTATGTAGTCAACTTCTTACCTTTGGTACCGATTTGATGACTATTCAAATCCGAAATAGTCGCTATGCTTCTTCTTGTATTCGCCAAGCATTGAATCACTTAAATGATTAGTTTCGCTTTTAAACGATTATCAAATAGATCTAAGTATCAAATCGCCTTGGCCGAACATACTTATGTGCTTACCTTCCAAATCTAATATCCCGAATTGGATCCTTGCTTCTTTAATATTGTCGAAAACCCTTGAATGTTGAAATCCCAGAGAACTCCTCTTTCTCTAGTCGACACCACCTAAATCCTGAAATTCCTTTCCATAGTTTCGGCCAAAATACAATATGAGGGATTAGTCCCTAAATTTTGACAGGCTTAAAAAGAAAAGAATAGAAACCGAGTCTAGATCTTAACCTTACTGAAGAATTCGATGGAACTCTTGCTTGAACCCTTAGCACTATTCAACTATGGCCCTGATATGTATCACAATTTCAGTTCTTGAGGCTTAGTGAGAAATTGGCTAGGGCTATTGGTACTTTCGGCTTTTGATTGTGTTTGTAATAGAAGAAGAAAAGAAAAGAAGAAGAGAATAATGGCGAGAGAATACGGTGAGGAAGGAAAGAAAAGAATGGAGAAATTTGCTAGAGAATTTCAGAGGCTTCCTTGAAGAGAAAAGAATGAATGAAGAATGGCCTTATCTTCCTTCTATTGCCGAAATTCCAAGGCTAGAGTCCCTACTTGGCCACGACTCTTCCTATGTGATAAATTTTTATCTTTTATTTATCACCTTAATTAATCTCATCAATAATCCACTTAAAGTAATCTAATATTAGATCTATTATTTATCCCTATTTAGCCAAAATTTTAAAGGAATAAAACTCCTCTTTAAGAGCCATAATGCCGCCCACCTCTCTCGCTTCGAAGCAAAATAAAATTTCTTTTATTTGCTTCCCAAGTGACTCGATCCTCGCCCAAATATACAAGCTTGAGGCGTCACTTGTCGGGCTTTTAAGTGGTGCCTTCAAGCCACTTTGACAAGCCTTGTTTGTGTGTCAAATTCCTCCTATTAATTTTCTTAAGGCCACCTTGCCTTAGTTTCCTCTTTTTAAACTTAACATTTCCATACATTTTCCAGGTTTCCAAAATGTTTACTTTCCTCTTTTAACTTAAATTTCCAAAATGTTCACTTTCCTCTTTTAACTTAAGTTTCCAAAATGTTCACTTTCCTCTTTTAACTTAAGTTTCCAAAATGTTCACTTTCCTCTTTTTGAAACTTAACATGTCTAAACCATTTCTTTCATTTCCAAGTTTCCAAAAATGTTCATAATACATCCATAACACATAAGACATGTCATTTCCTACAATTAAACCGAAAATGCATAGGCCCATTTTTAGGATGTTACAAAGTGAGCCTTATACCTCTATAATCATACAGAAGTCTAGTTTCGTTTAAAACAAACGGTGTTCGATTTTGAGCTATATATTTAGAGTTCTTAATTTTTGAATGAGCAAAGGTCAAAATGTCAAGGCAGTAGACTGCCATATTTCATTAGTTAATATTTTAGCCAGAATGATAAGTAAGTTGAAATTAGTATGAAACTCAAATGTCATGGTTACATATTTGTGATTATATGTTTGATGCTTTGTTTGAGCTCAGCTTCGGTCTCTAACCTAACTAGCAGCCATGAGTGGTACAGGACTATCTAGATACTCAATTATTTGAGCAGCATGTGCAATCTAACAAGTTTGATATGCAAGTGATTTGGTTATGGAGATTGAATGACTCATGATTTGATTATTCGATACCTATGTCATGCTTTTATGTATACATTTGATTTGCATGCTTATATTAATGAATTACTTGAAGTATGGTAGATTAGTTGTGTACCTCTAAGCCTGTAAAGCTCAGCCTTCAAATTGTCTTCATGTTTAGATTAGTAGACTTTTGTTCGTGTCTGAGGAACATTATCGACGCGGGACTTCCAGAATCACATATTCAGAGTACAATACCTTATCTGTTAATAGGCATTGTATTCCTAGGGCCTTACTTGTATTTTGTAGGTCTGTAACTCATTTATCGTTTTGGTTATTTTGATAATTTTGATATACGATGATATTGGAGCTCCATATATTTTGTATAACTACTTTTATTACTATTTTCAGTATAACTATGTATGGTATTTTCTCTTATACAAAATGTATTTCAATGTTTTAAATTATTTGAAAATTTTGTTGGGTTGCTCCGGTGACCCAAAGTGGCGCCTTAGTCTTCGGGCACTCCATATTCAGGATTAGGGTGTTACAGGCACTCTTCAACAAAATGGGAGAGTGGAGAGGAAACATCAATATATATTAAATGTAGCTCATGTTTTGTGTTTCCAGGGAAATTTGCTTATATCTTTTTGGAGGAAGTATGTGTTGGTTGCTTCTCATCTCATTAATCGAACTCCTTCACCTCTTCTTCACAATAAAACACCCTATGAAATGTTGTTTGGCAACCCTTCTTGTTTGATGATCTTTGTTTGTTTGGTTTCTTATGTTTTGCTCATAATCAACGTTTTAAAGGTGAAAAGTGTAACACCTTTTACCCGTGTTCAAAGCCGAACAAGAAACGAGGCATTATCGAAGTTAACTTACTTAAACATACAACAGCGAGCATAAAATTTTGTTTCAACTTAAAATTTTTCATTCATACTCATAATGTCCCTATTATGAGTCTACGAGACCGTAAACGTACATACGTAATGGTTCAGAACTAAATCAAAACTTTCGCACACTTAGAAAATTTCTGCTTAAAACAGGGCCACACACCCGTGTGAAATGAAACACGCCCGTGTGGGTAGGTTGTCTTGTCACACACGCCCATGTTTCTAGTCCGTGTGGATTTTATTTTCCAATTCGAACCTACAGGGGTTTTCACACAGCCGGACACACGCCCATGTCCCTCACATAGCCATGACGCCCCCTTGTCCTCGACCGTGTGTGAAAACCATGTTTTGTTTATGATATCATCATCTTAATAAGGTCACACGGCCCAGGGACACGCCCATGTCCTTAGACCACGTGTTGAATTAAATTCCTAATTTCAGGTGCAGACTTTACATGAGCTGGGCACACGCCCATGTCCATGGTCGTGCCTCCTACTCGGCTAAGACACACGGTCGTGTCTCTACCTGTGTGTTTACTACTTAGCATACTCACTTCTAAACCTAGCATGCAAGGGGACACACGGCCAATCAACACGCCCATGGGGCTGACCGTGTGTCACACATGATCGTGTGTCACACACGACTGTGTGTCTACCTGTGTGGACATATAGAAGGCTATCTACCAAGCCAAATGCCACCCTATACAGCAACCATACTTATACAAATTCAAATCAACATATATCATAACCATGAAGCACTTCTAGGGACTCAAAATCAAGAAAATCATACAAGCACACACTTCATGAATTTCATCTACATTAAATATATATAATCTTGTCAAGTATTGGCCCAATTTCAAATGACCACTTACAAAATGAATTTGATAACATAAATAGCCAACATTTTGCCTAACAAATATGACATAACAAAATGACCAAGTCCAATACATGCCATACTCAAAATAAATCTAACTTAGCTATACCAAAGAGAAGTCGATAGTGTGATTCCGAACTCCGACATCCCTTGATCCCTGAGTTATCTTGGCAATACTACAAGGAAAAGGAAAATGATAAGAGTAAGCATAAAGCTTAGTAAGTTTGCATGAAAATAAATAACAACATAAAGCCCATAATGTCACCCATCCATGGCATTGGATAAAAACACAAATCTTAAGCTCATTTCCATAACTCACTCATACTTACTCTTACCAATTACAGGTCATACCACATATCGTAAACCATTCTCGTGATTTACTCACATATACCTGTATCACTTCATCACATAATCTTAGCATTAATCTCATCTCTATCATAAGCTTAACTATTTACCCCATTGAATCACTTGGGATATTCAAGGATACATGATCATCCTCATTCACATAATTACGACGCCAATGCCACATCCCAGATGTGGTCTTACGTGGAGTCACTTCTAAATACTGATGCCATATCCCAAATATGGTCTTATACATTTCTCATATTCAATGCCAATGCCATATCCCAGATATGGTCTTATACGGGACTTCAATTTGGTACCGAGGCCATGTCCCGAACATGGTCTTATATGAGACGTTACCTATCTCAAGTCTTGATGATATTGTTCTCTCATTTATTTAAGTCCAACCGGGACTTCAACATCACAATTTTCATCATTTTCTCATACAACACCATTGTTCAAATTCATAGACATATCATACATCTTCACAAATATCAAACATTTAAAATCATACTAACATGGTGTTGAACTTATTACATACAAACTTACATCGGTTTCAAAATAAACCAATTTGCTGATTTAATCCGATAACTTGCATTTCTCACGGTCAAGGTTAATCTTTCGTTCTTCTTGAACTATAATAGCAAATTAGCTCATTTAATAATCACATTAATCAACACATTTTAATAATCATATTTATCAAAATTACCATTTTGCCCTTAGGCTTTCACAAAAATAACTATTTTACCACTAGACTCATAAATCGATTCTAATCAAATTTCTTCCTTTTACAAGCCTAGATGAACCCTTATTACTCTTATGGCAGCCCTCAATACTCAATATGTCACACATTTACCACATATTTTATGACCTTTACAAAAAGGTCCTTTTAGGTATTTTCATGGTAACACCTTTCACAAAAGTTGTTTATTCAACAAAAAAGACTCATTTTCTATCATAAAAATACAGAAAAAAGCATAATTGCTCACATGAAAAAACTCTAAACTTTCAACCATTTTGCAAAATAATTCCCTCTTTAGCTAGCTTCAGCTTTAGGGGTTCCAGAAGTACAAATATTATTAAGAAAAATCACCAAAGTCACTTACTTTCAAAGGTGAGAAGTTGCTAAAAAATTTGAGCTCTCAAACCCCTATTTTGCTTGTATTTTTCAGTGGAGAATATGGAGAGAAAAGATGATATTTTTTCTTTCTTTATTTTAATATATCTAGTCAATTTAAGTCACCTAATTTCCACCCACTTGACCAAATTTCTCATTCCTTGTCCCTATGGCTTCATCATGATTTACTCACATATACCTGTATCGCTTCATCACATAGTCTTAGCATTAATCTCATCTCTATCATAAGCTTAACTATTTACCCCATTGAATCACTTGGGATATTCAAGGATACATGATCATCCTCATTCACATAATTACGACGCCAATGCCACATCCCAGTTGTGGTCTTACATGGGGTCACTTCTAAATGCCGATGCCATATCTAAGATATGGTCTTTATACGAAATCTCGTATCGATTGTCGATGCCATATCCCAAATATGGTCTTATACGTTTCTCATATTCAATACCGATGCTACATCCCTGATATGGTCTTATACGGATTTCAATTTGGTGCCGAGGCCATGTCCCGAAAATGGTCTTATACGAGACCTTACCCATCTCAAGTCTTGATGATATTGTTCTCTTATTTATTTAAGTCCAACCGGGACTTCAACATCACAATTTTCATCATTTTCTCATACAACACCATTATTCAAATTCATAAACATATCATACATCTTCACAAATATCAAACATTTAAAATCATACTAACATGGCGTTGAACTTATTACATACAAACTTACCTCGAATTCAAAATAGGCCAATTTGCCGATTTAATCCGATACCTTGCCTTTCCCTCGGTCAAGGTTAATCCTTCATTCTTCTTAATCTATAATAGCAAATTAGCTCATTTAATAATCACATTAATCAACACATTTCAATAATTATAATTTGGCAAAATTACCATTTTGCCCTTAGGCTTTCACAAAAATGACTATTTTACCCTTAGGCTTGTAAATCGATTCTAATTGAATTTCCTCCTTTTACAAGCCTAGATGAACCTTTACTACTCTTATGGCAGCCCTCAATACTCATTATTTCACACATTTACCATAAATTTTATAACATTTATAAAAAGGTCCTTTTAGGTGTTTTCATGGTAACACCTTTCACAAAAGTTGTTTATTCAACAACCAAGACTCATTTTCTTCCATAAAAAATGCAGCAAACAACATAATTTCTCACATGAAAAAACTCTAAACTTTGAACCATTTTTCAAAATAGTCCCCTCTTTTGCTAGCTTAAGCTTTAGGGGTTCCAAAAGTACAAATATTATCAAGAAAAATCACCAAAGTCACTTGCTTTCAAAGGTGAGAAGTTGTTGAAAATTTTGAGCTCTCAAACCTCTATTTTTCTTGTATTTTCGGTGGAGAAGATGGAAAGAAAATATATCATCTTTTCTTTCTTTATTTTAATACATCTAGTCAATTTAAATCACCTAATTTCCACCCACTTGACCAAATTTCTCATTCCTTGTCCCTATGGCTGGCCACCACCCTATACAAGGCCTACTTGCATATTAGGGACCTCCAATTTATATTCTATAGCTATTAGACACGTTTAGCTAGTAAAATAGAACTTTTGCACTTTATGCGATTTAGTCCTTTTTCGCAATTAAGCATGGAATCGCTAAAATTAAAACACCAAAATTTTCATGCACCTATATAATCATGCTCTAATTCATAAAATAACATAAAAATAATTTTATTCATCTTCGGATTAGTGGTTCCAAACCCACTGTTCCGACTAGCCCCTAAATCGAGCTGTTACAATTCTCCCCCTTAAGAATTTTAGTCCCCAAAAATCTTACCGATGAAAAGGTTGGGATATTGGTTTCTCATAGCCTCCTAGGGCTCCCAAGTAGCCTCTTCTACTCCATGTATTTTCCATAATACTTTAATAAGGTTTATACTTTTGTTTCACAACTGTTTGACTTCTCGTGCCAAAATCTTGACCGGCTCTTCGCCATAAGTCATGTCCGGTTGAATTTCCACCTCTGATGGTACAATCACATGTGAAGGGTCTGAATGATATTGGCATAACATGTACACATGAAAAACATCATGAATCTTTTCCAGCTCAGGTGGCAAGGCCAAACGATAAGCTACCGGCCCTATCCTCTTGGTAATCTCATATGGTCCGATAAAACGTGGACTCAATTTGCCTTTCCAACCAAATTTGAGGACTTTTCCCCATTGCGATACTTTTAGAAACACCTTCTCACCTACTTGGAACTTGATCTCTTTCCTTTTCAAATCCGCGTATGACTTTTGTTTATCTGAGGCGACTTTTAGACATTCACGTATCACTTTTCATTTCTCTTCGTTTCTCTGACCAAATCAACCCCGTGAATCTGATTCTCTCTAAATTCTTTCCAATACAAGGGCGTTCGGCACTTACGCCTATACAATGCCTCATAAGGCGCCATCTTCAAACTCGACTAAAAGCTATTATTGTAGGCGAATTCCACCAACAGTAAGTATTTCTCCCAATTACCTTGGAATTCCAAAACACAACATTGAAGAACGTCCTCAAGTATATGTATTACTCTCTCCTACTGTCCTCCAGTTTGCTAATGGAAAGCTGTACTAAAACTGTAACACCCCAAACTCGGCCTAGAAGTTAGGGCCAAATCTGGCGTGTCACATTGAAGGAAGTTGAAAAGTTAAGTAATTGTTTAGAAAAGTTTTATCAAATTTTTGAACTCCGAGTTCGTTGTTTGATTGAGAAAAACGTGATTTACTAAATGACCATTTAAAAGTTGTTATTATTTTGAAAAACTGTTCTGTTATGAAAGTTGAACTTGAATCGTTGCATAAACATGATATTTTAGAAAACGATTGCTAATGTTTTAAAAAAACCCAGTATTTATAAGTTTAACAGTTATAAATGAAAACTTAGAAAAAAATAAACCAATGGCCTTATTACAAAATATTAACCCAAAATAAGTAATCTAAAAGAAAAGGAAAAAATTGAAATTACTAAAGTTCACGAGCAGTATCTCCGATGTATAGCCACCCCTGAGTCCTCCAGGGCTCCCAATCCTCAATCGCTGGGAATCACCTGGTAACCACGCTGCTGCAAACCCCTTAGTCATGAACCGTGCACCTCACGTTATAGTAGCCCTTCCTTCGCTACTATTGGTGATTATCCTCTAAGTCTGCACCCAAACACCCACAAAGGTATATTAACTCTCCTCACAGAATGCTCTATATATAGCTAGCTTCTCACCTTCCTTCTTTGTATCTTCCCAATGCGTGATTCCTCCGTCAGCAGAGTTTAAATCCAACTCAAACTCTTCCCGTCCAATCCGTAAAATAAATACTCCCTTGCTTGTCATGAGATTCGAACTTAGGCTCCCTTGCACCCTTAATGACGCCTTGCCACTAGACCACTCACTTTCTTGCGTCTAAAATCATGCGCAACTGAATATAACCCTATGGCAAAATTCTAGAGTTCATTTAAAAAGAAATCCAAAATGCAAGAGCCAAGACTTGAACCTTGGACCTCCTTCCCTCCTTTTGGCATCACCCCCTTGCCTCTTATGTGGCGACACTTTGCCACTACACCACACACTCCACTTGTGTCATTTTTCTCCACATTTTATTCTTAAAGCCCACCTACCAACTCCCAGGGTTTTTTTCACCTAAAATCAAAATTTCCCTAAAGCCAAAGTTTGAACCCGGGACTTCATAGAAGCCCCCTAACCTTCCAAAATCACTTACCTAATAGGTCTAACTTGCACTAATGCCGCTCTCTTATTTTTAAAAATTTTAAACGCTCCCGTGCCCAAGGCCCCATGGGCCTAATTCTTCTAAGCCCAATTTCGGGATGTTACAAAAACTCAATTTTGTGCCTAAAGCCTCTTTCAACTTTTTTCAAAATCGTGACATAAATCTCGGATCTCTATCCGAAATAGTCAACAATAGCACTCCATAAAGTCTTACTATCTCTGACATATACAAATCTGCCAACCTATCAAGCAAATAATCAGCTCGTACTGGTATGAATTTGGCTGACTTCGTAAGTATATCGACCACAACCCATACAGCATTTTTCTTTCTCGGTGACAATGGCAAACCCGTCACGAAGTCCATAGTAATACGGTTCCATTTCCACTAGGGAACCATAATAGGCTAGAGAAGACTTGAAGGTACTTGATGTTCCTCTTTCACTGGTTGAAAAATTAGGCATCTTGAAACAAACTCGAAAATGTCTTTCTTTAATCTTGGCTACCAATACTATTTTCTCATATTATTATACATCTTCGTGCTGCCTGGATGTACAGACAAACATCCACTATGAGCTTCATGCAGAATCTTCTGAATAAGTTCATCATCTCTGGGTATACAGACCCTATCACGAAACATCAAACATCCTTCAAAGCTTACCCGAAAGTCCGACTCAACATTTGACTCACATTGAACTCTTTTAGCTTGTAAATCATTTTCGCCTTTCTAGGCTTCATAAATCTCTTGGAGAAACATTAGTTTAGCCCTCAACTCGGCTAGAATAGAACCATCATCTGACAAAGCTATCCATGTATTCATGGCTCTCAGCGTAAACAAGGATTTCCTACTCAAGGCATTGGCGACCACGTTCGCCTTTCTCGGGTGGTAGTCAATTACAAAATCGTAATCTTTTACCAACTCTAACCATCTCCGTTGCCTAAGGTTCAACTCTTTTTGAGTCATCAAGTACTTTACGCTCTTATGATCAGTGAACACCCGACATCTCTCACCATACAAATGGTGTCTCCAAATCTTTAATGCAAAAACAATTGCAGCTAACTCCAAGTCGTGAGTCGAGTAATACTTCTCGTGTAGCATTAATTTTCTAGAGGCATATGATATCACCTTGCCCTCTTACATGAGTACACAACCTAATCCATTTAGGGATGCATCGCTGTAAACCATAAATTTCTTTTTCTGCTCGGGTTGTACAGGACTAGAGCCTCTATCAACAAAGCCTTCAATCTCTCAAAACTCTGTTGGCACTTTTCTGTCCATTCAAACTTTACATATTTTTGTAGCAACCACGTCATCCGAGTAGTTATCATGGAAAATGTCTTGACCAAACGCCTATAGTAGTCGGCTAGGCCTAGAAAACTCCTAACCTCGGTTACATTCCTTGGTGGCTACCAATCCACAATTGCTGAGATCTTACTTGGGTCGACTCTGATTCCATCTCCCAAGATAATGTGCCCCAAAAACCAACTTCCTCAAGCCAAAATTCACTTTTACTAAACTTGGCATATAATTGTTTATCCCTCAAAATTTGCAGAACCATTCTCAAATGCATAACGTGCTCATTCTCATCCCGAGAGTAGATTAATATATCATCGATAAAGACTACCACAAATTTATCCAAATACGGCCGAAAGATACGATTCATCGAATCCATGAAAACTGCAGGGGCATTTGTTAAACCAAAAGGCATGACCAAAAGTTCATAGTGGCCATACCTTGTCCGAAATGCGGTCTTCAGCACATCCGAGTTCTTGACTCTCAACTGATAATATCCAAACCTCAAGTTTATCTTGGAAAACACCGTGGCTTCCTTCAATTGATCACACAAATCATCGATTCTTGGCAACGGATACTTTTTCTTCACAGTTACCTTATTGAGCTGTCGATAATCTATACATAACCTCATGGAGCCATCTTTCTTCTTCACAAATAATACGAGAGCACCCAACGGAGAAAAACTCAGATTGTGAAGCCTTTATCCATTGACTCTTGTAATTGTGCCTTCAGTTCTTTTAGCCCATTTGGAGCCATTCTGTATGGAGCAATAGAAATGGGGGCAGTACCAAGAGCTAACTCCATCCTAAATTTGACTTCTCTAACTGGAGGTAGCCTTGGCAATTCTTCTGGGAAAACATCTGGATATTTACATACTATGGGTACTGATTCAATTCTTAACTCAGTCTCTCTAGCATTCATCACAAAGGCAATGTAAGCTTTGTACCCTTTTCTTAAATACTTCTAAGTCAACAAGGAAGATATCATTACTGGCAATCTGTCTTGCTCAACTGATTCAACATGAATAAGATCCCCACTTTCACATTTCAGCTCAATAAACTTCCTTTTACAATTCACTATCACATCATGAATGGTTAACCAACCCATCTCAAGGATGACATCAAATTCATCAAAAGACAATAGCGTGAGATTAGTAGGAAAACAATGACCCCTAATCATCGAAGGTTTGCATACTCTATCGACCAACATACATATGCCGAGGGGATTTGATACTCTTATAACAATTTTAGTTGACTCTACAGGCATGTTCATGCTAGAGACTAATTTTATGCAAATATACGAGAGGGTAGATCTTAGATCAGTTAAAGCTATAACATGAGTATCATAGAGAGAAAATGTACCCGTGATCACATCGAGGGAAAACGCCTCTTCGCAAGCACGAATGGCATATATTCTCGCTGGTACTCTACCCTCAACTCTGGTAGTCTCCTCTCTAGATGAATTCTTGTTACTCATTTCATTTTCTAGGTTTCTCTGTGGTCTTCCCCTAGCAGTACTTCCCGGTCTTGCATTCTGAGGCTTCTCTTTATCACCCGCCTTGGGGAAATCTCTAAAAAATGGTCTAAAGATCCACACTTGAAATAAGCTTTCTCATTCACTCGACACTTACCGGGGTGACGTCTGCCACACTGTGGACATTCTGGCCTACTCAGCCAAGTGTTGCCAACACTAGTAATTGATGTGGCCTGAGCTTTAAACCCTGAAAATTATTTACCCTTACTTCTATTTAAAAACCTGACTGAAGTGGCTGATCGAGTATCGAAATCCCTTGACTTCTTAAATGAGGATTGGAATGACTTACTCAGTTGTCTCTTTCTTAAGTCGCGGAACTCCATTTCAGCTTTTCTCTTCTCTTTGGCCAACACTCGGCCTTACAGGCTCTATCTACCAACACCACAAATTCTTTTAGTTCGAGGACACCAACATATAAACGGATATCCTAATTTAACTTGTCCTCAAACCTTTTGCACATGATAGCCTCGGTAGACACGCACTCCCGGGCATACTTACTAAGCCTTACAAACTCACGTTCTTATTCAGCCACCGTTATTCGACCTTGCTTTAGCTCTGAGAACTCTTTTCACTTCTGGTGAATGAACCTTTGAATAATGTACTTCTTCAGGAACTCTTCTCGGAAGAATTTCCAATTAACTCTCTCCCCTGGTACTACCGACACAAGGGTGTTCTACCACTAATAGGCCTAATCTCTCAAGAGAGATACTAGACACTTCATGCACTCTTCAGGTGTGCATGACAACTCATCGAATACTCTGATGGTTTTCTCAAGCCAGAATTCTACTATCTCCGGATCATCATCCTTACTAGCCTGAAATTCTTCTACTCTTTGTTTTCGGATTTTATCGATCGGAGGCCTTTCTCTTCTTAATACCTCCACCACTTGAGGAGCTACAAGAGCGGTCTGAGGAATTGGTGAGGGTGGAAGGGGTTGAGCATTAGGATTTGCTCGAATATACTTAGTGTACCAATTGCTCATCATATGGAGAAAGGCTTCTAGAGCCTCTTCTCCCTGACCCAAAGTTTCGGTTCACTTTCTCATCGGCGCAGCTCTTCTTGCTGAGCTAGCGATTACTTACAAAGATCATCTACAGTAGCTCGATCAGATCCATTTATCGTATAAAAAATACAATCCATATCGTCAAGAGTCGTCACACTATCATTATAAAAATATTCATACATATGGCATGTATAGCTAGACTCATAATTACGCTATGTTAGTCCGAGAATCAACTAAACTGTAGCTCTGATACCACTAAATGTAACACCTTACCCGTGTTCAAAGTCAGAATCGGATACAAGGCATTACTGAACTTCACTTGCTTAAACATACAACATCGGGCCATAAAATTTTGTTTCAACTTAAAACTTTTAAATTATAATCATAATTCCCTATTATGAGTCTACGAGACCCTAAAGGTTCATACGTAATGGTTCAAAACTAAACCAAAAACTTCACACACTTAGAAAATTTCTACTTAAAGCAGGGCAACATGCCCGTGTGAAATGGAACACGCCCGTGTGGGTAGGTCGTGTGGTCACACACGCCCATGTTCCTAGCCCTTGTGGATTTTATTTTCTAATTCGAACCTACAGGGGTTTTTACACAGCTAAGCACACACCTGTGTACTCACCCGTATGTTAAAACCTTGACATTCTATTTATGACGCCACTATCTCAAAAGGTCACATGACCAAGGGACACGCCGTGTCCTTAAACCGTGTTTCAATTAAATTCCTAATTTCAGTGCAGACTTCACACTACTGGCACACGCCCATGCCCATGGTCAGGTTCTCCCACACTACCGAGACACACGACCGTGTCTCTGCTCGTTTGTTTACTACTGAGCATACTGACTTGTAAACCTAGAATGCAAGGAGACTCACGGCCATTCAACACGCCCATGGGGCTGACCGTGTGTCACACATGCCCGTGTGTCTACCCGTGCAGACATATGGAAGGCTATCTACCAAGCCAAATGCCACCCTATATAGCAACCATACTTATACCAATTCAAATCAACGTATATCATAACCATGAAGCACTTCTAGGGACTCAAAATCAAGACAATAATACAAGCACACACTTCATGAATTTCATCATATTAAACATATATAAACCTGTCAAGAATTGGCCCAATTTCAAATGACCACTTACAAAATGAATTTGATAACATAAATAGCCAACATTTTGGCTAACAAATATGACATAACAAAATGACCAAGTCTCATACATGCCATACTCAAAATAAATCTAACTTAGCTATACCAAAGAGAAGTCGATAGTGTGATTCCGAACTCCGACATCCCTTGATCCCTGAGTTATCTTGGCAATACTACAAGGAAAAGGAAAATGATAAGAGTAAGCATAAAGCTTAGTAAGTTTGCATGAAAATAAATAACAACATAAAGCCCATAATGTCACCCATCCATGGCATTGGATAAAAACACAAATCTTAAGCTCATTTCCATAACTCACTCATACTTACTCTTACCAATTACAGGTCATACCATATATCGTAAACCATTCTCGTGATTTACTCACATATACCTGTATCACTTCATCATATAATCTTAGCATTACTCTCATCTCTATCATAAGCTTGACTATTTACCCCATTGAATCACTTGGGATATTCAAGGATACATGATCATCCTCATTCACATAATTACGACGCCAATGCCACATCCCAGATGTGGTCTTACGTGGAGTCACTTCTAAATACTGATGCCATATCCCAAATATGGTCTTATACATTTCTCATATTCAATGCCAATGCCATATCCCAGATATGGTCTTATACGGGACTTCAATTTGGTACCGAGGCCATGTCCCGAACATGGTCTTATACGAGACCTTACCCATCTCATGTCTTGATGATATTGTTCTCTCATTTATTTAAGTCCAACCGGGACTTCAACATCACAATTTTCATCATTTTCTCATACAACACCATTGTTCAAATTCATAGACATATCATACATCTTCACAAATATCAAACATTTAAAATCATACTAACATGGTGTTGAACTTATTACATACAAACTTACATCGGTTTCAAAATAAACCAATTTGTCGATTTAATCCGATAACTTGCATTTCTCACGGTCAAGGTTAATCTCTCGTTCTTCTTGAACTATAATAGCAAATTAGCTCATTTAATAATCACATTAATCAACACATTTTAATAATCATATTTTATCAAAATTACCATTTTGCCCTTAAGCTTTCACAAAAATAACTATTTTACCCCTAGACTCATAAATCGATTCTAATCGAATTTCTTCCTTTTACAAGCCTAGATGAACCCTTATTACTCTTATGGCAGCCCTCAATACTCAATATTTCACACATTTACCACATATTTTATGACCTTTACAAAAAGGTCCTTTTAGGTATTTTCATGGTAACACCTTTCACAAAAGTTGTTTATTCAACAAAAAAGACTCATTTTCTATCATAAAAATACAGAAAAAAGCATAATTGCTCACATGGAAAAACTCTAAACTTTCAACCATTTTGCAAAATAATCCCCTCTTTAGCTAGCTTCAGCTTTAGGGGTTCCTAAAGTACAAATATTATAAAGAAAAATCACCAAAGTCACTTACTTTCAAAGGTGAGAAGTTGCTGAAAAATTTGAGCTCTCAAACCCCTATTTTGCTTGTATTTTTCGGTGGAGAAGATGGACAGAAAAGATGATATCTTTTCTTTCTTTATTTTAATATATCTAGTCAATTTAAGTCACCTAATTTCCACCCACTTGACCAAATTTCTCATTCCTTGTCCCTATGGCTGACCACAACCCTATAAAAGGCCTAATTGCACCATTAGGGACCTCTAATTAATATTCTATAGCTATTAGACACCTTTAGCTAGTAAAATAGAACTTTTGTACTTTATGCGATTTAGTCCTTTTTCGCGATTAAGCATGGAATCGCTAAAATTAAAGCACCAAAATTTTCATGCACCTATATAATCATGCTCTAATTCATAAAATAACATAAAAATAATTTTCTACATCTTCAGTTTTGTGGTTCCAAACTCATCGTTTCGGACTAGCCCCAAATCCAAGTTATTATAATTCTCCCTTTAAAGATTTTCGTCCCCGAAAATCTTACCGGTGGAAAGGATGGGATATTGGTTTCTCATAGCCTCCTAGGGCTCCTAAGTAGCCTCTTCTACTCCATGTCTTTGCCATAATTCTTTAACAAGATTTATACTTTTGTTTCGCAACTTTTTGACTTCTCATGCCAAAATCATGACCGGCTACTCGCCATAAGTCATGTCCGGTTGAATTTCCACCTCTGATGGTACAATCACATGTGAAGGGCTTGCTTGATATCGGCGTAACATGGAAACATGGAAAACATCATGAATCTTTTCCAGCTCAGGTGGCAAGCCAAACGATAATCTACCAGCCCTATCCTCTCGGTAATCTCATGTGGTCCGCTAAAACGCGGACTCAATTTGCCTTTTCAACCAAATCTGAGGACTTTTCTCCATGGTGATACTTTTAGAAACACCTTATCACCTACTTGGAACTCAATCTCTTTCCGTTTCAAATCCGCGTAGGACTTTTGTCTATCTGAGGCGACTTTTAGACATTCACGTATCACTTTTACTTTCTCTTTGGTTTCTCTGACCAAATCGACCCCGTGAATCTGATTCTCTCTAAATTCTATCCAAATAAAGGGCGTTCAGCACTTATGCCCATACAATGCCTCATAAGACGCCATCTTTGAACTCGACTGAAAGCTGTTATTGTAGGCGAATTCCACTAACGATAAGTATTTCTCCCAATTACCTTGGAATTCCAAAACACAACATCGAAGCATGTCTTCAAGTATTTATATTACTCTCTCCTACTGTCCGTCAGTTTATCGATGGAAATTTGTACTAAAACTCAATTTTGTGCCTAAAGCCTCTTGCAACTTTTTCCAAAATCGTGATGAAAATCTCGTATCTCTATCCGAAATAATCGACAATGGCACTCCATGAAGTCTTACTATCTCTAACACATACAAATCCTCCAACCTATCAAGTGAATAATCGACTCATACTGGTATAAAATCGGCTGACTTCGTAAGTCTATCGACCACAACCCATATAACACTTTTCTTTCTCGGTAACAACGGCAAACCCATCACGAGTCCATAGTAATACGGTTCTATTTCCACTCAAAAACCATAATAGGCTGGAGTAGACCCGAAGGTACTTGATGTTTCGCCTTCACTTGTTGACAAATTAGGCATCTCGAAAGAAACTCAAAATTTTTTCTTCATACTCGGCCACCAATACCATTTTCTCAAATCATTATACATCTTCGTACTGCCTAGATGTACAAACAAACATCCACTATAAGCTTCATGCCGAATCTTCCGAATAAGTTCATCATCTCTGGGTACACAGACCCTATCGAGAAACATCAAACATCCATCAGGGCTTACCCGAAAATCTGACTCAACATTTGACTCACATTGAACTCTTTTCGCTTGTAAATCATTGTCTCATTTATGGGCTTCATAAATCACTTGGAGAAACATTGGTCTAGCCATCAACTCGGCTAGAATAGAACCATCATCTGACAAAGCTATCCACGTATTCATGGCTCTCAGCGTAATTAAGGATTTCCTATTCAAGGCATCGGCGACCACATTCGCCTTTCTCGGGTGGTAGTCAATTACTAACTCATAATCCTTTATCAACTCTAACCATCTCCGTTGCCTAAGGTTCAACTCATTTTGAGTCATCGAGTACTTTAGGCTCTTATGAACAGTGAACACCTAACATCTCTCACTATACAAATGGTGTCTCCAAACCTTTAACACAAAAACAATTGCAGCTAACTCCAAGTAGTGAGTCGGGTAATACTTCTCGTGCAGCTTTAATTGTCTAGAGGCATATGATATCACCTTGCACTCTTACATGAGTACACAACCTAATCCATTTAGGGATGCATCGCTGTAAACTATAAATTTCTTTCTTGGCTCGGGTTGTACTAGGACTGGAGCCTCTGTCAACAAAGCCTTCAATCTCTCAAACTCTGTTGACACTTTTCTATCCATTCAAACTTTGCATATTTTTGTAGCAACCACGTCATCAGAGTAGCTATCATGGAAAATCTCTTGACAAAATGTTTATAGTAGTCGACTAGGCCTAGAAACGTCCTAACATCGGTTACATTCCTTAGTGGCTTCCAATCCACAATTTCTGAGATCTTACTCGGTCGACTCTGATTCCATCTCCCGAGACAATGTGCCCCAAAAACCCAACTTCCTTAAGCCAAAATTCACTTTTACTAAACTTGGCATATAATTATTTATCCCTCAAAATTTGCAGAACCATTCTCAAATGCATAACGTGCTCGTTCTCATCCCAAGAGTAGATAAATATATCATCGATCAAGACTACCACAAATTTATCCAAACATGGCCGAAAGATACGATTCATCAAATCCATGAAAACTGCAGGGGCATTTGTTAAACCAAAAGGCATGACCAAAAATTCAGCACATCCGAGTTCTTGACTCTCAACTGATAATACCAAACCTCAAGTCTATTTTGGAAAACAATGTGGCTCCCTTCAATTGATCACACAAATCATTGATTCTTGGCAACGAGTACTTGTTCTTCACAGTTACTTTATTGAGCTGTCGATAATCTATACATAACCTCATGGAGCCATCTTTCTTCTTCACAAATAATACGGGAGCACCCCACGGAGAAAAAATCAGCCTTGTGAAGCCTTTATCCGTTAACTCTTGTAACTGTGCCTTCAGTTCTTTTAGCTCATTTGGAGCCATTCTGTATGGAGCAATAAAAATGGGGGCAGTACCAAGAGCTAACTCAATCCCAAATTCGACTTCTCTAACTGGAGGTAGCCCTAGCAATTCTTCTGGAAAACATCTAGATATTCACATACTATGGGTACTGATTCAATTCTTAACTCAATCTCTCTAGCATTCATCACAAAGGCAATGTAAGCTTCGTACCCCTTTCTTAAATACTTCTAAGTCAACAAGGAAGATATCATTATTGGCAATCTGTCTTACTCATCTAATTCAACATGAATAAGATCCCCACTTTCACATTTCATCTCAATAAACTTCCTTCTACAATTCACTATCACATCATGAATGGTTAACCAATTCATCCCAAGGATGACATCAAATTTATCAAACGGCAATAGCATGAGATTAGCAGGAAAACAATGACCCCTAATCATCAAAGGTTTGCATACTCTATCGACCAACACACATTTGCCTAGGGGATTTGACACTCTTATTACAATTTCAATTGACTCTACAGGCATGTTCTTGCTAAAGACTAATTTCATGCAAATATACGAATGGGTAGATCCAGGATAAATTAAAGCTATAACATGAGTATCATAGAGAGAAATGTACCCGTGATCACGTCGAGAGAGGACGCCTCTTCGCGAGTACGAATGGCATATGTTCTCGTCGGTGCTCTACCCTCAACTCTGGCAGTCTGCTCTCTAGATGAATTCTTGCTACTCATTTCATTTCCTGGGTTTCTCTGAGGTCTTCCCCTAGCAGTATTTCCTAGTCTTACATTCTGAGGCTTCTCTTTCTCGCCCACCTTGGGCAATCTCTGATCAAATGGTCTAGAGATCCACACTTGAAACAAGCTTTCTCATTCACTAGACACTTACCGGGGTGATGTCTACCACACTGTGGACATTCCGATCAACTCGGCCGAGGGTTGCCAACACTAGCAATTGATGTGGTCTGAGCTTTAGACCCCGAGCACTATTTACCCTTACTTCTGTTTGAAAACCAGGCTGAAGTGGCTGATCAAGTAGCAAAATCCCTTGACTTCTTAGATAAGGATTGGAATAACTTACTCAGTTGTCTCTTTCTTGAGTCACGGGACTCTATTTCAACTTTCCTCTTCTTTTGGCCAACTCCTCGACCTTACAGGCTCTATCTACCAACACCACAAATTCTTTTAGTTCGAGGACACCAATATGTAAACGGATATCCTCATTTAACCCGTTCCCGAACCTTTTGCACATGATAGCCTCGATAGACACGCACTCCCGGGCATACTTACTAAGCCTTACGAACTCACGTTCGTATTCAGCCACCGTCATTCGACCTTGCTTTAGCTCTGAGAACTCTTTTCTCTTCTAGTCAATGAACCTTTCAATAATGTACTTTTTCCGAACTCTTCTCGGAAGAATTCCTAATTAACTCTCTCCCCTAGTACCACTGACACAAGGGTGCTCCGCCACTGATAGGCCGAATCTCTCAAGAGAGATATTACACACTTCATGTACTCTTCAGACGTGCATGACAACTTATCGAATAATCTGATGGTATTCTCAAGCCAGAATTCTGCTTTCTCCAAATCATCATCCTTACTAGCCCGAAATTCCTCTACTCCTTGTTTCTGAATCTTATCGACCGAAGGCCTTTCTCTTCTTACTACCTCCACCACTTGAGGAGTACAGGAGCAGGCTAAGGAGTTGGTGGGGTGGAGGGGGTTGAGCATTAGGATTTGCTCGATTATACTCAGTGTACCAATTGCTCATCATATGGAGAAAGGCTTCTGGAGCCTCTTCTCCTTGACCTAAATTCTCAGGTCTACTCTCTACTGGCACGGTCCCTTGCGCGAGAGTCGACCCATTACTTGCAGCATCATCAGCTGCAGTTCGATCGAGATCCATTTACTATATAAAAAAATACAATTCAAATCGTCAAGAGTCGTCACACTATCATTATATAAATATTCATACATATGGCATGTATAGCTAGACTCATACTTACGCTATGTTATTCCGAGAATCAACTAAATCGTAGCTCTGATACGACTAAATGTAACACCTCTTACCTATCTTCAAAGCCAAAACTAGATATAAGGCATTACTGAACTTAACTTGCTTAAACATACAACATCGGGACATAAAATTTCGTTTCAACTTAAAACTTTTCATTCATACTCACAATGTCCCTATTATGAGTCTACGAGACCCTAAACGTACATACGTAATGGTTTGGAGCTAAACCGAAAGCTTTCACGCACTTAGAAAATTTTTGCTTAAAACAAGGCCACACGCCCGTGTGAAATGGAACACACCCGTGTGGGTAGGCCGTGTGGTCACACACGCCCATGTTCCTAGCCCTTGTGGATTTTATGTTCTAATTCGAACCTAAAGGGGTTTTCACATGGTCGAACACACGCCCGTGTCCCTGGCCCGTATCCCTCACACGACCATGACACGCTCATATGTGAAAACCTTGACATTCTGTTTATCACGTCATCATCTCAATAAGGTCACACGGCCAAGGGACAAGCACATGTCCTTAGATCGTGTGTCAAATTAAATTTCTAATTTCATGTGCAGACTTTACACTGCCTGGGCACACGCCCATGTCCATGGTCGTACCTCCCACACGGCTGAGACACACGATCATGTCTATGCCCGTGTGTTTACTACTGAGCATACTGACTTGTAAACCTAGCATGCAAGGGGACACATAGCCAATCAACACGCCCGTGTGTCTACCCGTGTGGACATATGGAAGGCAAGCCAAATGCCACCCTATACAGTAACCATATTTATACCAATTCAAATCAACATATATCTTAACCATGAAGCACTTCTAAGGACTTAAAATCAAGGCAATCCTACAAGCACACACTTCATGAATTTCATCTTCATTAAATATATATAAACATGTCAAGTATTGGCCCAATTTCAAATGACCATTTACAAAATGAATTTGATAACATAAATAGCCAACGTTTTGGCTAACAAATATGACATAACAAAATGACCAAGTTCTATACATGCTATACTCAAAATAAATCTAACTTAGCTATACCAAAGAGAAGCCGATAGTGTGATTCCGAACTCCGACGTCCAACGATCCCTGAGTTATCTTGGAAATACTACAAGGAAAAGATAAATGAGAGGAGTAAGCATAAAGCTTAGTAAGTTTGCATGAACATAAATAACAACATAAAGCTCATAATGTCACCCATCCATGGCATTGGATAAAAACACAGATCTTAAGCTCATTTCCATAACTTACTCATACTTACTCTTACCAATTACACATCATACCACATATCGTAAACCATTCTCATGATTTACTCACATATACCTGTATCACTTCATCACATAGTTTGAGCATTAATCTCATCTCTATCATAAGCTTAACTATTTACCCCATTGAATCACTTGGGATATTCAAGGATACATGATCATCCTCATTTACATAATTACGACGCCAATGCCACATCTCAGATGTGGTCTTACTTGGGGTCACTTCTAAATGCCGATGCCATATCCCATATATGGTTTTTATACGGGATCTCGTATTGATTGTCGATGCCATATCCCAAATATGGTCTTATACGTTTCTCATATTCAATATTGATGCCATATCCCTGATATGGTCTTATACGGGATTTCAATTTAGTGCCGAGGCCATGTCCCGAACATGGTCTTATACGAGACATTACCCATCTTAAGTCTTGATGATATTGTTCTCTTATTTATTTAAGTCCAACCAGGACTTCAACATCACAATTTTCATCATTTTTTCATACAACACCATTATTCAAATTCATAGACATATCATACATCTTCATAAATATCAAACATTTAAAATCATACTAACATGACATTGAACTTATTACATACAAACTTACCTCGGTTTCAAAATAGGCCAATTTGTCGATTTAATCCGATACCTTGCATTTCCCTCGGTCAAGGTTAATCCCTCGTTCTTCTTGATCTATAATAGCAAATTAGCTCATTTAATAATCACATTAATCAACACATTTAAATAATCATATTTTAGCAAAATTACCATTTTGCCCTTAGGCTTTCACAAAAATAACTATTTTACCCCTAGGCTCGTAAATCGATTCTAATCGAATTTCTTCCTTTTACAAGCCTAGATGAACCTTTATTACTCTTATGGCAGCCCTCAATACTCATTATTTCACACATTTACCATATATTTTACAATCTTTACAAAAAGGTCCTTTTAGGTGTTTTCATGGTAACACCTTTCACAAAAGTTGTTTATTCAACAACCAAGACTCATTTTCTTTCATAAAAATACAGAAAAAAACATAATTGCTCACATTTAAAAACTCTAAAATTTTAACCATTTTGCAAAATAGTCCCCTCTTTAGCTAGCTTAAGTTTTAGGGGTTCCAAAAGTACAATTATTATCAAGAAAAATCACCAAAGTCACTTACCTTCAAAGGTGAGAAGTTGTTGAAAATTTTGAGCTCTCAAACCCCTATTTTGCTTGTATTTTTCAGTGGAGAAGATGAAGAAAAAATATGATATCTTTTCTTTCTTTATTTTAATATATCTAGTCAATTTAAGTCACCTAATTTCCACCCACTTGACCAAATTTCTCATTCCTTGTCCCTATGACCGGCCACCACCCTATACAAGGCCTAATTTCACATTAGGGACCTCCAATTAATATTCTATATCTATTAGACACCTTTATCTAGTAAAATAGAACTTTTACACTTTATGCGATTTAGTCCTTTTTCGCGATTAAGCATGGAATCGCTAAAATTAAAGCACCAAAATTTTCATGCACCTATATAATCATACTCTAATTCATAAAATAACATAAAAATAATTTTTTTCATCTTCGGATTAGTGGTTTCGAACCCAATGTTTCGACTAGCCCCTAAATCGGGCTATTACAAAAAGTTTGTTAATCGAAGTTGAAAGTGTTTTTTTTTTGTATCTTTTTTGGAAAAAAGATTTGATATTTATATTATCTAGATTTTAATATGTTTTTTTTTCCCGTGATGTGAAATTTTTTGAGGTTATTTTTCCTTATTTGGATGAGAATGCTATAACTATTAGAGCCTGACAATGTTGCCTTACCTTATGAAAGTGTGGACACAATTTTTTATACATATTTTGGTGAGCAAGAGGTGTTGCAACCTGCGAAAGTTCCTCTACTTGCTACTCTGCAGCCTTTGAGCTTACCACTTGTGAGTTCTTCGACACCTATGGTATCTTCTTCTTCCTCCAATAACACGGTGGTACAGAGGGTTTTGGTTAATGATGCACTTGAATTGGGATGAGGGCATAGGGAGAAATGCCCTTTGTATTTGAGATTTTTTTACTCATACCATCATAAAGAAAAGTCTATCTTTCACCTTCCTACTTTAAAGCCTTCCTCAAGTACTCTATTTCCTATAGCGTATTATGTTAATTGTGACAAATTTACTGTGAAACACCGAAATTTTCTTGCAGCTATTACTGTAGGGGTCAAGCCATAATCTTTTAAAGAGGCTAAGAAGGATGCATGATAGCATAATGTTATGCAAAAGGATCTTTATGCTTTGGAGGATAATGACAAGTGGTCTATGGAAACACTTCCTCCTATAAAGAAAACACTGGGTAGTAAGTAGGTGTACAAGATTAAATATAATCTTGATGGAAGTATTGAGAAACTTAAAGCTCATCTTGTTATTTTCATAATCACCAGGAAAAAGATATTGACTATAATGAAACTTTCGCACATATGGTGAAAATGGTAACTATTCGTGCTTTCTTAGCTATTGCAGGTTCTAAAAATTGGGAGTTAATCATATGTATGTCCATAATGCCTTCTTGCATGGTGATCTTAGTGAAAAAGTTTACATGAACCTTCCTCTAAGTTTTGCTCCTGATAAGTCTGGAATGGTTTGTCATTTGCCCAAGTCTTTGTATAGATTGAAACATGATTCTCGGTGTTGGTTTGCAAAGTTTGTTACTGCACTAAAAGGGTATGGATTTCTTCAATCATATTATGATTATTCTTTCTTTACATACACTAAGGGATCTGTAAACATTAATGTGCTAGTTTATGTTGATGATTTTCTTATTTCTGGGAATGATCCTGCTGGTTTGAAAAATTTTAAAGGGTATCTCAGTTCTTGCTTCCATATGAAGGATCTTGGCATTTTGAAATAATTTTTAGGGATAGAGGTAGCTCGTAGCTCTTTAAGTTTATTTCTTTGTCAAAATAAATATGCACTCGATATTATACCGGAGGTGGGTCTTTTAGGAGCAAAGCCCCCGTAGGATCACTAATATAGCAAAATAATAAATTAGAGCATGCTACAGGGACAATTTTGTCTGATCTTAGTTGTACAGGAAGTTAATAGGTCATTTTTTTTATTTGGCAGTGACTAGACCTGATGTGGCATACTCGGTTCATATCTTATCCCAATTTATGCATGAGCCAAGCCAAGAGCATTGGGGCTCGACTATACATGTTGTCTGGTACTTGAAAGGCTCTCCTAGCCGAGGAATTCTTTTGAGATCTGATAATGATTTGTCCTTGAAATGGTGTTGTGTTTCAAATTGGGCTACTTGTCCATTAACTCGATGTTTGCTTACTAGTTGGCTTGTCTTTCTAGGGCAATCTCCTATTTCCTAGAACACTAAGAAACAATATATTGTTTCCCATTCTTCTGCTGAGGCTGAGTATAAGTCTATGGCTTCCCTCACTTGTGAGCTCAAGTGGTTGAAGGTCTTGCTATTGAGCTTAGTTGTTCATCATCCTAAAACAATTCTTTTATTTTGTGATAGTCAAGTTGTGTTGATATTGCATAGAATCTCGTATTTCACAAGCGTACTAAACATATTGAAGTGAATTGTCACTTTGCTAGGGATGCAATCCAAGATGGGTTGATTTTTTTATGTTCTGCCCTCCATTCAATTGGCTGGCATTTTTATAAAGGCGCTTGGTAAACCACAATTTGAATATCTTCTAAGCAAGTTGGGTATTTATGATCTCTACATGTTCCAACTTGATGGGGTGTTAGGATATTATTATGGTATATTATCGTCTAGCAATTTGATTCCTAATGGGATATTATATGATATTATCTCTTAGCAATTTGATTCCTAATGAGATATTGGATATTATATGATATTATCTCTTAGCAATTTGATTCCTAATGAGATATTATCTTTTAGGAATTTGATTCTTACGTAACTACTACTGTACAGATATATATATCTTTGAGGTCTATCAATAACATTCAAGAGATTACCCTATTCTTGTCACTTAACCACTGAATCCCTATTACGGGACCTGAAGGAATAGAGGTGAATTAGAATTCTGCGAAAGCACTCAAGCGGTGAACCAAATAAGTGAATTACTGTAGTACATTTAATAGTCATAGAATGACTTTTATTTTGTCCAACCAAAAATGTTGTCAGAGTCTAAATATTTTCAAAGACTTTCAAAATATTCAAAAACATGTTCTAAACGTGTTTCAATTTGTTTCAAATGTTTTTGAGTTAATACAAAAGTGTTTCAATATGTTTAAAATATTTTTAAGGCATTCTGGTAGCTAAATATCGATATTAGGGTCCACATATTGATACAGTGCATACATTGCATGTTAGTAGCTTCAAAATCAAATTAAGAGGCAATGTATCAGTACATACCTTGTACATATTGATACTCAGCCTAAATGCATCGATACATGCAGGCATGTAGTGATAACCTAGGTGTCATAACGATTAGTAATAGCTGTATTTCATAGTAAGTGTTGATAACCTCTTTGTGGGTATCAATATTTGGTTTATAGGGCCACTTTTTCAGCATGAAATTAATGCTTGCAACGGCTCTATTTCATTCATAACAGTTAAATTTCATTTTATTGATATAAATACAAGTAAAAAACACAAGAAAACACAAAAAAGCTAATACAAGGTAGAAGCTCAGGAGAAAAGCCTTCAAATTTTTAATTCTTCATTTTCTCTTGTACATATCTCTTGGAACTCATTGTAATATTTTTGGTTATTCTTATTTCATTGTACTAGTGAGCTTAACCTTGCAAACACTCAACTATTAGAGGTTGATCATTGATTTGCTCATTTTCTCTTTGTAATTAAAGAGTGTGTTTAAGGTTTTTGGGTAAAAAACCTTGAGATAATTGAGAGGTTTCTCTTTGAGCCTTTATAAGAGCTATAAGGTTTTAATTGAGCTATAAAAATTAAGGGTAATGTTTTATCTAAGCATTGTGATAAAAATAGAGATTGTAAAGGTTATATATCTTACCCATGAGAGGTATCAATTTAATATAGTAAATTGGTAAAATATTTTATTAAGGTATACCAATATAGTGGAGGTAGATAATTGAGATCAAACCACTACAAATCGATTCATGTATGCTTTTCTTCCATTTGTTTTTAATTTAGAAAAGTTTGTAGAAGTTTTCAAAATTTCAATTCAACCTCTTTTGGTATTTTTTAGCCTAATAATAAGTTAGGCCCTACTTTTATTTTAAGAAATTTAGCCTCTATTTTTTCAAATTTAAAATGTAAGTTCATTTTTCAATACTATTAAAATTCCTTTGTTAAATTCAAGTTCATTACAAAAGATCATTTTTGTTAATTTCAAAATGACACACCAATAAATTAACAAAATAATTTTAACAATATTAACAATTGAACTTGAATTTTAAAATTTAAAAAGTATAAGAACTAAATTCTTTAAAATAAAAATAATGAGACTAAATTTAAAATGTATAAAATATATATATGTGCATGGAGCATATTTCAATTAAAATATTTATAAATAAAAATTTAACAATATTTTTTAAAATATTTTTAATAAGAAAGTTTTTAATAACAAACTTATTTGTTGTGAATAATTTATTTTAAAAATTAAATGTGGTTATCTCATGTCACTTTTAAAATATTTTTCTTAATATTTTTTAATTAAATTGTGTTGGGTTAATTTGTCACTTCAAATTAACTCGCTTTTTATCAATGATATAGATATGCATATTATTGAGATTTAATTTAGTTGATTCATTCAAATTTTTAATAAAATGGCATTCAATCAATTTAAAGTTCTATTTTTATGGTAATTTATAATTTTATTTATTAATAAAAATTAATTATAATATTTATTGTATATATATTTTTAATTGAGAGAGAAAATGAAATTATAAACTCTTATATACCTAAAATATAATGCTTCATTGGATTTATTTTAAATTCTTAAATACAAGCTTTCTTTAAAATAAAAAAAAAGATAATATATTCTTTTTCTTTTTACATAAAGGTAAACTTTGAATTTTTAATTTATTTTGAGTATACGATGGAAATTGTGTGGGGTATATGGTCCCCAAATTGATGTGGCCATATCTTTTGTTTGCACAAATTGTCATTAATAGGTTTCCTATTAAAGATGTGGTGATATTTTTATTATACTTTGATAACATGAACATGGGTTTAATCTCACAAATTTAACTCTTTAAACTTTGTCCAATTGTTGAGATCTCAGCCACCTAATAAGAATGATGTGATTTATCATAGTTGCAATTAATAATTTATATGTATTTGTTGGCAAGTAGAGGCATCAAGATAAACCCCAAAGGTGTAGCCATGTTAAGAGGTTCATAACATGAGAAATGAAATTTCATATATATAATCTCCAATTTGTCCTACCCTGGAAAAAATTCTTTCATTTGGATTTTGAGTGTTATTTTCGATTTTGTTTTAATTCAGTTAGTATTTTTATTGTTAGAATTTTATCGAATCGAAGTAATTTATTTGGTATCATAAAATTGAAGAAGGGTTGAGTTAGTAAAAGGTAAATTGAATTGTTAAAAGAAATCAATTAAAATATTTAATTTTGTTATTATAGTTTCTAAAATAAATGTTTATATTCCTTTTTTTTTTTTTTTCATGATTGAATCAGATGAATTGAGAATCGATAATTTGACAATTTCGATTACTGATTTAAATCTTATAACTCTTATCGACATTAATATTATTTGTGGGATGTGTCTTGCATTTATCAGACGTTTTGCAAGCACTTATCAAAGACAAACACACGACATCACGACGAAGAGATACATGATGTTGTGATGACGCAACGAGCAAGGGGCGATGTAACGACAAGGGCCGCCGGGACGTCGGGAGGAGGCGACAATCTCTTGAGGCAGGAGCAAGGGCGATGTCATGATGAGGAGAGTCGTGGCGTAGCGACGATATCTCACCTAATGTAACCACGTTTTAGACTCTAAGCATGACTTTTTCTCCCAGTTGAACTCTGATTATTCTAGGATATTTTAATATGATTAGAACTCTAATCTAAGTCTATTTAAAGGGGTCATTATATCCCTGTTTGGTGACGCCAGTCAGCTAGGGCTTTTCTTAGAGGGCGAGAAGATTTAGTCGCATATGGTGTTTTGGTGTTAACGATGAAGAGAACTTTGTTCCTAAGTTAGGGTTTTATTATCGAGATTTGAGTATTATGTTTAGTACATTTAAGTTTATTTTCTCCATTTTATACTCTTAGTGAAAAGACAATACATCCTTTCCTTGTAGTTTTTCCCTCTTTGAAGGCTTTCCACATAAAATGTTTGTGTTCATTCCTCTTCACTTTTATTATCCTGTTTATGTCCCCAACATTGTTCGTAACTTTTGAAAGCTATGAATTTCAAGCAAATTTAAATATTCATTAAATTTTTTAGTACAACAATAATTTAAATTCAAACTATTCCGCAACTTAAAAATTATTAGACATCCATTATTAAGTAAGAATAAAGTTAAGTATAATCAACATTCCTTTTAATATAAAATATCATAATTATTTGCAAACTTAATTTTTTTTTTTGTAAAATTGAATTGAATGGACTGTCCAAATCATTTCAATTGAAAATTAGAGATTTACTCCATACGGTGCTATACAATGAATAACGTGTTACTTCAATTCACATAAAACCCATGAAAATGAAAAATACCCCTTTTCTTTTTTTATAATATTATGAGAATAAAAAAATCACAAACATTTTAACTCGTTCAATTAGGGGTGAGTAAAATTTGATTCGACTCAAAAAAATCAAATTTTGAGTTATTCAAATTAATCGAGTTGTTTGAGTCAACTCAATTTTTTTGAATTTCGAGTTCGTATCAAGTTTAATTTTCAAATTCGAATAATTTGAATAAATTAAATATCAAACTATAATATTTTACATTTTTACCCCAAACTCCCAAACCTCTTTGCTTTCCATCCAAAACTTTTACTCCCTCCTACTTTTCCACCAAAACTTTTACTCTCCTCTCATCCCACCTCTCTACTACCCCAAACCCATCTCCCTCCCCCATTTTTTTTTTAAAATTCCCCCCTAAAATTTACTCTCATTTACTATCCCCTAAAATTTTACTCGTTCAAAAAAACTTTTTTATTTTTCTCTAAATGTTTACTTTCTCACCCTTTACCTCAAATAAAATCTCTAAACCTAAATAATAATAATTTATTTATATCTATTATTTATATTATTAAATTAAATTTCACATTTTGTACTATTTATATTATTGAATTATTTAATCATATTAAACCTTTATAAATTTTGTTAAAATTGAATTATTGATGATGCCATAAAATATTCATGTTAAATTTTTATGTTGGTATTAATTTGACATTTTATCTTTAAGATAACTTTTATTAAAAAATCACATTTTTACATTTAATATATTTTAATTTCAAAATACATAGTGACAAGAATAAGAAGATAATTGAAGCAACTAAGTAAGCAAAGAAGCTAACCCGTATATAAAATATTAATAAATAAATTACGAGGGGATGAACGTTAATAACAAAATTGATTGTGGTGGATGACAGTAATTACAAGGACCAAAAATCTTCTTTTTTTTAATTTGACTCAAACAAATATATTTGATTCGATTCGATTCAAATTTCATCTCAGTGAACTCGATTCGAAAAAATTTTAAATCGAGTTAGAATTATAAAATAAGATTCGTCAACTCAATTAACTCAAAATTTTTTCATTCGATTCGATCAAACACTCACCCTTAGGTTTAATAACTATTCTAAGTAAGTGTGTTACATTGATTTTAATTTAAGTGTTGTATTTTTACTTCATTTAATATTTATATTCTTGACATAAAATAAATAAAGAATAATTATTATAAAATTAAATATGTAATTAAAATGATAAGTAAAAGCAAGAAGAAAAAGTAAGATCAGTTCAAAATAAAGGAAAATTTTCTCTTTGTGAATGATTAAAATTACAATTTATAATTAGTTTGTAGCAAAATAATAATTAAAATATATGAAAAGTTTAATACCTTAACCAAACATAACATTACATGATTAAGGGCCAATTTGGCAATGCTTTTGAGAAGTGGTGTAGAAAAGTTCTTTTAAGAAGTACTTTTGAAAAATCTAAGTATTTAGTATTGCTGCCAAAAAGTACTTTTGAGAAGTAAAATGTCCATTTTAAACATGATATTATAAAGTAACAAATATGTATTTAAATAATGTTCAAATTAGTTAATATTATGATATTTGAGTAAAAATATAAAAATAAATTTATTATAACTTATTGTTAATATTTTAATATATAATATTAATTTTAAATATTTTTAAGTAATTAATATTAATTATTTATTAAATTTAATTAAAATATATAAATTATATTTAAATATTTAAATATAATAATTAAATATTTATAATTAGATATTAACACAATTGTATTATTTTAAAAATTATTTTTATTTTAATACTTTTAACACATTTATAAAACTCATATTAGGTATTAACATAACATAGAAAACATAAACCTAACAAATTAAAATATTACATATATTTAAATTAAAGTTTCAAAAGGAATAACATTTATATACCAAATATAAATATTACAAATTTTACAATAACATTTACAATTTAAAGAGAATTCATTAAACTAAAAACTATAACATCTCTTGTTAATTCCATTTTAAAACCATTTGAATTGTTTGATTCATCGTCATCATCGTTACTTTCTCGACCATGCGCATTTTTGAGGTGTTTATTCTGTTCACACTTAAAACAACACATGGATAAGGCAAATACCGATCTTTGTCGGTGTTGCAATGCACTCTCATATAGATGTTGTTAGAATTTCGTTGGGAGTTAAAGAAAGGCGATGCCAAGTAATTTTACTGAAATTTCGAAAATTCACCCAAATTTAATACATGCAATTTCCTTTACGAAATTTTATTCAAAGGGTGATTCAAATTTTAATAATAAAAAACAAATAAGTATATATGTTTTCATTTAAAAAATTCGAGTTGAACAACAATCCCCTTAGAAGCAGAAGACGAAATGGTAAAACAACATTTTGGGCAGGATAAATGAATGCTTAATTATTTAATAAGCAGGCTACCGTGTTTGATGATCAGAAATAGTTCTCACCTACTCTGCCACCTAGCTACTATATATATGACGGCATAATGATGTATATTTTGCCAGAGCAAAAATCTCATCCATTCAAACATCCTTTAAAATCAAAATATTTGTAAAATAAAAATTTATTACGGCAGAGAGTGGCTAAGAAACTTGTAACTAAGTTCCAGGGTAATGCTTAGGACAAGAAGACATGCATAATAGGCATTATTGCTCTTAGAAATATTCTATCATTTCGTATAACACAAAAGACCAATAATTTTGAATTTTCATCACCAGATCTCAGGATATAATAGTCCAGTTCAAAGAAGCATAATTACCTTCCCTCAGATTGTTTGCTGTTGCCCCTATTCACAAGTTCTCTTGCAGCTTTAGGCTTAGATTTGTCTGCTTGATAAGTTCCTGAAGCTATCGCTTTATGCTTTGATAGTATATGCTGCAAATCATCAATCAATGCCAAACCTTGACATAAGAGTGATTCTTCCCTACAAGAGAGAAAAAGATTTATATGAAAAAGATATTTCTTACAATTGTCAATGTATGTTTATATGAAATAACATCATGTGAGCTGTATCTTTCAGGTCAACAAAGAAAAGTTGCCCATTTGCTCATGCAGACCCTATCAACACTCAATCAACCATTACACCACCATGTGTCAAGCTTAGATTTCAAAAAGGGCACAGCAGCTTGACTGACTCATTCCCTTTGAAAGATAATCGAGGCTCAATCATTCATCATTTCTGGCGTTGGAGTTTGCCAACTGCCATTAATCTATAAGCAGCAGCTTGCCTACTGAAAAAGGTTATGGACTGTTATTATTTTGTAACTGGACTTTATATTTAATTTTTTGGCCCGGACAAATTGGGTTATTACAGTTGATATTTATGATTTGATGGTATTCATTATATTCAAAATCATGATATTGGAATCCATGTTGCATAGACTGCAGTGTCTTTTAAACTCTGATGGTTTCATTCCTGTTAAGGGTAGGAAAACTCAGTAGCAGAGTGCTATTTATGTAAGAAAAACATCACAGCCTGAGGCACTCAGGGCTGCACCAATTTTTGAATTAAGAGTTGGTTAAGAAATTATAACTTGGGGGGTCACCATCTGATTCCAAGCTTTTCTAAATTCATCTAATGGTGAACATGCAAAGCCATGATATTTCATTCAATAACATATCTGCATATTAGACTTTGAGGTGATAGTTATGAAACTGGGCCAGGGAATCAAAGCTAGAAACAAGGAAATCTCGATTGCAACTCACTGCACCATTCTAGCTGATGTAGGCTCTGCTGCTAGCTAATCTTTTCTATGAGCTTCTGTATAAAATTTTCCCAAGTGATGGGCTAGGGACCAGGGACTTAACTTAAATTATCATCTATAAAAAGTGTTTTTTTTCAACAATATAAAAATTGCAAATCTTTAATACTGAATAGAAGTCCTCATGTGAATGTAGATGCAACAATAAGCAAACAAAGGATTGGCTGAAAGACCAAAGAACACTGGTATTTTATTTCCAATCTTCCATATGCGAGTAACATATGCATTTTATTAAAAACTCTAGCACAAGAATAGCCACACTTATGATCCATGTGTTTATCGCAGGTAAAATCAGATCTTATGTGACTTTTAAAAGGGGTTTGGCCAGTCTCCTAGCCCTAACTACCAAGATCAGTGAACAATTAAAGAGGAGAAAAAGAGAAGAAAAAAGATAAACTCACCGGTGGAGAAGAGGACAAAAGAACCAGAGGTAAGTCCTGAAATTGTAGAAGAAAGATCAGTGAACATGCAAATAGAAAATGAAGTTTAAAAAACTCACCGGTGGAATTGTAGAAGAAAGATCAGTGAAAAATTAAAGAGGAGAAGAAGAGAAGAAAAAGATAAACCTACCTGTGAAGAAGAGGAACAAAGAACCAGGGAAAATGTTAAGACAAAAGAGAAAAAGGGAAAAAAAAAATAATCTTCCTAACGTTTATTTGTGGAAGAAGTATGTGTAAGGTTAAACAAGTAAAATACTAACCCCAAAAGCACTTTTGGGCTGAGTTTTTGAAAAAATTTTCAAATAAATTAAAAATTTTCTTCCACCAGTGTCTGTTCTTTAATACTTTTCAGGAAAAATCACTTTTATGTGAAAAAGTTGATCTAAAAAGCAATGGACATCATAGCATAAGTTAGGCCATGAAAATTGAAAGCATCCCACTATGATGTGACCTTACTATATAAGAAATGTAATAAATTATGTTAGACAAAAGGAGAAAAAATTGGCTTTTAGACTGCCCAACTTGGTGTCTTGGTCATTTTCAACACCTTGAAAATTGGAGGCAATCAACCAATAGTGGAGATTCTTTAATATCCGGCTTCATTTTCTATCTAGTAGTTTTGCCACAAAAGTCTTTACGTTTGGTTCTTCATAGATGATTGCTTTTGAGATTCGGTCAAATAGCCCATAGTTGTATAAAAAAAAAATGAAAAATGCAGTTGAATGGATACTGCCCAATTGATAAGTATATGGGCTCATAAGAAGGTCAATTGAAAATGTAGCAATTCCTGCTTGTTGGGTCGTTTGTATATGCATACTTACGTCTTACCTAATTAAAACATCCAATCTAATTTTTTAAATTAAATTTATGTTTTCAATACAGTCCCTAAAATTTTGATTTTTAAATAAATTTCACAAGACAAGGGATGCATGGGAAAATAAAGGGGAAAGCGGATGGCCCTCTACATACTAATCACTAACAAAATTTCAACTGAATTAAAGTATCAAAATGAGACATGTTAATTTGATTACTTTTTTTTTTTTACTCTAATTCAATTCAATTTCATTCATCGATGACGGATTTCTCAAAATCCATTAATATTTATTAAATATTAACTCCTTTATTTTCAATCATAATAGAGGAAATATATATATATATACTCATAATTGAATGAGTGTGTGGCATGCCATAATAAATAATATATAAATTCAAACCAATCAAATAATTAAAAATAAATAAAATAAATAAAAAAGGTAGGTAACTAAGTCCAAAATGGATTGGCTTATTTAAGATTCCCTCCCTTCATCGTAAAACAAGTTCCCAAATACAAGACATTGATTACATCTTTAACTAAAGTTTCAACATCAATCTCCTCTTCCCTAAACCCAAATCATTTCTTCCATTCTTTCATTTCTTTTCAAACACTAACATAGGTACAGTTTTCTTCACCACTTGTGTGTGTGTGTGTATATAGGTTAAATATTTTTATGGCATTGCATTGAAAGGATTTTGCCCCTTTTTGGTTAGGGCAATGAAGAAGATACTTGGGAGGTCGAGAGGCGCCATTGCCACCACCCTTTTTTGCTTACTGTTGTTGTGGTTTCATACGATGAGCCTCAGCATGTCGTCGATTTCCAGGATAAACAACATAATTGCAGCCACGTCGTTGTCCTGGTCATCCTCCACCTATACCTTCAACAATAATCAAGGTACCATAAAATTAAAACTTCATAATCCTTTTTGTCCGTCTTGTTCAGAAATGTAAATGAGATATGGGAGGCATTCAAGTTTGATTTGAAATTCAATATGGTTAGTCTTCAACAAACGTTTTTTTTTTTTATAAATGTAATTACATGTTTTGATTTCAAATTGTCCATTATGCTATTGCAATATTTTTGAATCCATGCAGTTAAGCATCTAATATTTAAACCACTATTGGGTTTGCTTTAAAAATACCGCAAGTATACAGATGATATAACCAAAGCTTAAGTAAGCGGAAGTGTAGGAGTTCAACTCTGGTTTAAACCATGTTGAAGGTTAGATAATGAAAGTTAACCGAGTTTATCACTATTCAAACTTCATTATATTTGATGCCTGCCTGGATTGCTATTTCTAGTTCTACCAACCATATCCTTTGACCTCATCACCTCTTTGCATATGCTCTGTTTGTTGGGATGCTTAATTAGTTGGTTCTATATCACTAGCAACTGCCCACATCCTTACACAAAACTACTACTTTTTTTTTTTTTTTTTTTAAATCTCCGAACATTCATTTATATTACACTCATTAATCAAGTCTTTATAACAAATTAAATTTATGCAATTATTTTTTAATAATTTAACATTTAAAATGTATTTTTATTTAATAAAATTATATAAATAAAATATTTTAAACTGTAAAATATATTTTATTCAACCGTAAGCCTGTTCATGGGTTAGGTTAGTTGCCCAAGTCCAAAATCCTGCTCAAAATTTGAGAGGGTTTACACAACAATATTAGACCCCAAAAATTGATTTGGGCAAAAAAATAAGGCATCGCTTAAAATATGGGTTGGAATCGGGCTCAAATATTTGAGGCCCGAGCTTGGTCCGTTTTTAAGTTAATGATGTTTTATGTTATGTTATTTTTATATATTATGTAATTTATAATACAAAAATTAAATCTAGTATGATGTAAACATTAAAAATTGTTAAGGTGACTATATATAAAATTTTAATAAAAAAATTATTAAATATTAAATAAAATAATATAAATATATATTTTGAAATTTTTAAAAATAATATGGGCAGACTTAAAATGGGTTTGAATTAGCCATTTACAAATATGGGTAAATTTGGGCAAAATTTTAAGTTAATATTTCAGAACGAACCAAACTTGAACAAGTATGAAGTATGTTAATATCGTGCATCGGCTCAACCCATAACACCTTTAATTGGTTGGATTGGAAGTAATCCAAACTTAAAATTTTTTTGAAATCGATGTATAATATTATGATTTAACCCGTCTCAAAATCAAGTAATAAATATGGGTTAATGGTTTCAACCTTGGGAAAATTTGTAATTTAATTAATTTTCCAACTCTTTGTTAAGATATTATATTTGAGTTGGTCTAAAATTTCAATAAAAAAATATGTAGTTGGCAAGTACTTGTTAAAGAATATTTCTGTTACTAATAAAATATCATTGGCCAACATATTTGCATTTTACTAATACAAATTATCTTTTTATTTGTATTATTCGTCAACTCTTCATTCCTTTGCAACAGAGACACATGTTCAAATACAAACTGTGGCAAGTCAGCAGAACCACCAACTTCTTCCACGTGGCGAGCTTCCAATGAGTAACCAATTCAGCTGCAACCGTACCTATCTTCGCTATGATCTCTGCACAATCGACGGCTCAACTGTCTTGGACCCCAAACCTCTACATTCTTTACCATGGACCCCACTAGCCCCGTCCACATGGAGAAAATCAGGCCCTACCCAAGAAAATACGAAGACTACATCATGGGCCAAATCAAAGAGCTTAATCTAGTATCGGGCCCATCAAGCCCACAATGCACAATTCGGCACGAGGCTCCGGCCATTGTATTCAGTGCAGGAGGGTACACTGGAAACTTATTCCATGCTTTCAATGATGGATTGATCCCCCTCTTCATCACCGCTAGCTCATTCTACCCAGACGGTGATTTCATCATCGTGGTCTCAGAGTTCCATGATTGGTGGCAAAGTAAGTATGCAGAAATACTTAAGGTTCTTAGCAAACACCCTATTGTTGCCATCGAAAAGGATAACACCACTCACTGTTTTCCTTCAGCCACTCTAGGGCTCATAGCACATGGTTTCATGACTATAGACCCAACGTTAATCCCTACCTCAAAAACACTGATGCATTTTCGGGATCTCCTAGAAAAAGCTTATACCCAAAATCATATTCTACCCTCTCCTCCGCTTGATCCAAAACCCGAACGCCGGCCACGCCTCGTTTTAACATGTCGAGGCAACGATGTGTCATCACGAAGGATACTAAATCAAGATGAAGTGATTCAAGTAATGAAAGAAATAGGGTTCGATGTTATCGTGTTCCAACCAAACCGTTACACATCCCTTAGCGAGGCATATGCAATGTTGAATTCAAGTCACGTGATGGTTGGAGTGCACGGCGCGGCCCTCACGCATGCATTGTTCCTTCGACCAAGGTCAGTGTTCATGCAAGTGGTACCGATCGGGACTGAATGGGCAGCAGATGCGTTTTACGGGAGAATAGCTAAAGGGTTAAATGTGAATTACTTAGAATATAAAATAAGGGTCGAAGAAAGTAGCTTAATAGAAAAGTATGGGAAAGATAATGTGTTGTTAAAAGATCCATCAGCAGTTCAAAAGAAAGGGTGGCCAACTGAGATAATGGACATTTATTTGAAGCAACAAAATGTGAAGCTTGATTTGGTAAGGTTTACAAAAAGCTTGAAGAGTGCTTATTTAATGGCAAAGAAGTATATGCATAAGGAAAGATAGTTCATTCTTTTATCATAGAGATCCAATTATAGGAGAACACCATTTGTGTTTATATGCAAAGTTTGTATTTTGATCTCAATTTGTATTAATTTTGCGTTCATTGACGACAGCTTGTATGTGCTTCCATTTTTTTTTTGAAATTTTTATAATTATAAATTATTTTTTGAAATTTTAAGATTAGAACCAAATTAACAAAAAATGTAAACATTGAGGAAGAAATTTGTTGAACCTTTTAGAATAGGACCAAATTAACATATTGTGTAAAATTTTAAGGGCTAAAACTATAATAATACCAATCAAAATAAGGCTAAATCAACATTTTATTTGGTGACTAAAGGCATTTTAAGGGGGAGTGGCTAAAACAAGAAATTTAACAAATAGAAATGACTAAAACATGAATTTTAACTCACTAGAGTGACTAAAATAATAAATTTTTAAAATGGGTGATCAAAATAGGAACACGGATAAACTCGGGTGACTATTTGAGTACCCTATGTATCATTATTGAATTATTGATACGAGCTAGGATGGATTTTTATTTTTTCGGTTAAAATGTATAATTCTAAAATTAGTCCCTTTTAATTTTAATAATTCAATTTATTCTTTTAATCTCTTTGTTAAATAGTTCAATTTAGTTCTTTTAACCTCTTTGTCAAGATAAATTTTCTAATTATATAAAGTTTAATTAAAATACTATATTGTATTGAATGAATTTGAACATATGATTATTTAAATTCATCTAATTATATATCCAAATTCATTCTAAACTCAACTTTAAAATGATTTTTATTAATTATTATTTTTATAAATATTTTATTAAATATTTTTATAAATTTTAATAATGTTTTAAAATTTTATAACTTTTTTAAAAAAGAAATTTTTTATAATTTAAAAAAAACTAAGTTTGAACCTATACACTATCTACGCTCATTCCAAAAAAAAGATATTTTTTTTTAAAATGATTGTTTTTGTTGATGTGGCAGTTGTTGTGATGCTGTCACATCATCAACTGTCCATGTCAGAATTATTTACAGCCATGTGAATAAGATAACGGTGAAATATGATTAAAGGGCTTTTTAAAATAAAATTTACTTTTTTAAAACACAATTGAGTGTAACAAATTACGAGAGACAAATTATTATATTTTAAAATAATTGAAGCACAATCTAAAGAGTAAAATAATCAAATATATCAAAAAAAATTAAAAAATTACGAATTGGGCGATTTCTAAAAAAATTACCGAAAAGGGTTGATTCCCCACAAAACGCGTCCACGTCAGTGCGTTTGTGGGAAATAGAGAAAGCGCTACTCGGGATGCGCTTTATGCTAAATCATCAAAAGCGCTCTTACGTGGGCGCTTTTGTCGATTTATACATAAGCGCCCCTAGGCGCGCTTTCCCTTTCCTCAAATATTGGATATTTATTTTAAAATTAAATTTCAAAAAAATTAAACAAATTCTATTTTATAAAAGATATTAAAATTAAATTACAAAAACATATAAGCAACTATTATTTTATGAAATAAAAAATAAAAATAAAAAATTCTTATTTATTAAATATATTAAAACTAAATTACAAAAATAAAAATAAAAAAACTTCTTATTTTATTAAATATATTAAAACTAAATTAAAAATAAAAAATAAAAAACTTCTTATTTTATTAAATATATTAAAACTAAATTACAAAAATAAAAAATAAAGAAAACTTCTTATTTTATTAAATATATTAAAACTAAATTACAAAAAAATAAAATAAAGAAAACTTCTTATTTTATTAAATATATTAAAAATAAATTACAAAAAATAAAAAATAAAAACTTCTTATTTATTAAATATATTAAAACTAAATTACAAAAATAAAAATAAAAAATTCTTATTTATTAAATATATTAAAACTAAATTACAAAAATAAAAAATAAAAAATTCTTATTTATTAAATATATTAAAACTAAATTACAAAAATAAAAAATAAAAACTTCTTATTTATTAAATATATTAAAACTAAATTACAAAAATAAAAATAAAAAACTTCTTATTTATTAAATATATTAAAATTAAATTACAAAAAATTAAAAAAACTTCTTTTATTAAATATATTAAAACTAAATTACAAAAAATAGAAAAGAACTTCTTATTTATTAAATATATTAAAACTAAATTATAATAAAAAACTTCTTATTTATTAAATATATTAAAACTAAATTACAATAAAATAAAAAATAAAAAACAACTTCTTATTTTATTACATATATTAAAATTAAATTACAATAAAAAATTAAACAATTTCTATTTTATTAAAGAAATTAAAATTAAATTACAATAAAAAATTAAACAACTATTATTTTATTAAATATATTAAACGTAAATTATAAAAATAAAAATAAAAATAACTTTTATTTTATTAAAAAATTCAAATTAAATTACATACAAAAATAAACAACTTCTATAATTACAAACACAAATAAAAATAACTTTTTATTAAAAATAAAAAATTATTACAATTTAAAAATAAAAACCCATCCGAATCAATGTTAATGCCGATTGGAATCATTGCCACAGTAGGTCAACATCTGCTGGATTCCTCCTTCTTCTAGCTTCCGTGAGTCGTGGAACCTCAAAGGGATTCCTTCCTCCGTAATGGCCTAAATTCAAAGTTATCAAACAATGGTTTCAGAACTATAAATCAATTTAAAGAGAAGTTTATTTTATATTTTGCATGAATATTTATATAATAGGAAAATCATATTAAAATATCGATAGAAAAATTTTACCGATTTAGTGGTTAGTTAGAAAAAGGAATTATTGAAGGAATTGGGTAAAACAAGGTATCGAGACATTGATCTCATAAGATTGAATAGAAAATATTTTTATAAATATTTATAAAATGTTAGTAATGTAGTATTAAAATTTAGTTAGAAAATTTTAACGTTTGAGTAGATAATTAAATGAAACAGACTAAATTGTAACAAATGTAAAATAATGGGAAATGATTAAATAATTTAAATGATAAAGGAAAGAGGGCTTAAAAGGAAAATAGACCCAAGGTCTATTTGGGCTGGACGCAATGGCATGAAATCAGCAAGAAAATAAGGAGAATTAGGGGCAAAATTGGAATATTACAAAATTTACTTAATAAAGCTAGGACTAAAGTGGAATTATCTAGATTTCTCTTTATTTTTCTGCATTCTCATCAGCAAAAACACCATAGAAGGGTTTCCTTAAGCTGGTTTTTTTATATTTTTACTGCAAGTAAGTTCAATTCTTGATTATTTCTTGAAATTTTTCTGTTTTTGTTACTTTTACAACTAGGTCCACTTGTTGAATTCATTAATTTTAGATTTAATGAATGAATTTGGAAGTTTCTATGAATATGTTCTGGAAGTATATGATGATTTAGCATGAAATTAGATCTTTAAATTGTTTATATGTTGATTTTGTTGAAAGAATTGAATAAAAAGTGAATGTTTGGGACCTAATTTTAAAAGAATTTGAAGTTAGGGTTTTATGTGGAAATTCTGAATTTCAATAGTTTTGAAATAACTTATAATGTCTAGGTAAAGTATTAATTTAGAAAAATTAGCTTAATTGAGGGGTTAATTGAGCAATGACTGAATTGTATGAACTGTGACATTTGGGGCAAAATAGAAATTCACACTTTGCACTAAAACAGTTTTGGACAGCAGCAGTAGACTAACTTTGAAAAATCACCATAAATTGTAGAAATCGAATTAGAAGATGAACAAAATACAAAATTAAAGCTTATTGAGTCTAGTTTCTCATAGAAGAAACGGTGTAAACAATAGATTTTGTAAATCATAGGATATAATGAATTTTTTGAGACAAGATCAGAATGAATTTGGGTTCCCCTGTTCTGACTTTAGAAAATCATCAAAAATTGGATAAAAATAATTAGGTGCTTAAATTTATATGTTTAGAATTATGAATGAGTCTATTTTCAATATAAATAAACTAGAACATCATCCGAGTCTTGTATGAAGAGATAATTAATTTTTAGTTAAGAAGGGTCAGAACTGTCAAACAGCAAAACAGGGATGACTTTAAAGAATAAACTGTACTTATTGGCTAAACCAAAAATTCTGAAAATTTTATGGTAAGAAGATATGTGAGTCTAGTTTCAGGGAAAATTATTGGATCTTAATTTGGAATTTTTTAGCTTAAGATAAAAATAATTTAGTGACTATGACTCAAGTAGACGGCTTTGAATGAACTATAAATAATAATAGAATTATAGTGAATGCTACATGTGAACATGAAATGTATTGAATTGATGATTGAATTTATTTATTTAGATCCGAAAACTCAAATTCAAAGCTAGATCGAGGAAAGGAAAAATTCCCGGATTAGTAGATTTTGTATACGAACTAGTATCGAGGTAAGTTCATGTAACTTGAATTATATTCTTAAATGCTTGAAATATATGTTTATTTATGTGAAGAAGATTTGGATGTTTATTATATGATAATTGATGAAGTATTGATATTCTTGATGAAAATTGAAAATAAATCCCGGTTGAATGAAAGGAAAATTTGATGGATCTCTGAAAAGGAATTGACGGTAAAAAGGATCTAGCCTAACGGGTGATCCTATCCTGATATAGCCCTCCCGAAGAATATGTGTAAAATGGATTTAGCCCGGATGGTTAATCCGAATTAGGGTCTGAATTTAGCCTGGATTGGTAATTCAGATCCAAGCTCATTAGAGTAATTGTCATTGCAGGGGATTTTAGCCTGGACTGGTAATCCCGACAATACCCTATGAGTTTATATTACGAGGATTTAGCTTTGACCGTAATCCTCTATAAGGATGAGGTTTATGGAGTGTGCTCTAAAATGGACATGTGCGCACATGAATATGAATTGACGGACCCGAATTTGTACACTAAAGTGTACCCCTGGAAATCCATCGAAATTTCGAGAAATTCAACGGGATAAATATGAAAAAATAATAAGGGAATGGAAATCATGGTATTGATGAGCTCATCAATCATGGTATATATTATTGGTACATGGAAATTATTGAACTAACTTGAATGTTAAGCCTGTGTATGTTAGGGTAATAATGCATTGAATGGATATATGAATGTTTATTGCATTGTATTGAAAATATTAGGTAAATATAATTCTTGTTACATGGGCTTACTAAGCACAAAGTGCTTACCCTGTTTCCTTTTCCCCTGTTTTGTAGTGTTAAGAGCTCGGAGGTTGGATTCGATTGGAGACACATCACACAATCAACCCAAAGATTTCGGTATATAAAGAAACCTTATTTTGAAAATCAATGGCATGTATAAGCTAATAAAGTAAATGTTAATATGAAATGAATGTAAGGTCAGCCATTAGTATAGCCAACAAATTTTAGTTTTAGTATGTGATGAGGTTATTTTATAAATATGCATGAATCTATTTTGAAAATATGTTGAATTGGTTTGGTTGATGTAGATTGGTTTCGGTTTAAAATTTGCAGGGAAGGCTAGATATTTATAAAGGGGTTATGTTGAGTAAAAAAAATATTATTCGTAAACTTTGATAATGCCTCATACCCTATTCTAACAACGAATACGGGTAGGGGTGTTACACTCAGGCAGTGGGTCTGGTTGTGGGTGTTGCAAGGATGACCCACTTGATAAAATAACGACCCTGGAGGTGTTTGCATAAACCACGGCGAGGGTGTTTGAATCCCGTATGGCGAAGGAGGCTGGTAAAAAGAAGTGCTCCCCGATGGCGCCTCCTGTGATCCTCACGACGACGACCTCAAGATCGGTGGCGGTCGAGATAGTCGAAACGGACTTGAACTCGCCATGCATTCCAACTCAGGGTGGGGCCGGAAAAGAAAACATATATGAGTTACGATACATATAAGGGGTAGGGTATGCACCTGGCATAAAGGGTAAAGGCTATGATGTCGGTGTCGTCGGCTGAACTGATGGGCCCGGTGACTGTGTGGGCGCTGTTGATGGGCCCGGTGACTATTGGTGCTGTTGATGGCCCCGTCTCATCACCTTTCTCCTTGGATTTAAAGGGCCCTGACGTTTCCTTTGTTGACGAAGTTGTCGTCGTCTCTCTTCTTCCGACAACAAATACGGCTTACCATGGATCCTAAACCATAGCATGTATTCTGGCATGCACACTAACTCAAGAACGATGATCGGTTCCCGGATAGGTAAATAGTCATACCGGTTCTCCCACGTCTCGATATGTGCTGACCAAAATCTTGGCCAATCCATGTGCAACTGTCGTAAGTCCACTTTGCGCTCATCATCGAGCACCTCAAGTGGCACGGGAATCGTTTGTCGGAATCTAAATTGTCACAGAACCTGATCTGACTGGTGCATCTCCACGGTCGCATTGGTGATCAATGGGACCTTCACGTGCCAAAGGTTTGGATTTTGCAAGAACTCCTTCGGAATTACTGCCCAAATTGTCGGATCCTCGTACGGTGTCCATTGAAACTATATTAACATTACCAAAATATTAGTTATATACAAAATACTAAACACTAAATATGAAATACTAAATTATAAATACGAAATTACTTGTGAAACTTACTTGTGATTCACGAATGGTTCCACCTAATTAAATAAATTTTTAGCATACAATTATACTATAAATCTACGTAATAATTGTAAAATATAACATTAAATTTACCTCGTTATTAGTGGAAATGAATATAGGTGATCGAGTTGAGGACATAAAAATAGAAATCGAAGCCGTGCCCATGACTGCAGTAGTGATAGGCAACCTCCGATTTTTGCTTTACTCGGCCGCGTCGCCCTGCACATCTCCCGATACAACCTCGATAGCACGGCAGACCCCCAACTCAATTCACCGGCTGCTTTGAAATCAACAAGTTTCAGCAGCCATCTCAAGTGTACGAGGTTTCTAGAAAGGTACGACATGAGATAGCCTCCAATTATCTGAAGAATGTATGCCCGAGCATATCGTATTCTTTCTATTTTGGTCGAACCCTCATTCGGCTCCGGGAATGTGTCTCGTAACCAGGCCATCTCAATCCGAGCTCTTTGAATGTTATCCGGAATGGCACCTAGAAGCTCGTAGCATCGACTCCCTAATCAGCAGAAGTTGCGGACCCGGTGACTACTGCCCGTCCAAATGACAATCCCAATCTGAATCGCACATCTTCTAGAGTGATGGTACACTCTCCGCATGGAAGATGGAAAGTGTGCGTCTCGGGTCTTCACCTCTCTATCAACGCACTGATCAAATGCGGCTCCAACTTGAACCCCCGGCCTATCGTGGTCACGTGCCAAAAACCCGCTTCCCGCAGGTAATTCTCGATCAATGGCGATAGGGGACCATGCATATTGCAAAAATAACATTGCAACACCAGATCTACAGACTGTTTAAAAAATTTTAAAATAAAAATTAATTAAAATTGCATAAACCTAAAAAATATTAAATAATATTGAAAAATTAAAATTAAAACTTATCATTTGCATTTGATCGACGGAGATGTGCTTGTTGTCTAGACAAGTAATTCCCACCATTGTAATATGATCGAAAATTTTAAAATTTTCCAAAAAATATTAAAAATTAAAAGGGCTTTTTGTAAATAGTAAAGGACTATTTCGAAATTTTAGAGGAAGTTTAAAGGACTTTAAGAGAAATTTGAGAGCAATTTGAGAGCAATTTGAGTAAGGATTAAAGTGTGAAAAAATAAAAGGTTTGGGGGGGTTTTATAGTTTTTTTTGACCGTGACCATTTTTTTTACCGTTGCAGGCTAAAGCGCGTCCCCAGGGGCATGCTTTCCTGCCATTTTCCCACAAAACGTGCTGACGTGGACGCGTTTTGTGAGGAATCGGCCCTTTTCCATAAATTTTCTAGAAATCGGCCCAATTCCGTAATTTTTTAATTTTTTTTGGCATATTTAGATATTTTACCCCAATCTAAATATTTTTTCCAAAAAAATATATATGTTAATTCAATAAAAAGAAAAATAGTAAAAAATCTAGAATTGTAAAAGTAAACCTAAGAGAAACTAACATAATGGAATTCTTAACTATTTTAGCATATCAAAATATCTACACTGCTATGTATAAAAGGAAAACATTTACTTTTAAAAAAGGAAAGTATTTATTAAGGGCTTCTTCTATGATAAGTGTTTTCTTTTATTTATTAACAAAATATTAAATTTCAATGGCGGTCCTTATATAAAATGGTCAAATTTCAATATTGATTATTATAATATACTCAAATATGATATTTAACCTTTATACTTCAATTTTAACATAATTTTAACTGAGTTAGTCCAAATATTTTATTATAACTATATATAAGCCTTCTTTTTTATGACAAGTGGCCACTTTTTTTAATATAAAATAGTCAAATTTCAATTTCAAATCATATATTATGATGTGCTATTTATATTTTAATTTTTACTATAACAACGCTTATAATGTCATTAGTTAATCTAAATACTTTATTTTAATTAAAATGATAATATGAATTTTAAGAATTATTAATATCGTTAAAATTCTCTATTAGATTTAAGTTCATTAGAATGTCATTTTTTTGCCACATGGCTACTAACTGAGAATTTTTTAAAAAAAATAGTAAGTCAAACGAGCAAATTTAATAGAAAATCTATAATGGTGTTAACAATTAGACCTAAATTTTTTTTTTAAAAAAATTCATTGGACTTATAATTATGAAAAATGGATCAAACAAGACCCCAAAACTAAAAAAACAATTAAAGAATAGCCCATTGATGCTAGCCCGATCCTAAAACTGTCTAAACAAAATGAAAACAGGAAACTCAAAAATTTAAAATGTCAAACCTAACCCTATCAAATCATCCAATCGACATTAGAAAGGCTGGCATCCATTTATTTTCTGATTCTCCATTTCCCCATACCAACTATTCTTTGATAGCTTATTCAAGACGTATTCAATTCATTACTATCTCTTCCTTCCTTGTTTCTGTGGAATCGTCAGATAGACTCTCTCCGTCCATTCCCCTCCCTTTCCATTTGAAGGCTAATGAAGGCTTCACTTTCCCGATATGTTTCTACTCCCGATCTTAAGGCTTCCACTGCAAGATGATGGGCAGCTCCATTTTTAAATCTACTCTGAAACTGATAATGGCTTTTTTGAAAACTCTGTTTAGATCTCTGTATGTCTCTGATAATCGCTCCTAGCACTGATTTGTCTGTTGTTGCTGAGTTGCATTTTTTTTATAACTAATCTCGAATCTCCTATAATTGTTATGGACTGAAACCCCATGAAAATCCCCAATTTTGTAGCTTGTAACCCTGCTTGTGCCTCTGCCATGAACTGTGATGAAATTTCAGAGTGGATAATTGTTTTGGAGGCTAACCAGTCGTTCGTCTACCCCCACACCACTAAACCCGAGGTCGATTTGAAGTTTTTGCTGTCAAAGGCAGCATCAAAGAAAATAGTGGCCTCTGTGTCCTTTCTCGCCTGGCTCTGATGAAGTGCTCGTTCGGAGGTATGTGTTTGTTCATTCAATCTGTCAAGTTCTTCTAAATAATTCATTACTTGTTGAGATAAGCCTTCCCCTGTTGTTGTTTTGCCTTCATGTATATGCTTGTTTCTGGCGGACCATATCATCCACACTGAGCAACAGATAATTCGACATTCATTGCTGCTTCCTCTTCCAAAGACCCAGGTAAACCAGCTCCACAGATCTGTAATATTCGGGTTGATAACCCATGAGAGGCTGAGATTCTGCCATAACTCTTTTGATGTAGGACATTCCCTGAGAACATGATTGCTATCTTCTTCAGCATTTCGGCACCTGGGCAAACACTATCGTGGATTACTCTCATTGTTTTTAAATTCTTAAAAGTAGGAATGAAGTTCCATGTGAATCGCCAAACTGTAATGCGGACTTTTGATGGGAGTTGTAGATTCCATAGTTTCCTGTAGAATTATTTTGATTCGTTTTTAATAATAATTCATTAGGATCCGTAGTGACCTTCTATAATAGTTGATAGGCGCTCCTTACTATAAATTCACCTGAGTGTTCTCCTCGCCAGACTTGGAAGTCTTCGTGTTTGATTACTGCTAGGGGAATTTAGAGAATCTTCTGCGCTATGTGTTTTGGAAAGGTAATCTCAATCAAACCTCTTTTCCACAATCTCGTTGTTAAATCAATTAACTCTGAAACTGACTCTAACTCTGAATTATTGGCCCTGATTCCAATTTTATTGGTATCAACGCCTGGAATCCAGCAGTCATTCCAGATAGAGACATGATCTCCTTTCCCAATGCACCAGCATAAACCATCCTTCAGTAGTTTCTTTGCTGCCCAGATACTTCTCCAGGTAAGAGAAGGTAAGTTGCCCAACTGTGCCCGTAGAAAATCAGAATTCGGATAATATTTTACTTTAAGAACTTGTGCTAATAATGAATCGGGGTAATTAATGAGACGCCAACCCTGTTTGGCTAATAATGCTATATTAAACTGATTAAGACTGCGAAAACCTAATCCGCCTTTTTCCTTCGAAATGCATAAATCCATCCACGTGCACCAATGAATTCCCTTCTTACCATGACCTTTCTGCCACCAGAATCTTGCGATAATGCTTTCAAGCTCTAAACATAACGTTTTAGGTAATAGAAAACATGCCATTGTGTATGTCGGTATAGCTTGTAGAATAGCCTTAATGAAGACTTCTTTCCCCCTGCGAAAGGTGTCTAATACTCCAATTATCAATTCTTTGACGGAAGCGATCTTTCAAAATTTGAAATGCCTCTTTTTTCCTTTTGCCTACCATGTTTGGTAAACCAAGATACCGCTCTGGATCATTTGAACTTTGCACACCCAATATCCGAGTAACCAGATCTTTTCTTTCTGTTGTATTCAAGCTAAAAAATATTGTGGATTTATCAAAATTGACCTGTTGCCCCGAACATAACCTATACTCATGTAGCACCCTTTTTAGTAGGCTAGCCCCTCGTTCCGTTGCCTCACCAAATAAGATACAATCATCAGTAAATAATAAATGTGAAATCTGTGGCCTTCTTCTACTCGCTTTTACACCTTTGAAGTTATCTTCTCGTTGAGCCAGCCTCATTAAACAAGACAAACCCTCCTCACAAATAAAAAAAAGAAACAGGCTTAATGGGTCACCCTATCTTAGTCCTCTTGAAGGATAGAAATTCCTCCCAATTTCCCTATTCAATACAATTGCATAGAAACTGTGGAAATACATATCATAATTAGGTTGATCCAGCGCTGGTCAAAGCCCATTTTCACCATCATTTCTTTTAAGAAAGACCATTCCACTCTATCATAAGCTTTACTCATATCGAGTTTAATTGCCATCAGCCCTTTCCTCTCTATTCTTTTCTTCTTTAGGGTATTTAAATTTTCATATGCTATAAGTGCATTATCAAATATTAATCTTCCCAGCACGAAAGCACTTTGTGCTTTATCAATGCACTTTTCCAAGACACCTCGAAAACGATTAGCAATAGCCTTTGCCATTATTTTGTAAATGACATTGCATAAACTGATTGATCGAAAGTGTGAAAGGTTGGTAGGATGTACCTTTTTTGGAATAAGTACTATGTGAGTGGTATTCAGTCGGCTCACCTCCATCCCCTTATTGAGCTGTTGAATGCAAAAAGATGATACCTCATTACCAATTATGTGCCACAATTTTTGAAAGAAAATAGCTGGGAGCCTATCTTCACTTGGAGCCTTTGTTGCTCCCATGCTTGTCAATGTTTCCCAAATCTCTTCCTTTGTAAAAGGCCTTATAAGGCATGTGTTGTCATCTTTAGAAATACACCATTTGACTCCTGATAAAATATGCTCAGATTGACCCATTTGTTCTGCTTGAAATAGACTCTGAAAGTAGTTTTTAGCAATCTCCGCCATTTCTTACTGGTCCTCTATCTCTCGGCTATCTGTGTCTTGTAACTTATGAATGTAATTTTGCCGTCATTTCTGATAGCTACACTGTGGAAAAAAGATGTGTTTCTATCCCCCAGTCGAAGCCAGTTAATTCTTACACGTTGCTCCCAATATCGCTCATCCTTATCAATCTCAAAATTTAATTGCAGCTTCGTGTCAATTAGTTCTGCTAAATTATCATCTGTCCTTTCTGCCTCCATTGTAGCCGCCAACTTCGAAGTTAGATATTACTTTTTTTGAGTTTTTAAACACCCTTCTCTTAAAGCCCATTTCTCCAATTCGATTTGAGATACTCTAGCTTATGTATTAGAACCCCTGATGCTGACTCCCTAATTCTTTGAACCTTCGCTTCAAATGTTTCCTCCATTAGCCACCATGCTTCGAATTTGAAAGTTTCCCATCTTTTTCTCTTTTCTTCTTTGGATGTGGCTATTAAGAGCGGGCAATGATCAGAGGTTGAATGCACAAGGTGTTGAATGTTGGTCTCGGGAAACATAGACATCCAATTAACGTTTCCTACACTTCTATCTAACCATTCTCGTATATTTGTCTCTGGTAAGTTTCCCCTTTCCCAAGTAAACCAGTTTCCAGTATATCCTACATCTAATAGTTGGCAATCTTCCAACACATTACGGAATGTTTCCATTATTTTTTCCTCTCTAGGCAGACCACCTTTTTTTTCAGAACCATATATTATTTCATTGAAATCTCCGCAAACCAACCAAGACTGTTCGTCATTCCGCCGCAACCTTGGCAATAAATTCCATGAGTCTTCTCGCTATTGTGCATAAGGAGATTCGTAGAAACTTGTGAACCTCTACTGCTGTTCTTCATTTTGATCGCTAGCCAGTAAATCAATGTGCCTTCTAGAGAAACTTTGAAGTGTAACAGACTCTTTATCTTTCCATGCCAAACATAATCCTCCTTTTGAGCCATTAGAATCCACCTCAATGCTGTTGAAAAAGCCAAAACTCATTCGAACTCGCTCCATCTGTATTTTGTTTAACTTTGTCTCCATAAAGAAGACCATTTGAGGATTGTCTTTCTTTCGCGTTTGCCGAAGCCTGCGAATAGTCTATTGGTTCCCCAAACCATGGACATTCCAACATAAGATTTTCATTGTGACCAATCGGCTTGCCTTTTGGCAGCCGCCGATAATAAAAGATTGTTTTCCATTGAACTCCTGCTTCTTACTATTCCATTTTCATTATTCTCCTTGAATGAATGGTTGGCATTTTCACCTCGATGTCTCTTTTTCCCCACCTCTCCGATTAGAACTCTCTCCTCCAAATCGTGATCCGTCGTTGAGTGTATCTGTGCTTCCACTAAATTCTCCTACCATTGTACTGATCTGGGCTGATTACCTTCAAAATTAAATCCTAAAATTGGATCTATAATGGTCTCTTTTTCTGGCAATGACCTTTCACCCCATAACCTGCTATCCACGGTTTGGCTAGAACTACCACTTCCATTCTGTACGGTTTTACCTTCTTCACGTAGCTAGATACTGTTCATTGTCAATGCTCTTTTATATTGTGCTCTCAGAGACAAATCCCATCCCATTGATGCCACTTCCATTCCCAACAACATTTTTGCCTCACAATAAGAATCGTTATGACCTAAGCGACCACAATAGAAACAAAACAAAATAAGTCTCTCATATTTGAATCTAATGTGGAACACTTTCCTGCAAAGGACACTTTCTTTTTCCTTTTTAGTGGTTGCCGAACATCCAATTGAACCCTGACCCGCATGAAATTCCTTCTTCCCTTTCCTAGATCTGATGTATCATACTCTAGAAATGTGCCCAAAAAATCACCCAACTGCCTTGCCAAGTTTTCAGATAAAAAACCCATCGGGATGTCATGGATTTGTGTTCAAATCGAGAGTATATCAAAGGAATTTCCATTGGATTTTCTCCCTATTGAATCTTATGAAGAATTAAGAGATGGTTATTGAATGTCCATGGGGAGCCTTTAAGGACCCGATCCATGTCCATCATATGAAAAAATTTAAGCTGAAACCTTTTATCTCCCAGATCTCGGATTTGAACACCTTTTACTGGGTGACACAGATTTGCCATTGTGCTTTTCATTGCTGGGAAGTGAATAATGCTTGCTGTCAGAAAGCAACCCACTAGACTTAAATTTTGCTCTTCTATTCCCAGAGTCTGATCAGACGGAACTTGTAAAACTTCATCTTCCTCTTCATCAATCGATAATCCAGCAAAATCTCTTTCCGTTGTTGCACGTTTCAGATTGGAACCCCTCCCTTTGCGATTAAACTTTCAGCAGAAACAATTATATTAACCCAATTGCCACTTTGAGCCACTGTAAAAGAAGAAACAAGAAATAACAATAAACAAGGAAACCCTAATTTCGTGCCAGAGGGTAGGGGTGAGCATTCGATTGAATCGAATCGAATCGAGTCAAAAATTTTCGAGTTAATCGAGTTTTCGAATCGTATTTTATCATCCTAACTTAATTTAAAATTTTTTCGAATTGAGTTGAGTGAGACAAAACTCGAATCGAATCGAATCGAATATATTTGTTCGAGTTAAGTTTTAAAAAAATGACTTTAGTGTTTTTTATTTTTATGTAATTTTTCAAAAAAAATTCTATAAAGTTTTTAAACATGATCATACAACAAAAAATTGAAGTAAATAAGTGAATAAACAAAAGCAACACAACATCAACCTAAATTAACCAACAACAATAACAAACCAAACTAATAACAATAACACATCAGTTCAAAAATCGTTATAGAATAGTTTAAGTTTCTTCTCGTGCTTCAAACACTGTTGGCATTGATAATCTTGAAACATCTAGTAAAAGTATTGAATGAGTTAGTTAAATGATAAAAATGTTAGCAAAAATAAATTTAATAAACATTTAAATTTATAAACTAATGTTAAGTATATTACCTTCTTGGTCTTCAGGTATTTTCGACAAGTCTAGCAATTAACCAATCAAACTTTGTTGTTAACAAAACAAACACAAATCATCACGTCCAACATTGCTTAATAAAACATATTTTTATTGTTATTGTTGTTGGTTAATTATTGTTCTTAAATGGCATATTAATTATTGTTCTTTCAAACAAGTGATAAATTTATGATCTTTATAGGATTAAATCCCGAATTATCTGCAAGTAAAAAAAAAAATTTGTGGAAGTAAAAAAATAATGAAATTATGTAATTCAATACATAGGAAAAGGGAGGCGGTTAGAACTTTAGTATATTGAAATAAAATTAATAAATAGTTGAAAATCTTAAATGAATAAATATGTCATGTTTTAAACATCAATTCTATTTTTGTATTTGTTTAAAATATTAAATTAAGAGTAATTCATTTTACTAGTATAAAACTACAATGATTTCACATCTTCTCATAATTTTCTAATATTTTTATTATATTAATTTAAAAATATATTTTATTGCTAAATTTTTTTATATAAAACATACTTGAGCATAAAATATAATCATTAAATTATTAAAATATTAATTATATAAAAAATATAGAAGTAAAAACCACTTTACTTTACATCAATTTAAGAGAAGTAGAGAACCCTCCACTTAAAAATTAATCTCTTTAATTTATCAAGAATTTATTCTCTTATCTTAAAAATTGAAAAATAGTCCAATTGAATAACATTAATAAACCACATTTTACATGTTAAAAACAAAATTAATAATCAAAACTATATATACAAAATAAATTAACAAAAATCAATTGTTAAAATTTACCCTCAAAACCATCTTCTCAATTTATGAAAAATAAACAAGCTCAATTAAGAAGACTATCATCTTAGTTCCCTAAAGTATAAGGATGAAATTCAAAATTATACCAAATTTCTATATTCCAAAATTTCTATATTCCCATATTGAATCATACCGGGGAAAAGAAACAAATCAAAGTTTAGAATAACAAAATTCAAAACCTTAAAGTAAACTTTGAAAATCATACCTCTACTCAGAGATTAGACAACTTACTACTTACAGAGAAAGGTGCAGCTGCTGAGAGTCAGAATAGAGAAGAAAAAAAATTAAATTGGGGGATTGGAGAAGAAGAATTTGCAGCAATGTACGATTGCAGAAGGCGAGAAGTAGAGCTAGGGAAGAATCTGCGATTACGATTGGAGAAGAAGAGAAGTAAAGTTGGGGCTTGGGGTTTGATTTGGGGGAGGAATCGGGTGGGATGGGAACTGGATTTGGGAAAAAAAATTAGGGCTGAGTTTTTTATTATTCCAAAATATTAAATTTATAATAGAATAAATAAATTTAAAAAAAAGGCTTGGTAGACTGGAAATGGCCAAATGGGTCAGTAATAAAAAGGCTAATAGAATAACTATTTGAATAATAAAAAGGCTTGGGAGAAATGGGTTAGTAAAAGCCCAAAATTTTAAAAAAATATATATAATTTATATTCGGTTTATTCGAATTATTCGAGTTATTCGAATTCGAAAATTCAACTCGATTCGAACTCGAAATTCGAAACTCAAAATTCGAGTTGACTCGATTAACTCGATTAATTCGATTAACTCGATTCGAATAATTCAAAATTCAATTTTTTTAATTTTTCGAATCGAATCGAGTTTTACTCACCCCTACCAGAGGGGCAGACAAACTTTCGTGCCAGAGAAGCAGACAATTAGCCCTGAATTTTTAAATTCAAAAATAAAGAAAAAAATTCTTGAAAATAAAAGCATGAGGACTAAATTTCAAATATACAAACAATATAAAAACTTGAAACATGTTTTAACCTTTAAATTTTAACTATATAATTTAACCCAAAAATAATTAATCCACAACAAAGTGTGGGTCAAGAACCATACTATTAATAATAAAACTTCACCAATTCAAAAGTAAGTGAAATTTAATTAATAGATTTGAATATTATGAAAAAAGAAGAAGAAGTAGCCATGTTTAGTCTCTAAACTTGATAATAGTTCTCAACTTAATTCTTGATTTTTTTTTATTTATTTATTTTTTACATGAGTTCCAAAACTTGGAAATTTGTTCATTTGTCCCGAAGGCACCTGGGCAAGCAAGGGCGTTGCCTCCTTAGAAATGGGAAATTTTCTCTTTAATCCCTCAAAAATTTATAAAATTTAAGTTCATATATGGTAAATTTATACTTTGACTCTTTAAGAATAATAAAATTATGATATAATCCTTTATAAAAAAACAATAAAATTTTATTATGATATAATCCTTTATAAAAAATAATAAAATTATAAACTAAGACAATGAAAATATTTATATTTTAGCTCTCATAAAGCTTATAATTTAACTTTGGCCCCAAAAAATTTCTAGTTTTGCCGTACTTGATCACAAAACTTAGATTTTGTTAAGATGTTTTGACATGGCTTTTTGAGATTTTGTCACAACAATAGCTAATTATTTTTTAAAAAAATTATATAGATGTCAAGAACTAAAAAAATAAAATAAGATATAAAGAATTAAAAAAAAAAAACTAAGTGATGATGTGACACATTCTTAAAATGCCGCATCAAACATTAACAAAATTCAAGTTCAGTGACTAAAGTGGGGAAAAACTACCAAGTTCTTGGATAATGTGAACAAAAAAAGTTCAAGGACTAATGTAGGAAATGTTACTAAGCTTAGGAACTAAATGTTGATTTATCCCAAAAACAATATTAGTAGATTTATCCCAAAAAACAATACTAATTGTAAATGGACCAAGAAAAATTATTAAGTTTAAGGGCTAAATGTTATTTTATCCTAAATAATAATATCATTTGTAAATTTGATAACTACTATAGCATCCAAATCAAATGACACCAAAAACGTGGACGTAAAATGATATATATAGTGTTAAATTATAATTTTGATCCCTAGACTTGAGATTAATTCCTAAATTTTGATTTGATATAATTTAATTATAAATTGTTGACACCGTTAATTAATTTAGCATCAAATTGAATTACACCAAAAATAGGACTGGGAGGAAAATACATTTGTCAAATTATCATTTTGTTTCCTACTAAAATTAAAATTTAATCTTTACACGTTAAATTGGCATAATTTAATATTTTTATTTTTATAATGTCATTAATTAATATAAATTTTCGCGCCATTAAGTTGACATGTAAATTCTTTTATTGATTTAAGTTGTTTTGCTAGAATATTTTAAAACACATTTAAGCATTCGACTCATGTAAATTGTTGTTAAAAACTTCACATTAGCATTTTATTGAAAATAATTAAGGGTATTAACAAATTGAACTAAATGATAACAATATAGAAATACAAAGATTAAATTACGCAAATTAAAAATAAAATGACTAAATATAAAATTTTAGCATAATAAAAGGACTAAAACCAGAATTTGGCCATAAATTAATAAAATATAAATAGCAGGGTTCTAGGCTTTAATTGCCCGAACGTGAAACGGGGAGTTGACACTTTCGTTACAAAAAATTAAAACCGTGAAAACCAGATTGTCAGCCTCTTTTTTTTCGTATGTATCGATGGAGTCCAAGCTACTTGAGCTACCATTTTCTTCCATTTTCAACCAAAATGCTGCAAAATCTTCCACACCCATTTCTCATTTTACACCTAGAAATGCTTTCAAAGTTATGGGATCGAGTTTCGGTGCAAATGTTTATCGCTCTCTTGGAATTTCCCATTCTTCTTCTTCAAACATAAGGTCAGAACATCAAATATATACATGTTTTTTTTTTTTTTTTGAAATCTGGGTACTTGTTTTTCTTTCTTGGGTATATGATTTTGTTCATTCATTATGGAATTTGTTGATTAAGTTTAGCTAATAAGGAAGTGGTAAGTGGAGGGTGGATATTGTTGAAGGCAATGGTAAAGTTCTTAAAAGGAGTCCATTTAAGCTTTATTATTATTATTATTATTATTATTATTATTATTATTATTATTATTATTATTATTATTATTATTATTATTTTGCTTAGGGAAGATGGAGATGAAAATTGCTTAATCCAAATGTTATGGAAAAATGAAATTTAAGATGGTTTTTGAAATTTATTATTCGATCAAAAGATTTTTCCATCTTTTCCCTCTTTGTACCAAGCAAAGGCTGCCCTTTGTCCGTTGAAATTTGTACTTTGAAGCTTGGGAAATCCATATGAACATATTACATAAGGGAGAGCTTTGTGATTGTTCATTCCTTTTTGTTGCATTCAGTGCTTGATTAAGTTAAAAGTAATTTTTTTTTGTTATATTGAAAATAAATCCTAAAATTTATGGTTTAGAATTACTTTATTTGTTTGTTTGTATATCAATTAGAGATAAAACGAGATAAATTTAGCTGAAGATAGTAAAGTTTTCTTTGGGATACTATGGTTACTTGTAATGCATATGCTTGTATTCTTTTCATACAGATTTTCAAAGAAGCCAAGGGTGGATGAGAGTGAGAACCTTACTCTCAACAGTATAAGACAGTCCTTAATTCGACAAGAAGATAGCATAATATTTAGCCTTTTGGAGAGAGCTCAGTACTGTTATAACCCAGACACATATAACGAAGATGCATTCCCCATGGATGGATTTCATGGGTCTTTGTCTTTGATTGAGTTCATGGTTCGGGAAACCGAAAGGCTCCATGCTCAGGTTGTGTTCTCTATGTGGAGAAGATGCTAGGTAAACAGATTAAATCATACGTACAACATTCTGATGATTTTTCTATGTGAATAGGTTGGCAGATATAGAAGTCCTGATGAACACCCTTTCTTCCCGTCATATCTACCCGAGCCAATGCTTCCACCTTTGCAATATCCAAAGGTCAGACTTTTTGATGTTAACATATGAATAATTGGAAGTGACTCATGATTTCTTAATCAGTAATGATCCTACTTTATAATATTTAGGCTTCATGGTCCTACTTTTAAGGTGTGGGCATGCTTAAAGTGTGTAAAACAACAAAAGAAAAAAGCCAAAGTTTGATATTCCATGATAGCCAACCATATGACTTGAAACATTAGTTTGATAGGTTCATGTTAACACTAATATTTAACATATAATTAGTTGGAAGCGACTCTTGTTTCTTTTTCATCAATGATCTACTCTTAAGCTGTGGGTATGCTTAAAGTTATGTAAAAAAATAAACAAATGCCAAAGTTTGATATTCCATGATAGTCAACCATATGACCCAAAACTTTAGTTTGATAGGTTCCGGTTAACACTTATATTTCATCCTTGCACTTCCCATCTCTTGTGATCCTACTAAGTTTTGCAAGCCGTTACATAACCAGCCTTGCATTTACAATATGCTGTAATTTATTTTAACATGACTGGGGTACTGGAATTCACAATTTGGTTCATAAGAAGTAAACGCTTCATAAAAGTTAGCATTCTGGAAACTATGGCCAACAATGTAGTATCGTGCATCAAACATTTTATCTAGCAAAATCAGCAACACATGTTTCCCATGAGCATGCTAATTATACAGGAAATTCTGCTCTGTATACACTGTTAATTGTGCACCATAGTTTAGAACCTGATGAGAAGTAAAGTTTTTGTTTCAGTTCAATGTTTCATCGCCTAATGCCAGCATATTTTGCCTCACTAAATCCTTGACTGATATCATCACTTTGATGAGTATTTCCATTCATAACTTTTGCCTAAGCTTGAATTACACTATTAAACTAGTCCTACATTAAAAATCTTAACTGATTCAACATACTGAGCTGCCATTGGATCTTTTAAATATCTTGATACCTTATTGACTGTCAAGATTGTGTTGCAGGACATATCCGTTAATCATTGGGCATTTCTTTTGTTTGATACTAGGTTTTGCATCACTGTGCTGCTTCAATTAACATAAACAACAAGGTTTGGAATATGTATTTTGCAGAGCTCCTACCAAGATTGGTAGAAGCTGGAGATGATGGTAATTGTGGGTCTACTGCAGTATGTGATACAATGTGCTTGCAGGTATGCCTTTAAGCTATTGTTCCTTTCATCAATTCTTAGCTGCTCTTACCTGGATTTAAATCGTGAATCATTGTTCATCGATAACATTCAAACAGTAGAGAAGATGGGATATTTTATGGTAACCTCCTTTCTCTTTCCTCTTAGGGGGGATGGAACAGTTTAGAATTTCCTTTAGTTTTCATCATAAGTCTCCTTTGTTCCTATTATGATTTTAGCCCCTTTTATTTCCTCCCAGGGAGGCTTCTATTTATCTTTACGTGTTAAAGGAATTTTGTTTTGGATACCTTGGTTATTTTTCAACTTTTCCCCTTACAGGCACTTTCAAAAAGAATTCACCATGGAAAATTTGTAGCAGAGGCGAAATTTCGAGAATCACCTAAAACTTATGAGGATGCCATTAGAGCAAAAGTGAAGTTCCTTTCACATTTATCCTACTTCATCCTTTTTGTTTAGGCTGCTTCAGATTCGTAATTAACAAATTTCCTTCCTTACCTCTTTGCCTTTGGAACTGCACCTAACAGGACTGGTCTCGATTGATGGAGTTGCTAACATACGAAACAGTGGAAACAGCAGTGAAAAAGAGAGTAGATATGAAAATGAAAACATATGGTCAAGAGCTAAACTTTCAACTGAATGGTGTTGCAGCAGTTCCAGATCCTGTGTACAAAATCGAGCCAAGTTTAGTAGCTGATCTCTACGGAGATTGGATCATGCCCTTAACAAAGGAAGTTCAAGTTGAATACTTGTTGCGACGGTTGGACTAATGTAAAGTTTCCCTCACAACTGACCAAGGGAAGGGGAAACCAAAGGGTGTATGAACATCACTGCCTTTTACATGTTAAACTACAGAAATTCAGTTTTCTAATTTATAGCACAGCTTTCCAAATACCCAGTAATATTCTTCATCAAGAACTCGTCCCTCCTATGTGATAATCTAACAGCAATGTGAGCTTCAAGCTTGTGTTAGTAATACATTCATTTGAGTTCAGGAAGGGCAGCTACTCTTTTTTGTAAACTCATTTTAGTTGGATTTACATAGTGTTTAAAACTTTCTTCTAAAACAATGGTTGTCATTGTCAACTTTTGAGCTGGAAAATGAATGAATCTTGATCCTACCATGTGCAGCTCTCATGTTTTAATCATAGCTTAATTATATTATAATATTAGAGCATAATTATTAAGCTTCTTGTACATAAAAAAGATTAAAATTGGAAAACTTTTACAATCTTCTGTCAATCACAATGTCATCTTTCGATTTTTCTTTCCAATTTTCAACCTTTTTGACTGCTGAGATGTGACTGAATTTAGTGACTTTGGATGGGCGGTGTGTTTACCTCCGGTGAGGTTAAAAACAATGATGGCGGTGAGATTAGTTCTTGTAGCGGTGAGATTGGATCTGTAGCAATGAGATTAAAAACAATGATGGAGTGTGTGTTTGGATTCAAACGCAATTTGAAGCATGAGGTGAAAATAAAAATGACCATTAAGGACATCATATTAGAATTGATATATAATAGTTGTTTTAAATTATTTTACTTATGTAAAATTATTAAAGTATGTGAATTTATGAAATCATTTAATAAAATATTAAAATGTATCTTCCAATATTTTATTATAAATATTTTAATAAATTATATAATCAATTTAAATTATTTATTAAATAAAATAAAAATTATTTTTAATTTTTATAGTTAAATATATTTTATAACAATGATAAATATTATTTTCGCAAATAGTAACATTATACTTGGATCAAATTTTGAAGTATCTAACCGAATGATTTTAATAAAAAAATATAGTAACATAAGACATAACAAGTTTCATTATTGATAGAAATTAAGTTATGATACAAAATTGTTTTTACAAATATTGACTCTGCTCTAAAGATTTCATTTCTGGATATGTGGGCATCCATGTCTATTGTTTGAAGTCTTTCAGGTGGATAGTGAAGACGTTCAGGCCATGCGCTAACATTTGAGCCATAACCATTCCCTGGCAATGGAGTGATGCAGGCCCTCAAATTAGTGTACCTGCAATAGTCATATTTGTAACTTCTTAAGAGCAGTTCAACTTTCACTAGTTAAGTGCCATTTTATTGGAAAAAAAAAAACACTACCAACAAGGAAGCACCCTTAAGAGAATATTATTCAAGTTTGTCCTAAGCGGAGCGTCCCAACTCCCTATGCTCTCTAATTTTTAAATGCCAAGTCTTAAACAAGGATTTCTAAATTCTTCTTCTATGCCACTTTGTAACTTTATTTGTTACTATTTATGTAAAAACGAAAGAGATTGGTCTAACCACTTGGATTAACCATTAGAGTTCATGTCTATATGTATATGGCTACAGAAAAATAATTTCTATCTTTTAATCACTAACTGAAGTTATCTGTGTTTGATAACAATTTGTTAAGAACATTAAGAGTTGGTTTGGTGCACAAAGTAGAATTAAAACACACCCAAATATTTTGAACATATGGGTGGTTTCAGAAGTTTAAACCTAAAGCTATTGATGCTTCACTACACCAGAGCCATGATCAGAAGAGAAACTTTAACAGAATAGTGCGGGATAATTAGTCAAAGAGATTAATCCACTGCCAAATACATTCATTCTTATATTTTTTTCTAGTGTCATTATATTTGGTGAATGTATGTGTATTGAAGAAAAGTATACCAAACATTGTCTGAATTATCATCAGGATCACAAAGGGGAGGTAGCACTTTTGCATCACGATTAAGATAGCAACTATTGTTTAAAGGCTTCCTCCATATGGCAATATATCCCTGCTTCTTTACTAGTTCCCAGCAAATGCGAGTGGTAAGATCCCCCATTTCTGTAGAAGATAAGCTAAAAATGATAAGTGATTGCTAGGTATCAATTATGTTTTTTTAATGCTGCAGTATTATTGAATACTAAAACGATGGTAATGGTGGAATGAAGGGCATGGTTGATCAAAGTATATACTACATGCATTTGAGGGGGGGAGGTTCAAACAGAATAACCAGTTCAAAATATTTGAAGCATTTAAAACGGAATCAGGATGTCAAGAACTGTAAAAAACCCGAGCAATAGAGAGAGAAAGAGAATAACCAATTCAAAATATTTTAAGCATCTAAAACTGTCCCAGGATATTAAGCATTGTACAAAAGCTATGAAAAAGAGAGAGAAGGCAGCAAAAAACTTGAAATGGGGAGCTACCTTTCCATTGCTCTTGTAGGTTATCTTCATGTTTATCTACAGGCTTTGCCCGTGAAAAGAACACATTTTTAAGACATGCAAAGCTGAAATCCACAAATGAAAGATCCTGCAGAATAAAAGTACAAAAGAAAACAATGAAAAGAAGTGCAAAATCTAGCAGCAGTTTTCGGTTACACTTCCTGATAGGATTCTACTCTGTAGAAAACCAAGAATTTTAACAAGAAAACTTGGGATCAGAAACAATTACCACCTTAGAGAGATCAAGACCAGAAAGATCAATTCCTCGAAATCTAACTCTTTCAGATTGTATGCACTTGATGATATCAGTACGCGTCAATTCCGCACAAGAGTCTTCATCATCCTTCCTCTTGTTAAGAATAGAATTGATTCCTTCAATCAGTCCCTGACATTATATACACAAAATAACGTTATGGAACAAAATGTCAACAAGAGTTACATTCTATTCTGTCCGAAACAAGCATCATCTTTAAACAACATGAAGACGCAAACGACAGGGGTAAGAAGCCAGAGGAGTAATGTTTCACATGGTCATTCCTGAAAACCAGGATAAATGATCACAAGAATAGACAAGCACCATATATAATATATTGTCGTGTATGCATTTTGCTTTGCTGAAAAATATTGCAACTAACAAATTAATACTTAGAAAGAAAAGGAACATAGAATATAATGCTATGATGTTCATTAAAGCGACTCGTGAAGCATATCTTTCTTTTCCATTTTTCATTTTTTTATTATGATCCACATACTAACCTAACAAAATAAGCAATGAAAAATTAATGGTAATATTGAATCAGTGCCCACATCCCAAACCACAGATCCCTTGAGCATGCCTAAAGGCAGTAAAATAAATTGTAGAATCTCAAAGCACTATAATGCTTGACCAGATAACTTAGATAGCTTCTAGGAAATGTCATTAAGTGACTTGAATTTGGCAAGAAAAAGCAATGAAATTATATATAAAAGTACAAGTGGATGGTAGAAGCAGCAATATCAGTATGGCTTACAAGTAACTGGTAATATTCTGCCTCTCGTATGAGCTCTGAATAATCAGAATCTGTCAATGTAGGAACAACACCATCCCTTAACCAGTTTAGAATATGCCGGAAATGCTTACCATCCCTATCAACAAAGACATATCCCTGCAAGAATATCAAGAAATATGACTATCTGTAAAAAAAAGTTTCTTCACATCGAGAACTCCAATATGAATTATATCAGAAATGAATTTTAATTTCTCTATCAAAACAAAAAACTCTCCAGTACGAACTTTGCTATGCTAGCACCTGTATGTTGTACAATCACCTGAAATAATACCTAAGATGTAGCTCATCAAAATCTACAATTACCGCATCAACATCTGTGGTCAAAGCCTTTTGGTAAGTGAAAAGGATAACAAGACTTCGATAAAAATCACAATGTTTATCTGAGTTTCAAGCATATGCTCTAGATATATAAACTTCAACGGTAATAGTTCTGATACGGACTGTGATAAATTGAACATCAACAAACCCTTCATCTAAACAACATGAAGGTGAAAATCAAATCCTTCCCATAAGCAAAAATATTCATTTGGAAAGTAGAAAAACTACATTGCACCAAACAAATGGATTGCATCATTAACTCCCCATAATAAGAAAAAAAAATCAAACTAAGAAAGCCAAACATCATTAAAAAAACATCTTCTTACATTCTTAAAGGCGAGGAAAATTGTCCCATAACAAATAGAAAATTCTAAACTTCCTATTTGGAACAAGAATTACAACAAAACCAAAGATTCACCATTTAAGCATACAAAGGAAAATGCAAAATATAAAACCCATAAGGATCCATAGCATCAAAAAAGGAAAGTATTCAAACATGGAAAAAAATGCATATATACCTTCTCAGCATCCTGACATACTGTATGTCGACCACTAAACATAGCAGCCAACATGGAGCTCCAAAGGTTGGTAACCGCTTAAATACATAAAACAGTTTATCATCACAAGACACAAACTCAAAAGGGTGATGTATTGATTTTGAAAATAAACCATCACATACAGGACTCACACAATGCCTAGGGATTAAAACTATGGAAGAAAAGACGGAGACAAAATGGCTAGGCTTTGGTTGGAAGAAAAGATGGAAGTTTTTATTGATCTAATGGTTAAGCTACAAAGTAGGAAAGCGGTTATGGATCCTAATCATTGGATTAACTTCCCACCCTTCCTACCAAGCAAAGCCTTAAAGAACTTATTTCTAACTCCACCACACAAATGACAACTCTGTAGTAAGTCAGTACACTTAATAAAGGTGAATATAACACAAAATATTAGACAATGGAAAACTATGGTATAAATGAGAGTTAGTTACTGCAGCAGCTCATCTTTGAACCTTTCAGCAGTTCCTCGCAAATTACTCCCCCAACCAAGTTCAGGCATCATCTTGTTTCTTGACCAAAGTATCCAGCCAACAAGTAGTTCAATAAGATACAGAAAAGCAACAAGCTTCTCCAGCCAGACCAAAATGATTTTAGGCTAAGTTACTATTTGTTTAGTTCACTGGCAATGTATAAACGCATGCAGCCAACAGTTGAAATCCATAAGCATATAATAAATCATAAATAATCCAAACTGATAAGGATACTAGAGGCTAAAGAAGAAAATTTACAAGTGACTGACCTCAACCACTCCAGGATGTTCTTCAAATTCATCTGGTGGCACAGGAAGACTCTTGAATGTAGTGCTCACTTTACGTTCACTTGTAGATGCGGGTGAATCTGGTTTGCAATCGTTGTAAAGCTCTGCATTTGTTTTTTGAGGATAGTAAACTGGATGGACACAATCATCAAGGGCATCCAATTCTGCTTCATACTTATCGATTTCCAGTCTTTCAGCTAACTTACTCTCATCAACAACAATGAATTCCCTGGCTTCAGAAGATTGATGCTGCCTTATCCGGTCAGAATCTACAACATTCAATCCTACCTCAACGGGAGCTTTTTCTACAGGGGGATCCGGGTCCATTGCAAAGACATCAGTAACAGAACAAGTTTCTAGATACCCCATGTCATCATCAGCATCATGGAGTTGATTTTTAGCAACAGCAATATCTTTCACATATTTCTCTCCCTCACAAATCCTTGAAGAACTGACTGCATTGACCGAATAACATTTTGCCTCTTCTACTGTATCTTCAGCCACAGGAATGTCTTTTACTTCTACAAATTCGGATTCACCTGAACTCGGAAAACCAATAGGCATTAATAAAAGGAATTAATCAACAAAAAGTGACACCCAGAAAGGAAAAGCAGCAAGTTCAATATGCAGCAACCAAACAGGAAAACAACAAGGTTAGTGAAACACCCAATTCAGCAAAATCAATCGAAGTGTTCGAATTAGGTCAATATCCGAGCTAAAAATCCAATAGAAAAATGGGTTTCTCTTACATAATGAATCCATGAAACAAAATTTCTAACTTTAACTGACAGAATTGAAATGAATCAGGTAGAGAGATGGTAGGAAGCGTGGGAGAGTTACCGATGTTGAGTCGAATAAGGGAAGACAAATCGGAATGTCTCATCATTAGGGACTGAAGAAAGTTAAGAGGCAAAAAAGAGTTTAACGAGTGAGATTTAAGTTTTCAGTGAGCAAACTCCAGAACCATAGTCGACGAGAAGTATGGGTATTTTTGTCTGAGGGAAACACCAACTGCTCACTGACCTTTACACTCCCAGTTGATTTTCAGCTCTCCAGTGCGGTGGAGATGAATTTTCACTGAACCTCGCCGGTGAACCAAACGGCACAGCAGTGCGGTGAGCAGCAATTTTTTACGCCAATCTCACCACACTGGAGGCAAACGGTGAACCAAAGGGCCCTTAGTGAAGTCTTCGTGTCCCACAAAATAAATTCATTTAAGGACAGTTCTGTAATTTTCAAAAGATTATCTCCAGAAATAGAAAAAATATATTATTTTAAAAATGGGATAATTGGTACAAATTAACAGAAAAATTTTCAAATAGCAGAAAATCTGGAAAAAGACAACAGATTAGCACTGTCATCGTCATTTTTCAAATGACATAAACACCCTTGACAAAAATTTAAATGGTCGAGAATCCCAACCCACAAGACAGCCGCTTTTTTGTTTCATCTTCTTCAATGTACAGCTAGCATATGAATATTTGTCTGTTGCTTTTGGGATTTGTTCCTTCATCTTTAGCTTTTCTTTCTTTTTAACTCACTGAGCAAAAGAGGGAAAGCTTTGCTCTTTTGGTGAGAGGCAGAGACAAGGAGAAAATGGAGAAGGCATTAACTAAAGTTGGGAGCTTGAAAGTTGGTGGGTTATGGATCTCAAAGAAAGCTAAGGAAGAGTTCTCTAACATCGCTGAAGATCTGACTGTAAGTAAAGTTCTCTTCTTTTTTGGCTTTTTTTTTGCTTTTTTCTTCTTTGTATTAGTATTTTGGTTTATGGATTTTGTAATGTGGGTTGATAAAAGGATAACCTTTTGATAGTATATGGAATTGTTAGGTAATGCAAGATCTGTGGGGTTTTACTTTTAAGCAAAAAAGTACTGATTTCAGAGATGGGGTTATGAACTAAACATAAACATATTTGTAAAAGAATAAAATGTTTGGCTGAGATGAAAATGTATTTTTGTGATAACATTTATGTGTAGGACATTCATTTCTTCATTTCAGATGATAAAGATTGCATTTTGTCTTGGAAGATAGTATTGCAAGTGATTTGATTTTTGCTTAATTTCTTGTACTTCTGTGTGGGATTCCCCCTGATTTCAAATTATCATACATGCTTGGCTTATACATGTGGAAACATTTCAAATTGATTCTAGAGTTTTAGGACAAAGGTTTGGTTCGACAATGGATGTTTTTAAGTATCGTCCTTTCATTGCATTAGCATTACTGTAGTTATCTAGTACCAAAAGACCACCTTAGACCTGATGTTTAAATTAGTTTTATCTTATCAGTATATAGTTGGGAAAGGTCATCACTGAGTTGAACTTTTAAAGAAGAGTACCAATGCTAATAGACATTGAAACATGATTTCGAATGTCCATTTGTATATTTATAGTTCATGCTCCTTTACCTTTCAGTTTCTCTGAAATGTTAATTTCTGCAGACTTTCTCGAACACCGTTGAAGAGAAGGCAAAATGGGTTTTCAACAAACTGAAAGGTACAGAATTATTTTATATGCGTACTCATTTTTTGCTTGTATTAGTCAGCGTGACGAAGCATAGACTGAGTAGCGAGTAAGTGCGTATTTTTCAGTTAAGGAGAGTGGCAGATACTTACTTTTTTGTGGTCTTCAAATGCTTTGCAATGCCTAATATTTCTGGCCCCTACCTTGCTTCATTAAAGGAGATTCCGAGCATGAGTCCTTCCCTCCCGTTCAGCTATTATAAGGGAAAAAAGAAAGGGTTTGCCGTCGAAAATCACCATATCTTGAAAATTTCAGTTCCTAACCCTTTCATGAACACTGATATGAGAAATATGAACAAATCTAGTGTGATAGTCAACTGTCAAATAGTTGCATTATCTCCACTCCTGTGATGTTTCAGTTTGTGGTTAAAATCCTCCTCTGGCTTGCTTCAGCTCCATGTTCTTCGATATGAAAAAGAAATTTCTATAAGTGGTCTTTCTTTTGCATGATGTGTTATTGATTGAATATTTCGTTCAAGAACAATATTATGCATGACTTTGTTCTGCTTGCTTTCCTGAATATATTGCACGAAATAACTAGTTCTTTCCTACAGGAAAGCCAATGAAAAGCTTGCCGGATCTCCTTCGAGAGTACAACTTACCGCCAGGCCTCTTTCCCCAGAATGTTATCTGTTACGAATTCGATGAAACCAAGGCAAAGCTGATTGTTTACATGTCCTCTCCGTGTGAGGTCAGCTTCAAGGATTCCTCGGTCATAAGATACGCAACGCGTGTGAAGGGGATTCTCCTTAGGGGAAAGCTGACAGGCATTGAGGGAATGAAGACAAAGGTCCTAGTTTGGGTTAAAGTGACAAGTGTGGCTGTTGAAGGCTATAAATCAGACAAGGTGTGGTTTACTGCTGGAGTTAAGAAGTCAAGGCCAAAAGATGCTTATGAAACACCCAGGGATGCTGTTAGAGTTGAAGAATTTTGAGCACATATTATTCATCACTGCTTATTTATTTGGAGGGGGTATAGGGCACAAATATTATATTCATAATTTTGGGTTTACTGCTTAAATAGCTTTGGATGGTTTACCGGTAATGTTTCAAAGGACTCCTTTTTCATTTTTGCTTAAAACGAAACCAATTTCATTCATATAGTCCCTGCTCAAACAAGTTGGCTGTTATTTCTAACTGCTCAAATTATAGTTATAGTCCTTTTACTGTGATTTAGTTTCTTGTATTTGACATAATTTGAGTTAACATGGATTCTTCTTTAAAAAAATATAGTAATATTTAGCCTCTAAACTTGTGTTTTTTTTTTTATATACCCTAATCCTTGAACTTTTTTTAGTCCACATCAATCTTAGAATTTGACAAGTTTTTTGCAATTTAGCCCTTGAACTTAATTACATTATAGTATGATTACATAACACTATTAAGATTATAGCATGCCACTCAAAATTTAAAAAATATTTAAAAATTCATTATGAGATTTTCTATAAAATTTTTTAAAAATTTCAAACTGCCACATCATTACACCTTAACGAAATCCAACTTCAAAGACCTAATTTAAAAAAAATATATATGAAATTCCGAATCTAACGTGAACTAAAATTTAAGGATGAAGTTAGAAAAAGTTACCAAATTCAGAAACTAAATGTTAATTTATCCCAAAAAGAAAACACATTTAAGCATTTTAATGACATTAATCTCAAATTTTAGCATAGTATAGGGACCAAAATCATAATTTGACCTTTCTGATTCTCATATTTGAAGACCTAAAGCGGATTCATGGAAAGGGCTTTCACCACGGATGTCCCCATTGCCAGTAAAAGCTGCTATGGCTTCAATAATTCAATAGCTATAAGCTTTGGTTTCTGATACATAAAAACTTGGTTGCCTATTGCCTACTGATAAATGAATTTATTTTAAATGATTGATGTGCCAAATTAGCGGAGAAAGAATACAGGTTAAATATGAATTCAACGTTTGATCTTTTGCTACTATGATGAATTTGCCCATACCTCACGAAATCACAAAGAAACTCCGGTTGATTCGCGGACAATCTCGTATATTGCTATTATATTCTCGATAGCCAACAAGAAAATGATACACCATTCCAAGAGATCCGACCGTCTATTTTGGATAACTTCCTGAAGGAAATGAATATTGTGCTGCAATAAACAAAATAAAAAGCTTCAGTTTAGACTCCTAAAAATTGTTACACATAGGGAAGAAAATGCACCATCATTTTACCACACAAGACTATCACATGTAATGCAATAACCGCTAAATCAAAGTGGCAATCAGTTCCAAAACTTTAATATATGAAAAATTATTATGAAAATAAAAGCTTCGAGGTCACACAAAGCTCTAGACAGATAGTTGTGGAGGGAGCCGTTCCTTTGAGCACTTCAGCCTATTGAATAAATTATAATTCCTACCTCTCTTTTTTTTTTTTTTTTTTTGTATAAGAATATATTATAATTCAGCATCTAAACCCTTAAATATTTCGGTTTATCTAACTTTGAATTCAAAGAAAATTCCGTTGCTTTCTCAGTCATACTTATACATTTTGTTTCCTGGGGAACAATCTAGTTTCTTTATCTATATGCCGATAACTTATAACCCATCATTTCTTAGTATGAAAAATATTCTCTTTGAAATTCAACTGGAACTGAATTACTATAAGTGTTATCGAAAAACATGGTTACCTCTACAAATTTTAGCTTGAAATCTAGATTCCCAAAGCGTTGTGTCACCTCATACTCCTCCCTAAGGTACTCATATATTTGAGCATACTTTGCTTCTCTCCAAGCAATTTCTGATCTGGACAATGAGAAGAATCACAAAAATATCGAAAATCAGGTGCTCACAAATCTAACTCATGCATCTAATGCTCAGTCATTCAATGTTTAACAAGAAATGAAAGTTGCCTGTATTCATTTCATTATTCAAGCATATTCACCTTGTTGAAATCATGCAATAAAGGTTCTCTCAGAAACTTTTTTATAAATAAGAAGATATATAACCAACATTCGAGATCCTTCGTAAAAACAGTTGAATGATCAAGGGTAAACAATCCACAAATATCTCCTTTGTGTTCCCACCACCTTTCCGAAGGAGAAAAGAAAAGGGAAGGAGAGGGGGGAAAACTGGGAAATAGTTCGCATAAACATAGACACCTAATAAAACAATCAACTTAGTAGCTAGATTTCTCACATCACCCTTTAATGACTGCAAAGCAAATACAGTGCAATGATTCATCTAAAATATTAAATAAAATAATAAAGAAAAGAAACAGAGAGCAAACTCCCGACTTGGAATGTAAAGTATAGAAAATATCTTGTCGCACAATAAAGCCTTGTGTAAAACAAGTACTGGTGCCAGAGGTCTTACCTCTCAAAAAGACCAACTTTAAGAATTACATCAGCCAAATTTGAATTAGCTTTTCCAACAAGTTTAATGAGCTTTGTCCTATCCATTGTGAAAGTTCCTGTCTTTTCCATTGCACGATTTATATTGGCAAACTCTTCAACCATACCATCAACCTGAGGTACGTGTAGAGAGACTATATTCAGGTCCCCATAGAAAATAACTTGCAGTATCACAGCTTTTAAAGCCTTGAATTTGGAACAAGCAGTATTGTAGTCAAAATTTAAATAAATACCTTCTTTCCTGACTATAAATGCTTCATGCAAATTAATTGAAATACCTGTGAAACAAAATAATCCAATGCTATGCTTTAACCAAGAACACTTCCAATAATGCGGATACTATCAGTGTCCAAAGTTTTGACAACAATGTAGTCTGGTCCTCCCTGCATATCCTTAGCCAAGAGTGGCTGCTCTTTTACACAATAATCTGATACAAAAGATCAAACAGAAATCACATTAGTTTGTGATCAGCGTGCAAACTACAGGATAATCTAAATCCATAACCCTAGTTGTGAGAAAAGTTATATAGGGCAGAAAGAGGACAAATCCCTTATATATGAATGCAGTTTTTACTCAAAAATTTCATGTGGTTTGCTAGATTAGCATACAGTAGTAATATCCTATAGCAGATAGTTTAGGTGTCACTTGAGCAACTTGAACCAAAGTACTAAAAGATACGCCCAACAGTCCACCTTTTCTTTCGATAACACTAACCATGATTGTTTATGGACATGGGCCGCCATTGCTAATGATATAAATGCAAGGGAAAGAAATTTCGAGGCATACAAAAATTTATATGATACTAAATGTAACCCCACACCCACAAAAAGGAATTTACCATCTCTCCTCATTTCTGGAAGCAATCCAGAAGCATGTCTCTGAACTATTTCGAGGTAGCTCTCAACTTCACGGTCCTCAACGTTAAACAAGACAGCAGAACCGTACTGAAAAATGACCATGTAACGGCAGCTACTGACTTTGTCATTCATTCCAAGTGCCTAAACCATAGAGGTGTTAGAGAAAAGAAGTTCAATCGAACAACAAAGACAAAGGGCATTCGCAGAATTGGCAGTTTAACACAAAATAGTACAACTCAACATGTTACTCAACTCAAAACATTCTTAACATGTGCTTGACACTAAAGATAAACGGTAGCCCGAGGAATGAACTTAGGATGCTAAAATAAGAACCATAATCAAACTTACATCTCAACAAGGAAAAGAAATACTGTCATAAGCCTATACAATGAAAAGGAACTTCCTTATCAAATTCGACTTAATCATTGCTAGTGCTACAAACTGCTCCTTCTAATAATTTCCTCAAAGATCAAGAAAATGGTGCCCAGCAAAATTAACTAGGTACGAACAAGTTAAATTGAAGTTGAAGAACTAAATTAACTTGTTAAACATCTTACAGTAACACCTGGAGGGAAATCACAATATCTGAGAGCAATATAGTTTGATGAACGAGAAGAAGGAGGTACGATGTTGCTTAAATTCTCAGCTTGCATACTCTTCAAATCGATACTGCAAAAACCAAAACCAAAACCAAATTGTAACAAGAAAAAAAGGCAAACAATATATCAAAAATTAAAAATCTTATCTTTGAATCAAATTTGAAACATGGAATACCATAAAGCAAACCTGGTACAAAGGAAATAAGCTTTGATGGGAATCTTGCCAATTTCCTCTTCTTCTTCTTGTGAAACAAACCCATGATTTTGTTGCGAAAAATAAGGAGACCCATTTTCAGAATCGCTAGGATAAATGGGAAGTTGAGATGGGAGAGCTGAGAATGGTCTTGCAAGGAGAAAACAGAAAGCAGGGCTTGAAGAAAGGGATAGGAAAAGAGGTTTGGGAGGAAGAGAAGGGAAGGAGGTTTTGGTTAAGTGGGTGAAGAGAAGCGAAGCAGCTGCTCTCCATCTACCCATTCACTGGAAACACAAGGAATGGGTTTTGTTATGCTTAGATAGATTGCATACAAAAGCTTACTTCCACGATCGATTCATCGACTTTCTTTCATTTCTCTCCAACTGAATTTGTGGTGTCCGACGACATACAATATTATTATTTATTGAATCATTTAAATTGCTCCCTAAACTTTAAATTGTTCTAATTATATTCCCAAATTATCAATATGATGCAATCAGATCCTTCATTATTAAAACTATTAATTTAACCCTGAAATGACACATTAAATCTAATGCAGCTAAATTTAAAATGAAAATTTTAAATGAAGAGAAAGTTGTTGCATAACTTTTAAAAGTAAAAAAAAAAAAAAATTATGTAAAAACTTTGAAAATTTCAAAACTAATAATTTTAAATATTTAAAATTTTTATTTAAATGATGTCACATAAAATCTAGAAAATATTTGAACAAAGAGAGTGAAAAACATGAAAGAAAGAAGATCATAAAGAATATCAATTTAATATTTTAGTTCCAAATTTCTATATCAATTTTAATAGTATTATGTATTAATTCAATTTTAATTTTTTTTGTTAAATATCAATTTTACATTTAATTTGAATTATTTTAGGAATTAAAATTCAAGCACTAATGTTGAACGAAAGTGAGACAAAATAATGTAGTAAAAAAATTGTTATGATGATATTATTAGTGTTGATAATATATATAAAGTCGTTTTTAAAGAAGTAATTTTCTTATTCACAAAAGTGTGAGTAAGACAAAATAATTATTACATGTAAAATTGAATAATTGTCACGAATTTATTACCTCAATTATACATGATTATAAAAAACACACAAATGTACCAATCAATACGCAAGGTACAGGAATTTTGGTTTTTAACAAAACTCTGTACATTGAAAAGTTTGAATAGTTGTTTTCCTCGGCAGAAATGGGTTAACCGAATTACAATTATCATGTCACTGTCTTTTCCAATAATAAATCAAGGTGCATTCAAATTCAACCCCCAAATCCAAAATCTTTCTTATATGTTAACAACAACCCAAAGTAATCGGTACAAAACATAATGGTTCATATATATTTGAATTTATTTTCTAACTCAAGCATGAAAATTCAAAATCACAAAAAATGAAGTCTAAATCCTACAATTTTGAACCCAAAACATTTAATAGAGAATCAATTCGTTCTCAATGATTTAACATGACGAGGCTCGAATACCACTTGTTGGAATTATAAAATAAAAATTGAAATAAAGCTTAATAAACCAAAATCCGTCATGTTAAATCATCAATAATAAATCAAGAACAAAACTAAATGCGAAAGCGTACCCGAATTCATCGATTTCTTAAAATCTATGAATCTTGTGATTTTAATCTTCCAAATTAACACACAAGTAATCTACAGAATGTGACTCTCTCTTTTTTAAAGATAGGATATCTCTTTTCTAAATATGAGATACTAGAAAAGTTACCTATGTGTAATTTAGAATCATAACCCTAAGCTGACTCTATCTTTTCTAAAGATAAGATATTAGAAAAGTTATTTATGTGTAATTTCGGGACTATAACTCTAATATATAACTTCTACATATTAATCATAATTTCTAATAAACTCATCATCAATTAGAAATTAGTTACTAGAGCATCTACACATATTTGATACCTTAACTAAATTAAATAATTTTAATTTGGGTTATTCTTTTATGATAGTAAATAATAACATGTAATTACTCTTATTATATAGTGATGTCCATATTTTCTAACAGTTTTAAACAAAAAAATTTCATATTCAATATTTATATTGAATTTCAATTAAATTTAGAGTTTAACTAGATTAAACTTTAAAGAAGGGATAACATTTTCCAAACACAATTTTCTCCATTCACGTAATTTAAATATGAGACTTTATTAAGGGTCATATAAAATATTATTCACATATAATAAAATTATTAAAATAAAATTATTTCAAAAGTTGAAGTAAATATTTTTTTTGGAGAAAATATTAAAAATATTATATAAATTTTACTACTTAACTTTTATTTGATATATTTTTAAACATTTTATATTTTAACAATTACTAAAATTTATATCCACAATATCAATGTATTCTACTTTTTTTTGTCGTGATATAGGTAGGAACCCGCTTGATGATGGTCATTTTTCGCGCAAGGTCAATGTACAAAATCTCTCGAGGCAGTGACCAAAAGTTCAAAGTTGTAGACCCAATATAAAATTATAAATACTGTATTGAAGATGGTTACTTAAAGAAATATAATGAATTTAAGGTGTTGGAGTGATTTAATAACTAATGTAAGATTAAAGATTAAAAGAGATGAAAAATTAAATAGGGTTAAATAGGTAGTGTACGAGTCACGTATACATAGTCTGTCATCTATTCAAGATTTAAATATGTCACATTATAAACGTCACAAGTGAATATATCCATAAATAGATTCAGGATTTATTTTACTTGGGTCTAGTCCGATGTACTGCTAGTCCAATCAATTACATCTATGTCTCTATCTTCTGAGAGTCATTCACTCTGATACTTAAGACAAGATATCTCCCCAATTAAACTTGATAGATAACATATTAGTCTTCCAATCAGTTTGCTCATTTTCGATTAGACTAAGGACATGTTTAGATTCGTCTACTAACACAAACACAAACTGTCTTTCTGTATTATGATCTGACCACATAATACAGCTTAGTATCAGTTAAATATTAGACAACCAATTAGCAACATTTGCTTACATTTTGCTTTGCGTGCAAAAATCATGCGAAGACAATATACAAAGTATTAATGTAATTTATGAATAATTTTATTAACCAATTTGTTCGAAAAAATTACAAGTGTACTTAGATAAAAATACTACACTTAGGGTACCAAATCTAATAACTATGCCCCTTAACAAAGACACTTTAACTATTAGAGATTAAAGCAGGTAGAAAATGAGTCATTCTATTAGCCAAAAACTTGGTTATGCGCTTATAAATTGAGTTGCAATAAAAAATAGGTCGGAAATCTTTCACATAGATAGGGTTATCACATTTAGGAACCAAGGAAATTGAAATAGCATTAAAGGTAGCCAAAAGAGTGGAAGATGCAAAAAAATTCTGAGCAGACTTAAGAAAATTAGACCCCACTCTACCCCATGTTGATTTGAAGAAGAAAGTTGTGAAACCATCAGGACCAGGGGCTTTCTCATTCCCCTGCCCAAAAATAGCTGTATTTACTCCTCATTGGTAATAGGACTAGTCAACACATGATTAGCATCATTAGACAGTTTAAGCAGTAACCCTTGAAGCAAAGAATCGGGCACTTAACAACATTGGAATCAATTGTACCGAGAAGATGCTGATAAAACCCTAAAATCTCTGCAAAAATTTGACCAAAAGATTCCAAACTATTACTAGCTGCATCAAAAAGAGAATTAACAGTGTGTTTATTCCTCTTTACTGCAACAGTACTATGAAAAAGTTTAATGCTTTGATCCCCCTCCCTAATCCACTACACCCAAGTTTTTTGCCGATAAAAACATGCTTCGGCCTCTTGTAAAAGCAGAAGATTAGCTCTCACCTGATCCATATGACCAGCTCTAGCTAGATCACCCCACAACAAAGCACGTTACAAGCTCTCCAACTCCTTAGTCTTAGCCTTAACTCGAGCAGAAATATTAACAAAAGTCTCAATATTAAGCATCTTCAAGACAACCTTAAGTCTCTTAAGCTTGGTACATAAGTTCAACATAGGGTTACCATCCATAGTAGGCTACCAAGATTTAACAACAAGCTGTAAAAACCTATTATGCTTAGCCCATAAATTAAAGAATCAAAAAGGCTTAGGCAAGGGTTGCACAGGTCGCTCTAATAAAAAAGTAGGACAATGATCTGAACAACCAGGAGCAACAAACTCAACTTGTGAATGAGGCAGAAATTGCAACCAAGAAAAATATTTGGATTGTGTATATATATTAATAGGTAAAATGAATCATATATATTTTATATATACTACAAATTTTATGCGTGTGAAATAAAAGTTCCGGATAAATTTATTCACCAAAAAACAAAAGTTTGAAATCTACATATCTACAAAAAAAAAAGTTTAGGAAGAATTTGTTGACAAAAAAAAAAGTTTGGGAGGAATTTCTTCACCAAAAAAAATTTTTGGGATGAACTTATTCATCAAAAAGAAAATGGGATCAATTTATTCAACAAAAAAAATAGATGAACTTATTCAAAAAAAAAAAAAAAGCTTGGGATCAACTTATTCATAAAAAAAAACAATTAATTCAAAAAAAAGTTTGGTATCTACATATCTACACTAAGAAAATGGTTTGGGAAGAACTTATAAAAAAAAAAAAAGGAAGTTTGGGGTCAACTTACTCATCAAAAAGAAAAATTTGGGAAAAAAACAAGTTTGGGAACTACAACTACGTTAGATTAAATGGGAGGAAACTAAATGGAAACCACCATCACCGCTAATTTACTATAAATTCCAAACCTTCCACCCTCAAGAGTAGAACAAAGCTCCTTGACTAAAAAAGAGAAAAAAGAGAACAAAGCCAGAAACTAGGTCCCTGAAATCCGATGGACCTGCGATATTGTATCCCTCCCCTATTGAATTTGATCCTTTCTTTGTTCTTAAGCCCTTCCAACTCGGACGGTGATTCCTTAATCTTTGTCAAAAAAAATTCAATTATTGAGCTCCCATTCCTGTTTTTTGCACTCTTCTTTGTTCTACTCTTCCTCTTCATCTCTGCTGAGCTCCATTTCAACCTCAACCTTATCAGGTTTCGTACCAGAGATTTCTCCATTGCAGTAAGTGCATCCCTTTTAGCTTCCCTCTTTTTCCCACCTTCCCTCTTCTGGCCTTTCCATTTCTTCATCCTTCTCTCGTATCCATGCCATGGATTGTTGTTTGATCTTTTTAAACACCTTTTCAGCTGGTTTCATACCTTCCTTCACTCCCTTCCAACTTGGTCATTTAGCTTCACTCGCAATGAAGAAAGTTCAAGCTCACCGTCTCCTCTCCATGTTGGCGACATTGAAGAACATCCAACTTACGTAATCAAAATCGTCCCTAGCAATGAAGAAAATCCAAGCTTAGTAGTTAGCAGGGATTTTATTGTATAGTTGAAAGTATAAATTTGGATTATTCATACTTTTCTTTAAATTAGATGAAATAGGCGACCAGTTGCTGACCTTAAATGAACCAATTTTGTTTTTTGTTGCTTTTATCTTACTAGCAAAAATACACATATTATAAATAAAATTTTTTGTCTTTTTATCTCTTTTATTTAAAAACGTATGAAGAGTCAAATTTTGTCCGTGTCTCTACCCGTGTGCAATTTTCTGAGCATTCTGTTTTGAAATTTTTAAGTTGCAGGGGACACATGGCCGAACCACGCGCCCATGTGCTAGCCGTGTGGACTCAAAATGAGCCTTACAAATTAAGTTTACCAACCCTGCAAACTTAAACAACAAGCAACTCAATAACCAATTGTTCAACTAATCCAAAACACCACCAAACGTCTTTAAAACATGTCAAAACTAACAATCTAATGACATTTCTAATGTAAACTCTTAGGTATTTCACATATACTATCCAAACAATCCATTACAACACCATTCAAGCTAAATCAAATTTTCATATCATTTCAACCCTAATTTTGTTTAATTCATATCCACTTAGGTATCAATTTAAACATACCATATTATACCTCAACATATCATACATATATTCATGTTTATAACTAGCTAATAACATCTTATAACATTATTTACAATCATTTCCCAAAATGACATACATAAGACATCCTAGGTACATGCCATTACCAAAAGAAATATACTTAACCACTTTGAGTTCGGGATCAGCTTTGGATGCTTATTCAACGATCTGACTTTAACTTAACCTTCGCACAGAAACAAATTGTACGCTGAGTATAAACTCAGTGGTATTTCTATAATCCGAATACTTATTAAGCAAGAATTTATAATATTTACATATATAAGCACACATAACAAAAATCATTCAAACAAATAATCAATTTCATAAACGCTATAACAGATCGAATTTGACCCTAATCGGAACGGTGGTTTCGGGACCACAAATCCGAGTCTGAGAAATATTTTAATATTATATTTTGAGTCTATTATATGTGAATTGATGTGTGTGAAAGTGTCGTATGAAAATTTTATTGTTTAAGTGCTTAATTTGATTAAAAGGACTTAATCGTGTAATGCGTAAAAGTTGCATGCTAAAGTGAAAAGTGCTTATATGTGGATGGCTTTTTAATATGGAGTATTAAAAGTGAAATTAACCCATTTTATGAGTTAGTGGGTGGCAAAAGTCTAGTATAACCTTAAGTATTATATGGTTATTATTTTAGTATAAAGGTTATTTTGGTAAACCAAGTTATTTTAATATATATGTTAATTAAAACATAAAAAATGGCCATTATCATCTTTATTTGTTTTGGCGAATGTTTAGAAAAGAAATGGGGTTTTGCTTCCTTTGAATTTCTGCAACTTCAATCACAAATTCAAGGTTAGTTTGATTTCGATTCTTGATAATTTTACGTTTTGAGATCGTTGCTTGAACCGTAGCCACCCATGTTGTAATTTTTGAATCCAAGCATGTTTGATGTTCGGCTATTGATAGATTTATATAGTTTTTGATGTTTGATGGTGTTAGATAAAAGATAAGTTAAAATTAGTATATTATGTATTGGAAGTTTTGAAGAAATTTTGTTTTAGGGCCAAATTGTAAAAATAAAAATTAGAGAGGATTAAATGCAAAATAAATGAAAGAAATGGACCTATATGGTCCTTATACATATTCGCCCTTGTATAGTCTTAGCTAATTTGGTGTATTTTGTGTGTTATGCAAATAGGACTAAATTACAAAGTTTTGAAATATTAGGGGTAAAATAGTAATTTGCCCATTTATGTGCTTAGGGACTAAATTGAGATGAAATGTACTTGAATGAGCTAAATTTTAATGTGTTTTAGATCAAGAGCAAAGAAAAGCGGATTTAGATCGGGGAAAGACGAAGGTTCTCGAATAGTCAATTTGCACAGTCTATCGACAACCGAGGTAAGTCCTTAAGCAATTATATGTCTAAAATTATTTATGTGACTTAATGGATGATGAAATTTAAATGTTTTGAGAATATATATGTAAGATAGCCGAATGTAGCTAAATATTTTAGTAAGAAGTGTTGAAAAATTTTAATCGAATTGATAAGTTCATGTGATATGAATTAAGTATGGTTTGTATAATTCTGGTTAGCTTGTAATGTGAATGTGATGGAAGTAATATTGTATTTCGGGCTTCGAGCCTAGCAGGCTTCGTGCCGGTGATTTAATTCGGGCTTTAATGCTGCGTGCTTCGTCTTGGTGATTTAATTCAGCTTTAATGCTAGCGTGCTTCGTCTTTGATTTAATTCGGCTTTAATGCCTAGCGTGCTTTGTGCTTGATTTAATTCGGGCTTAAATGCCTAGCAGGCTTCGTGCCGGTGATATGCTATAAGTGGAGATTTTGTGAATCAAACAAGGTGAGAAATATATGTGGTTATGTACTAAATGTTCGGGTAAGAATTTGCCTACTATATTAGTAAGGAAGAAAGTGAGTTAAGTTCATTTTGTTTTGAATCAATTTGATGTGTAGAAATGGTCAATTGCTCAAGTTCTATAATATATAATGTTGAATCTATCATTGATGTGAATATACATAGCTTATATGTGAAGTTAATAAAGTATATGATCAGAGTAATATAGTGATGAAAATCGATACAAATGTGACCTTAGTATTCGGCTAGTGTATTCGATATATATATACATATATAGAGAAATTTATGTACAATATTATTAGTTTGAAAAGTTAAGTGTTTACTTGTATGTTCATTGTAAGTATATGTGCTTAGGACTTACTAAGCTAGTGAGCTTACTCTGTTTATGTCTGTGTTCTATTTTATAGATCAATAATTCAACTACGGGCTCAAGGGATCATCAAGACAGTCGACCACACTATCACTCTCTTTGGTATAGTTATGTTTTGTAAACTTTTGAATCAAAGGCATGTATAGGCTTTGTTTTGATAAATAATGAATGATGTTGGATTGTAAATATAAATATAGCCTTGCGAATAAAATTTGTTGCTTTTGGTTAAGTTTAGGTTTCATATTTTGATATAGTAGCTTGCATGATAATACTATTAGGTATGTGATTTCGGTCATGCTTTAAATCATATACAGAAAATGATCATATGGTATATATATATACATGATGTAAAAATTGGGATATGCTCTTAGCTAATGAGGATAAATGTTGATGCTAGATGATTTAAAGCATGTAATATGTAAGTAAGTTAATAGGTTGCTATATATTTATTTTTGAAAATGGTTTAGTAACGTTTGTTTATGTTGTTATTAAATTATCATGTTCGGATGTATCATGAAAGTTTAGTTCATATTATGTTATGTGTGAAATACATTAATGAGCAAATTGATGTGTACTCATCTATAGATATTCGGCCATGACTTTGTTAGTTGGGAGCTTAAATTTTCCATTGAGTGCTATCGTATGTTCATTCATGAGAAATAAATGGCTAAATCATTGATGTAATATTTAGCAAAGGTGTGCTTATGATGGAGTATATTTATGTAATGAACATTGCCGAATGTGACAAGAAATTATGAGATAAATGAGTAGATTAAAATATATATGTATAATCGAATGAGGATAAGTATATAAGTCAATGTTATAATTGTATGTGGTTTAGAAATGAGAAATGAACTTGTTTTGAAAGTAATGTATATGTTTAGTATTGATATATGTTTAAATGTGTTGTTGATAGTAAAAATGAAATAAATGAACAAGTTCCATTTGTCTATTCGGCCTTTTTCTTTAAAATGACCAAATGAATAGTACTCTATAGTTTGAATGAGTTTACTTATTTTATTATGTATAATGCAATTGATATTATATTTGTGATGACTTGTTTAATTGTAATATCATTACTTAAGTATTGAGATTCAATTGATTAAATGAACTTGGTGGTTAGAAGAGTAGCATCTGTTAACCCTACTCCGGCGACGGATATGGGTGTTACATTTTATTGGTATCAGAGCTACGGTTTAGTCGATTCTAGGACTATCGTAGTACGTAAGAGTCTAGCTATACATGCCTTTGAATTTTATATGTGATAGTGTGGGGACTTCTGACAATTTCAATTGTATTTTATATAGTAAATGGATTCCGATCCCGATAGAGCCGTAGCGGATGATGTGGAGAGTGTTGCGCCTGGTCACGCACATGGATCAACGCCATTAGACTCTCAACCAGTTACGGGTAACCACGAGGGAGAGGCTAAACAAGCCTTCTACCAAATGATGAATGAATGGTTTACCCAGTTTGTTCAGAATAATCCGGCTGTACAACAACCTCCACCCCCGAATAATCCAACTTCGGTACCTTCAGCACCCCCGATAATAGATCCAATGAGATCTAGTAGGCCTCCGGTTGATAAAATCAAAAAATTTGGGGCCGAAGAATTCAAGGCTAATGATGATGATGATGCAGAGCGAACGCTTGATAACACTATTCGGGTACTTGATGAGCTATCTTGCACTCCGCATTTAATGTTTGAAATGTGCTATATCTTTACTTGGGACACCGCTTATCACGGTGGAATACACTAGTATCGTGGTTCCAAAAGAAAAAGTGACATGGAATTTCTTCCGAATGAATTCGCAAGAAATATATCACCAGAGGTTCATCAACCGAAACGTAAAGAATTTCTTGAACTAAAACAGGGCAAATGACGGTGGATCGAATATGAGCGAAAATTTGTCGATTGAGCCGATATGCTCGGGAGTGTGTATCAACTGAAGCCATTATGTGCAAAAGGTTTGAAGATGGTTTGAATGAAGATTTAAAGTTACTTGTTGGCATTCTTGAAATCAAAGAGTTTGTGACATTAGTCGAACGAGCTTGCAAAGCTGAAGAACTTGGGAAGGAGAAAAGAAAGGCTGAGACAGAAGCTAGAGACACTCGTAAAAGACTGTCGGGTAAGAATTTCCATTCCACATCTAAGAAGTTTAGAGATGACTTCAGCCGACATAAAGCTACTTCGGATTCACCTAGACGTGATCGACCTCAAGTGAGCTCCCGAGCTACCTCGATGGCCAGTGTTGATAACGTTCCACAAAATCGAGTTGAATGCAAACATTGTGGAAAATGGCATTCTGGGAGTTGTAGAGTTCGTGATCGGTCCTGCTTTAAATGTGGATCCTCAGACCATTTTATTCGAGAGTGCTCGATGTTAGCTGAAAGCGAATCGACGCAGAACTCTAGACCGAGCAGTGCATCATCACGGGGCAGACCACCCAGGCATTCTAGCAATGTAGGTGGTAGTCACAGAGGGACGAAGAACACGGCAGTTCGATCTGAGGCTAGAGCTCCAGCTAGAGCTTATGTTACTCGAGCTAGAGGATCTTGCTTCTCCAGATGTCATTACTGGTACTTTTACCCTTTATGATACTCACTGTAATTGCATTGATTGATCCCGGTTCGACCCATTCATATGTATGTGAAACTCTGGTATTCAAGAAGACTCGCCATTGAGTCTCATGAGTTTGTGATTCAGCGTGTCCAACCCTTTGGGTAGATGTGTGTTTGTTAATAAAGTGTGTAAAGGTTGTCCATTGATGATTCGGGATTTTTGCTTCCCAGTCGATTTAATGTTGTTGCCTTTCGATGAGTTTGATATAATTTTGGGAATGGATTGGTTAACTTCACATGATGCAGCGGTGAATTGCAAAAGAAAGCTTATTGATTTGAGACATCAGAATGGTGAGATCATTAAATTGAATCCATTGATTTAAGTGGGTTTCCTACAATTATATCATCGATGTTAGCCCAGAAGTATATGGAAAAAGGGTGCGAAGTTTATTTGGCTTATGTACTAGATAATAAATTGTTTGAGAGACAGATTGAATCTGTACCGATTGTATGTGAATACCCAGATGTGTTTCCTAAAGAACTACCAGGTTTACCCCCAGTACGAGAGATTGAGTTTGGCATTGAATTAGCACCGGGAACGACTCCGATATCAATAGCTCCATATCGGATGGCACCTACTGAGCTAAAAGAGTTGAAAGCACAGTTGCAAGAGTTAACAGATAGGGGCTTTGCACGACCAAGTTTCTCTCCTTGGGGTGCACCAGTTCTTTTTGTGAGAAAGAAAGATGGAACGATGCGAATGTGTATTGATTATCGGCAACTGAATAAGGTAACTATAAAGAATAAGTACCCGTTACCTCGGATTGATGATTTGTTTGATCAGTTGAAAGGGGCTTCAGTATTTTCGAAGATAGATTTGAGATCGGGTTATTATCAGTTGCGAGTCAGAGATTCAGATGTGCCAAAGACTGTATTCCGGATGAGGTACGGACATTTTGAGTTTTTGGTTATGCCTTTTGGGCTTACTAATGCACCTGCTGTTTTTATGGATTTGATGAATCGGGTTTTTAGATAGTTTTTGGATCAATTTATGGTAGTGTTTATTGATGACATATTGATTTACTCCAAAGATGAAATCAAACACGCTGAGCATTTGAGATTAGTGCTACAAACTTTAGGAAATCAGTAGTTGTATGCGAAGTTCAGTAAGTGTGAGTTCTAGATGAAAGAGGTCAGCTTTTTGAGACATGTTGTTTCAGCATCAGGTATTCGAGTTGATCCGAACAAAATCTCAGCTATACTTGATTGGAAGCCACCGAAAAATGTTTCTTAGATTCAAAGTTTTCTGGGACTTGCGGGTTACTATCGACGATTTGTGAAAGGTTTTTCTATGATAGCTACCCCGTTGACAAAGTTATTGCAGAAAGATGTCAAGTTCGAGTGGTCAGAAAAGTGTCAGAAAAGTTTTGATTAGCTGAAAGCCCTTTTGACAGAAGCTCGAGTGCTAGTTCAGCCTGAATCGGGTAAAGAATTTGTTGTTTATTCTGATGCTTCTTTAAATGGTTTGGGCTGCGTTTTGATGCAGGAAGGCAAAGTCATAGCCTACGCTTCAAGACAACTGAAGCTGCATGAAAGAAATTACCCGACGCATGACTTAGAACTTGCAGCTATTGTGTTCGCACTGAAAATTTGGCGTCATTATTTATTTGGCGAGAAATGTCACATTTATTCAGATCATAAAAGTTTAAAGTATTTGATGACTCAGAAAGATCTAAATTTGAGACAATGTAGATGGTTAGAATTGCTGAAAGACTATGAGTTGGTGATTGACTACTATCCGGGAAAAGCTAATGTTGTTACGGATGCGTTAAGTCGAAAATCATTGTTTGCTCTTCGTGTAATGAACGCATGGATGGCTATGTCTGGAGATGGTTCAATCATAGCCGAGTTGCAAGCAAGACTGATGTTTATTCAGCAGATTTGTGATGCATAGAAAGTTGACAAAGATTTGATTGCTAGTCGAATTCAGTGTGAAAAAGATGCAGAATCAGATTTTCAAATTGATACAAATGACTGTTTGAATTTTAAAAGCCGAATGTGTGTTCCGAAGAACTCAGATTTGATATAGATGATCCTGAGTGAGGCCCATAGTGGTCGATTATCAATACATCCGGGTAGCACAAAGATGTATAATGATTTGAAACAGTTCTATTGGTGGCCGGGCATGAAACGGGATATATCTGAATTTGTTTCGAAGTGCTTAATTTGTCAGCAAGTAAAAGCCGAGCATCAAGTGCCTTCTGGGTTACTTCAGCCGATCATGATACCTAAATGGAAATGGGATAGAATTACAATGGATTTTGTATCCGGTCTTCCTATGACATCGAATAAGAAAGATGCGATCAGGTTATAGTTGATAGACCGACTAAATCACTCATTTTGTGCCAAGACGTCATGACTATTCACTTGATAAACTTGTTTGAATTGCACGTATCACAGTTGTGAGATTGCATGGTGTACCGAGTTCCATTGTTTCGCATGAGACCCGAGATTCACATCGCAGTTTTGGAAGAAGTTGCAAGATGCTTTAGGTACTAAACTTCATTTTAGTACTGACCTTCCATCCGTAGATGCATTTGGCCATCCGAAGCGAACTATTCGGATACTTGAAGACATGTTGAGATGTTGTGTTCTCGAGTTTGAAGGTACGTGGGAGCGGTACCTACCTTTGATTGAATTTGCTTATAATAATAGTTTTCAATCAAGTATCAAAATGGCACCTTATGAAGCCTTATACGGTAAAATGTCGAACACCATTATCTTTGATGAGCTCAATGAAAGTAAGATACACGGGTTGATTTGATTAAAGAGATCGAATGAAAGTGGCCATAATCAAAGATAATTTGAAAGTCGCATCGATCGACAAAAGTCCTATGCTGATTTGAAACGTAAAGACATTGAATTTCGGTAGGAGATTGTGTATTCTTAAAAGTTTCCCGTGGAAGAAAGTACTCGATTTGGTCGGAAGGCAAGTTGAGTCCGAGATTTATCGGACCGTATGAAATCATTGAACGTATTGGGCTGTTGCTTATAGATTGAGATTGCCCTCGAGTTAGAAAAGATACATGACGATTTCACGTTTCGATGCTTCGTAAGTACAGATCAGATCCGTCTCATGTGATCACACTGGCAGAGATTGAAATCCAATCTGATTTGACATATGATGAAGAACCGATCCGTATCTTAGCTCGGGAAATAAAAGAGTTGAGAAATAAAAGAATTTCGTTAGTGAAGGTTCTATGGAATCGTCACAGAGTTGAAGAGGCTACGTGAGAGCCTGAGGATTCAATGAAACAACAATATCCGACCTTAATTAACGGTAAGATTTTCGGGGACGAAAATCCTTAAGGGGGGAGAGTTGTAACAGACCGAATTTGACCCTAATCGGAACGGTGGTTTCGGGACCACGAATCCAAGTCTGAGAAATATTTTAATATTATATTTTGAGTCTATTATATGTGAATTGATGTGTGTGAAAGTGTCGTATGAAAATTTTATTGTTTAAGTGCTTAATTTGATTAAAAGGACTTAATCGCGTAATGCGTAAAAGTTGCATGCTAAAGTGAAAAGTGCTTATATGTGGATGGCTTTTTAATATGGAGTATTAAAAGTGAAATTAACCCATTTTATGAGTTAGTGGGTGGCAAAAGTCTAGTATAACCTTAAGTATTATATGGTTATTATTTTAGTATAAAGGTTATTTTGGTAAACCAAGTTATTTTAATATATATGTTAATTAAAACATAAAAAAATGGCCATTATCATCTTTATTTGTTTTGGCCGAATGTTTAGAAAAGAAATGGGGTTTTGCTTCCTTTGAATTTCGGCAACTTCAATCACAAATTCAAGGTTAGTTTGATTTCGATTCTTGATAATTTTTACGTTTTTGAGATCGTTGCTTCGAACCGTAGCCGACCCATGTTGTAATTTTTGAATCCAAGCATGTTTTATGTTCGGCTATTGATAGGTTTATATAGTTTTTGATGTTTGATGGTGTTAGATAAAAGATAAGTTAAAAATTAGTATATTATGTATTGGAAGTTTTGAAGAAATTTTGTTTTTAGGGCCAAATTGTAAAAATAAAAATTAGAGAGGGCTTAAATGCAAAATAAATGAAAGAAATGGACCTATATGGTCCTTATACATATTCGGCCCTTATATAGTCTTAGCTAATTTGGTGTATTTTGTGTGTTATGCAAATAGGACTAAATTACAAAGTTTTGAAATATTGGGGGTAAAATAGTAATTTGCCCATTTATGTGGTTAGGGACTAAATTGAGATGAAATGTACTTGAATGAGATAAATTTTAATGTGTTTTAGATCAAGAGTAAAGAAAAACGGATTTAGATCGGGGAAAGACGAAGGTTCTCGAATAGCCGATTTGCACGGTCTATCGACAACCGAGGTAAGTCCTTAAGCAATTATATGTCTAAAATTATTTATGTGACTTAATGGATGATGAAATTTAAATGTTTTGAGGATATATATGTAAGATAGCCAAATGTAGCTAAATATTTTAGTAAGAAGTGTTGAAAAATTTTAATCGAATTGATAAGTTCATGTGATATGAATTAAGTATGGTTTGTATAATTCTGGTTAGCTTGTAATGTGAATGTGATGGAAGTAATATTGTATTTCGGGCTTCGAGCCTAGCAGGCTTCGTGCCGGTGATTTAATTCGGGCTTTAATGCTAGCGTGCTTCGTCTTGGTGATTTAATTCGGCTTTAATGCTAGCGTGCTTCGTCTCGATGATTTAATTCGAGCTTTAATGCCTAGCGTGCTTCGTGTTGGTGATTTAATTCGGGCTTAAATGCCTAGCAGGCTTCGTGTCGGTGATATGCTATAAGTGGAGATTTTGTGAATCAAACAAGGTGAGAAATATATGTGGTTATGTACTAAATGTTCGGGTAAGAATTTGCCTACTATATTAGTAAGGAAGAAAGTGAGTTAAGTTCTTTTTGTTTTGAATCAATTTGATGTGTAGAAATGGTCAATTGCTCAAGTTCTATAATATATAATGTTGAATCTATCATTGATGTGAATATATATAGCTTATATGTGAAGTTAATAAAGTATATGATCAGAGTAATATAGTGATGAAAATCGATACAAATGTGACCTTAGTATTCGGCTAGTGTATTCGATATATATATACATATATAGAGAAATTTATGTACAATATTATTAGTTTGAAAAGTTAAGTGTTTACTTGTATGTTCATTGTAAGTATATGTGCTTAGGACTTACTAAGCCGTTGAGCTTACTCTGCTTATGTTTGTGTTCTATTTTATAGATCAATAATTCAACTACGGGCTCAGGGGATCATCAAGACAGTCGACCACACTATCACTCTCTTTGGTATAGTTATGTTTTGTAAACTTTTGAATCAAAGGCATGTATAGGCTTTGTTTTGATAAATAATGAATGATGTTGGATTGTAAATATAAATATAGCCTTGCGAATAAAATTCATTGCTTTTGGTTAAGTTTAGGTTTCATATTTTGATATAGTAGCTTGCATGATAATACTATTAGGTATGTGATTTCGGTCATGCTTTAAATCATATCTGAAAAATGATCATATGGTGTATATATATATACATGATGTAAAAATTGGGATATGCTCTTAGCTAATGAGGATAAATGTTGATGCTAGATGATTTAAAGCATGTAATATGTTAGTAAGTTAATAGGTTGCTATATATTTATTTTTGAAAATGGTTTAGTAACGTTTGTTTATGTTGTTATTAAATTATCATGTTCGGATGTATCATGAAAGTTTAGTTCATATTATGTTATGTGTGAAATACATTAATGAGCAAATTGATGTGTACTCATCTATAGATATTCGCCATGACTTTGTTAGTTGGGAGCTTAAATTTTCCAAAGAGTGCTATCGTATGTTCATTCATGAGAAATAAATGGCTAAATCATTGATGTAATATTTAGCAAAGGTGTGCTTATGATGGAGTATATTTATGTAATGAACATTGCCGAATGTCACAAGAAATTATGAGATAAATGAGTAGATTAAAATATATATGTATAATCGAATGAGGATAAGTATATAGGTCAATGTTATAATTGTATGTGGTTTAGAAATGAGAAATGAACTTGTTTTGAAAGTAATGTATATGTTTAGTATTGATATATGTTTAAATGTGTTGTTGATAGTAAAAATGAAATAAATGAACAAGTACCATTTGTCTATTCGGCCTTTTTCTTTAAAATGACCAAGTGAATAGTACTCTATAGTTTGAATGAGTTTACTTATTTTATTGTGTATAATGCAATTGATATTATATTTGTGATGACTTGTTTAATTGTAATATCATTACTTAAGTATTAAGATTCAATTGATTAAATGAACTTGGTGGTTAGAAGAGTAGCATCTGTTAACCCTACTCCGGCGACGGATATGGGTGTTACAAACGCATCATTCATAACGTTTTCAATTCTCATCTCTTACTCTTTCAATCTCATAATTGCTATTCAAATAGCTTTTCTCAATAGGATACACATATCATCTCACTATATTAATAACCATTTCATGAACTGTATCAAAAACCATTCCATGAACCCATTGGTTCATACATTTCAATTTCATAACTCAATTCAATATCCTAATCCAATTCATGTTCAAAATCATCCAATATCATTCATATTGTCAATTCATTTATTTACCTCTATTAACAAGACTCAGACTTTGGCAGATACACAGATCCAACCAAAACACACCAGTATGACACCCAGTGCCTTATCGAATAATTCGAAGTAATAGATTGACACACAATATCTCATCGGCCATGCCGAAGTAAGTTGGTACCCAGTACCTCATCGAATTTATCCGAAATAATAGTTTGACACCCAGTGCCTTATCGACTCGAAGTCGAAGTATCCCTGAACACTTCCAATCCTATGGTATGCCAACTATATCAGACTCAGCCCGATACAATTAATAGGATTTTCAATTTCATTTTCTCAATTCAATTTCAATCAAAATCCATACCATTCACAAATTTTCATAATTTCAATTCAACTATTTACATATGCTGATAAAATTCAATTCCATTCAATTCAATATCACAATATTAATTACTTACCTCAATCTATTTACCATACACATTAAGTAATAAATTCAACAATTAATTATTAAATTTGGATTATAGAAATACAAAACGTAATTTCCCGAGTCACTCCTCGTCAACTTTCTCTTTTCCTTTCTTAGCCGAGGTCCCCAGCACAATGGTAGCTACGAAAATTAAAACAAGTTAAAATCATCAATACAATACAATTTCACATTGAATATTTCAATTTATATTCAACTTTTGCATAAATTCTAATTTAGTCCTTAAATCAAAATTAACTCTTTTTCTTCCAAAACTAATTCCATATCTTATTCAATTCCCACTTTAGACTAATTTCAACTTTCAAATTTCACCATAAACCCTAATTTTGAAATTCTCTCAATTTAGTCCTTATTACTCAAAACTTATAATTTGTTTTACAATTCAATCCCTTTTTCAATTCTAACTTGAAATTCTATCAATTTAACCCCTAACACTTCAATTTATTCAACATGAACAACTTCTAAAAATCTACTAACTTCAAAATTTTTAACATAAATCAAGAAATATTTTGTTCTAGGATTCTAAAATATCAAAATTACAAAAAAAGGGACTAAATTGACATACCAATCAAACTTTGAACCTTAAAACCCTAAATTTTCCTTTCTTTCTTTCTTTCCTTTCTTTTCCCCTGTTTCGTTTTCTGCTAATGCTTTTCAATTTTTTTTCTTTATTGTTTTATTTATTATTTAGTTATTATTATTATTAAACTATTATAATATAATAGAATATAATAATATTTTCTTAAATAATAAGTAAGTATATATATGTATTATAAATGTATGTATGTATTTATTACACATGTATATTACCATTATCATATAATTGTCACAATTTAGTTTATTTATTTATTTATTTAGTCCCTTAACTTTTCTCTATTCTATAATTCAACTTTTATTTTATATGCAATCTAGTCCTTATACCTAATTATTCTTAATTTCAACTAATTCACCTAGCCAAAACCTAATTAACCACACAACTAACTTCGTAAATATTGAATCCGTTTAAGAAAACAGAGATCCAAAAATACATTTTTCGATTACCCGACTATCGAGTCATTACAGTATGAGTTTTAGTTGGTTTTTGACCTGAATATAATATAATAAGAAATGTTTGTAATTTATGATTGTTTGATCGATAACCTTCGATAATGTTCTGAAACCCTATTCTGGCGAAGGATGTGAGTTAGGGGTGTTACATCTTCATTTTAGTTTTTGATAAAACTTTTGTTTTGACTCAAAAAAAAAATACTACTAATTGAATTTTTATTTAATTATTTTGTGTGTTCAAACATATCTTTAAAATTTAAATAAAAAAGTATGAAATAAGATAAGTATATACATAGCTATATCACTATATATGCAAATTATCTTCTTCTTTTTAAATTCATATTACCATATTTTACTTTTACCCAAAACTATCAAAACTAATATAAAATATAATAATAATAAAATTAAAATTAAGAAATAAATAAATGTTTAAAAATCAATATTTATTTTTATCAAACACTGTATTTATATTTAATACTTATTTATTTTACTAATTTACAAAATAATTTTTAATATAAATTCGGTATTTTATAAAATTCAACACTTGATTCTTTAGCATTTAATTTTTCAATGCATCAAACAACACTTTAGTTACGGACAATTTCTTCAATACCAAGACAAAGTAGTGGAATATAAAAACTAATAGAAATGTTCATGGATCATGTAGGGCTAGGCAGAGACCCAATTCCATAAAAAAAAACTCTATGCTTGGGTTGAACCCAACGAAATGGCCCATGTTGAATGGAGGGTCCGCGCTGCACAATAGTAAAATGAATGGATAACCTGGCGTTTATACATTGAGAGAGTAGGAATTGAGCTTCAACGACGTTGTTCAAAATAATCTTTTATTTCAATTTTAAGAAAAAGAAATGTTGCGTGATATTGAAGGATAGGTTTGAATTTATAAAAACTAATAATTTGTAAAATACATATGGTTGTGAGAGGGAGGATAAGTTTTTCATTTTTTTTTTTCTAATACTAATATTAGAAAGTGAAGAAAGTGAGGTGTTTTTATGGTTGAAATAAAATGAGTTGTATTTTTAGTTGTTTTGAATGAAGTTCTCATGATTCAAGGAAAAGTTGGGTATTAGCTCTTGGAATATAGAAGAATATCTCTATGTATATCTTTTCATTTACAATTGGAGAACGTGGCGTTTATACATGGCTGCCTGATTAAAACGACGGATATTGGGAGAGTAGTAATGGCGCGTGGGGTCAACCTTTGCTGCAAGTTTGCCAAGTTATTGAAATGGAAAACGTAAATTGGAATAGCATGCAGATAAAGAAAATTATAATGGAAACATGAAGCAAAAGAATATGGATTTGAGATACACTGTATCACTCCTCTTTTCAATTTCATTTTGTTTGTGTTCCCAAGCCCTTCCATACTTGCACTCCTGTTCCATCTACTCTTCCTCTTTGCCTCCGCTCACCTCCCTCTAAACCTCAATCCCATCCGCTTTCGTACCGGAGATTTCTCCATTGCGGTAACTGCATCACTTTTAGCTTCCCTCTTTTTCCCACCTTCCCTCTTCTTCCCTTTCCCTTCCTTCATCCTTCTCTCCTCTCCCTTCCATGGACTGTTGTTTGATCTTTTTAAACACCTTTTCCGCTGGTTTATTGGCCTCCTTCACTCACTTCCAACTTATTCCATTACCATTTTTATTCACAAACAAGAGACTTCAAGTTCACCTTCTCCTCTCCAAGTCGACATTGAAGTTGGACGCATAGATGACCAAGTAACAGCAGAACACGGCGACAGTGGCAGTGAAGAAAGTTGAAGCTCAGGGCCTCCTCTTCAAGTACGAAATGAAGTTGGTTGCATACAAGAACACATCTACTGTACTATACAAAGGCCTCGTATCGTTATTTATATATATATATATATATATATATATGCGAGTATTTTCCCCTCGTACGCAAAAAAAAAAAAAAATTGCGTGGCTGCAATTGTTCTTTTAATATTTTAATTACAAGGTTTTTCTTCTTGACCCCAAAAAATTAGTTACACATCTGAAAAGGTTTTGGTTGTCAAAAACTAAGGTAAGGATGATTGTAATGAAATCTGACTGGTGGGATTATAATTATTAGAAAAGTTACTTTAGTGTAGATTAAAAAATACCGGAATATGTTGAGAACTAAATTCTACGAGAATCGGTGCGCGAACCAGACTGAAAGGGGATCTCCAACAACAATTTTAGTAAGGAAAGCCATAGAAATGAAAGATCTAGATGGGAAATAGCTTTTTAGAAAATAGAAATCCGTCATTCCAGAAAGAAATTATGAAGAGAGAGAGTATTAATAGATTTCAAGCATTTTAATTGGGTAATAGCATCGGTGGTTAGTTTTTAATTTAAAGTTAGACTATTAATGTTCCAATAATATCTAGATTTCATTTCTGTTTTTGTTTTTTCGAATTTTTTGGGCTTCTTTTTCTGTTTTGTTAGTATTTGGTGTTACTTTGTATCTGTTTTTATTAATAAAAGCCCAATCAATATGTTATTCAAAAATATATATATATATTAATTAAAATCCTTAAAAATTACATTAACTAAGTATTTTCTTAAATATACAATTGTAATTTATGAATTTACCTCTACTAAATAAATTTAAAATTATTTTAGATTTATAATTTTAATTGAAAGTAGATGTATTTCAAATTTATCTTGCATATATTTTCTAAATATAATATTAATACATATATAAAATCATGTATATATAAAACTTGTTTTGAAATAAATTTAAAAAAATTTACTTAAAAATCACATTTTGTTTTAACTAAAAGTTAAGTAATTGGAATAAAAAAATAGTTAGATTTCAAATATTGCTTTGAGCAAATTACAAATAATTAAATCATAGTTGTCCGAATTTATAACCTCACTTTGTCATTTCTGTCATGTTTGATAGCTACATATTTCGCCTAGTTAAAGGACACGTGTTTGGGACTTAATTTCGCCTCACGTTCTTCTTATAAATACAAACCTTCCACCCTCAAGAGTCGATCAGAGGTCCTTGACCGAAAAAGAGAACAAAGCCAGAAACCAGGTCCCTGAAATCCAATGGGACTGCGATACTGTATCCCTCCCGTGTTGAATTTGATCCTTTCTTTGTTCTTAAGCCCTTCCAACTCGGACGGTGATTCCTTAATCCTTGTCAGAAAATTTTCAATTATTGAGCTCCCATTTCAGTTTGTTGCACTCTTCTTTGTTCTACTCTTCCTCTTCATCTCTGCTGACGTCCCTCTCAACCTCAACCTTATCAGGTTTTGTACCAGAGATTTCTCCATTCCAGTAAGTGCATCCCTTTTAGCTTCCCTCTTTTTCCCACCTTCTCTCTTCTGGCCTTTCCATTTCTTCATCCTTCTCTCCTATCAAATGCATCCTTTTTAGGTTCCCTCTTTTTCCCACCTTCCCTCTTCTGGCCTTTCCATTTCTTCATCCTTCTCTCCTATCCATGCCATGGATTGTTGTTTGATCTTTTTAAACACCTTTTCCGCTGGTTTCATGCCTTCCTTCACTCCCTTCCAACTTGGTCATTTAGCTTCACTCGCAACGAAGAAAGTTCAAGCTCACCGTCTCCTCTCCATGTCGGCGACATTGAAGAAAATCCAACTTACGTAATCAGAATCGTCCCTAGCAAAGAAGAAAATCCAAGCTTAGTAGTTAGCAGGGATTTTATTGTATAGCTGAAACTTGAAAGTATAAATTTGGATTATTCATATTTTCTTTAAAGTAGATGAAATAGGCGGCCAGTTGCTGGTCTTAAATGAACCAATTTTGTTTTTTGGTTGCTTTTATTATCTTTGTAGCAAAAACACACATATAATAAATAAAAAGGTAAATTTGACCAATAATCACTCAATTTTAGGTTAATTGACAATACAATTACTCAAATTTTAATTCAGTCACTAAACTTTCTAAAAATAATAAAAAAGTGACCGCAAACCCTTTTCCTTTACATTGGCATTCGCTTGGTTTAATCAGCGCTGTGAATGAGTCTAATGGCTGAAGCCCTTGTTTTGGGGTTTAATTTTCTGTGTTTTTGTATGATGGAGCTTCTGTTACCTTTTCACTTTCTGTTTTAGGGCCTTCCTTCCTTGCTTTGGGTATGGCCTTGCTTGAACAGGAAAAACAAAAATCTATTATCACTCTGTTTCAGATCTAGGAACCCCTTTTTTTTTCCCTTCATTTGATTTCCCATAAACATGTTGAGAGATCTGACGTTGATGACGAGGCTCAGCTTAAAAAGAAGCCTGAAATCACCCTCGTCATCACTTGCGCCTTCCCAGACTTCGTCCGACTTTGGTGTTTACTTTATTTATCTCGATTTTTGTAGTCTGGACTTGCTTTGCCCAAAAAATTTAAGGGTGACAAGTTCACCAAAGCAATACTGGCTTTTGCCTTGCCCTGCTTGCTGCTGATGATTCAACCAGTACAAGGGGCTGCCAAAACCCCAACATTACAGCATGGAACATTTGGGAGGAGCAATAATGCTCCTTCGACACACCCTCCACCTGTTAATGACCCGACTAGGGGTTGCAATGCCGAAAACAGTTGTCGACTGTTTACTCTGAGTCTTGAAAACCGCAGGTGGGTGAAATGAAAATCCATGTTAATGTTCATTCATTTTCACTTCAATACTGTTCCCCTGATGTTGAAAGTGTTGATACAGAGGAACTCCAGTTGAAGCTGTTGCCAATGTTACGATGGCGGAAGGAACTTTGAACCACAGAGAGCCAGGTACCGAGGCCATAGCTGCTGGGATTGCCACTTGGTTCTCGAACAAGACTGAGTCCAATAGCAAAACATATGGTGGGGAAGAGGGAGAGGGATGGGAGAGCAGTGATAGGGGATGGAAAATGACAGATCCATTAAGATTGTAACAGAAAACGGCAGTCTGATATGTCTATAACGAAAAAGAATTAGTGGTGAATATTTTATTATTTTTTGAAAGATGAGTGATTAAATTAAAATTTGAGTGATTATTTTGTCAATTAACTCAAAATTGAGTGAATGTTGATTTGTAATTTATCCTAAATAAAATTTTTTGCCTTTTTATTTATTTTCTTTAAAAATGTAGGAAGAGTTGAATTTTGTCTTTTTTTGGGGTGTGGGGTGTCTTTTTATTAGCAAAAAAACACAAATATGAAGAGAGAAAATATAAGGTGGTAAGAAAGTGGTATGTGATTGAAGAAATGGTTGAAAGTCAAAAAGGAAATTATTTAGTTTTTGCAAATAGGCACCTCAATATAAATTTCAGATTACAGATACAAGAAGAAAATCCATAACAATTGCGAAGTAGAGGGATTTGGTCATGTTGTTCATAATCTACTAAAACATCCACCAGTTCTTTCGTGTACTAAATGTTATTACAGGTTGTGGAAGTTCCGACTTTGAAGAGAGGCAAGCATGGTGACGCAAAATGTCACTTTCTTGGAATTTATATCTTCACTTGAAAAAAGCTCCAAGATATTGTTCCCTGATTAGTCATAAAATATGCTCCAATACCTCGTGCGATCTATCTTGAGAACCGGATAACCGTCCCGAGCCAGTCGTCTGGTATGTCATGTCTCAGTTCTCCCCTCAATGCTCTCAATGAGTGGCTTGTGGCGGCCTGAAAATTTTGCAAACAGTGCATTGGGGCCAATGAGCCAATTAAGCCTATGGTTTAGATATGGAAAAAGCATTGCCGTTTACCTTCACTATGTAAACGTCAATTCCGAGCTTTGCAATCATTGCAGCTTCTGATATTTTGGTCACCATTCCCCCAGTCGTATCATGAGCTGCTACCGTTATTTCAACTGTTTGACAAATCAATATTTTCAGTTCATCATACAGTCTTGGTCGATAAAAGCATAGCTAAAAAGCTCTTCTCTCCATTATATTCGAAGTTCATGCAAATGATGATAAGGAAAATGTACCTTGCTTGTTCATGCTTTGCGGAGTTGGTTTCACAACGGACCACTTTCCATCTTCATCCACGGCTGATATAAACACGAATATTGTCATAACCATCAAGATTTATGCAAGTGGTGGATTTGCAGTTAATAGCAAGAGGCTCACCTATTTCTCTTAAGAGAACAGCATTTGGATCGGTTGGTGGTCGGTCATATACACCCGAAACATCAGTCTTATATACCACATTAATTGGAAAACAAGCATGGAACAATGTTAAACATCTACAATGCAGTGTGAATAAACCGATTTTAGGAGCATGTAACAAGAGATCAATGGAATTCACTAGACGGCTGAAGGATACAAGAAAGATGACATATTCCGGCCTCAGGTGTTCCGCAAGATGACGGATGATAACATCTCCGCTCAAAATGGTGCATCCCTGATTTTACAAGTTATCATATAGGTCCAATATGAGAAATAACAAAATCCTAAATTTGGAAATGCTTAGAGATATCATACCAGACGGTCATCAAGTACTGCATCTCCGTGTAAAACCTATAAAAACATAATAAAATAAAATGATATTAGACAATTTATAGGAAACGTACAACAAGGTCATAATTCGATAGATGCTGCATTGTCAGATATTGAACCTGCTCTATCAACAAATTATGGAATTCGAACAAACTTACAGGGATAAAGCCTGAGTCAATCGCTTTGGCTACTCCCAACAAATCAGCAGAAGCTACCTGAAGAAACATATGGGTTAAAGGTTATAGAAAACATAAAAGGAAGAGGAAGTTGGCACCTTAATTGATGTTGATTTGTAATCTAACAAACAACTCTTTAGATGCTTCTAACATTTCTTTCGGAGGTTGACCATCCACATGAATACGGAGACATTCCGATAGAAGGAATACCCTCTGCAAGAAGAGCAAAAAACTTGGAATACTGACATCTTGGTCGTTTTGAGAAACAGAGTGCAGAAAATGAGGCCAGAAAAGCAGAAAATTGCAAGCATTCAAAGGCAGAAATTTCAGCTCACAAAAGAAGTGTGATACAAAAACTAACATAGAAGTTTGTTGAATATTTTAGTCTAAATACATTGGTCTATTCTCTACAATGATGATCCCCGTACGCATCTAATATTCAACAAAAGTTGCACAATAACAAATGATAACTTGAACGAATTAACAGTCTGTGTTTCCTGAAATTCTGGTATTCTTAAGACAAAATCTAACATTCTATATGTGTAAACTCGAACATTGCAATAAGTTCTATTTTGAAAATTAGAAATAATCAAGGCTAATCTCACAATTGAAGCAGCAACACGGAACACAAATAGATCTAGCACATTGAATGACTATTGTTAGCTACATCTGCTAGTCTTAACAAATTAGAGATCCATACCTCTAGCTAGTGCTCGAACAATTTCAAGATTAAGAGTCGTGACCTGGAAAGAAACCACACCAAAAACATTAAGTACCAAATGCGAAAACGGGTTTATTTTCCTCAATAATCTGTAAGATCACTGCAAGTGCTACAAATGAACTAAGTGAAGCTTCAATTGCAGTTTTGCTTAGTATTCGATTTTTTTCATAAGCAAATCAATGGATTGCATAAACCGTGATTGATAAACCAAAACAAAATTCAAATGGAATGTTTTTCTATATACTTAAAACTTCAATCGCCATATCTTACAGAAATTCGAGTTGCAACGAAACCAGCCTTGACAAGAGGTTGATTCAATCCCCTTTATGAACCCCAGATTTGCTTGCCTGAAAATGCCCAAATGAACCTACAAATGGAAAACGTAAATCAGTAATTCCATTTCTTTCTACATCAAATACCAAAAGGGACCAATTATCACAAAAGAAAACCCAGAAATTAAAAACATAATCAAAGCTCACCTGCACCATGAACGACAACAAATCTGCTGAAATCAACGTTGAACTGACACTGATCACCAAAATCACATAAACTAGAAGAAATATCCGAAACCCCATCTCTTTTACTCCAATCCATCCCCATAACTTGCTTTGAGCAAGAACCCAGATTCATTGCTTGCCTCAAATGGGACGAAACTGTTTCCAGATTCTCTTCATTGATCTTCTCTAGCTCATTTTTACAAGTAATTGCTGCTCCTCCTGTTTTTAACCCAAAAAAGAAAAAGAGAAAATTGAAGAGGTGGCAAAAGACATGTTGAAGTTTGGAACTTTGAGAGAAAGAGAAAGACCAAGTTTGACGATGCAACGGATTGTTTGGTTCATGTTGGTTTCTTCCATTTTGGGATTGTTTGACGATTCTCTGAGTTGATGCTGCTGTTATGCTTACACTGGTGTTAATGTTATGACTGAATCTACGATGATGTGCAGTGTAGGGTCAAACAAGACACTTTAAGAGTTTAATGATTCTCTCAAGCTTCAGACTTTGATTCGCTGAACCAAATCAGGTGGGATATCGATTGAACCGGCTCTAATTCAGTCATCATAAAAGAAAATTAAACCCAAATAGAGAGGAGCAATCGGTCATTTTACCAAAAAATGCCCATTTCTAATATTATTTTCGAACCTCAGCTGCTGTGCGCCAACAAAACGCTGTCTCTCGGGTATATTTTAGCTCGTATTTTTTTACTAAAAAAATTTATTCTCGTATTAAATTTTAAAAAAATATTTTTTAAATATTATAAAAATAGATTAATTTTTTAAATATTTACAAGAATAAATTTTTATAAAGACTCAAAGTGACAACACCATTTAGTGTGACCAGTTAATATGGAAATATAACTTATAAAGTAAATTTTTATATAAGCTCAAAGTCTCATTTCCTTATTTTCTTAAGTAATGTGGGATGTGAGATATGTATATATATACTAATGAATATGTTTATAGCTTGTTCCTAAACAATATGAGATTCTTTCATCTTTTAACTAATAACATGAAATTAAATGCTATACTATATTTGATATTTTTTTACAAAATAATTTCTATTTTTATATTTTATTAACATTTTCTCATATTATAAAATTATGTTTTGAGATATTTAATCTTATTACATTTTAAAATTGTTAACATATACAAAAGAACTATTAAAAAAAGAGAATAAACGCATATATAAAACTTGTACATACAATAATCTTCTATTCAATTTTAAATGTTTAAAGTTAATATCAATGCAATTCTAATTTTTAAAATAACTTTTCATTATTTAAATTTAGAAGTTATATTTTAATTTTTAATTAATTATTATTTTTATATTATGAATGTTTGATTAATAAATAAACGGTGAGTATTTGGTACTCAAATAGTATTTTTTGTAATTTTAAAAATTGATATGTCTTTTTAAATATTTATTTATTTTAATATTTTACTATACTCATTAATTTTTAATTCTAATTTTAATTTAGTTTTCATCACCTAATGAATGCCGATAAATTTATTTCGATATATTTTAACTAGATAGATAATCTATTTAAACATAGTATATAATTATGTTAAATAAGTTTTTATAGAAATATATAATATACATAAAATATAATAATTATTTTTCATATTTTTATCTAGATTAAATTACATTAGTAGTCACTTAACTATATTTTTAGCTATCGAAATATAAAACTTACAAAATGATCACTCAATTATTAGTAATTTTTAAATATTTATTTTTAATATTTTACCATACTCATTTTATATTTTATAATTTTTTACTTATAGAGTTTAAAAGTTTTATTTATAATGTAACAAATGTTAACTTTTGTAAAAAAATTAAACTCAAAGTAAAAAATATCAAATATAGTGTAGCATTTATTTTCATGTTGTTAGTTAAAAGAGGAAGAAATCACACACTGTTTAGGAATAAGCTGCAAAACTATTCATGAGTCTATATATACACATATCTCATAACCCACGTTGCTTAAGAAAATAAGATAAATGAGACTTTGGGTCTATATAAAGATTTGCTTTATAAATTTTATTTTCATATTAATTGGTGACACCTTAAAAAAAATGTTGTTGTCATTTTGAGCCTTTATAAAGGTTTATTCTCGTAATTTTTTTTAAAAAATTGGTCTATTTTTATAATATTTAAAAAATAGCAACGCTCCTCTAGTGACGAGTTTTACTGACACATCACCTGAGAATGCGCTGATGTGGACACAATTTTGCGGAATTCTGCGGTAAATAATTAAAAAGTTGGTCATTTTCATAAATAATTTTAGAAATAGACGTTTTTGGGTAAAATGGTTGAAGCAATCTACTAAGATTTTTTTTATAATTAATATCTTAATAATTTAAATATTAATTTTATTAATATAATTGTACTTTTCATATATATTTCATTTCATTAATCTAAAATATTGTATATATTAATATATATATTAAATAATTGAATTTTTACATAAAATAATTTCTTTTAAAATTATAAATTACTTTGAATGCAAAATATGATGATTTGATGGCTAAAATATTAATCTAAAAAATAAAAATATATAAAACTTGGACAAATATTAATGACTCCCTACTCTTAAAAATATAATTTTAATCTTTATATCATACTTAACATTTATTCTTTCTATTTTAATTTAGCACAATTTAATTTTCTTAATGTTATATTTTATTCCAAAATCACTTAACATCTATTGATGTGGAATTTTTAACAAGTTTAAAATATTAGATTGAGTATTTTATTTTAAATGATAAATAAAAAGTTTTTTATTTGAATAATACAAAAAAATTTATGTAATCCATTAAATGGTATGCTCATGAACTTATTTATTAAAACGGTCTTATTTGCAATCGGGATCATGGGTGGTGCCTTATAAGGTGGCGGTGGCGGCATCACTATTTTTCCCCACTATCAATTGGCCATCATTCGACCATAATAGGATCAAAAAATTATTTTTATTGATGATGTCACCCTATACGACAGCACTGGTATGAAATAGAACTGGGTACAATACATGTAGTATACGGGTCGAAAAAATAATTTTAAGGGTGGAAGGTGAAACTTTGACGACACCACTGTTAAAAAAATGATTTTAAGGGTGGAAGGCTTTTCTCAAACAACATCACTATTGAAAAAAAGTTAAACTCATGACTGGTCATCAGAAAATATGAGAGAATCGAGGCTGAGAAATAGAAAATGGAGCACCCCGTGATTGTTCGATTTAACAGTCAGGCGACATCGATCTAACTGTCTACGACGGACGTGACCAGACAGTCACGAAGTGCTCCATTTTCTACTTCTCAACCCCAAAATTGGCCCCATTTTTCAATTTTTCCCTTAACCTTATATATATAAGCCCACATGGTCCCCTTCTTGTTTGTGTTGGAAAAAAAAAAAAAGAGAGATTGGCAGTTCAGGATTTTGAAGATTTTGTGTTGGAAAGAAAGGTAACAGCTAGATGTGTTGTGGCTTTTTTTAATTTTTATTTATTTATTTGTTGTTTACTTAATTAGTATAAAATTATTAAATACTGAAATGATATGACAAAACATATGTGATCGTTTTCTAATTTTTTGTAATTATTATTTGTTTGTTTTTTATTACTTAATTAATATGTAATTATTATTTGTTTGAGATTTTCAGCATTAAACTTTTACATTTTAATATTTTTTTGAAAATTTATTATTTAATGTTTTTGAATGCATTAGAGGTATATGTTGAACTTTTGGTATGTATAATAATATTTTATTTTTATTTTTATAATGATAATTTTTTAATAAAACAATTTAGTATTTTGGTATGTATAAATAAAATATTAATTTTATTTTATAATAATAATATATCTTTTAATAATACAGTTTAGTATTTTTGGGAGAAGAGTTTGGGTTAGAAGGAACCATAAGTAAACAAGTATGTATTTTATATATTTTATAATAATAATTTAGAAATTTTGTTTTATATATCTACATCTGCTTTGCTTTTGTATTATATTTTGTCAGGCGACATTGAAAAATATTGTAGCAAACGGCTAATTTCGGTAATTAATTTGTAAGGTGACTTATTTTGTATTTTTAATTGTTTTTTATTAGGATAAAAAAAGTTGATTTTAGTATAGAAGGAAGGCATGTTTAGGAATAAAAAAAAAAAAGAAAAAAGAAAAGTTGAAGTGATATTATTGTGATTTATGTACTTTTGTATATATTATTGTGATATAGAAGAAAGAGATGTTTAGAAATGAAAAGTTGTTTTTGGTATAGAAGAAAGGTTGTTTTATTATATGTACATGCTTGCTTTTGTATATATTATTGTGATATATCATATTTATATATTTATTTATTTGAGTTGAGTTGATAGCATAGTTTTATTATTATTATTATTATTATTATTATTATTATTATTATTTGACTGCTTTTTAAACTTTAATTTTTAAGTTAAAATTTTGTGTAACTTAAATTTATGTTTGTTGTTAATAATTGAAAATGTTGAGTCGATAATTAAAATTTTTTAAGTTCAAATTTAGTCGATAATTAAAAAAATTTAAGTTCAAATTTTGTGTAATTCAAATTTATGTGTTTTGTTAATGAGTGAAAATGTTTAAACTTTAATTTTTTATGTTACATTATTTGTATATTATTTATTTGTTTAGTTGATTTTTTTTAAATTGTAGATATTTAAACGGGTTCTTGGATTAGAGAAGACGATCACACAACAAGTATGATTAATGTCTTTGGTAAAAAAATTGTTATTTATTATTTACGGGTCTCCTTATAAAGTTGCACGCCATTTTTTATTTAATTAGGAGATTTTAACTAACGCATTAATTTAATACGGTCAGGGTAAGTATTGAGTATTGAGGGTCAGTGTTAACAATCCGGGCTATCGATCGGATGAACGTATTATGTCATACTTAGAGGTTTGAGAGGCGACTTGATATCAGCTTTAGTTGAATGATGGCGCCTGAAGACCCAAACATTTCATTTGTCGTGTGGGGAGTGCTCCATCACTCTAGAAGATGTTGCACTGCAACTCAGGTTCCCAATTGACTGTAGTGCAATCACGGGTACAAGTGTTTGAATAGGTAGTACTTTGCTATCACTTACTAGGACGCTCGCCTGATGATGCTAAAGATAAATTTAAAACTTTGAGATTTTCATGGTTGAAGGAAATTTTGAATATTTATCAAGTAGTGCCACTAAGAGAGAGATGATGTGCATGGTTGAGCATATATCTTGATCGATAGGGGTACTTATGCGGATGCAAATAATAATAAGGTCCACTTGATTTACTTGCCCCTGTTATTTGATTTGGAAATTGGTCGTTTGTATAGTTGGGGCTCAGCAGTGCTAGCAACATTGTATCGTGAGTTTTGTCAGACAACATAGCACGATGTACAAGACATAGGTGGGTGTCTGATATTATTGCAATCTTAGGCGCTGTACAGGATGCAATTTTTGGCATCAGTTAGTCACCACCAAACACATGCCTTCCCACTTGTAAATAGATAATAAAATTCAAATTTTACATCAAGAATTTTGTTTTTTTATGAAAATTTGTTCTAACAAGTTTAATTTTTATCTAGTTGGTATACTTGGGTATTGAGAGGTCCTATATGCTTGCGATTTACCGACAGATGATTGAGGCACATGCTGGGGAGGGGGTAATTTTTCGTAACATTCATTTCATGTAATTATTTTATTTATGTTATTTGACTCATATTCCTACAACCATGTTATTAATTGTGTAATTCATCTGGATGCCATATTCTGCCCCAAACATTACGGTTATTATTCCCTCCTCGGCTCACATCTACTCACACTTGTGGTGCATTAACGCACCCGTGTTGAATTTCTCAACAACCGAGTGGTACAACAGGAATAGAGCTCTGCCACAGTTTGGGTGCAAACAAGATATTTCGAAAGTTTCACAGAATTTTGACAATGTCTACGGAATTAACAAAAGGGGAAAATAGTAAAAGAATTGAGCATTGGATCATTAACAATATCTTCCATTGTGGAACACCCGGATGGAACGGAGACCTCAAATGGATTTTGATTTTGATTTGTGATCTTCGTTCGAGTACCAACGTTGGTACATCGAGAAAGGGAAACTATATTTATTTGGTGGGCAATTGATGGTAGTCTCTTCACACTCGCACCGATGAGGGCACCAACACTATCGATAAGGTCATTTACCTCATGCACCCCAACTCGAGCTTGGGCTCGAACTTAAGCGATCTTATACACAATTTGTCGGTAGTTCTTATCGTCCAAATTTGGGAGTAGATAATTATCTTCTAGGGTCGTCAAGCTACAGATATCACTTAGAGATTTTTAATTCCAGTTCTAATCATCAAGGACCGAAATCATCGATGATGTTTGATATCTTTAGCCTATTACCACCCTAATACTTCACCTCTCCCGAGAAAACTTTTGGGACATACGATTTTTTGAGTTTGTTTAGCACACCCCAAGGTTCGTCAATGGATGCTGTGAACGATGGTCCAGGTGAAGAGAACAATAGCCACCGCAAACACCCTCAACGCCAACACCAGGCACCGCAACGATTTACCCCACGAGCAACACTATCAAACCATTAATTTTAGGGCATGTAAGGAAGAGGAAGTTGGCACCTTAATTGATGTTGATTTGTAATCTAACAAACAACTCTTTAGATGCTTCTAACATTTCTTTCGGAGGTTGACCATCCACATGAATACGGAGACATTCCGATAGAAGGAATACCCTCTGCAAGAAGAGCAAAAACTTGGAATACTGACATCTTGGTCGTTTTGAGAAACAGAGTGCAGAAAATGAGGCCAGAAAAGCAGAAAATTGCAAGCATTCAAAGGCAGAAATTTCAGCTCACAAAAGAAGTGTGATACAAAAACTAACATAGAAGTTTGTTGAATATTTTAGTCTAAATACATTGGTCTATTCTCTACAATGATGATCCCCGTACGCATCTAATATTCAACAAAAGTTGCACAATAACAAATGATAACTTGAACGAATTAACAGTCTGTGTTTCCTGAAATTCTGGTATTCTTAAGACAAAATCTAACATTCTATATGTGTAAACTCGAACATTGCAATAAGTTCTATTTTGAAAATTAGAAATAATCAAGGCTAATCTCACAATTGAAGCAGCAACACGGAACACAAATAGATCTAGCACATTGAATGACTATTGTTAGCTACATCTGCTAGTCTTAACAAATTAGAGATCCATACCTCTAGCTAGTGCTCGAACAATTTCAAGATTAAGAGTCGTGACCTGGAAAGAAACCACACCAAAAAACATTAAGTACCAAATGCGAAAAGGGGTTTATTTTCCTCAATAATCTGTAAGATCACTGCAAGTGCTACAAATGAACTAAGTGAAGCTTCAATTGCAGTTTTGCTTAGTATTCGATTTTTTTTTCATAAGCAAATCAATGGATTGCATAAACCGTGATTGATAAACCAAAACAAAATTCAAATGGAATGTTTTTCTATATACGTAAAAACTTCAATCGCCATATCTTACAGAAATTCGAGTTGCAACGAAACCAGCCTTGACAAGAGGTTGATTCAATCCCCCTTTATGAACCCCAGATTTGCTTGCCTGAAAATGCCCAAATGAACCTACAAATGGAAAACGTAAATCAGTAATTCCATTTCTTTCTACATCAAATACCAAAAGGGGACCAATTATCACAAAAGAAAACCCAGAAATTAAAAACATAATCAAAGCTCACCTGCACCATGAACGACAACAAATCTGCTGAAATCAACGTTGAACTGACACTGATCACCAAAATCACATAAACTAGAAGAAATATCCGAAACCCCATCTCTTTTACTCCAATCCATCCCCATAACTTGCTTTGAGCAAGAACCCAGATTCATTGCTTGCCTCAAATGGGACGAAACTGTTTCCAGATTCTCTTCATTGATCTTCTCTAGCTCATTTTACAAGTAATTGCTGCTCCTCCTGTTTTAACCCAAAAAGAAAAGAGAAAATTGAAGAGGTGGCAAAAGACATGTTGAAGTTTGGAACTTTGAGAGAAAGAGAAAGACCAAGTTTGACGATGCAACGGATTGTTTGGTTCATGTCGGTTTCTTCCATTTTGGGATTGTTTGACGATTCTCTGAGTTGATGCTGCTGTTATGCTTACACTGGTGTTAATGTTATGACTGAATCTACGATGATGTGCAGTGTAGGGTCAAACAAGACACTTTAAGAGTTTAATGATTCTCTCAAGCTTCAGACTTTGATTCGCTGAACCAAATCAGGTGGGATATCGATTGAACCGGCTCTAATTCAGTCATCATAAAAGAAAATTAAACCCAAATAGAGAGGAGCAATCGGTCATTTTACCAAAAAATGCCCATTTCTAATATTATTTTCGAACCTCAGCTGCTGTGCGCCAACAAAACGCTGTCTCTCGGGTATATTTTAGCTCGTATTTTTTACTAAAAAAATTTATTCTCGTATTAAATTTTAAAAATATTTTTAAATATTATAAAATAGATTAATTTTTAAATATTTACAAGAATAAATTTTATAAAGACTCAAAGTGACAACACCATTTAGTGTGACCAGTTAATATGGAAATATAACTTATAAAGTAAATCTTTATATAAATTCAAAGTCTCATTTCCTTATTTTCTTAAGTAATGTGGGATGTGAGATATGTATATATATAGACTAATGAATATGTTTATAGCTTGTTCCTAAACAATATGAGATTCTTTCATCTTTTAACTAATAACATGAAATTAAATGCTATACTATATTTGATATTTTTTTACAAAATAATTTCTATTTTTATATTTTATTAACATTTTCTCATATTATAAAATTATGTTTTGAGATATTTAATCTTATTATATTTTAAAATTGTTAACATATACAAAAGAACTATTAAAAAAAGAGAATAAACTACATATATAAAACTTGTACATACAATAATCTTCTATTCAATTTTAAATGTTTAAAGTTAATATCAATGCAATTCTAATTTTTAAAATAACTTTTCATTATTTAAATTTAGAAGTTATATTTTAATTTTTAATTAATTATTATTTTTATATTATGAATGTTTGATTAATAAATAAGCGGTGAGTATTTGGTACTCAAATAGTATTTTTTGTAATTTTAAAAATTGATATGTCTTTTAAATATTTATTTATTTTTAATATTTTACTATACTCATTAATTTTTAATTCTAATTTTAATTTAGTTTTCATCACCTAATGAATGCCGATAAATTTATTTGGATATATTTTAACTAGATAGATAATCTATTTAAACATAGTATATAATTATGTTAAATAAGTTTTTATAGAAATATATAATATACATAAAATATAATAATTATTTTCATATTTTTATCTAGATTAAATTACATTAGTAGTCACTTAACTATATTTTTAGCTATCGAAATATAAAAACTTACAAAATGATCACTCAATTATTAGTAATTTTAAATATTTATTTTTAATATTTTACCATACTCATTTTATATTTTATAATTTTTTACTTATAGAGTTTAAAAGTTTTATTTATAATGTAACAAATGTTAACTTTTGTAAAAAAATTAAACTCAAAGTAAAAAAATATCAAATATAGTGTAGCATTTATTTTCATGTTGTTAGTTAAAAGAGGAAGAAATCACACACTGTTTAGGAACAAGCTTTAAAACTATTCATGAGTCTACATATACACATATCTCATAACCCACGTTGCTTAAGAAAACAAGATAAATGAGACTTTGGGTCTATATAAAGATTTGCTTTATAAGTTTTATTTTCATATTAATTGGTGACACCTTAAAAAAAAAGTTGTTGTCATTTTGAGCCTTTATAAAGGTTTATTCGTAATTTTTTAAAAATTGGTCTATTTTATAATATTTAAAAATAGCAACGCCCTCTAGTGACGAGTTTTATGACACATCTCCGAGAATGCTTGATGTGGACACAATTTTGGAATTCTCCGGTAAATAATTAAAAGTTGGTCATTTTCAGTAAATAATTTTAGAAATAGACGTTTTGGGTAAAATGGTTGAAGCAATCCACTAAGATTTTTTTATAATTAATATCTTAATAATTTAAATATTAATTTTATTAATATAATTGTACTTTTCATACATATTTCATTTCATTAATCTAAAATATTGTATATATTAATATATTTATTAAATAATTGAATTTTTACATAAAATAATTTCTTTTAAAATTATAAATTACTTTGAATGCAAAATATGATGATTTGATGGCTAAAATATTAATCTAAAAAATAAAAATATATAAAACTTGGACAAATATTAATGACTCCTACTCTTAAAAATATAATTTTAATCTTTATATCATACTTAACATTTATTCTTTCTATTTTAATTTAGCACAATTTAATTTTCTTAATGTTATATTTTATTCCAAAATCACTTAACATCTATTGATGTGGAATTTTTAACAAGTTTAAAATATTAGATTGAGTATTTTATTTTAAATGATAAATAAAAAGTTTTTATTTGAATAATACAAAAAAAATTTATGTAATCCATTAAATGGTATGCTCATGAACTTATTTATTAAAACGGTCTTATTTGCAATCGGGATCATGGGTGGTGCCTTATAAGGTGGCGGTGGCGGCATCACTATTTTTTCCCCACCATCAATTGGCCATCATTCGACCATAATAGGATCAAAAAAATTATTTTTTATTGATGATGTCACCCTATACGACAGCACTGGTATGAAATAGAACTGGGTACAATACATGTAGTATACGGGTCGAAAAAATAATTTTAAGGGGTGGAAGGTGAAACTTTGACGACACCACTGTTAAAAAAAATGATTTTAAGGGGTGGAAGGCTTTTCTCAAACAACATCACTATTGAAAAAAAAAGTTAAACTCATGACTGGTCATCAGAAAAATATGAGAGAATCGAGGCTGAGAAATAGAAAAATGGAGCACCCCGTGATTGTTCGATTTAACAGTCAGGCGACATCGATCTAACTGTCTACGACGGACGTGACCAGACAGTCACGAAGTGCTCCATTTTTCTACTTCTCAACCCCAAAATTGGCCCCATTTTTTCAATTTTTTCCCTTAACCTTATATATATAAGCCCACATGGTCCCCTTCTTGTTTGTGTTGGAAAAAAAAAAAAAAAAAGAGAGATTGGCAGTTCAGGATTTTGAAGATTTTGTGTTGGAAAGAAAGGTAACAGCTAGATGTGTTGTGGCTTTTTTTTTAATTTTTATTTATTTATTTGTTGTTTACTTAATTAGTATAAAATTATTAAATACTGAAATGATATGACAAAACATATGTGATCGTTTTCTAATTTTTTGTAATTATTATTTGTTTTTTACTTAATTATTATTAAAATTATTTTCTAATTTTCAAGACTTTTATGTAATTATTATTTGTTTGAGATTTTCAGCATTAAATTTTTACATTTTTAATTTTTTTAAAATTTATTATTTAATTTTTTGAATGCATTAGAGGTATATGTTGAACTTTTGGTATGTATAATAATATTTTATTTTTATTTTTATAATGATAATTTTTTAATAAAACAATTTAGTATTTTTGGTATGTATAAATAAAATATTAATTTTATTTTTATAATAATAATATATTTTTAATAATACAGTTTAGTATTTTTGGGAGAAGAGTTTGGGTTAGAAGGAACCATAAGTAAACAAGTATGTATTTTTATATATTTTATAATAATAATTTAGAAATTTTGTTTTATATATCTACATCTGCTTTGCTTTTGTATTATATTTTTGTCAGGCGACATTGAAAAATATTGTAGCAAACGGCTAATTTCGGTAATTAATTTGTAAGGTGACTTATTTTGTATTTTAATTGTTTTTTTATTAGGATAAAAAAGTTGATTTTAGTATAGAAGGAAGGCATGTTTAGGAATAAAAAAAAAAGTTGAAGTGATATTATTGTGATTTATGTACTTTTGTATATATTATTGTGATATAGAAGAAAGAGATGTTTAGAAATGAAAAGTTGTTTTGGTATAGAAGAAAGGTTGTTTTATTATATGTACATGCTTGCTTTTGTATATATTATTGTGATATATCATATTTATATATTTATTTATTTGAGTTGAGTTGATAGCATAGGTTTATTATTATTATTATTATTATTATTATTATTATTATTATTATTATTATTATTATTATTATTTGACTGCTTTTTAAACTTTAATTTTTAAGTTAAAAATTTTGTGTAACTTAAATTTATGTTTGTTGTTAATAATTGAAAATGTTGAGTCGATAATTAAAATTTTTTAAGTTCAAATTTAGTCGATAATTAAAAAATTTAAGTTCAAATTTTGTGTAATTCAAATTTATGTGTTTTGTTAATGAGTGAAAATGTTTAAACTTTAATTTTTTATGTTACATTATTTGTATATTATTTATTTGTTTAGTTGATTTTTTTTTAAATTGTAGATATTTAAACGGGTTCTTGGATTAGAGAAGACGATCACACAACAAGTATGATTAATGTGCTGGTAAAAAAAATTGTTATTTATTATTTACGGGTCTCCTTATAAAGTTGCACGCCATTTTTTATTTAATTAGGAGATTTTAACTAACGCAGTAATTTAATACGGTCAGGGTAAGTATTGAGTATTGAGGGTCAGTGTCAACAATCCGGGCTATCGATCGGATGAACGTATTATGTCATACTTAGAGGTTTGAGAGGCGACTTGATATCAGCTTTAGTTGAATGATGGCGCCTGAAGACCCAAACATTTCATTTGTCGTGTGGGGAGTGCTCCATCACTCCAGAAGATGTTGCACTGCAACTCAGGTTCCCAATTGACTGTAGTGCAATCACGGGTACAAGTAAAGTGTTTGAATAGGTAGTACTTTGCTATCACTTACTAGGAGCTCGCCTGATGATGCTAAAGATAAATTTAAAACTTTGAGATTTTCATGGTTGAAGGAAATTTTCGAATATTTATCAAGTAGTGCCACTAAGAGAGAGATGATGTGCACTGGTTGAGCATATATACTGCATCTGATAGGGGGTACTTATGCCAGATGCAAATAATAATAAGGTCCACTTGATTTACTTGCCCCTGTTATTTGATTTGGAAATTAGTCGTTTGTATAGTTGGGGCTCAGCAGTGCTAGCAACGTTGTATCGTGAGTTTTGTCAGACAACATAGCACGATGTACAAGACATAGGTGGGTGTCTGATATTATTGCAATCTTAGGCGCTGTACGGGATGCAATTTTTGGCATCAGTTAGTCACCACCAAACACATGCCTTCCCACTTGTAAATAGATAATAAAATTCAAATTTTACATCAAGAATTTTGTTTTTTTATGAAAATTTGTTCTAACAAGTTTAATTTTTATCGTCATGTTGGACGGTTGTTCTCCTTTTTGTGAAACACTTCACACACATACAACTATTTATGGGTCCAAATGGTTTTTAGAAATAAATAGCTTTTAGTGTATAAATATGAGTTGTGCTTAGCTTGATTTCACCTATCAACCTCAAACAACAATAAAAATATTCAAATAATTATATTCATATTTATATAATTTATTATTTAAACTGAATTTAAAAAGAAAATCTTACCAAGGGTCCGACTTTTGGACAGATGTAAATATGTTTTCTGACTTGTGGACGGACATGACAATACTAGTTTTTGTCCATTTATGTTTCTCAAATTAAATTTTTCAATGTTACCAACCACTTTTCCAACAAACAAAAGATGAAGAATATTCAACTTGAATATTTAAAGGGTTACCAATAAATGTACTTTTTTAAAATTATGTAAATAGACCTATTATTCAATTATTTATCTGAATGAGTCATTTTTCTCGAAAGAAATATTCACATCAAGTAATACTGGGATATGTAAACAGAAAGCGTCCTTGGGGAGCGTTTTTACCACATCAGTAGAAAACGCGTCCTTGAGGGCGCTTTGTTGATGTGGCAAAAACGCCCCCCAGGGACGCTTTTTAACCCGTGTTTTTTCAGAAAAAAACTATTCTCGAATTAAATTTTTAAAAAAGGTCATGCATATTTATGAACATGTTATAACACATAAAATAGCATGAAAATAATTTTCTTTAATCTCGGATTAGTGATCCTGAGATCACTGTTTCGACTAGCCCCTAATTCGGGCTGTTACAGGCTAAGTTAGTATAAAAGGCTTATATAGAGTTCACACGACCTGGCACACGGGCGTGTGACTAGACCGTGTGAGACACACGGCTAGCACCTGGGTGTGTGATCTGGCCGTGTGTCCCCTGCAACTTAAATTTTGGAAACAGAATACCAAGGTTTTAGCACACGGGCAGAGACATTGGCATGAGTCTCAGCCGTCTGAAGGACACGGCCTTGAACACGGGCGTGTGTCATGGCCGTGTGAAAACTGCATTAGATTCAAATTGAAAATAAATCCACACGGGCTAAGCATACGGGCGTATGGCTTGGCCGTGTGAAATTAATTTGTTCATGAATAATAAGTTAAAGAGTTACACGGGTAAAGGACACGGGCGTGTCCTAGTTGTGTAAGCCACACGGTATGTCAACATGGGCATGTCATGGAGACACACGGGCGTGTGAGCCTTGCACCTAGGAAAAATTTTAGAAATTCACGAAAAATTTTCGGAGTACTCGAACAAGTCCAGTTCCAATTCTAATACGTGTTTGGGGCCTCGAGGGTCTATTATAGGGATTTAATGATTAAATTATATTATGTATGTTAATTTATTTATAAATTATTCTTAAATTGTCCGATATGTCCGATAATGCTCCATAATCATGTTCTGACAACAGTTTAGGGTTAGAGGGTGTTACAATATTCACTTCTACAACAACCACAACGGTTGGAAATTAATTAGAGTGTATAAATACCATCTTCCAAAGGTTTAGCAACAAGAAGAGCAATGTGCAAAGCTTAAAGATAAATCAAAACAACCTAGAGTTTATTCTTTCATACATTTTCTTGTAAACACTTGTTAGCTTTCATTGTATTCATTTAGCTTGTGTTCTTCTTTGTATTTGTGCTTAGTTAGCAAACATCTTGATCTTATAAGGATTGTTTCTTTGTTTGCTTATTTGTTCTCTTTGAGAGAGGGTTAAGTCTTAAGGTTTGAGTAAAAACCTTAAGGGAGTTGTGTACTAAGATTTTTGGGTATAAATCTTAAGAGAGATTGTAAGGTTAAACATTGCCCTCAAGGTTATCGAATTAGTGAATTTGGGAAAATCTTAGTAGTGATAAGCTAAGGTAGTGGAGTAGGCAGTTAGGGCTGAACCACTATAAATCCTTGTGTTCTTTGTTGCACAAATTTTATTGCTCCCACCAAGGCCAATTCAACTTCCCTATCAATGTTATCAAGTTGATCCTTACGAGCTAACAGAAATCAACATAAAATTTTAAATATGATAGTAATTTGAACTAAAACATGACATTAACATAGGTAAGATAATCAAATTATGCTAAATTAAATAATAGTGGCTAATCTATAAACTGAATTTAATACAATACAAAATCATAATTTCACCGATAATTTCTTTCTTTAGAAATTGCCGAGATATCTTGGTACGCTCTCTTTTGGTTTGGTGGATGTGCCTATAAACATTGGTATTTTTTTCTTTTTTTGCTCCATTTCCATTTTGAGTTTCGCCTACTACTTGCCACCTTCTCCCTCCTCTATGCTTCCAACTATTTGGATGGGAGAGGGAAACGCTTTGTTGTTCCTCATCACTGTTATCTTCTTATTGCACAAGTTAAAACATTTTTTGAGTGGAGGGCCTAGGCAGCAACCAACCTCTTTTGATAGGGCCAGCTCTCCCTTCGATGAGGTTCGTTTTTCTTTCTTTGTTTCGCTTTTTTATATTGGGTTGGGGTATGGTTGTTATTTCTGATAAAAGGAAACAGGAGTAGCCGGGAGAAATTGAGTGTTTGACCGGGAATTTTCACGCAATTGAGAGGAATCTTGTCTCAAGTCATCATCGCCTCTGCCTATGTCGCCGATTCCTTGCTCACTCATATTCTTGGTGATTAAGTGCCAACTTCCACCTATAATCTCTGCCATATAGGTTCCTCAAGACAAAGTTGTTTCCTTTTCAAGGTCGTGTCACTTTTCTCTGTGCAGTCCGCCTGAAATGCAAAAGGGGTTGCCTGCTTTGGCTTTGTTTCCAATAGGTGATGTTCTGGTTTTGCAGCCTTCGAACTAGGTTTTTTAAGAGTGACTTTATGGGTTCTTTGATTAGGGTGGGTTTAAGGGCAGCCGATCCCCCCACCTCCCTATTTTTAAAACTTTCATTATATCCTTAAAAAAGCTTCAAGATTTTAAAATTTCTCAATCAACTTTTAAAAATGTTAATTAGGTTTGTCCAAAATTTTTAAAAATTCCATTATTAAATCTCTCAAAATTTTTACAAAATTTAATAAGCCCTCAAATTTAATGTTAAAATCTGTCACGGGATAAATTGATATAGTTATATCCAACTCTACTTTGTACAATTTTTTCTATTGAAAAAACTATAATTTAAGTTTAATTACGATAAATGTTATTAGTTATTCCAATCACAATATGAACCGAAAGGCTAAGGCTTAGTTTGGTTTCAAGCAAGATTAAAATTGAAAAACATTAAAATAAAAGATGTGTTTTTATTGAAAATTTTAAAAACAGTTTCTGAAAAATGGAAATAATAAAAAATTATTTTCATTGTTTTCACTAAAACTATCCTATTTTAAATTTGATGAATTGACAACAAACACAAAATATTCATTTTTAACAATTTTAAAATATCATATCTTTTCAAATCCATATAAATTTAAAATTTATTTATTTTATTTCTCGCTATTTTGATAATAATTTTATTTTTTAAAACTTAAAATTTTAAAATATGTAATGTAAATTTGTAAATAAAAAAAAATTCCCAGTAGCCGAGAAATTTGATGAGGATAAAGTTAGATTGTTGTTAAGGTTATGAGTTGAAGTGGATGACTAAATTTTAAAATTAAAACTCATAATAAGAAATGAGTGAGTGAGTGAGTAGTGAGTTTGTACCCAATTTTCACATCTCATTTCTTGACAATCCTCCTCTTACCCAATGGCTTTGCAATCTACAGTATAATACCTACGGACAAAATGATGGCTTCTCAAAAAGTATAATTTGAGTTAATGGGTCGGATTTATTCTTTTTTTTTTAAAAAAAATTATTTTTCATCTCATGCAAATTTAACAGAAAAAATTATTAAAATTTAGCCCCATCAAATCAGATTTAGGGGTTTAGATGAACAGTATAATGCGTTTAATTTAATTTTTTGTATCACGTTATAGTATCATTATAATATTTAATTTCATCACCACTATTATTTTTATACTAACCACAAATAGATCACTGTTTATCTAATCCCACATCCAATAGGTATGACAATCGAATAGTACATGATGATATTTTGTTCATCTTGACCTCGACCTATTTTTATACCCTCCTGCTCTATTCACAATCCAATTTTATTAAGAATTTTCGCCATTAATTTCGCAACAATCCATTTTATAGAATAAAAAAAGATTATATAGTAAGATTAAAGCTCTCAATTCATTTACAAATCTAAAATGAAATGCAAGTGGTATTGGTAGAGCCCAAATTGTAGATGAAAAATGAAGTTTGTCCTCTCATTTCTCCAAGGATGTAATGTGTTGGATATGTGGCCAAACCTGAACTGCACAATCTCTTTCTTTTTCCTTCAAAATTGAGGTTGGTGATGCCATTCAGGCTATCAATCAAATCAACTTTTTCTCATATATATATATATATATAAAATTAATAGCAATAATGTTTTGCCACCTTCCAAATTACGAATTGTGTATAATTTAAAATTAATTAATAATAACACATAAAATATATGTGATGTTAAAATAAAAAATAGATTAAAATTATTTATCATAATATTTTCATCAATTAAATACATTAATATATACAATTGATGGAGATAATAAAGTGTGTATAATAAAAATGAAATATATAAAATATTAAAATAAACTTTTAGTTTAGTGAGAAATTAAATATTTTTGTAATCTAATTGGTTTGGGTTCAAATCTCACCAATTGTATATTTTTTTGATTTTTTAAAAAATGAACAAATTAAAATATTTTCAAATAGTATAACTTATTTTAATTATAGAAGGATTTCTATAATTTTTCAAACCAAGTTAATGATTCGATTGAGGTGACATTAATTTAGTAAAACACTTAATAAATAATATATAATTGATGGAACTAATAAAAGGTGTAAAAAATTAAAATAAAAGTTGAGTTGAATGGTAAAAAAAAAAAGAGTTTTTTAATTTAATTAGCTTGAGTTGAAATCCCAATATATATTTTTATGAGAATTTTTTAATTTAAGGAAGGTAACACCAAGTTGATAGATAATATAGAATATATTTGAGACTGTAAAAGACTAACCCACCGACCAACTAACTTTTACGCTTTCCTTCTTTAGCTAAGCAAAATGTGAGATCCACCAAACTAAATTTCAAATAGTTTAGTATGGAAAAATATTTGAAAATAAATTTTATTTGATTAACATCTGGAATTAAAATAAAAAATTGAGTAAATTGAAGTTAAACGTTGCATAATGTGTGTTGCCCAAACTGATTCAAATTTAAATCAATGGTAATCTAAAATTTTAAATCTGGAAATGATATAAAAATTTGAAATTACATCAAGATCCGCGCCCTATTACACCCTCATCTCAGTGGCGTAACCGTGGTTTCAAAAGTCGTCGGGGACATAAAAGTAAATTTGTTTAGACAAATCGGCAATATCTGTTGGCGCTATTCCACATCTTACGAAAACACAGAAAAAAAGAGAAGAAAAGACACGGTTCAAGTTCGGGAAGAAAGAAAGACAAGAGAACTGAAAATAAAAAAGAAGAAGAGCTTTTTAGTATTTGCGGCGTCGACTTTTTTGTTTCACTCACTTTTTTCTTGTTTCTTGTTTCAGATCCATAATCCCAAAAACCAATAAGGTAATTTCTTTCTTCTTTTTCTTCATTTTGGTTTTTACTTGGAGTTTTAATGGGTGAAAGCCAAGAGCAGAAGCCATCATCTCCGCCGTCGAAAACGGTGGCGGTTTCACGGCCCACAATTACTCCCCCACCAAGGCCTTGCACGGACGCCTTGTTCAACGGTGGGCTTGGCATGATGGGTTTTAGTCCAGGTCCCATGACGCTTGTTTCCAATTTATTTCCCGACTCCGACGAGTTAAAGTCCTTTTCTCAGTTACTGGCCGGTGCCATGGCCTCGCCCGCTGCTGGGAAGATACCCAATTTTTCTCCTCTTCCTACCACCGAAGGGCAGGGTGGTGTAACCGGTTCTGGCGGTGGAGGTGACGACACGGGGTCGCGGTTTAGGCAGAATAAACCGGCCGGTTTGGTGATAGCGCAACCGCCGCCAATGTTTACGCTGCCGACTGGGCTGAGCCCCGCGAGCTTGTTGGAGTCTCCTGGGTTTAGCGTGTTTTCACCTATTGCCCAGGTAAATTTTCTAAGCTTAATTTGTTAAGAAATGAACAACTTTTTTTTTAAAAAAAAAAAATTCATTAATTTACTTGTTGATTTATTGTTGAATTTGATTGCTTTACCATTGTTTGGGACAATGAACAATTGTGTTAATTCCAATTAAGTGGGGAGTTAAAGCTTTTAGCATTTATTGTTGTTTTTTTTATGCAATGTCGGATTTGGAATCTATTTTGCTTGCGCATTGAACTCGAAGCTTAGAAACCATGGCGGCATGCTTCTATAATGAACCAATTTCCTCAACCTACAGGGACCTTTCGGCATGACGCACCAGCAGGCACTAGCGCAGGTCACCGCGCAAGCTGCCCAAGCGCAATGTTCCTCAGCAGCTGCTGCGTCTTTGGCACCGGTTTCAGCTTTTACTGCTGATATGACTACGAACCAGCAGATGCCGATATCTTTGCACAGCTCGACTGTTACTGTGAATGAGCCATCGGATGCATGCCAATCTGATCATAGATCCCAACCTGCTTCATTGATTGTCGATAAGCCTGCTGATGATGGATATAACTGGCGAAAATACGGGCAGAAACAGGTGAAAGGGAGTGAGTTTCCGAGAAGTTATTATAAGTGCACTAGTCCAGGTTGTCCGGTGAAGAAGAAGGTTGAGAGATCAATAGATGGCCAAGTGACCGAAATCATCTACAAGGGGCAGCATAACCATCAACCTCCGCCGCCAAATAAGCGCCCCAAAGATACTGGAAGCTTAAATGGAAATCCGGGCAATCAGGGGAATTCCGAATCAGCTTCCCAACTTCAGAGTGGCAGCTCGAACATATTGATGTCCAAGAAGGACCAAGAATCTAGCCAAGCTACTGCTGAACATATTTCTGGGACGAGTGACAGTGAGGAAGCAGGTGAGAACGAAGTTGGTGTAGATGAAGACGAACCTGACCCCAAAAGACGGTGTGTAAAAAGTTATATATTCGTATTATGTGCTCTGTTGAACTAGGAATGGGATGCTCTATATTCAACGAAGTTTCTTTCTTTATATGCAGAAGTACAGAAATCAGGGTCTCAGAGCCAGCTTCTTCACATCGGACTGTTACGGAACCTAGAATTATTGTGCAGACAACAAGCGAAGTTGATCTCTTGGATGATGGCTATAGGTGGCGCAAGTACGGACAGAAAGTTGTCAAAGGCAATCCTTATCCAAGGTAATACCTCTGTGTTGAATGCTTTTGCTATTAATGTCTATATATAAAATATTTTGAGCATTGCTGATGCACTTTTGGGTTCTGCAGAAGCTACTATAAATGTACAACCCTGGGATGCAATGTCCGTAAGCATGTTGAGAGAGCTGCGACAGATCCCAAAGCTGTTATAACAACTTACGAGGGAAAACATAATCACAACGTACCAGCTGCCAAAACAAGCAGTCACAACACGTCAACAGTAATGCATCACAAGCAAGAATGCAGAATGCAGTGAATGAGAGGCATACTGTAAATAACAAAGCAGATTTTGGGAGCAATAATCGACAACCCGTAGCATGTTTACTGTTAAAAGAAGGGCAAAGAACATAACGCAACTACAGAAGGTAAAATCTGTTGCATTTTCCGAAGTTTCTATTCACACTCATGGCTGATGCTTTTAATGGAGGCCATGCACCTAACTGATATGATATATGAAAGAAAAATAGAATCATAAGAAAGAAGTCGATTCGGAATGAAATCAGTATCGGGATTGAATTCGGGGGCAATGCCTTTGGTTTTTAGCTAGTTTAGTGATCATATTGTGTTTCAAATTTGCTGTCCTGCATTCTTTTGTACATGGAAATACCCAATCAATGTTTGCTTGACATGATTGTTGGCTTATACCAATAATTTTTAGGTTTCAGATTTTAGCACAATAGAGGGACTAAAATCATAATTAAACAAAATAGGGAAAATCTCATAAGGACTCACCATTGAATGAACAATCCTTGGATTTACGGTAGTTGTGAGGATATAGAAATTACAGTGGCAGCCAAATCAGAATAAAAGAATGCAAAGAATAAAGATGTATGTATATACGTTTTAGATGATAGTTAGAATTTACCAACAAATTTCATTTTTCCCCTTGAATACAAAAAAAAAAAAAAAAAAAAGAAAAGAAAAGAAAAGAAAATTTTTACATATTCTTTTATGAAAACAAAAAATTCTCTTTCATTTTCACAAAAAAGTAAAAAAAAAAAAAAAAAAAAATGCCTGCCTTATTGGATTTATAAGAAAGCAAGAAATCTGCCTGGTGTATGTTTGTCAAATTAAATCATCTTTGGAGGTTACAATGGTGGGAATTTGGCCATGATTTACAAAATCAATCTTATTCAAGCGTAAACAGCACAATGCCTGCTCTGGTAGCTCCTCTGGTTTTTGTGCCTGCCATAAACCGTTACGAACATGCAACGCAGTCAAGTTTTTCGTTTTGAAGTTTAAGTTGATAATCCATCGACTTAATCTATTTTAACCGACCGGCTAACTTGATTTTAACTGAAAATTGCAAGAATTTACCTGAATGGTTAAACCCAGATTAATTATCCCATTCTCCATGCGGTCTATAAATGATTCAAGTCCTTTCCTAGATATGTAGCTAAACCGGTGTATATCTATATCGATCTCAAAGTAATTCTCGCCCTGCATCATATTAAAACAAGAATTCAGGTGAGTGTTGAATACGGATATATTTATTTTAAAAAATTAGTTGTAACTTAAATTACCTGAAAGAAAGAGTGTTGAGGGCGCGAAAGCACTGGCTTATCGTTATAAGCTTGAATAAGTTTCTTTTCAGTAGCACCAATTTGTAGGTCTTCAGGGTTAACCAAGCCTGCCATAATTTTTAGCCTCTCTCTGAAAGGCACGGTGGACTCCTTGGCAAACCCTCTAACCTTTTCCATTTCATCGTCCACAAATTTCTGTAGCAAAAGTAAAAAATATATAAAAATTATGATAATGATTTTCATGGGAGAATGGGTTAATTCCAATTTTAAATTCATCCCTGAACTTCAAAATATTCCATTGAATTATCGAGCTTGAGGATTCAATTAAAATATTTTGAATTTGGGGCCGATTAAGAATTCAACTCGTAATTTTGGTAGAATTTATCCAAAGAAAAAAAAGGACCCAAACATTGATTGTAAGGTTGTATAATTGGTGAGGGAATGAATGAATACCTTGATGGTTTCCTGGAATTGAGGGGATATATCTTTATCAAAAGTATCTGAGACCTTAAAATACAAGACAAGGCTCAAACCTTCCCCATTGGCATCACCAATAAACACATTGGCAGGATAAGTTGGCACCTGCAACAACAAGCCCCCAAATCAAGAGATTGTTAAATTGTGTAAGATAATGCCCCCACCCTCCCCGCCAAAAAAAAAAAAAAAAAAAAAGAAGCTATTCAAGGAGACAAAAACAAGAACCTGTATGTTAACAATCAAAAGAGCAGGCACTTTATCATGTGGTTTTACTTTTGGCAATTGAACGTGCTCAGCAATGTGGTTCATTTTAGTTGCGCAGATAAATAAATCAATCCCTATTGGTACATATGGGCTACAATCTGGTGCTGGGGACTTTTGTTTATCTCTGCAAAATCATATCAAGTTTCAACATTTTGATGGGATAATGTATGAGAAAGCATTGCATTAACATTTGTGGTGGATAAACTAAAATGGCTTGCCTAAAGAAATTCAGTCCGCGAAGCTTGAAAACTGAAGGTGAAATCTCTGACCACGTTCCTGGTGTCGCCTTCTCTCCTGAACAAGGGATTTGAACTCCAGCTCGGGGACGGTAAACGTACCGCTCGGCTCCACCTGTTGGGTTTCATTGTGCGTTATTAGTTCACATCAAAAACACGCCGGTGCGGGCTTTTAATTCAACTCCGAGACGGGGATAACTTTACGAGGTTAACATGTTTCATGAACTGTGCCATCTTTCAGGCCTTCAAAGTTTGTAACATTTATAAAATGTTTCATATCTACATAACATGATGCATTTCCAACTGGGATGAGAAAGGAATGAAATTACCTCCGTATAAGCTATGGCAATCCTCGTCCGACTCGGACTCCATAATACTAACCGAATCGAACCAAACTTCATCTTGGCATTTCCCTGCAACATAATATCATTGCTACTATTAAAATAACATATGTGCCTATGGGATGATGGGATAGAAGGGAGAGTACCATTGGAAGAAAGTTGACTGTGGTTATATTGTAGCTGTGTTACATGAAATGTTTTGTTAGACATCTCGGACCCGTTCTCGTAGTCTACGTGAACGTATTCACTAACGGTGATATCGGTCATGCTGGCATCGCTCATATTCCTACGTACTTCAGGGATGGGAGGGGGAATCTTTCCCGACATCTTTCCGTGACGCTTCCCGAAACTGAAGTGTCGTTTATGTGGTCTAGGTATTGCCATTTGACCGTATACCGAGGCGCAACCACCCATATTGCCGGTGATCTCTTTATCAAGGCTGCTACCGGTGCAAGAAGGACCAGGCTCAAAGCTGAAATGCTCCAAGGATCAGGCTTCATCAAACTGAAATCAAAACATACATATGATACATCCATACATGAAAAAAATGTTAAAAGAAAAAAAGGATAAAAGGTAAGAACCTGAGAAGAGAAAGGTTAAAATCCCGGCATGGACGAAGAACATAACAGTTCCTTCTTCACTTCGGAACTTTAAAACCCCTTCTCTCTCTGTGTGTGTCTCTGTTCCTCTCTCTGTCTCTCTTTCTCCCTGCTTATGTCTCTGTCTTTGGTCTCTGTTTTTTTTGGGGGTTAATTTGGACCAGAGATAAAAAAAAAAAAACCTCAAGAAATACTCGAGAAACAGAGAGTGGAAAAGGAAGACAAATGGAGGAGATAAAATTGAAAGGATCTGAGACAGACGCTCCGTTATAAGCGGGTCCTTAATTTGCAAATGTCCCCTTTTTAAATCTCCCCCTCTTGTCCTGTTTCTGTTTTCTGTTTCTTTCGGTCAATTACAGTCTGGTTTCTTCTTTTACTATTTTTATTTTTAATTTTTTGTTTTCTCGCCCGAGATTTCGCGGGCTTTACCGCTTTTGTCTTAATCCTACGTGGCATTATCAATTATTATCCTAAAGAAAAGGAGTTAGTAATTATAATGATTATTGGGTTAATTTTATCAAACATCACAGATCATCACACATACTTTAAATCAGTCCCTAAACTTCAAATAGCTATAATTCAATTTTCAAAGCATCAATTTTGTATCAATTAGGTTCTTTTGCCAATCTAACCATCGATTTAAGCATTAAAATGCCAATTTAAGTCTAACGTTGAGTGCATTGAAACACATATATTAAATTATAAACATGCGTTTACCTACCACATGAATAACTTATATTTGACATCTTGAAAAAGCACAATGTTAATAAAATTTGTCATGGTTTTTTTCTTTTCTTTTTTTAAATATGTCGGATTCAAATTATCCTTTAAGTAAGTACATGCATGATTATAATTTGATTACAAGTTTTAAATATGCTCCACATTCGCAAAGGCAAAAGGAAAAGGGTAGGCAATGGCCTTGGCCCCAAAAATAAAAAAAAATTGTCTATATAACCTTTCAATTTTTAGGAAATAAAAAATTGGTATAATGATCAAATTGCACGTTGCCTCCTTAAATTTTTTATTTATTTATGCGTAAATTTTTTTTTGACTTCATCCTTGGATATTAGATTTGAGCTAAGATTAAAGTAGACCTAATTATGGGTTGGGCCAGTGCAAAATTTTAGGCCTATTCTCTAAGCCTGACCTGAAAATGGGTTTAAAATTCTGTCCAAGCACGGTCCAGATTAAAAATGCTAAACTTGAGCTCGATCGAGCCTGCCTGTATTAAATATTTTTTAAATTATTTTTTATATAAAATAAATTTAAAAATATAATACATCAAATACACAAAAATCATTAAAATAAATGTTTCCCAACAATTTCAAAATACATTAAAAATGTCATTATACTTGAATAAGACTAAGATAGTTGCAACTTAGTAACCAATTTGTAACACCTTTACCGACCCAATTGCTGAATCTGGGTATAGAGTGTCACAACTTAACCGGATTTCCTGGCCACATATTTTTTAGACTTAATAGTCTTAAAGGCGGAGTTAAAAACTTATTACAATCGAACCCTTAAATTTAATAAAGTCTCTAACTCCGAAAATGTCAGACTCTGAGGAAGCTATTTAATTATAATGTATTTGACTCTAAGGCTAAGCCTTTAAAGGTTCCTTCTTCTTATGTGCACGACACCCCCTGACGATGATCATTGATCTAACATAGCTTGGTTTAGTCCCTCTTTGATTCCTTATCCCACGAGTCTTGCAATCATAAGTCAAAACCCTTGTAAGTTCAAATGAACTTAGTGGGTTTCTTTGCTGCATTAAACAAAAATAGACCCCATCTTGCAAGGGTTCAACCAGAAAAGAACTAAACACAAATTACTCCCTGTCTCATTTAGACGATCCCTTTTCATCTAGAGTGTCAGACTCCTATTCACCTTTCGCCTTTCTTTAATGGCGGAATGATCGCTAAGCTATCATTACTTGGTCTGCTTATGACCATTCAACTAATTCTAGTGAATCTTCACTTGACCTCACCAATCTCACCCATTGTCCACCTTAAATCTGGTATATAAGCTGACATTCTACTCATAAGAATTACTAGAAAAGGGTTACGTTATATTGACGATCTTAACCTTGTTTCATTCTTTCTACTTCTACCTCACTTTTGGGTTGCAATATTGTTTGGATTACTCCCTTGTAATTCGCCCTATTCACAAATCCCTACTTTTGACTATGAGAAAAATCCATCCATATTGGACCATTTTGATCTCTGGCATCCCACACACGGTCACCTAATCAACCATTCGAGCTTCTTGTCTCTCTTATAAGATTATTTATGGATCTGACTCTATGGCGAATACACTAGAAATGGATTCCCCTTAAGAAGACATAATTTTGATAGACATATCTAACGCTCGGATACTCCTTTTTGGTACTTCTCTTTCTCTCATATAATATTTCGTTGGACACCATTTGGCGACCATTAGTGGCAGATCCCTAACTGCGATCCTCGGATAAACCTCTTTTCATTGATCTATTCGTCTGACAGTATTTGTGCTTCATTTCTCATGAGTGATTCTCGTCGGGTTCCCACCCTATTTCCTACCGACTTCCATTATTATTGTTTTGGTGGACTATTTCCCTTTTCTATTTCTTTGCCTTGTTCAACGAATTCATCGTTAACCCGCTAGCTATTTATCTCCCGCCAACAGTTACACTTTTATTTCAATTCCTTTTTTCCTTTGTCCGCATGATTTCCCCCAATTATCATCTCAGCAAATTATCCCGTTTTTAACATCTCGATGGACTACCCGTGTTTATTGTTCTAACGGACTACCATATTCTAAAATAGCCAAGTTGCGATCCTTCGCAACCTAACCCCATGTTTAACGTCATAGCGGACTTCTTCGTATTTACTGTCCCGACGGACTCTATTGGTTGTCATAGTCGAGCTATGGTCTTACACATTATAATTTTTGTGCTTACTATCCCGGCGGACTCTATTGGTTGCCATAGTCGAGCTATGGTCTTATACCTTGTAATCCTCGTGTTTATTATCCTAACGAACTTTATTGGTTGTCATAACCAAGCTATGATCTTATGTCACGGGGCTAGACCTTTAGTCTCGAAAACCATGTGGCCTTAGGCGATTCTATCGTTTCAAACATGCCTAAGTCAGCCAAACTCACACAAAGTGAGGATTCTTGCAAAATTCCTCCAAGGCACCAATTTATATAGCGGGAGCAACTCAAGCCAAAAGAATGCTCGAAAGAACAGAATAGTCATAGAAAACAATGCACGAGAGGATCTTAAGTTTGCACTCAAAATATTGTTTGGCGAAATCTTAATGAAATTCCATTTTATCTATTCATCCCCCACTCTTCCATTTCGCCATTCCTAACATTGATGCTCGAATACCGTAGTGTCCCCTTCGTAAGGCTCGGAGCTTTACACATCACAGTTTGCACTCAGCAACCCTGTATGGCGGTATCTAACTGAAATTTCCCATTCTCAAATCCTAGCTTCATCTTCCTCATCAATACTTTCTTTTCGTACTCTACAATTTATAAACATGCAAACACAAACATATGAGCATGAAAGCATAATAACATGGAGTATGCCAAACTGAGCTATGTGTTACTGCAACTATTTTATGCATATCGACACGCTTATGGATACATAATTGCCTACTCAACTATGTGCATATTTAGCACTCTCCAACGACAGAGATCATACATTCTAGAAATAGAGTACAGAAACTCACCTGAGCTTAGCTTTTCCAAAGCTAAATCTTCCATTCTTTTGGCAGCTAAGTAGTATAACCAAATTTACGAGTTAAAGTTAATATTTTTAGAAACATGCAAAACCACTTAGGGGTTTTTTGAAACTCTTAACTTTGTTTCTTAAATTTATAAGTACCGAAGGACTTAGAGCCTTACCAATTCACCAATTTTTCTACATTTTGACTTAAACCTTCTGATCATCACCTTATGTAGAGCTTCCATAGCTATCTCTTCTTCAGAACAACCAAGGAAGAATATGAAGAAGAGAATGAAACATAATTGAGATGAATCCCCTCTTGGAAGTCACTTCTCAACTATTTATAGCTCCCTTTACATGATCTTCAACCGTATAAAATCCATTCATTGACAATCATTATGTCTTCCACTAAGGAGCCAATTAGTTCTAATCTAATCAAACTAGAATTGGTTCTCAACCATGTCCTGTAACATCCCTTACCCGTATCCGTCACCAGAATAGGGTACGAGGCATTACCGGACTTAATCACATATAACCGATCATTTTCGAGTCACAAATTTCCATTGAAATTTAAAACTTTTTATTCACAATCATATTGTCCCTATTACGGGCCTATGAGGCCCAGAATATACTTTGGAAGTGGTTCGAGACTAAACTAAGAACTTTAAAATACTTAGAAAATTTTACCACAAAACAAGGCCACAAGCCCCGTGTGGCTTGGGACACGTCTGTGTCCTCAACCCATGTAACTCTCTATTTATGATGTCATCAACAATTTAGGGTCGCACGGCCAAGTCACACGCCCGTGTGTTAGGCCGTGTGGCCATCCTTGTGGATGAAAGTTAGGCTATTTATGTAACACCCCTAACCCGTTTCCATCACCAGATTAGGGTTATGAGGCATTACTGAGCATAATTCATTTATCACCGTCAACTATACAACATCTTTCAGTTTCTTTGATACATTCAGCTAAATAATTACTTTCTTATACCTTACTTGTTTAGCATATAAAAAAAATCCGTACATTTCACCAAACATCTATTTATCATCGATTTAACGATTTTGCCACTCAATTCACATGCATTGAAATAAACTAGCATTTTCGAGTAGGCATAACTATAATGATTTATTCATATAATACAAACATGAACTCTCAAATTTACAATTTAAACAATAATCCTATGTCTTTTCTTGACTTAAGTATATAACTTATTCATTATTATAAGCGTGCATAAAATGGCAATTTGTCCAAAAAGATATGCATGATCCCACATCACAACTCCATACTGAGTATAAATAATCTCTACCACATTCAATTTACAATTCATTGATCTAAATCTAATCGAACCTAACATACAATACATCATTTCCGAATATATCATGGGATCAACTTGACTATATTACCGAATTCCATATCAATAATACAAACATCAAATTGTATATTAATCATATTATCAAGTTAATATACTACATGCTTTAACCTATAAACATCCATTACTTCACCTTATTATCTAAACACATTATCAATTACCACACCATATATATATACACATAGGCCATTCGATTTTCTTTCAAACATGAACTAAGCCATGAACAAATCATACATCCATAGTATTATCATGCAAGTCATTACCATATAGAACTTAATTTTTATCCAAAGGAACTAAGCCTTTTTCGCAAGGCTATATTATAGTTATATACAACACCCAAAATCTCATAGTTAACAATTTAGTCTAACCTATACATGCCTTTCGAATTAAACTAAGTTAGGTATACCAAAAGATTTGATAGTGCGATTGACTTCTCGGATAATCCTTCGAGTCCGTAGTTTGAATCAAAGATCTATAAAACAGAGGTAGACAAGAACACACACACGGTAAGCTTGCTAGCTTAGTAAGTCTTAAGAAAACATATACTTATATATATAACGTACATCCAACCATTCAATTCAATATCTTCTATAACCAATTCAACATAAGCAATACATAATTTTTTTTACCTATAAAGTCGAAGTAACTGAATATCATTGATGCATTTAATACAAAAGCTTTACCTTTCTTACTCATATACACCAATCATCAAGTATATCAAAGACATATGTACATAACATATGCTTATCCAATCGACTTAATCCATTCATGCTTTCAAGAATTTACTATCACACGATATAACATGTATATATATATTCATACATCTCTAATAAATCAATGTATAAGACATTCACTTTCTCGTGTACTTGTTCATCATTTTATTTAGTAACATGACTATGAAATACGTACCTCCCTGTCGAATTAATACGATTCATGTTTCAAAGCTGAAATTTCTTGATATGTTCGTAACTCAATTCTCATGTACTTAGAGCTCAAATCATATTCACCACTAAGACTAGGCTTGCTGGACTCAAGGTCCGAAGTTAATCACCAAAGATTAAGCTCGCTAGGCAATAAGCTCGAATTGTTTCACCCAAGACGTGGCTGCTAGGCTAAAAGCCGAATAACACACCGACAAGGCTCGCTAGGCTATAAGCCAAAATAACACACCAATAATTCATCAACTTAAAATCTTAACAGTTACATCATTTCCAATTCATGCACATAAACCACAATCACTTATCATATCACATGTACTAGTTTTCATTTCAAATTCAAAACACATTTAATCCAATATATGCCCTTAACATTCGGCTATCATCTATTTCACTACTCAAATGAATTAAATAATATCATTCAACAATTTCATAATTATCTCTTTATTGTACTTAAACTTAAGAACTTACCTCGATTGACAACGGACGACTTAAACCGGGTATTCCGCAACCTTCGTCTTTCCCCGATTCAAATCCGATTTTCTTTGTTCTTGATCTAAACATATCAAAAATAATCTCATTCAAGTACATTTCACTTCAATTTAGTCCCAAAGCACATAAATATGCAATTTACCATTTTACCCCTAATGTTTCACATTTTTACAATTTAATCCTATTTGCATAAAAGACAAAATACACAAAATTTCCTCATACTACTCAAAGGCCGAATGTTCCTAGGGACCTCACAAGCCCCTTTATTTCATTCATTTTAAAAATAAGCCCCTCTAAAATTTTATTTTCACAAATTAGTCCTATTTACTCAATTTTTTACCAAAACTTCAATACAAAACTTATCAATCTTAATCCTATCTTAAGTTTAAATTCATCAAACATCAATTATCATATAACAATGTAAATGGCCGAACCTTAGACATGCTCAGATTTAAAAATTACAACATGGGTCGATTACGGTTCGAAGCAACGATCTCAAAAATGTATAAATTAACAAAAACCGAATTAATCACATACCTTAATTTTTGATTAAAAAAAAATGGCCAAACCAAGCTTTTCTATTTTCCTTTCCCCTTTGCATGCATTCGGTCAAGACTAAAAAGATGAACATTCATCTTTCATTTGTGTTTTGTTATCATTTATATTAAGTTATTATTTAATTACCATTTTAACCTTTATTATAAAATAACTAAACAATATAATATAAGGTTAATGTTGTCTATGGCCGGCCACTAACATATAAAATGGACAAATTGCCCTTTTAGTGCATCATATCAAAAAGCCATTGACACTTGAGTACTTTTCACTTTAGTAAGCAACTTTTACGCTTTTGCGATTAAATCCTTTTGTCAAATTAAACACTTAAACGATAAAATTTTTCTACGAAACTTTCACACACATTAATTCACATATATTAGACACAAAACATAATATTAAAATATTTCTTGGACCCAGATTCGTGGTCCCGAAACCACTGTTTCGATTAGGGTCAAATTCAGTCTGTTACAACTCTCCCCCCTTAGGGATTTTCGTCCCCGAAAATCTTACCGTTAAACAGAGTCGATATTATTGCCTCATTGAATCCTCAGGCTCCCATGTAGCCTCTTCAACTCCGTGACGATTCCATAATACTTTCACTAATGGAATTTTCTTATTTCTCAATTATTTCACTTCCCAGGCTAAAATTCGAATTGGTTCTTCCTCGTATGTCATATCGGATCGGATTTCAATTTCAGATGGAGGAATCACATGTGACGGATCTGATCTGTACTTACGTAGCATCGAAACGTGAAATACATCATGTATCTTTTCTAATTCTGCGGGCAACTTCAATCTATAAGTAACAAGTCCAATACGTTCGATAATTTCATACGGTCCGATGAATCTCGGACTCAGTTTGCCTTTTCGTCCAAATCAAAGTACTTTCTTCCACGGGGAACCTTTCAAAAACACTGGATCTCCGACTTGATATTCAACATATTTACGCTTTAAATCAGCATAAGACTTTTGTCTATCCGAGGCGGCTTTCAAAGTATCCCTGATCACATTCACTTTCTGCTCAGTCTCTTTAATCAAATCAACCCTGTGTGTAGCAGATCGAATTTGACCCTAATCGGACTGGTTGTTTCGGGACCACGAATCCAAGTCCGAGAAATATTTTGATATTATATTTTGTGTCTATTATATGTGAATTAATGTGTGTGAAAGTCTCGTAGAAAAATTTTATCATTTGTGTGTTCAATTTAACAAAAAGGATTAAATCGCGTAAAGTGTAAAAGTTGCATACTATAGTGTAAAGTGCTAGATTGATGATGGCTTTTTAATATGGGGCATTAAAAGGGTAATTAGCCCATTTTCAAGTTAGTGGGTGGCATATGTCATAACTAACCTTAAGTTTTATATTAGTTTTATTTTATTTTAAAGGTTAAATTAGTAATTAAATAATTATTTACTTTATATGTTAAAAGATTATAATAATAAGCCATCATCTTTTTCATCCATCTTTGGCCGAATGTGGGAGAAAGAATGAAGCTTTGAAACCTTTTAATTTTCGGCATTTCTAAGCTAAAATTCAAGGTGAGTTTTTAGTCGATTTTTGTTAATTTTGACGTTTTTGAGATCGTTGCTTCGAACGGTAGCTTACCCATGTTGAAATTTTTGAATCTAAGCATGTTTGATATTCGGCCATTGATGTGTTCATGTAGTTTTTGATGTTTGATGATTTTTTCTTAAAGATATGTTAAAGATTAGTATATATTGTATTGGAAATTTTAGTGAATTTGAGTATTTTGGACTAAATTGCAAAAATAAATTTTTAGAGGGCTTATTTGTGAAATAAATGAAAGAAATGGACTTGTATAGTCCTTATACATATTCGGCCCTTAAGTAGTGTTGAGAAATTTTGGATACTTTGTGTTTTATGCAAATAGGATTAAATTGTGAAAATGTGAAATAGTAGGGTAAAATGGTAAATTACCTATTTATATGTTTAGGGCCTAAATTGAGATGAAATATACTTAAATGAGCTAAATTTTAATGTGTTTAGATCAAGAACAAAGAAAACAGATTTGTATCGGGAAAACAAAGGTTCTCGAGTAGGCCAGGTTTACTGCGGTCCGTCGACAATGAGGTAAGTCCTTAAGCAAGTATACACCAAAGAATTATTTACTGAATATAGTATCAAATGATGTTTGAAATTTTAAAGCATAAATATACATGTTGGCGAATGTGGAGTATGAATTTGTAGTGAAATTAATTTGGTTAATACAATGTGAACATGTATGTTTGGATTAATAGGTGAAATTAAAATGAAGAATATAAGATGGTTAATAGTTTAGTACTAAGTAATCGTGTATCGCAAAGTTGAATGTGTTGATATTCGGGCTTCGTGCCTAGCGTGCTTAGTGCCGGTGACATATTCGGCCGTGCCTAGCGTGCTTAGTCTTGAGTTCGTGCCTAGGTGATATTCTATATTCTTCGCTTCGCCTAGCGTGCTTAGTGCTTGGTGATATATTCGGCTTCGTGCCTAGCGAGGCTTAGTGCCTGATACTTTAAAATGAAGGAAACATAAATTGCTCGAGGTGTAACATAGTTAATCTATTGAGTTAAAAACTCAGGTAAGCATAAGTTCCATTTGAATTCATCAAAAGTAAGGTAAGTTGTGATTAATGTTACTTGAGTTGAAATATTATGTTAAGAACGGTGTTATGTGAATTTGAGCTTATAATCGACGTGTATGAATATAGAAATAATAAAATTGTTAGTGTGATAATGTAATGGATATGAATGTTGAATTTACATGATTATAAACGTGCGATTCATGGAATATATGTACTTTGTGCTTTGATGAGTTGCAGGTTGTTGGTAGTGAAGTATAAGTAATTGAGTTAATATATTACTAGTATTCGATTTTGTATCAATTGCATATCAAAATATACATAAACAATGTCCTACATTTATTGATTAAAAATGTTAAAGTGCTTGGTTAGTGAATTATCATTTGCTTAAGACTTACTAAGCTAGTGAGCTTACTCTGTATGTGTTTGTATTTCTGTTTTATAGATCGTTGATTCAACTACGAGCTCAGGGGATCATCAAGAAAGTTGACCACACTATCACTCTCTTTGGTATATATATGTTTACTTTTTGAATCAAAGGCATGTATAGGCTGTATTTTGATAAGTAATGAATGATGTTCGGTTTTGGTAAATGTATATATATGGCCTTGCGAATAAGGCTGTTACTTTTGGATTAAGCATTGTTTATATGTTTGATATAATAGTCTGTTTTAATCTTTGGTATAAGACGTATGCATATAAGGCTTGGAAGTTAAATGTAGTTGTATAGAAATGATCATATATATGTATAAGTATGCTTATTATGTCGTGCGAATATCTCTACTTAGATTGTTATGTGCTCGGTATAATTCAGAAATGACCATGAAAATGTATGTACTAATGCTTTGGGTTGATCATTGAATTTTTATTTTGAGAACCGAATATATGGTCAATGGATTGGTTGTATTTATATATATAATTTGAATTAGTCGCATATCATGTGTGTTTGGTAGGTTATTCAATGATCTTGTATCCATGTATTAATAAGGTAAAATGAATTGAAAATTTTGAATTGACATGGATTTTGTTTTAGGGACAATGCGCATATTATGGTAGTATGATGTGTTTGTTTGGTCATGCTATATTGTCCGAGTGTCATATGTGTGAATGATAAGCTATTTAAGTACCATGGACCTATTCGTTTTAATATGCATATTCGCAGAAAGTATAAAATAATATGCTGATATTCAGTTAATGAGATGGATGTATCATATATGTTTGACATACGAAATTTGGAGTTGTTAGGTGGAAGCTTGATTCGAAACTTGTATAGATTAGGAGTTATGATATACTGCATTATGAAACATGGGTTGTAAAGTAAGTCTTGTTCTTTATTTGTGGATATAAAAAAAAATATAAATATGCATATTGGGTTTATTCCATAAATGACTGTGAAAAATTGTGTCTAGTTCGGTAACGCCTCATAACCCTAATTCGGCGATGGGTACGGGTTAAGGGGTGTTACACTGTGTATCTTATTCTCACTGAGCTCGGTCCAGTACAACGGTGTACGACACTTGCGGACATATAGAGCTTCGTAAGGTGCCATTTTAATACTTGATTGAAAACTGTTATTATAAGCAAATTCAATTAAAGGCAAGTATCTCTCCCACGTACCTTCAAACTCGAGGACGCAACATCTCAACATGTCTTCCAGTATCTGAATGGTTCTTTCAGACTGACCGTCTGTCTGCAGATGGAAGGCTGTGCTAAAGTGGAGCTTAGTACCCAAAGCATCCTGTAATTTCTTCCAAAATCACGACGTAAATCTCGGGTCTCTATCCGACACAATGGAACTTGGCACACCATATAATCTCACAATTTAAGATACATACAACTCAGCAAGTTTATCGAGCGAATAATCCGTACGGACAGGCACAAAATGAGCTGATTTGGTCAATTGATCTACTATAACCCAAACTACATCTTTCTTGCTCGGTGTCATAGGCAAACCGGATACAAAATCCATAGTGATTCTATCCTACTTCCATTCCGGTATCATGATAGGTTGAAGCAACCCCGAAGGCACTTGATGTTCTGCTTTTACTTGCTGACAAACTAAACACTTCGAGACAAATTCAGATATATCTCGTTTCATGCCAGGCCACCAATAGAATTGTTTCAAATCATTATACATTTTCGTGCTACCCGGATGTATCGATAATCGACTATTATGAGCCTCACTCAAAATCATCTGAATCAAATTCACGTTCTTCAAACACATATTTGACCTTTGAAGTTCAAACAATCATTTGTATCAATTTGAAACTCTGACTCTGCATCATTTTCACACTGAGCTCGTTTAGCAATCAAATCTTTGTCAATCCTTTATGCATCACAAATTTGTTGGATAAACATCGGTCTTGCTATAAGCTTGGCTATAATCGAACCATCACTTGACATAACCATATGTGCGTTCAACGCACAAAGAGCAAATAATGATTTTTGACTTAATGCATCTGCAACAACATTTGCTTTCCCCGGATGGTAGTCAATCACTAGCTCATAGTCTTTCAACAGCTCTAACCATCTGCGTTGTCTCAAGTTCAAATCTTTCTAAGTCATTAAGTACTTCAGGCTTTTGTGATCTGAGTAAACATGACATTTTTCCCCGAACAAGTAATGACGCCATATTTTTAAAGCGAAAATAATAGCTGCAAGCTCTAAATCATGAGTCGGATAATTTCTTTCGTGAGGCTTCAATTGTCTTGAAGTGTAGGCTATGACTTTGCCTTCCTGCATCAAAACGCAACCCAACCCATTCAATGAAGCATCACTGAAAACAATAAACTCTTTACCTGATTCAGGCTGAGCTAACACTGGAGCTTCAGTTAAAAGGGCTTTCAACTGATCGAAACTTTTCTAACACTTTTCTGACCATTCAAACTTGACATCCTTCTGAAGTAGCTTTGTCAAAGTGTAGCTATCATGGAAAAACCTTTAACAAATCGTCTGTAGTATCCCGCAAGTCCCAAAAAGCTTTGAATTTTGAAAACATTCCTTGGTGGCTTCCAATCGAGTATAGCCGATATTTTGTTCGGATCAACCCGAATTCCTGAAGCTGAAACAACATGACCCAAAAAGCTTACTTCCTTCATCCAGAACTCACACTTACAAAACTTTGCATACAGATGCTGATCTCGTAGAGTCTGTAACACTAATCTCAAGTGCTCAATGTGTTCTGCTTCATCTTTAGAGTAGATCAAAATGTCGTCAATAAACACTACTACAAATCGATCCAAATACTTTCTAAAACCCAATTCAATAAATCCATAAAGATAGCAGGTGCATTAGTAAGTCCAAAAGGCATAACCAAAAACTCAAAGTGGCCGTACCTCGTCCTAATACGTCTTGACACATCGTAATCTCGACTCAGAATCGATAGTAACCTGATCTCAGATCAATCTTCGAAAATTCTGAAGCCCCTTTCAACTGGTCAAACAAGTCATCAATCCGAGGTAACGGATACTTATTCTTTATAGTCACCTTATTTAGCTGCCGATAGTCAATACACATTCGCATCGTTCCGTCTTTCTTTTTCATAAAAAGACTGGTGCACCCCAAGGAGAGAAACTCGATCGTGCAAAACCCTTATCTGTCAACTCTTGCAACTGTGCTTTCAACTCTTTCAACTCATTAGGTGCCATCCGATACGGAGCTATCGAGATCGAAGTCGCCCCGGTACTAGTTCAATGCCAAACTCAATCTCTCGTATTAGTGGTAAACCCGATAATTCTTCAGGAAACACATCTGGGTATTCACATACAACCGGTATAGACTCAATTTCCTTTTCAAACACTTTATTATCCAGCACATAGGCTAAGTAAGCTTCATATCCCTTTCTCACATACTTTCGAGCTAACATCGAAGATATTATTGTATGCAACCCTCTCAGATCATTAGATTCAACTCGAATGATTTCACCGTTCTGAAATCTCAAATCAATAATCTTTCTTTTGTAGTTCACAACTGTATCATGTAAGGTTAACCAATCCATTCCCAGAATTATGTCGAGCTCATCGAAAGGCAACAACATTAAATCAGCCGGAAAGTAAGAGTCTCGAATCATCAATGGGCAACCTTTACACACTTTATCAACAAGTATATATCTACCCAAAAGGTTGGACACACGAATCACAAACTCAATAGACTCAATAGGCAGAGTCGTACTAGGTACCAAAGTTTCACACACATATAAATGAGTAGAACCAGGATCAATTAATGCAATCACAGTAGTATCATAAAGTGTGAAAGTACCAGTAATAACATCTGGGGAAGAAGCATCCTCTCTAGCACGTATAGCATAAGCTCTAGCCGGTGCTCGAGCTTCTGATCGAATCGCAGATCTTTCATTCCTCTCGATCGCCACCTACATTCCACAATGTCTGGGTGGTCTGCCTCATGCTATAGTGTTATTTTGTTTAATGTTTTGCGTCGTATTCTGCTCGGCTAACATCAGACACTCCCGGATAAAATGGTCTGACGATCCACATTTAAAACAAGATCGATCATGGAATCTACAGCTCTCAGAATTCCATTTTCCACAATGTTTGCACTCAGTCCGGTCCTGCTGAACGTTACCAACACTAGCCATCGAGGTGGCTCGAGAACTCACAAGGGGTCGATCTTGTCTAGATAAGTCAGAGGTAGCTTTATGTTGGCTAAAATCATCTCTGAACTTCTTAGGTGCTAATGAAACGTCTTACTCAATGATCATTTATGAGTGTCTCTAGCTTCTAATTCAGCCTTTCTTTTCTCTTTTTTGAGTTCTTCGACTTTGCAAGCTCGCTCGACTAGTACCACAAACTCATTGATCTCAAGAATGCCCATGAGTAATTTTATGTCTTCATTCAGATCGTCTTCAAATCTTCTGCACATAATGGCTTCAGAAGAAACACACTCTCTAGCATATCTGCTGAGTCTGACAAACTTTCGCTCATACTCTGTCACGGTCATTCTCCCTTGTTTCAGTTCAAGAAATTCTTTACGTTTTTGATCGATGAATCGCTGGCTAATATATTTTTTTCGGAACTCAATTTGAAATAAGTCCCAAGTCACCTTTTCTTTCGGAACTACTGATTCTAGTGTTTTCCACCAGTGATAGGTAGAGTCCCGAAGTAGGGATATAGCATACTTTAAGCACTCCTCGAATTATAGGATAACTCATCAAGCACCCGAATAGTATTATCAAGCCACATCTCAGCCCGTTCCACATCATCATCGTCATTAGCTTTGAATTCTTTGGCCCCATATTTCCTAATTTTATCAATAGGAGGCCTACTAGATCTCATTGGATCTATCATCGGGGGTGCTGAAGTTATCAGAGTTGGATTATTTAGGGGTGGAGGTTGTTGTACGGCCGGGTTATTCTGAATAAACTGGGTAAACAACTCGTTCATCATCTGGTGGAAGGCTTGTTTAGCCTCCCCTCGTGGCTACCCGAAACTGGTCGAGAGTCTACTGGCACTGATCCGCATGCACGGTCAGGCGCTACACTCTCTACATCATCCGCTACAGCTCTATCGGGATCAGGATCCATTTACTATATAAAACACAGTTTGAAATGTCAGAAGTCACCACACTATCAAATATATACAAAAAAGGCATGTATAGCTAGACTCACATGTACTACGGTAGTCCTAGAAAACCATAGGCTCTGATACCAATAAAATGTAACATCCCTAACTCGTGTCCGTCACCAGATTAGGGTTATGAGGCATTACTGAGCATAATTCATTTATCACAGTCAACTATACAACATCTTTCAGTTTCTTTGATACATTCGGTTAAATAATTACTTTCTTATACCTTACTTGTCTAGCATATTAAAAAAAAATCCGTACATTTCACCAAACATCTATTTATCATCTGACAAATGATTTTGCCACTCAATTCACATGCATTGAAATAAACTAGCATTTTCGAGTAGGCATAACTATAATGATTTATTCATATAATACAAACATGAACTCTCAAATTTACAATTTAAACAATAATCCTATGTCTTTTCTTGACTTAAGTATATAACTTATTCATTATTATAAGCATGCATAAAATGGCAATTTGTCCAAAAAAGATATGCATGATCCCACATCACAATTCCATACTGAGTATAAATAATCTTTACCACATTCAATTTACAATTCATTGATCTAAATCTAATCGAACCTAACATACAATACATCATTTTCGAATATATCATGGGATCAACTTGACTATATTAACAATTCTATATCAATAATACAAACATCAAATTGCATATTAATCATATTATCGAGTTAATATACTACATGCTTTAACCTATAAACATCCATTACTTCACCTTATTATCTAAACACATTATCAATTACCACACCATATATAAATATACACATAGGCCATTCGATTTTCTTTCAAACATGAACTAAGCCATGAACAAAATCATACATCCATAGTATTATCATGCAAGTCATCACCATATAGAACTTAATTTTTATCCAAAGGAACTAAGCCTTTTTTGCAAGGCTATATTATAGTTATATACAGCACCCAAAATCTCATAGTTAACTTATACATGCCTTTCGAATTAAACTAAGTTAGGTATACCAAAAGATTTGATAGTGCGATTGACTTCTCGGATGATCCTTCGAGTCCGTAGTTTGAATCAAAGATCTATAAAATAGAGGTAGACAAGAACACACACACATGGTAAGCTTGCTAGCTTAGTAAGTCTTAAGAAAACATATACTTATATATATAACATACATCCAACCATTCAATTCAATATCTTCTATAACCAATTCAACATAAGTAATACATAATTTTTTTTACCTATAAAGTCAAAGTAACTGAATATCATTGATGCATTTAATACAAAAGCTTTACCTTTCTTACTCATATACACCAATCATTAAGTATACCAAAGACATATGTACATAACATATGCTTATCCAATCGACTTAATCCATTCATGCTTTCAAGAATTTACTATCACACGATATAACATGTATATATATATATATTCATACATCTCTAATAAATCAATGTATAAGACATTCACTTTCTCGTGTACTTGTTCATCATTTTATTAAGTAACATGACTATGAAATACGTACCTCCCTGTCGAATTAATACGATTCATGTTTCAAAGCTGAAATTTCTTGATATGTTCGTAACTCGATTCTCATGTACTTAGAGCTCAAATCACATTCACCGGCACTAGGCCTACTGGACTCAAGGTCCGAAGTTAATCACCGGCATTAAGCCTGCTAGGCAATAAGCCTGAATTGTTTCACCGGCACGTGGCCTGCTAGGCTAAAAGCCCGAATAACACACCGATACAAGGCCTGCTAGGGTATAAGCCCGAATAACACACCAATAATTCATCAACTTAAAATCTTAACACTTACATCATTTCCAATTCATGTACATAAACCACAATCACTTATCATATCACATGTACTAGTTTTCATTTCAAATTCAAAACACATTTAATCCAATATATGCCCTTAACATTCAGCTATCATCTATTTCACTACTCAAATGAATTAAATAATATCATTCAACAATTTCATAATTATCTCTTTATTGTACTTAAACTTAAGAACTTACCTCGATTGACAACGGACGACTTAAACCGGCTATTCCGTAACCTTCGTCTTTCCCCGATTCAAATCTGATTTTCTTTGTTCTTGATCTAAACATATCAAAAATAATCTCATTCAAGTACATTTCACTTCAATTTAGTCCCAAAACACATAAATATGAAATTTACCATTTTACCCCTAATGTTTCACATTTTTACAATTTAATCCTATTTGCATAAAATACAAAATACACAAAATTTCCTCATACTACTCAAAGGTCGAATGTTCCTAGGGACCTCACAAGCCCCTTTCTTTCATTCATTTTACAAATAAGCCCCTCTAAAATTTTATTTTCATAAATTAGTCCTATTTACTCAATTTTTTACCAAAACTTCAATACAAAACTTATCAATCTTAATCCTATCTTAAGTTTAAATTCATCAAACATCAATTATCATATAACAATGTAAATGGCCGAACCTTAGACATGCTCAGATTTAAAAATTACAATATGGGTTGATTACGGTTCGAAGCAACGATCTCAAATATGTATAAATTAACAAAAACTGAATTAATCACATACCTTAATTTTTGATTCAAAAAAAATGGCCGAACCAAGCTTTTCTATTTTCCTTTCCCCTTTGCATGCATTCGGTCAAGACTAAAAAGATGAACATTCATCTTTCATTTGTGTTTTGTTATCATTTATATTAAGTTATTATTTAATTACCATTTTAACCTTTATTATAAAATAACTAAACAATATAATATAAGGTTAATGTTGTCTATGGCCGGCCACTAACATATAAAATGGACAAATTGCCCTTTTAGTGCATCATATCAAAAAGCCATTGACATTTGAGTACTTTTCACTTTAGTAAGCAACTTTTACGCTTTACGCGATTAAATCCTTTTTGTCAAATTAAACACTTAAACGATAAAATGTTTCTACGAAACTTTCACACACATTAATTCACACATACTAGACACAAAATATAATATTAAAATATTTCTCGAACCCAGATTCGTGGTCCCAAAACCACCGTTCCGATTAGGGTCAAATTCGGTCTGTTACAATTTACCAAGCCTTTTTCCATCCAAAAACTCTTGCACACTTATACTAAGTTTGTCAACACACACATGTCATATTTTTAGGCATCCTAAAAACCACATCATGGCATTCGCACACCATTTATAAATCACATTCATCATGCACAACCACACACACACTTAACTAATCATAGCATATAACTTACTTAACCATTCACATTTAGTATTTTCCACACATAATTATCACATATTCACTTATCCAACCCAAACAAGCATGCACATCCATGTAATGCTTCATCATAGACTTATAACATAACAAATATTGGCCACATCAAATGGCCTTATACAACAATGACCTACAATTAGCATAGGCTAATATTCTAGGCCAACTCATAATAACATGTACACAAATGACCAAGTCCCTATACATGCCATAGACTTAAAAAGCTTGAATAAAAATCATCAATACCAATCCATAGCTTCTTAGTGTAATAGAATCTCCAACGACTTCCAACTCAAGCTAGCATCAGTGACACTATAGGAAAAAGAAAGGAAGGGGTGTAAGCTATATAGCTTAGTAAGTTAGCATGTAAATAATAAGCAATTAATTAATATGTTTTTACCAATCCTCACAATATGTTCTCAAGATAATACAATCATAATTGCACATAGTTCCACTATTTATTCATGTCCATCTCAAGCTATCTACTAGAGTCACAGTCACTAACTTATTTATATCTTGAGGTACGGAACTCCAAATTAAGATGCGCTAATTTTTCCTAAAACTAGACTCACATATCTTCTAACCATAAAAGTTTCAAAATTTTTGGTTTAGCCAATAAGTACAGTTTATTCATTAAATTCATCCCTGTTTCGCTGTCTGACAGTTCCTACCCCTCTTCACTAAAAATTAATTATCTCCTTGTACGGGATTCAGATGATGTTCCCGTTTGTTTCTTTTGAAATAGGATAATTAAAGATTTTAAGAATATAAATTATAACCCATAATTATTTTTATAAAAGTTTTAGTGATTTTCCAAAGTCAAAACATGGGATTCTAAAATCATTCTGATCCTATCTCACAAAAATTCAAATATCTCAAAATATGAAATTCTTTCACTTACATCGTTTCGTTTATGCAAAAATAGACTCAATAATATTTAATTTCATATCTTATTCGACTTCTAATTCAATTTTCACCATTTTTTGTGATTTTTCAAAGACACATAACTGCTGCTATCCCAAAACTATTTTACTGCAAATTTTACTCTTTCATAATTTCTTTGTATTAACTTTCATAATAACACTTACCCCATATCAAAATTACCAAAGTTCGATCACTTATCGAGCACGTTGATCATAAATTTACACACATATACCTGCACTTATTCATCACTTAGTCATATTCGTTTATACTTAGTCATTTCCGTTGAACGCATCGGATAATAACGGATACATGAAAATTTGCACATAAGTGCCACACTTGTAGCTAAAAAAACTTCATATCACACTTTTCACATAGACTCGCTCTCGAGCTAATCACATTCACGAGTCTGCTCACACAAGCTATCGGTCATACATAACTACTCAGTGCTGCTCACACAAGCTGTCAGGTATCCGCAACACATGCCGGATTACCCAGCCACTGGTAGAACTTATAAGACCAGCACTCGTTTCACATAGTCATAATCTCGTGTCTGCTCACACAAGCTGTCGGTCATGACGAAACTACACGGTGCTGCTTACACAAGCTGTCGAGTATCCGTAACACATGCCAGATAACTCAGCCACAGGTAGAACATACGGACCAGCACTCGGATCACTTATTTCCTTTGATTTCACATAGGTTTCTAGTGAACATGTCACTCGTATCTATTTTTATTCCTAAGGTTCAACCGGGAAATTTCTTACTTGTCGATATTTTGTCAATTACATCAAATTGTAACACCCCAAACCCGGCCTAGAAGTTAGGCCGAATCAGCGTGCCACATGGAAGTGTTTTTCAAAACCATCTTTGCAATTGTTAACAACTTGTTTCGAATCACGACCTCTTTGTTAAAACCCAATACAACTAAAGCAATTACGCTCACGTGAAAACATAATTATCTTTAATAAACCTTTTATGTTCGAAAGCATATTTGAAATAAACGATTTGCAAAAACTAGAGTTGTAACAACATTTTTGAAAACATTTCTAAACGTAGATAAAATACAAGTAATTTGATAAATCACAAATCAAGGAATTAAACTTTAAATCCGTGACTTTTAAAAATGTCGTTAATAAATTGAAAGAAAATTCGAGTTAAATCATATTTGTAAAAGTTTATCTTGAAATCCATTTATTAATCAATTTCAAAAAAAACTTTTATTTTAGTTCTTAGAAAAATTCTCGTTTAAAACAATTTAAGCAAAATAATAAGTAAACCAACCATAAAGCAAATAATAAAATAGTTCGAGGCCTTATTACAACTTAAACCAAAATAATAAAATAACGGAATAGAAATTTAAAATTCAAAACACTATTTCAAGAATGGCCTCCACCGAGTCATCCATGGCCCAAGTCCACCTCACGGAGCATTACCTACGTGGTTAAGAGAAAGGGGTGAGTTACAAGAACTCGATGTATAATCCCTTACCATCATCCACTTGGGTGAACACACATAGCAATATTTTGGGCCTAAGCCCAATTACAATTATAACATGTATATAATATGCATGTGATATGCAATTCCCAAACCAAGCCTAATTTCCATCCGCTACACACCCCGTACCAACCATCACACCTGGGATCAAGTCAACCCACCCCACCAACACACCACGTGAGCATTAAGCCATTTTATATTTGTGGCAAAGCCACCGAACTAGAGGCAATAAGCCATTTGATTATTTGTGGCGAGCGACCGAACTAGAGGCAATAAGCCATATTTGTGGCGAGCCACCGAACTAGAGGCAATAAGCCATTTGATTATTTGTGGCGAGCCACCAACTAGATTTTGGCAGCAGCCTTTCTTCTCTTCATCATTTTCCCAACCCATGCAAACATGTATGCATAACAATTTATATCCATATGATAATTTTAGCAAAAGGCCCAATTTACAAGAGAATCAATATTTCAAGTTTTTAATTAAGGCCCATAACACAAAATAACATTTAGCCCATTTAGTACTTTTTAGCAACTTAGGCCCAATTAACGATCTAGCATATTTTCGCCCATTTAACGATCTAGCGTAGATTTCGCCCATTTATTGATCTAGCGATTTCACCCATTTAACTATTTTTTAGGTTTTCGCCCATTTAACGATCTAGCGTAGATTTCGCCCATTTAACTATTTATCGTGGTTTTCGCCCATTTGACAATCTAGCAAAATTTTGGCCCATTTAACGATCTAGCAAAATTTGGCCCATTAATCGATCTAGAAAATTTGGCCCATTATTCACATGAGGCCCATATAGCAACATATTTCAATTTGACCCATAAAGGGTATTTTCGTAATTTAGTCCATAAGGACATTTTCATAATTCGCCCATTAGGGCATTTTCGTAACTTGACCCGTAAGGGCATTTTCATAATTCGCAATCGTACCCACAAAGGGTAATTCATAATTTACCCTCTAAGGGTATAATGGTAATTTCGCAACCTAAGCTTAATTACTAATTTGGGGCATAAAACGAAACTGTCCAACTGCATCACACTGACTAAATTGGCCATAACTTGAGTTAGAAAACTCGAAATCTAAATCCGTAAATTTTTCTTGAAACTAGACTCATATATCTTTCTACTATAAGTTTTCCAGAATTTTTACCTTAACCATTTAGTACAGTTTATTCCTTAAATTTTCCCTTGTTTCACTGTCCAATGATTCTGACCTCTCTTACCTTAATCTCAAATATCTTACTGTACGATTTTCATCTACTGCTCCCACTTATTTCTTTTGAAAATAGATTCACTAAGGAATCCATACATATCAATTATAACTCTTAATTCACTTTGTACAATTTTATATGATTTTTCCAAAACAGAACATAATACCCCGAAGTCATTCAAACCAGTCTCACTAAAATTAACATATCTCAGAATCTAATATTCCTTTTCCTTCTCCGTTTCTTCCATATTAAAATTAACACAGTAAGCTTTAATCTGATATCTTATTCACTTTTTAATTCCTTTTATCCAATTTTTCATGATTTTTCAAATACAAGACACTGTTTCTGACTGAAACTGTTTTGTTACAAAATCGATTACTATCATGAATATACGCACTCTCGAGTGATCACGAATGCCGGTTATCGGTTTTATTTGGTATTTCTACCGAATCACAGAATATTTCATGTAAACTTTCAAAGAGATGTGAGACTTACTCACCATTTCAAACATATATTCGGAAGGGTACGGGATTACACACCTTATTCGGAATCCGTAACACGAAATTCTCCGCGGCATCTAAAGATACAATCGATCAACAATTAATCCCAAAACTGAATTTACCACTTCAACCAATTATTTTGATTGATTAACAATCTATCACTTACCAACAATCCGAGTCTCTTATTACGAGGATAGGTGTTCGATTGGCCCTCCGATAAAGTACTTGAGTCCTTAAAAGTGATTAACACAAAACAATGTTAGCCACACCTTATTCGGCTTGAGGAGGAATCACCACAATACACCTCCTTCACCTATATACGGCTTGGAAGAAAAAGAAAAGAAATGAAAAGAGGAAAATACGATTACTTACCGATTTGATTAAGAAGAGATTGGATGGAAGAAGAGTGCCTTGTAATTTGAAATCAAAAGGGAATAAACAATAGATGAAAATCTTGATCAAACAAAAGAGCAAGAAAATGCACAATTGTGCTAGGGAATTCGCCAAAGTAAAAAGAAAGAAGAAACTATGGTCACCAAGGCTTGTAATTTCGCACAAAGCAAAGGAAAAGAAAAGAATTTGAGAGGAAAACAATGCACTATTGTGCTACTATGATTTGGCAAGGAGGGTTGCAAAATTGAGAGAAATGGCACAAAGTTGTCAAAAGGATTTTGGCCAAAACAAAGCTAAGACTTTACCAAATGCCAAATAAAATTTCAGCCACCTAATTACTCCAAAAACCATCCACATGCATCCCCCTTAGGATAAGATTTGGCCACTCATACTTTCCAAAACACCTCCCCGATATTAGCCTCTTGTCCCCTTTCTTTCCTAATCCTCTTGATTCCTTTCCCAAACTTTAACCTTGCCATATTCTTTTAGCCACCTTACCAAAATAATAAAGTCCACACTTACCAAAAATACTTCTTGGCCGACACATAAGGAAGGAAAGCAAAATAATAGTCAAATTTGCAAACAATGGATTTGAACCTCTTCCCTCAAGGTACATCACTTAATGCCATAACCTCTTTACCATAAGCTCCTTTATGCTAACAAATTACTCATCTAATTCCATAAGCCTTGAAGCCACTTACTATCTCTCCTTAATAGGCTAAATCACAAAATTTTACTAAGGCCCAACTCGAAACCGGAATTTCATAGAAGCCTCGTAACCTTCCAAATTCACTTAACTAATAAGTCCAATTTGCAATATTGTCATTCTCTTGTTCTCAAAATTTTAAACATTCCTACGCCATTGGGCCCAATCCTACTAGGCCCAATTTTAGGATGTTACATCAAATATTCAGCCATAATTCACACCATTTATCAAAATATGAAAACGTACGTAAAAATGATGCATTATTTACATACAAACTTACCTCGGTAGCACAGTCGGTGAAAAAAACTTATTCATCATATTCTTTATTTTCTTCCGTTCTAGGTCCGAACCTCATTTTCTTTGATTTATAATATCACATTTAGTCTATTTATTAGTCACATTATTCAATGTGATCCAAAAATCGTATTATGGCAAAATTACATTTTTGCCTCTAAAGTTTCACATATTTACACTTTTGGCCCTGGGCTCGTAAAACGATTTTCATTCAATTTCTTTGTATTTTAAGCTTATCCAAACCATTTTCATAACTACAACAGCCCACAATTTCCACTGATTCACACTTTTATGACAATTTTTATAACTTTTCCAAATTAGTTCTTTTTAGCATCTTTATCGAAAATTACTTAGTAAAAGTCGTTTCTCTAACCATAAACATGCATAATCTACCTTTACACACATATTCATCATGTTTCAAAACCCTATACTTCAACCATATCTCAAAATATTGGTAGAAATAGATATATCTTGTTACAATGATTTCAAAAACGTAAAAAACATGAAAAACGGGGCTAGAAATGACTTACAATCGAGTTTGGAAGATTGAAAAATCATAGCCATGGTTTCTCCATGCAAGTTTCGGCCATGGGTTGAAGATGGAAAAAAATTTGGCTTTTATTTCGTTTATTATGTCATTTAATCACTAAATGACCAAAATGCCCTAACTTAAAAATAATCTATTTCACTTATTTCATATCCATTTTTGTCCAACAAGTTATCCAATGGTCTAATTACCATTTAAGGACCTCAAATTTAAAATTTCATAACAATTGGACACCTCTAACATGTAGAACTCAACTTTTGCACTTTTTACAATTTAGTCCTTTTGGCTAAATTGAGTGCCCAAACGTCGAAATTTTCGAACGAAATTTTCACGAAATCATTTCGTGAAATCGTAGACCATAAAAATGTAAAAAAAAATAAATTTTTTCCTCGTAAGATTTGTGGTCCCGAAACCATTGTTTTGACTAGGCCAAAATCGGACTGTTACATGTCCAAATCAGTTACTAACTTTTTCCTGATTTTCTAGTAGAGGCCACCAACATATGGTTTCTTTCAATTTAACCTTCAATTTTTCTTATTTTCTGGATTTAAAGGAAACCAGGTGTGACACAAATGCCTTTAAAATAATAGCAAAATTAACAATAAAACAAAAGTTATATAATATCCAAACAAAAACAACAAAATAGTAGCAATATAATAACGAAATGACAACAAAATATTAGCAAAAATGAAGTTTAGGCTTATTCAAGCCTAGCTCCGGCCAAAAATCCCTACTTGAGGCCTAACTTGTTTGGAAAATGGGTCTTATTTTTTTGTTCAAGTCCATTTTTTGGGTCTATATTTTTGTCCAAATTCTCTGATTTTTTAGGCAGACCTTCAAACCTAGATGGGTGACCCAACCCATAATTAGGTTTAAGTTAAACACCCAAACTAATATCTAGACTAACAAAATGATCAAATTAATGTGATGTCAATATTTTAAAGACTCAGTTAAAATATTTTAAAATTTATTAACCAAACTAGCCATACCTCGTGGATATAACACAAGATTGTAAACCTTACATTAAAAACTAAAATATAAAATCATAATAAAATAAAATAAAAATATTATGAATTTATAATCCAATACAAAACAATCCATAAATAAATTAATTAAAAATATTTCAGAGTTAAATAAAATATAATATAAACTAAAAGAGAGAGCACCATTTCGAATTCAACTTTTAAATTTAATATATGCATTCTCCGACTATTGAACCGAATGAAACAGTTCATTTAATCGAATAAATTCTTATTTAAGAAAGAGCAATAATTTTAAAATTAATGTCACTGACATTATCCATAAACTAATGGTTCTTATTAGCAAACAAGCAAAAGGCATTAAATATTAGCTATAAATATTTAGGCAAGCTATCATTTTAACTAAGTAATGGTTTTATACGTATATACTTTTCTTAATCTGATTTTTTGAACGCTTATTTAGATCAATTTATTATTAAAAATAAATTAAAAATATATTTTATAATTGAATTTAAATAAAAATAATGTTAAATAATAATTCATATCAAGACAATTCATCTTTTATAAATATTACTTCAAGCTCCGAGCTTTTGGGTACATAAATTTGCTATTATTTTTAGCACAATATGGCAATCCTAGTCTCTTTAAGTAATCATAGACATGGTTCTAGTTATAGTGGCCTAACTACCTAAGGAACTTAACCAAAACAAGGAAAATGATATATTTATTCATCACTGATGAGGTTTCGGTTTAATGAAAACGTTAGAAGTTTGGAAATTTTGAGATTCTATATTTGAGTTTAATTAGTGTAAACTATCTTGAATTAATTATTTAGTTAAGTGTTTATAATGATTGATTTTGATGATGATTGATAGATATATTTCCACTAAAAGTAAAATTTTCACAATAAAAATTGAATGGTGACAAGTATCTCATTTAATTGTTAATCTCTAAAAATTGGTGTAATTTTTATTTATACTTTTTCATGATTAGTAAAATGACTTTTATTTCATTTGTTTTGTGATAGGGCAGAATAATGGGTTAATGATTTTGTGAATCATGTTATTTTTCATCCAACATCAATATATATCATACATAAAATTTAAATTCAAAATTATTATCTATTAACAGACTCATTACATGATATTAGCCAAAAACACAAACCATCAATTCACAATTTATGGAATTTTAAAGTGATATTTAGATGAGGGTTAAATTAAAATTTGATTGTTGTTTTAATGTGGATCAATTGGGTCAAAGTGGAGGATTGGCTTTGTTGTGGAATGATTCTTCTAATATCCGTTTTGTTAGGTATTCACAAAACTTCATAGAAGTTGGTGTTGGAAGTAAGAGTGGTGCTAATTGGAGGTTATCGTGTTTCTATGGGTATCCAAAACAAACACATAGGAGAGATTCTTGGGATTTGTTAAGAGAATTGGCTGGATTGAACGATGAATCGTGGCTTGTCATGGGAGATTTTAATGATATTGAAAGCAATTCAGAGAAAGAAGGAGGTGATGTTCACCATTATTTAATTGAAAGTTTTAAAGGAGCACTAGCATATTGTGATTTAAAAGATGTTGCATGGTATAAGCAGATTTTCACCTGGGAGAGAAGATGCGGTGCAAAACATTGGGTCCATGAGAAGTAAGATAGAGCAATGGCTAATTCTAGTTTATTTGATGCTTTCTCGAATGCTGAGGCAAGAGTAGTGACAGCCTCTACGTTTGATCATTTGCCAGTGTTGTTAGACATGGAGGTGGCATTCAAAAAATGGAGAAAGCATCATTTCAAATTTGAGAATAAATGGTTGTTGGAACTAAGAATTGCGGATGTTGTTATTTGGTGCATGACAAGGTTAAGGGATGTATTGGAGAAGAAAACTAATTGTTGCTTGAATTTAAAAGTTTGGGGTAATAGCTTTGACTCAGATGTTAGGACTAAGAAAAAAGAGATTTTCTGAAGGCTTGATGTGTTGCAAACTAAGGGTCGTAATCTAGAGGTAGAAAGCGAGGAACTGAGGAGGATAATGACTAAGCTTAATGTGATTCTTGAACAAGAGAAAATTAAATAGAGGCAACAAGCGAAAGCTTTTTTGGCTTCAAGCAGGTGGTTCTAATTCAAAATACTTCCATGCTTTTGCTAACGAACGAAAGAAGAACAATATGATTGAAGCTCTAAAGGATGATAAAGGTGTTCTAGTAAAGGAGAAGGTTGATTTGCATCAGGTTATTCACCAATACTTTGAATCTTTATTTAGTGCAGATGAAGATAATTTTAAACTGATTTCGATTGGTTGATCGTAAAGTCACTGATAGATATAATGAGGATTTATTGACTCCTTTTCAAACTCATGGATTTCGAAATGCTATTTTAAAATGCATCTTGATAAGTCTTTAAGTTTGGATTGTCTGAATCTTGCTTTCTTCCAAAATTATTAGGGGCTTATTGGAGACGGCATTGTGGCGGCTTGTTTGAGTTGGCTTTAGACAACTGCATTTCTAGAATCACTTAAACACTCCTATTCTGTTTATTCCTTAGGTTAATAATTTGAACACTTTCAAAGATCTTCATCTAATTTATTTATGTAATGTTCTTTATAAGATTGTTTCTAAGGTTTTGGCAAACAAAATTTAATAAATTTTGTCACATATTATTTCAAATTATCAGTCTGCACTTGTGCCTGGTTGATCAATAACGGATAATGTTTTAGTTGCTTTTGAGATCTTACATCATACGAATAGATCATCAGCTAGATTAAGGGGTGAGGTGACGCCCAAAATTGACATTAGTAAGGGTTATAATAGGATTAGTGTAACACCCCTTGCCTGATCTGATCGTTAAGTCTGAGTTATGGGATGCTATAGCCATTGCCGGAGCAACTTTCGATAAAAAGATTAAAATTAAACCATTCAAACATATAAAACATTTCAAAATTTTAGTCCTTATATGATCAATAAACTTTCTTGAGACTCAATCGAACATATGAAAACTTAATTGTTAAATTGTACATGAAATATGGCTTAATTGCAAAATTTTAAAATTTCAGAACAAGTACCGATACTCCCTGAAAGGTACCAATTCTAAATTTAGTCTCGATGTTTGGAAAAATTCATCCTTAAATCTCCAAGTATCGATACTTGAATTATGGTATCGATACTCCTTTACAAGTATCAATACCAAATTCTAGTATCGATACCATTTTACGATTTTGTTACTTTTGTAAAATTTAAACAAAGGTCATTTGTATATATACCCTTGTAAAGTATTGGTATCCCAATGTAGAGTATCAATACTTTAGTCTGGTATCGATACCGTTTTGAAACTCAACGTTTGAAAAATTAATTGAAAAATACTAAGTACCAAAACCTTCACCTATGTTATCTATACCTCTATACCAATTATGTCAAAATCCTATATTTTTGGTCCCTATTTCATGCTCAATCTAAAATGTATTCAAATGGTGCCTTTATGCACACTAGAAACCTATATAAAACTAGAAACCTATATAAAACTAACTAAAGATGTATACCATTTCATCATTTAACCTTTAACAAAATCAATTAATTCATCATGCCATAATTTGGTACCAAAACACATCAAAATAACTCTCTAAAACACCAACTAAACTTTCATGCTTTCAAGTCATTCAAAGTAACATTCATCCATGCCAATTCTAAGCTCAAGTCATACCTTATTACATTCAAATGAGCTATTCAATAAGGCACACATAAAAGCCTATTATATTTCCAAATCACATTTATGCATATATAGACGTTAGATCTCCAAAATTCAAACATAAAACAAGGTTTCAACCAAACCATCCATTCACAAGATATGAAATATATAAGCTAAGTACATGCCACAATACTGAGCTTACAACGAGTAAAAGGCTATCAATTTGATAGAGAGATAACGTGATCTTCGAGCTGATCTGAATGGCGAGTTCCGCAAACCGACAATCTATAGCAATGGAAAACAACTAGGTAAGCATTTCAAATGCTTAATAAGTTGATAGGTAATAAAAGATAACTTACCTCGATATACAATTAATCGTATTAAACTAAATAATGTGACACAATATACTTGACATATCATATTCACAATAAATAGGGAGTTCTTCATAAATCGAGTCACATAGCAATTCAACATTTAGCATGTTATTCAATTTAGTACCTTTCACATAGATTTCACAATTCAATACCATGTACGTTATCAAATCATCATATACCTTTTGAGAACCAAACTCGTAACATACCATTTTCATTTCTCTTCCCATTAATCAATTAGCTTAATGAACTCTAGTAAATAAACTCAGATACGCGAGTAACTACACCACACTAGAGAGCACTGTAGTGCTAAACAAAGAGCATTGAAGTGTTAAGCAGAGAGAACAAAAGTGTTGAACAGAGAGCACAAAAGTGCTAAACCTGTACAAGTGCATAAATAACCCTATTGACATGTCAATCGTATCTTAATCATTTGCTAAGTTTACGTAGGCATTAATATTGTATTCATAACATTTAAGTCACTTTAATTTCAATATATACATATAATCTCATCATAAAACAGTTTGTATCCTCTTGGGCATATATGCCACATATTACCATTTCTTTACAATTTAGTTCATTCCTCACCTTTTTGTAGCAAATCGTAACCAATTCAAAATCACATTTACAAACAAACAAATTCATAATTAAAACATATTTACATTAGTATTACCTACAACTACACCATATGAACTTACCTATAAAAATCTACAATAAAAAGATGTTAAGGACTAATATGTAATTTTTCATTCTTCAATTATCTTTCGATTGTTTCAATTCTCGATCTATAATAATAATTCATTTCAATTATCAACTCCAAATTCTTTATAACATTCTATTTTATGCATATGATAGTTCAATTTCATTTTTTAAATGTTTCCTAAAGTTTTGCATTTTATTCAATTTAGTCCCTAAAATCGAAATTGCTATAATGTTCAAATTTGAGCTTCGATTTTGAAATTGGTCTCAATTTCATCCTTCTATAGCCCTATAATATCCATACTCATAGAAATCTCATACTAAATTTAAAATATTTACACTTTAGCCCCTATGTTCAAAACTAACAATTTTTACTTTACAAATTAGTCATTTTCACTTCTAAGCTTAAAATCTAGAAATATAGTACCAAAAGCTTCAAGAAATCATCAATGACAATTTTTGAAAACTTTAACAATTTTACAAAATAGTGCACAGGTCAGCTAAATCAAATACATGAGATTTCAAAAATATAAAAATTATAATAAACGAACTTGAAATTGCTTACCAATTGAAGAACCAAAGCTTGAATGAAATAAGAAAATGGCCTCTTTTCCTTTTAATTTCATGATATAATACATATTTTATTATTTTAATTATAATTATATTATAATTTAACATTATTTTAACTAAAACTATACCAAACTGTCCACTATTGTCTAAAATGACTTATTTGCCATTTTAAGACTTGGTTTAATTAATATATAAATCCTTAATTATTTGGCCAATTATGAATCTAAAATTTGGAATTTTTACAATTTAGTCTTTATACCTCAATTAACTATCTAATCGACAAAATTAAAGAACCAAAATTTAATTAAACTTTATACTAACCTCGTAAATATTAAATAATAATATTTTACAGACTCACTTATCAAAAATAGGATTCTAAAAATACCGTTTTCGATGCTATTAAAAAGTGGGTTGTTATAGTTAACTGAGGGCTTTTGAGAGCTATAATGTTAGCTTTGGGTTTTCATGAAAATTGGGTGAAATTGGTTAGGCTCTATGTGAAGAATGTCAGGTATTCAGCTTTGTTAGGGTGATCTATTGTCTCCGTACCAATTTATCTAGTGTGTGGAGGGTCTCTTATGTCTTTTCAGGATGAGAAATGAAGGGAACTCATTAGAGGAACTAAGGTGTGTAAATATTAATATTAAGTTATTTAATTTTTTGAATGAATTGTCAAACAAGGGTTTACTCATCTTATTCAACATTTTTTTTGGTAGAAAATTAGGTATAAACTAAAAATTTAACATCATTATCAAACACATAAAAAAATTAGAAATTAAAAGTTTTATTTTTCAATAAACTGAAAATTTTGATGATTTATCAAAGACTCTAAATTTAAAAGTTAATTGAGTCTTAACTTAAAAAACTGGGTTAGTGGGCAAAATTGGAATTAGCTTTTGTGGAGGATAGTTTGGCAAAAGGATTAAGGAAAAAACACATTATGGTTAGTTGTGTGGACAGCTGGCTAACTTGGGGACTCCATGAAAAAGACCAACCTTTATTATATTTTGTTTATAATGATAGTGACGTTTATACCCTCACTTTTAGTTTGCTTCCCATAAACTAACAATATAAGAAAATGAAAAGCAATTACTTTCATCATACTTAAATTGGTATGATGTTTTTACGTTGAAATTGAAATCGTTTTAAATCAGTTTTGTTTATTTATTTATTTTATTACACAATGGATTTTTATTTTTATGAAATAATAATTAAACTAAAAAGCTGTTTTGGGTATGAATTTTAGAAAGGATGGGCAGGCAAACCAAACCATATTAATTAATTGTCTGATTTTGTCTTTAATTAAGTGCCGAAGCAACAAATAAATAAAAGGCAGGCTAATGGGGTTTTAGTTTATGTCTCCCTCTCACCAACCTCTTCAAAATGGGTGAAAACTTAACTTCCTTTTTTTTTTCCCAAAGCTATTCAAATTCTCTCCATTTCTACATTAATTTTCGTTTCACAAGTAGAATTCTATTTTTTATTTTTTAGTTTTTACAATATTTGATATTCAAATAACTAAAAATATTATATAATTATTTAAAAAACAAAACCAACTATATGAACCGATCTGAATTGGTGAAATTGAATCATAATTTTTGTTCAAATTAATTATTATCACCCTTTATAATTTACAACGACTCAAATTGTGATATACAAATATTATTTTTAGATAAAGGGAATAAGGTACAATATTAAAAGGTAACTAAGGACCCAATCTAGATGTTAATGGAATATTATTGCACCAAGAATTTGATTCAAGACACACAGATATTTCATTTCATGATTAATATATAAGATTAAAAATAACCAATTTAAATATACAACGAGACCCTACAGTATACATATTCATATTTTAAATATCATTAATATACTTGTAATAGTTTACTTCAAAATTCAATCTTTTATTAATGTCATAGTCTTGGAAAAGAGACTAAGTTGATGGAGATCCTATAAAATAAAAACTAAAAGCAAATAGAAATATGAAAATTGTACTCACTTTTTATGTTTTTTACAATGGGTTATTAGTGTTGGAAAAAAAGGCTGTTAGGTAATAGCTAGCTTGAAGCATCTATTGCAAAAACTAAAATAAAACATATATGTACAATCAAATATCTAAATAGAAACAACATAAATGGACGAATATAAGAAATGGTTTTTATTTAAATCTTTTGTTTGGCACTAAGTAGACCAAATCCAATGTCAAACTTATAAAGCAAAGTTTAGTGGAGGGTCATCTCATCTCAATCCCCACTTTTAATAATGAAAGCCTGCCAGGATTGTTCCACTTTTTCTATTGCTGGTAATTGGGAGACTTTCAGTTTTTCTTTTCCCAAGTCTTGAAAAGTGTAAATTTTTGGATAAACTACTTACATCATTACTCATGTTGGAGTGTATTTTTATTGTCATCACTAATTTTTTTTTTAATTTCATCACTATGTTAGGTCAATTTTAAATTCTATGCTGAAAGAAGGTATAGTCTCTTTGAACAATTTCTAGAATAAAGAAAGTTAATAGTGAAGAAATCTCTGTTTTCTATTCAAATGAATCTCGTCTTCTCTGACTATTGTACATGTGCTTTTACAGAGAGTCATAGACTGTTAACAACATTCAATTTCATCTAACTACTTGAACTAAACAGTTATAACAACTAAACTACTCTTGAGCTATATTGTTGAGCTATACTCTTGAGCTATACTCTATCATGCACCCATCTTCCCGACATGTAAAACCTAAAGAAGTTGTCGAAACCGAGAAAACAAACTGAAAGATAGTGGTTTAGTGAGATATCCGCAACTTGATCACAGGCAGGAACTTCACCAACTTGTAAAGAGCCATCTGCGACTTTTTCACGAACAAAAAATAAATCAAGCTCGACATGTTTGAATTTGGAGTGTAAAACAGGATTTGCTGCAATTGCTACAGCACTGGAACTATCGCTCCAAATATTTGGAGTATCATCAGACGTAACATGTTATTCTTGAAGTAACAAAAGTAACCAGGTTAGCAGCAAGACTCCTATATTCGGCATCTGTAGTAGACCGACAAAACCACTTGGTGCTTTTGGGAACACCAGACAACAAGAGTTTGACCAAAATATACATAGTATCTTGTTGTAGAACGTCGATCTTCAAAATCTAACCCCCAGTTGGCATTGGTATATCCAACCAGAGACAGCCGATCAGACGGACAAAAAACAAGTCCAAACTCAAGTGTGCCGCATAAATATTGCAAAATGCATTTTAACGCTATCATATGGGTTGTAGTAGGGTTGTGCATGAACTGGCAGACCCAGTTTACAGCATAGGCAATATCAGGCTTGGTCAGAACAACATATTGAAGAGCACCCGCAAGACTCCTGTACTCAGTGGGATCCTCCAACCGATCTCCATCATCCTTCGACATGGTAGATGAACTGACCATCGGTGTAGGAACACTCTTAGCTGTAGTCATTGAACAGCGACCAAGAATATCCCGGATATACTTCTTCTGGCAAAGATGTAGACAACCGGAGGACCTAGTGACCTCTATCCCGAGAAAATAGTGAAGTTCACCCATATCCTTAAGTGAAAACTCATTATTTAACAACTGAACGAACCAGTCAATCATGGTGGACAAACTACCAGTAACAATAATATCATCGACATAAACCAGAACATAAAGAATAGAGTCTGAGGTTACTCGAACAAACAGTGACGCATCATATTTAGAGACGACAAAACGACGGAGACCAAGAACTGTCGTAGTTTCTCAAACCAAGCACGAGGGTCTTGATGAAGACCATATAAAGCTTTCTGCAGACGACAAACAAAAGGTTTACCCTTTGAATCATACTGTTCATTTCCGGAGGTTGTTGCATAAAAACCTCAGTATCTAGATCACCATTGAGGAAGGCATTGTTCACATCCACTTGTCTCAGGAACCAACCCTTGGAGACGGTAATCGAAAAAATAACTCGAATGATCGCAGGCTTTACTACTGGACTGAAGGTCTCCTTGAAGTCACAACCAGGAACTTGAGAACAGCCTTTGGCAACTAGCCGAGCCTTTCGTCGGGCTATGGTACCATCAGGATTCTTCTTGACTTTGAAAAGCCATTTACACCCAATGACTTTGCAACCGACTGGTCGAGAAACGAGTTGCCAGGTAGAGTTATGAACAAGGGCGTCATATTCAACTTGAGCTGCTGTACGCCACTCAGAATTGGAGAATGCCTCTTCAAATTGACGAGGGCTCGACAACTTCAACATTCATAACTTTAGGCTTAAAAATGCCAGCTTTTGACCGTGTCACCATTGGGTGATTATTTACTACAACATCACAACTTGTTGGGTCACCACAGGAGGACTCTTGAACCTCTGTAGAACGATTCCCATCAATATTCTGTAACTCACTGTCAGACCCAATATCAGACTGAGATGCGACAGTAGGAGTAGAAATTGGACATTCCACTATCTGAGGAAGAGAGGGAGACGATTTGGCGCAAGGAAGTTCAGAGGGCTGAGGCAAAAAGCACCGAACTATCGTAACGAACGTAGACACAGTCTGACTAGAACCTGTGAGTTTCTCTTCTGAACCATTCTTAGACGAAAGAAAATGATTCTCATCAAATACGACATGTCGTGATATAACTATCTTGCCCGACGGTAGGTGACAATGGTACCCCTTGTGTTGAGCACTATAACCCAAGAAAGTAGAGGGTTGAGAATGAAAATCCAACTTGTGTGCCACAAATGGTCATAAATACGGGTAACAACAGCAACCGAAAACTCTGAGATGATCATATGTAGGTTCATTTCCATATAGAGCCTTATATGAAGTTTGTCCATTTAGCACAAGAGTGGGAAGTCTATTTATGAGATGAACAACACAGCAAAACACATAGCCCCAGTACTCCATAGACAAGTTCGCCTGAGCTAAAAGAGTGATGCCCATGTGAACAATATGTCGGTGTTTGCATTCAGCAACTCCGTTCTGTTCAGAGGTATGTGGACACGTAAGCCGATGAATGATTCCTTGCGAAGCTAGAATAGATGCGAATGCTCTATATTCTCTCGCCCCAATCACTTTGAAATTGTTTAATGGTATTCATGAACTAATTTTTAATAAGTTGCTGAAATTGAATAAAACACTTTACAACCTGAGACTTCTGACGTTGTAGGTAGATCCACGTGAACTGGGTGCAAACATCAATGAATGATACATAATACCAATCATTACCACACGAAACAGATGCATGACCCTAAAGATCAGACACCACAAGAGTAAAAGGATCACTATATTCTGTCGTGGATACAAGAAATGACAATTTATGAGACTTTCCTTTTTGACACGCAGTGCATACAGTATCACTACAGAACTTATAGATAGTAATGCTACATTTATATAAAACAGATTTGGCAATACTAGAAGATGGATGCCCAACCGTTTATGCCATAAGGAAAAGACATTACAATCCTTGGATGTATTTTGTACTGCAGAGGAATCAGCGGAATGAGTTTTAGCCGACTGAGTAGATAAAACTAGCACCGAGAAGTGATATAGTCCATCACGAATGTGGCCCATCAACAAATTTCTCTGGGTCATGATGTACTTAATAACACAGAAGGTCGGGTGAAATTCAAAGAAAACATTATTATCACTCGCAAATTGAGACACTGATAATAAATTCTTCTTGATGCTTGGAACACATAGAACATTAGACAAGTGCAGCAATTTAGATGGAGTGGATAAAACACTATGGCCGACTGATGTGATCTTGGTGGAAGTGCCATCGCCCATTAAAAGATTAGAAGTACCTGAATATGGAGTCGCATGATTCAGAGCTGAAGGATCCCGACATATGTGGTTACCGCACCGAATCAGGATACCAAGACGTGAAGCCGATTGGCACAGGAATATAGGAATTTGAACCATCACCATTAGAGCCAACTTTTGTAGAATTAGCATTGTACTCGGAGGATTCATAGTAATCGGATGGATGTAAATTGCCCAAAACGTGGTAGACCCATGCATGGGTCAGACCTAGAGTATACACGAGCACGTGGTTTAGTATACCACGGATGATCATTGGGCCCTACACCAAGAGATGAATTTAGTTGAACATTATTAGTAATGGGCCCATTCAAATAGGTGGGGCATTCCGTCTAACAGGCCTAAGAGTCGACCCAATTTCATGCGGTCCATTATTTTGTTGCCTAGGCGCATCATAAAATTGAGGCCGATTATTTTGAGGCTGATGAATATCATGAAATTGGGATGGTCCATATTGACTAGGTAGCCCAAAATTCATGCCAAAATCGGTTGTGGTCCACTGTAAGAAGGGACGGATGATAGCCATCGCTTGGCCTGACACAAGCAGTATAATTTTGACCCCGAAATTATTGTTGACCAGCATTATAATTTTGACCGCCAAAGTGTTGTTGACCAATAGCATAATGAACCAAACCAAGATTTGGTTCAAAACGAGGCCTTCTATTTGCTTGAGAGAGCCAATAAGCTCCAACCGTTGGAGGGCATAGAACAGGAACCGACAAGAAGGTCGGATCGGTAGGAGTAGGCGACGGACCCATCACCGGTGGAGTTTCATCGCGATGGTACCTGTAGTAACAGCGCTGAGCAATATGTCCATACCTCGCACAGATCTAGCATTGCAGCCTCTGCCGAAAGCCTCTCCCACGACCGCAGAGTAGGATCAACCACCACGAGTAGAATCGTCCGCCACCTGTGACGGAGTGCTCTCCACCATATTTGCCGTAAGTACAACCTCATGAGCTGGTCGTTGTTGGCGATGTTCACACTCAAGCAGTGCATCTACTATGCATTGAAAGGGTCAATGAGACGGGGAGAGAATCACGGTCGAGATCATACCTTTAAACTCGGAGGGGAGTCCGACAAGCAAAATCTCTATTCGCTCCACTTCAGATACCGACGATCCAGATGCATCTAATAGAGCACACAAGCTTTTAATTTTTGCAACATATGAGTCAATGGAAAGCGTACCTTTTCGCAAGGAATGGAGTTTGTGGCGTACACGAGATTGCTTCGCACCCGTGTCACCGTAAATAAAGCATTTGTCGTCGTCCACACATCGCAGTAGATTGCAAATCAATGAAGGAGGGCATAAACACCGAGCTAATAGTGGATAGTAACCAAGACGTAAGTAACTTATCCTGTTGAGAAAAATTGAAGCAATCGGATTCGATACCAATCCTCCATCGGGCGCTTGAATGAACCGAGTAGGAGTTGTGATTGAACCGTCCAAGAATCCAGCCAAATCATAGCCGGAAACAACAAGGCGCACCTGCTGCTGCCATTGGATAAAGTTGGTTTCATCAAGTTTGACAACATCATGTCTTGGAAAAGAATTAACGATTTTTTCACCGGTGAAGGAAGAGCCATAAGGCTCAATGAACTCAGAGTTAGAGGAATGAACGGTATTCATGGCCTAGGATCAGCGGCGACTGATACCATGGAAGAAGGTATAGTCTTTTTAAACAATTTCTAGAATAAAGAAAGCTAATAGTGAATAAATCTCTATTTTCTATTCAAATGAATCTCGTCTTCTCTGACTATTGTACATGTGCTTTTATAGAGAGTCATAGACTGTTAACAGCATTCAGTTTCATCTAACTACTTTAACTAAACAGTTATAACAACTAAACTACTCTTGAGCTATATTGTTGAGCTATACTCTATCATATGCATTCTTAAATTAAAATATATTTGATCATTAAATAAAAAGTTAATGTCGATTTTTTATCAAGATATTATGTTAATTTAGTCATAAATTTAAAAGTTAAATAAATTTAGTCTTCAATATTTACAAATTCTATCAATTTGGTCTTAATTTTAAAAATTCAAAACATAATTACAAAAATTATAATTATTATAAAATAAATAATATTATAATTATTTAAAATTAAAATATATAAACAAATTTAAAATTACCAAAATATCAAAAGAAATATTAAAATTCATAAAAAAACAATAAAGGGAGGAAAAAATATACAAAGGAGGAAAAAAATATACAAAGGGATAAATTTCAAAAGTATATATAAACTTTGATTCAATATGTAATATCATACACTAATTTCGATTTAATGCAATTTTATACGTAAAAAATTTAATTTTGATTCAATTTTCACATAACACTTACAACATTATTTATGTGATGCTATTTTCCTTGAAGTCATGTGGAAATTGTTAATTAACATTTTCTAAATTAAAAATGAATAAGTAAATTTAATATTTCTACATAAATTCAAATTATATTTTTCAATTTATTTCACATAAATTTAAATTAATTTTCTATTGCTATAATGATAAAAATGTGTGTTTTAATCTATGTGAAAGTAATTTAAATTTATTTATTTATGTTTTAGTTTAATAAAATATTTTGTAACCTCCCCAACTTGGGTTGAAAGTTAAGATCAAATTCGGGAGATTATATTGGCCACCGAGATGGCCTAACAGAACTACCAAAGTTTAAAAATAATTGTTTAAAACATTTACTTTAATTTTGGAAGCCGGTTGATCCTTAATAATTGTTTTGTAAAAGTTGGATTTTAGATTTATATATATTTATGTATTTTTCAAACCTCATTTACATGGTCATGCAGCGGAAAAGTGATATCTAACATGGTTTTAATGAAAACCAAATTTCATGCCTAAATAATTCAAATATGTATTTCAATATCCTAAAGTCAAATTAAATGTCATGCATGCTATATAACCCAAAACCTAAGTCCTATGCCACAATTCAAAAAATAAAATAATACAGTCTCTGAATAACATAAATTTCAAATAATAAATCTAAAATACTTTAATATAAAAAATTATTCCAAGTCAAGACCCTCCTGATGCCAAGTCCGCGCCCTAACCTGGTGGGTTTTCTGTAAAAATAGAAATAAATGGGAGTGAGGTTAAGAAGCTCAATGTGAGTCCTATTACAAGTAAGCCAGTGCAAATGGTAGATGACTCATAAAAAATAGCAATTCACAGTTTATAATATTCCAAAATGGCAATTCAAAGTTTATGCAATTCACTTTTATAGCGATTCAAAGTATCAATTATTTAGATCAACACATTAATATCATAATATTCCAGAATTCACAGTTTATGCATGCACATGCTCATGAATGGCGATGCAGTTTCAATTTATTAGAATAGATCCTACCCAACTCCACTACACATCACAGAAGGACTTCCCTAGAACTCCTCTACCTTTACACCACGTTGTGGATTAACTACCCATTGGTGTAGATAAAAGCTGCTAGTACGTTGTGGACAAACCACTGTAATGCGTTGTGGATGAACCACTGAAAAACGTTATGAACCACTTGTCATTAGAGATAAACTGTTGACTCTTTCTCTATTCATATTGTCCCACCCCATGCAATGCAACATGACATGCTTATAACAAATCAATACGGTAGCAATAACATGCTTATAACAAGTCGATACAATAACAATTATCATGCTTATAATAGATCATTGCAGTAGCAATAAACTTGCTTATAACAAATTGATACAGTAGCAATTAACATGCTTATAACAGATCATTACGATAACAATAAACTTGCTTATCATACATTTGGTTCAACAGTAGTAGTAGGAAAGTATTGTTCACATATCATGCATATAAAGTAATAATTCAAACATCCTGGTCATAGATTTCAAAATATTCATATTTTTAGAGATTCAATTGAGAGTAATAAAACTCTAAAAATAATTCAGGGACTATATAGGGACTAAACGAAACAATTCACAAATTTTTATGAAAAACTGTAAAACAGAGGTCACACAACTGTGTGAGATGCTAAAGGCCATGTAGTATGTAACATCTCTTACTTGGTCCGGTCGTCGGATGTAACACCCCAAATCCGGCCAAAACACCACGACCGAACCTGGTATGTTACGGGGAAATTTGTAATTGGGAGGTTAAGTTTAGGTTACAGATGTTGATGAAAACTCTTCGCTGCTTTTTTTTCTTTAAAACCTAGGGTATGATTGTTTAAAACCGATAGTGAATTTTGTTATCCCTAAGTTTTGAAAACTTAGTTGAATTCAGAGTAAAATCAATTTATATCATTTGGAAATTGAGTTTATCCTTTTTAGTTGCTTGAAAACATTTTGAACTTAGTTTAAATTTGGAAATCATTCGAGTTGCATCCATTTTAAATTAGAGCGTGTTACCCGATGGTAAAGTTTAAAACATGTCGCTTTGTAGTTTTGAAAACCTTATCTTCCCAAGTTTTACTCAATATTAACCCAATTATTTGTTAAGGCATATTTGAAATCAAATTTAAGCATATGAACAACCAAAGTAAAATTTAAAAGGCCTTTTACAACCCAACAAAACCAAATGGAAATAAATAAAGTAAAGTACCAAGTTTTTTTAAAAACAAGGTAAGACCCAATTTATTCATGGCATGGTTACCTCGAGTCCTCCCCATCCGGTTCCGCGATCTAAGTGTCACCGAAAATGATAAGGAGAAGGTGAGTTGCAAGACTCAGCATAAATCCTCCCAGATATGCAACATACTAACACACATTATAACAAAGCAACACAATTAATGCACCCGATCCTAACCATCAATAACACCTTTTCTACCCCGTGTGGTACCAAACCACCGGTGGTGCTAAACCACCGGTGACCCAAAGTCACGATATCCATCAATGTGGTGCCAAACCACCGGTGACCCAAAGTCACGAATAATCAATCAGGGCCAACCCACGTGTGATACCAAATCACCGCGATTTATCTCAGATCTCAAAAGTGGGGCCAACCCACGGTGGTGTTAAACCACAGGATGAGTCGCTATGAGGTGCCAAACCTCCGTGTCCCAAAGACACAAGTGTGATACTAAATAACCGGTGACCGCAATACGAATCAAATGATGGGGCCAACCCATCGTGTGATACCAAATCACTAGCGCCAATCCCAGAAATCAACCGTGGGGCCAACCCAATCGTGGTGCTAAGCCACCGGGACGAGACGCCGAGGTGCCAAACCTCCGTGAACCAAAGTCACAATAATCAATCTGTGGTACCAAACCACCGGAGGTGCCAAACCTCGGTGTCCCAAAGACACGGATATCATATTCTCCTCTCGGATCACCCATAACATATCATACTGATGCAAATCGTGCAAGTCATGCAAATCATGCTAAACAAGTTTCATAGTGCATCCCTTAACACATACATCGCAGATCATGACATCATACATCACTAACAAAGCTCGCAAAGAAACAGACTTACTCGAATCCGCACATACCCCATTGGGTACCATATCAATCCTTATACTGCTTTTGATCTTAATAGACAATCGGGTTTATTAAACATATTACTAAGTAAAAAGTGTGTTAGTTTACACACCATAATACGCAAGCCTTAATCCAAAAAACCGATCTAAGACCCTCGATTAGCTTGCTCCTATAATCACCAAATAAGAACATTAGGACCAGGCCATTCGCCAACCCAAATAACTTAAGAGGGTTAACGCCAAACCTTACCTTATGAATGATTTGGTTTCTACCAAATCCGAACCAACAGATGGTTTCTCCGACAATCGGCCACACCGATAAAAGAACAGCTTAATCCTTGAAGACCTTGGCTTAACAAAACTAAGGAATAGACTAACAAAACCAACCCTTACCACCCCTTACCAACCGCTCACTCTTAAGTGGAGGCTTCGCTTGATCGCCTTGAGATTCCTGAGACCCTATCACAAAATGGTTCCAAAACAATCGATTAACACATTTCCAACTAATGCCGAATCAACTCTTACCTTGCAAAAGTCATTGGAGAATGTGGAGGAAAAGAAATAGGCATTCGACCTAGCACTAACCTTTCTCTAAAAACCCGATTGGAGAGAAAAAGAGAAGGGATCCACACCACACCAATATTCGGCCAATAAGAAACCTACTAGATGAGGGAAAGTTTCGGCTATGGATGCTTAACACTACCTATGGTTCGGCTTGGGTGGTAAGAAGGAAAGAGAAGAAGTGAAATGGAGATGAGGTTTCGGCAAGAAGGATTTGAGAAGAAGAAAGATAATGGACAGGAGAAAGGTACTTTCGGTTTGGAAGAAAAGAAAGGAGAAGGTGTTTTGAAGAACAACTTTCGACTATCAAGGCTTCAAGAGAAAAAGAAGTATGGGAAGAGAGAATGCTAGTTTTGTTAACACAAATGAAAAGAACACAAAAAGAAAAAGGAAGAGAGCATTCTGCCACACACACACAATTTAGGAGACAATTTTCGAAGGTGAAGGTTGTTTGGGGTTTTGGTTTTCAATGGAAAACAATTGAGACTTCTTTGAAAAATTTGGCTAAGCACCTAGACTAAAGCTGGCCGAAAGTCACACAAATTGCCCACAAGAAATTTTGGCACTCCCCACCTACTCACTTACCAACCGGCCACTCACCCCCATGAAGACCCCAACATTCGGCCACTACCCACAAACACTCATGGCCACTAATTCAAATCGATTTGAATTAGTCAAACCCCCAACTCACTCCTTAATTCACTCCTTGCCCACCATTTAAACAAGTTTGAACTAGTCCACCTCCACAAATCACTCTCCACCCACCATTCAAGTGAGTTGACTTGGTCCATGGTAGAGTTTGAACTGCCAACAACTTTTCCTCCTCCATGCCGTCAAAATGGAAGCAAAATGTGGGACTTCTGCAACTTGAACTCAAGACCTCCTCCCCCTGCAAGTGACGCCAACTCAAGCTCCAAGTGGCGCCTAGCTTGCCACTCCACCAGCTCCTTTCTTGTGCTAAAATTCACCAAAGAATACTTATTAACCCCAGCTTCTTCAGCTCCTCTCACTTAAGCCTAAAACTAAAATTTTCCTACCTCTCAGGCTTACACCAGGCTTACAACTAAGCCCCAAAACATCAAGAACAACAACATAGTAGGCCAATAACATGCAAACAATGCCATAACAAAATAGCCCCTATCCCGGAATATTACATCGGACCTGAGAAATAAGGTGCTACTAACAAATAAAAGACATTTGCAAACATTTTATAGTTCAAAATGTAACATCCCTACCCGTATCCGTCGTTAGATTAGGGTTACGGAGTATTACAGTACCATTCAGAACATTTAAATTCAAATAGAAACAATCATGCAAATTATCTATTGACATTTAATAAACCATTTTAATCAAGAAATAAATACACTTATGGGCATTAAATTGAGCCTACGGGGCCTTCAAAATAGTTTGGAAATGTTCAAGGATCATTTTGAAACAAATAAAAAAAGTAAGGAAAAATTTACAAAATTTGAAAACAGGGGTCACATAGCTGTGTGGCATATGGACACGGTTGTGTGGCATATGAACACGGTTGTGTGGCCAACCGTGTGACAGGCTGTCTAGCTTTAAAATAATTTCACACGGCTGTGTCGCATGCCGTGTGCCAAATTGTGTAACATTCGAAATACCCTCACATGACTGTGTGCATATTCGAATTAAAAACACATGGTCGTGTGGCCATTCCATATGCCCGTGTGACCATTCCACACGCATGTGCTACCAAGCTGTGTAACCTGTTGATGTCGTGTGATTTAGGGTCACACGACCATGTCGCAGGCTGTGTGACAGACTGTGTGAAAGCTACACCTAAATGCAAAAGAGACACACGACTGTGTGGGTAGGCCGTTTTGTGACACACGGTCATGTGACAGCTGATCCTAGGGCATGTGTACCTTAAATAGCTTCAAAACCAAGTCAAAACATGACCTATTTCTTAGGTGATAAGGCAAACCAAATACACATGTTTACAAGCTTACAAAACACTCCCAAATAAATCCAAAACATACCAAATCATTCAACCTATATGCCTAACCAATGTGCCCTCATTGACACTACAATTCAAATATCCAATCAAGTTGCATGTCAAAGTTTACATAATCACATTTTAACATATGCCAAATTTATAATTCATCCACAACATTCAAAACCATATCACTATAAGATAGTCCTTCACTACTAGCATAGAACAATATGACCAAAATTATATACTTTTGAACCTTTACAAAACAAACATCAAAAAGCGATTCACATGTACTAAAGTCCATCCAAAGACAAACATCATTCAACTTTAACAAACTCCACAAGTAACAAGTAACCAACATATTTACAAATAACCTATTACATGCCATATAACCAAAAGTGAACATTCAAAAACAACCAAACAATTTCTGGATAGTGTGATTTCTTCAAGTTTATTCAATCGCCCGCTTTCCACGAAATGCTAAGGAAATAAGATAAATAACACGAGTAAGATTTTATAGAGCTTAGTGAGTTCAACGGTTAACATGATAAAGCTTATAGAAATAACATAAATAATTTTAATAAAAAGATTAATAGTCAGTGCTTCCTGTCAGCCATAATCCATAACAGGTGAGTTTATACACAAATGAGTACGAGATTCATTTGAATATAAATTATATAAATTCATTTAATATCAAGTCACAAGGCTATCAAGAATTTAATAAAAATCTTCTAACAAATTCACTAACAAGTCTTTTAATATAGGCACCTTGCCCAATGAACGATATACAGATAAGAGTACATAGTTATCCATCCGAAACACGACAAACGCTCACACGAGCCAATCCAACCGAAAATAAGCCTTGGCACCAAGTGCTTAGCCTGAAGGCTAATACCCCTTCGAAACCACGCCTGAGCACCAAGTGCCAAGCCTGAAGGCTTTACATCTGCCCCCGGTAACACGCCAGAATCACTGTAATATAACATGATAGTTCGCAACAAATGCTGAATCTCGGTATACTCAGTGTATAAACACAAGTCGTCTTGTCACATCACATATCAATCCCATACAATGCACATTATAAACAATTTACATGCCAGTCATACTCTATCCTACGTTCATCTAACTCAAGAGATATCTTCGTTGAACATTGTTCTAAAACATTTTATTACTGCAATTCACTCTAATTTAACATCGAACATTTGTTTAAACATTTAGCCATCAATTTCCATTCAATATACATTTCAAAATAAATTAAATTAAACCAAATGAACTTACCAAGGCTAAACTGCAGAAACAAAAAAGTTTAAGGACTATCCTGTAATTTTCCCTTTTCCTTAGTTATCTACTTGTTCTTGATCTATAATATAATTTATTTCAATTTTTTGCCTCAATTTCATACACTAATCAATTTAATACACATGATCTCCTATTTACATTTTTTCCACATTTACCCCAAACTTTTACATTTTATTCAATTTAATCCTTATGACTAAAATATGATTATTCTCGCAATTAAATCTTATATCCATAGAAATTATTTCATAACCATCCCAAATCATTCCTCACAAGCCAAAATTTCATGAGAAAAACATGTCATACTTTCATTATTTTCAATTAAATCCCTAAACTTAAAATTATACAAAATTACTTTACAAAATAACCCTATTTAACAACCAAGCTTAATAATCTACCATTAACCTTCAAAAACATATCAAACTCATCAACATCTTTCTAAACCTTTATCAGTTTTACAATTCAACCCCCAGGTTAGTTAGATTAAGCTAAAACAATTACAAAAACATAAAGAACTACTAAAAACGGGTGAAAAATGAGCTTACATGCAAGGAAATGGACAAGGTTGAAGCTTCCCCTATGTTTTTAATGGTGTTTCCGGTTTAGGCAACAAAAAAATGAAGAAGATGATAATGTTTCTTTTCTTTATTTTATCTTAATCTAACTTTTAAGTTTATTATAAGATAAAACTTTCATATAACATATAATTAAACAAGCCTAAACCGGCCACTAGCTAAATAAATGACTTATTTTCCATATTAAACCATCTTATTTCACTTAAATTCAAAATTAGCACTAAACACTAATAGTAATTAACTTTTTGCAAGTTTTACGATTTAGTCCTTTTTCTTTAATTAAACTATCAATTATCAAAATTTCTTAACCAAATTTTAATACGACTCTAATGACCTCGTAAATATTAAATAATTAATATTTACGGACTGACACGTCAGATTCGTGGTCCCGAAACTACTATTTTTGACTCTACTTAAAAATAGGTTATTACACAAAATCTCAAATAAATATCAATTTATCACTTATGAGCAAAAATATCATGAAGTTCAATCTATTTCAGGTTATTATTGAGCTTAAAAAAGCTTAAAACCAACCCGGCAACAAATAGGGATGAAACTGAAATTAAAATAAAGAGATGGGAAAAATCTATAAAAAGGGGTCACTTGGCCGTGTCTACTAACTGTGTGGAAATGCTAAAGCTGTGTGGGATGGGACACATGACCATGTAGGAAAACTGTGCAATATAATGATGCCGTGTGGGGTCGGAGTTACACGAACGTGGGAACAAACTGTGGTTGTGTGCACAAAAAATCAACCAAATCGTACAGGCCACAAAGTCGTGTCTTAAGCTATGTAGGGAAAATGATTGTGTGCTAGACCTTGTACCAGGTCGTGTACCAGGCATGTGTGCCTGAAAATACCTTCCAAAATAAGTTATTCCACCTACATACACTTAGGCAACAAACAACCATTTAAACCACATCCAAACCAATTCAATAGCATCAAAATCAAACCAAAATCATCATTTACAACAAACATCATAAATTTCTAACCAATATGCCACAATTGGCACCTCAATCAACAAGTTAAACCAACAAAAATATCACATACATACCAATCCAATAAACCTTCCATGACACTTTCACTATCACCTAATCAAACATAAAATAACCATTGAAGCAATCTCATGTTTTAATAATCAACTTACCAAAACATTTCCAAGACATAACCTAAGCATACCATCCATCATTCCATGTCCAAGCATCAACCAAAAAATCATCACATAACATGATATTTTCTCAACCATTAAATCTGTAACAACCCATTTTTCAGCGGTGTCAGAAATTCATGGTTTCTGGGCCACTAATCCAACAAGTGAGTCCGTAAATATTATTATTTAATATTTACAAGTCAAAAATAGTATTATAATAATTTTTTAGTTGATAATTTATGTTGTTTGAACTAAAGTTTAAGTGTAAGTGGTTTGTTCCGAAAGTCAAATGGTTTTGGAAAATGAGGTATCGAGACCTTGTTTCTATGAATCGAGTCCATAAATATTTTATGAAATATTTATAGAGTGCTATTAGGGTAATATTAAAATTTGTTGAGAAAGTTTAATATTTAGATAGTTAATTAATTGAAAAGGACTAAATCGTAAAAGCCACAAAAAATTAAATCCTATTAGTTAAATGTATCAAATAGCTATGAAAAGGTGAATTATTGGACTTAAATGGTAAATATACCAAACCATAGTTAGAGGACGGTTTGTGGCAAATTTATGTTAATTTATGATATATTTTATTATTAATAAAGTAAATATTAGGTAATAAGTAATAAAATAAAAGCAAAAGATGATTTTCTTTATGATCTTCTTCCCCAACGTGAGAACACCATTGTTGACACCAAGAGGTTCGGCCAAGCTCTCTCTTATGCATGTGTGAGATTTTGAGGTCCGTTTTTAATGATTTTTATGTTTTTGAGCTCGTATAAGCTTAATTTAGCTAGCCCGAGGGTCAATTTGTAAAACTGTTAAAGGTTTAGTGTAACAGCCCGGTTTAGACCCTAATCGAAATAGTGGTTTTGGGACCACAAATCTGAGTCAGAAAAATATTTTAATATTATTTTCCGTGCTTACAATATGTGGATTGATATGTGTGAATTTTTGTGATTAAATTTTATTGTTTGTGTGCCGATTTGTGAAAAAGGAATAAATCGCAGAAAATGTAAAAGTGGCCTTCTATTTGATTAAGTGTCGAATTGATGTCTCTTTACATGTGAAGTCCTTATGTTGTAAATGGACCATTGAATTCACGAAATGACATGGTTGGACATTAGTTAGTGGATTATTAATGATAATAATAAGGTTAAAAATGGAAATTGATTAATAAGGTTATAATTAATAAAACAAATGCATGAAATTAGTCATTTGTGTTCATCCTTGCCGAAAATACAAAGGAAAAAGAAAAGAAAAAGGGTCTTTAGGGTTCGGCACTAATCTTGGCTAATTGAGGTATGATTTTTGATCCGTTTTCGATAATTTCTATGTTTTTGTGATTGTTGCTTAACAATCTATCAAGCCCATGCCAAAATTTCTGATTTTGATGATGATTTTGAGATGTGCCATTGTTGATTTTGTGAGCTTTGTGATGTTAAATGGTGAAATATGCAAGCTTGATGTTAGTTAAATATGTTTTGTATTGGGATTTTGATGAAATTGATTATTATGGACTAATTTGTGAAAATGAGAAAATTGAGGGGCTAAAATGTGAAATAAATAAAATATGTGGGTTTATATGAGCTAAAGGAATATTCGGCCAAGCTATGATTATAACAGCCCAAAATAGGGCCTAGTTGAAATAGTGGTTTCGAGACCACAAACCCGAAGTAAAAATATTTAATTTATTATTGTTTTAGAGTCTATGATAGGTTTGGGTGATGGTGTGCAAATTTTGTTAAGTAGTTTCTATCGATAAAGTGCCTAATTTTATTATTGAGATTAAATTGCATTAATTGCAAAATATGAGTTCTAGAACATAAGTACTTGATTTAAATGGGGGTTTAAACTAGGGGTCTTTAAATGGCAAATAAACCATCATATTTTGTTATGGACAAAACTAGTCATGGAAGGGTAAAAATTGAAGGTTTAGTAAAAAAGGGCATTTTTGTCATTTGGGTGCTTTAAGGCATAAAAGACAAAATTGAAACCCAAAAATCTGTTCATTCTCTTCTCCATGCTGTCGAAATTTTCAAGAAGCCATGGCTAGGGTTTCAAGCCTTTTCAAAGCTCAATTGTAAGTGCATTTGAGCCTCATTTTTAATGTTATTCATATTTTTGAGATCCTAGAAGCTTAACCATTCTATTTTTACCATTTATTTGCATGAAAAATGAAGTTTAAAAATTTACCCATGCTAGATATTTGTGCATTTTGATGTTTAATGGTAGAATAAGGATGCACGATGTTAAGAGAATGATTTTTGCTAAGTGATTTTCGTTGAAAATGGTTAAAACGGGTTAATTAGTAAAAGTTGTAAATGCTCCTAAAAGTGTGAAATAATAAGAATTTGAGGTTTCTTTGGAAGAGAAAAAGGTTCGAATGACCTTGAATTTTATAAAAATTGAATAAAAATCATATTACGAGCCTAGGGGCAAAATCATAATTATGAGAAAGTTTAAGGGCAAAATTGTAAATTTTCTTTAGTATGATTTTTGTATTAAAATGAGTAATGTGACTGATAATTAAGTGAAATGTGACATTTTATATAAAAAATCAAGATTTGGAATAAGTATGGGGAAATGTCAATCAAAATGACCAATTCACGTCGAGGTAAGTTCATATGGTTAGTATATAGTGAACGATTATTAAATTTGAATTGAGATGATGTATTGTTTTATATATGTTTGTTATCTAATCATGACTTTATGCAAGTACGAGATTGGATTGAAGGATCAATCGTAAGAAATACAGGGTCAAGGACATTCGTACTACGACTCGTGATGAAATGACGGAAAAGACCATGGTTGGACCATGGCAGTGAGTGTGCCAGTGTAAGACCATGTCTGGGACATGGCATCGACACCGAGATCAGTATGAGCTAGTGTAAGACCATGTCTGAGAATGGCATCGGCTCGAGACATGTGTTAGTGTAAGGCCATGTCTGGAAAATGGCATCGGCACGGATAGAGGAGAGTCAGTGTAAGACCATGTCTGGGACATGGCATCGGCTCGAGATGAGTGCCAGTGTAAGACCATGTTTGGGAGATGGCATCGGTACCGATATGTGATCCCATGTAAGACCATATCTGGGATATGGCATTGGCGCCCTACCAGGTGTACGAGATATCCCAAACATCCCTAATATTACAAGTAGTTCAATGGGAAATTCAAGGAGTATGCTCAAGATAAGTAAGAGCAGGATATGTGAGTATTATGACTAGGCACAGGTATGTATATGAGACTCATAAATAATGTGCTCGGATTATGATGCATTATTGATAAGGATGCAAACGAGTAAGATGTGTATATGATCACTTGATTGTTATGTGCCAAGTTATAATATGCGTTGGTCTAAGTGTGTATAAATGAAAGTGAACACAAAGAATTAATGAACGAGTGAAATTGACATTAAAACAGTTGTGGGCAGCAGCATTAGTATAACTTTGAAAAATCACCAAAAGTGGTGGAAATTGAATTAAAGTCTGGGTGAGATATGAAATTAAAGTTTAATGAGTCTATTTTTTTAATAAAAGAAACAAATGAAGAAAAAGAAGTGTGAATTATGAGATATTTGAATTTTAGTGAGACAGGGTCAGAATGAGTTTTGAAATCCCCTGTTCCAAATTTGGAAAATTAGTAAACATTGTACAAAAATAATTATGGAGTATAATTCATATTCTTGAAATACTTAATAAGTCTATTTTCAAGTGAAATAAACGAGAACATCATATGAATTTTATACGAGGAGAAAATTGATTCGTAGTGAAGAAGTGTCAGAACTGTTGGATAGTGAAATAGGGGTAAATTTAATGAATAAAATGTATTAATTGGCTAGACCAAAAATTCTAAAATTTCTATGGTAAGAATTTATATGAGTCTAGTTTCAGGGAAAATTAACATTCTTCATTCAGAGCTCTTCAGCTTGAGAAATAAATAATTTAGTGTCAGTGACTCAAGTAGACAGATTAATGTGAACATGAGTAATAAGGTGTAAGCATGTGATATAATGATTATATCATCTTAAGAAATTATTGTGAGGATTTACCCACACAAGTTTATTAATTTCTTGTTATTTTCATATGAACTTACTAAGCATTTATGCTTACTTCCCCTCTCTTTTCCCTTGCCTTGTAGTATCGCCAAGTTAGCTCGGGGATCGGTGGACGTCAGAGATTAGCTCACACTATCAATTGGAACACTTGGTATATCTAGATACATTAATTTTTAGGTTATGGCATGTATAGTAGGCTTTGTCATTTTTTCATATATGTTATATTTCTTATGGCCTAAAATGTTGGCCCTTATTTAATAAAAGTTCATTTTGATTAAGGCTATCTGGAGATGGCCAATATTGATGGTTGTTATATGCCTATGATGTGGTTATTCATGTATGTGGTAATTGCATAATTGAGATGTTGTGGATGTGGTTTACAAATGATTTCATGAATGACGATGTGTATGGGAATGTGTATGCAAAATTGGATATTCGGATGTCTAATTATAGCATGATACATGATCAAATGGATACAAGAGAGTTTGTGTTTTAGAGTGGGGAACTGGCTTGGAAAATAGCCAACTTTCATGCCACACGGGCAAAGACATGGCGATGTGTCTCAGCCATGTAACAGACACGGCCTAAGGGCACGGACGTGTGACCCTATTTTGATGATGACATCATAAACAGAGAGTTACACGGGTTAAGGACACGGGCGTGTCCCGGACCACACGGGCGTGTGACCCTATTTTGACAAAATTTTCTAAATTTTCCCAAAAGTTATAAAAGTTCTCGATTTAGCCCCGAACCATCCTAAAGGATGTTTTGAGCTTTATAAGCCCATATAAGGGAAAAAATGCATGTGTTTGAAAACTTTTAAATTTGACGAAATTTTATAACCCGATTTTACATGTTCAAGAAATTTGAATTCTGGTAACGCTTCGTACCCTGTTCCGACGTTGGATACGGGTAAGGGGGTTACAATAATATTATTAAATTATATGTAGTTTATGATTTTATGAAATAGGGACTAAAATGTCAAAATGTGAAAATGTGAGGGCTAAATAGTAAAATACCCTAAATTTGTGTAAATAGATTGAATTGAATGATTTGGTGAATAAAAGAGTTAAATTTTAATGTGTATAGATCAAGAACCAAAGAAAACAAAATTAGATTGGGGGAAATCGAAAGTAGTTGAATAGCCGTTCGTTTTCGTTCTTTCCCGTATGAGGTAAGTCTATATACAAATAAATGTGTTTGAATTGAATTATTATTACATATATGTTAATGAAATGTGATGAATGGCTATTAGAGCTAAATATGTGTAATTCGAGAAAATTTTTGATAATGTGATGACGTCCGAAAAGCCCTGTACGAGCCATAGGAATAGTTAGGATACATATGTCATGAGATAAGATTCAGATATGAGTTATCGTGTGAGACCATGTCTGGGACGTTGGCATCAATTTGAGATTTACGTGTAGGACCATGTCTGGGACATCGGAATTGTATATGATTTCGTGTAAGACCCTATCTAGGATAGAGGCATCGATATTTAATTACATGTAAGACCACGTCTGGGACGTTGGCATTGTACAAGCTTTCTGAGCTAACCGAGTATCCTGTTTGATTTCGAACGATTCAACGGGCATTCAAAGAAATGAATGAGTATACAAATGTGCATATGAATTCTGGGACATATGTATGTATATGAAATTTGGTAATGAATGGTATGTATGTATATGATCATTTGATATGTGAGCTACATTACATGGTATGTGATTGTAACATCCTGAATTTATGGGTCTATGCGTTTAGTATAGGAATATGTTTAATATGGTGAAAGGGGTTTAAATTTAGGCTTAGAATTAGGCAAAGGCCCATATTAAATTATTTTAAGGTGGCATCATTAACAATTATAAAGGAAGAAGTTTTGGGTCGCAAGGAGCCCATGTTTTTAGGGCCATTTTCGGCACCTAAAATTAAGCAAGGAGTGACGCCACACACAAGGAGTTAAGGGCCCAAAATTTAAGTTTAATAAAGCCTAAATCTTTTAATTTAAGTGAGTTATATTTAGGCATTAAGATTTGATGAGGTGGACGACTACAAGGCTCAAAAATAGGAAGATTTAGATGGATTTTATAATTGATAAAATAGTAGATAAAAGGAGAAAAGTTAGGAGCTTATCTACAAGGGAGGTGATGGTAGAAAATCCATCACCTAAAGGAGTGTAGAAATCGACTCTCGCATGGCAAAGGGGTGCTGAATTTTCCTCTCATTTAGCTTGAATCTTAATTAATTAGGAAGGCGTTTTCGGTTTTATACATGAGGTGTTGAAATATCTATAAATAGGGGGGATAGCTCCTTGATTCTGACATTGAAAACCCTAATTTCTTCTCCCATTATGCCGAAATTCCTTAGCCTCTCCCTCTCCAATTTCTTTTCTCTAATTTCTTCAAAAGCCGAAACTTTTCTTCACTTTTTCCTCCTTGTGCCGATTTCTCTAAAAAGCCGAAGCATCTATAGTCTTTTCTTTTATTCATCTTATTTGAGAATTAGTTCTATACTTCCGGCATTTAAATGTTCCATTGGCATTACCGAATCCTCTTTCTAGTGCTAGCCGAATCTCCTATGCTAAGGTAAGTGTCGATTTTTGATTAGTTCTCATGATCTATTCCCGATTTTTGAAAGGCAAAAGCCGAAAGCTAATAGTTTAATGGTTTTATGATGGGCGACAATTCGGGATTTGAAGGAAGCTTGGTCAATTAGATCTAAAAGCCGGAAATAGCTAGTCTCTACTTTCAGAATTTTTAAGGTAAGAAGATTTCCCTAGATTTCTATTAGATTTGATCATTATATCGAAGATCTTAAGGTTATAATGAGAATTAACGATTAAATATTGTGATAGTATTTCTGATAAGGACTTGTGATGGAATTAAATATGGATCAGGCAAAGGAGAAAATACCTAAGTTTAAGAAAAGAGCAGTATCTGCCATTCAAGATTGGCCACTTGGTTGTGGACCAGCTTCTAAACAACACCTTAGGCAGATAGCAGTAGTGTCGACTAAGGATAACGTCAACGTAGAAAGCATCGTCTTATCGGTAATCAGGTGTGTAGATCTCAACACACTAATAAACCTGTATGTATGACTATATATATGTTATGGGCTTAAAAGCGGAATGAGGTCAGATAGATAGTCGAATGGAACCCTAAAAGGGTTAGGCAAGGATGCAGTGCGTAAACATAGAACTCCCTATGTGTATCGGAAAATATATATGACAGCATGATGTTTTCTTTATGTGTATGCATGGGGTGGGAATATGATATTGAAGGGGAAGTGTATGATAGGTCACTTGGTGATCGGTGGTGGAAATCCCACATATACAAATGTTAGGTCACATAGTCATCGGTGGCTATGCCACATTCAATGATTCCTAATTAATAGGAATAGGCAGTGCGGCTGTCGTTATGGTGTGTAGCGGATGGAGGGTTGATTGTAGAAATCCCCAAGGTGTGATGGTTGGTACGGGTTGGTGTGTAGAGGATGGAAACCTAGGATGGGTTGGGTTATTCATTATTTATCGTTTACCATGTGATTATGATTGTTACCTTCATGTATGGGCGGGGCCCATAATGTGTTTGTGGCTCGTGTCGTTGTGTGTTTTAGATTTATACACCGAGTCTTGGTGACTCACGCTTTCCTTTTCTCTACTCTTCCGGATGAACAGAGATCGTGGACATGGGAGCCGAGATGGACTCGAGGGCCATCAAGTTTTATTTTTACAAATTATTTTGGGGTTTCTTTAAATTTTATTTTATTTTATTTGGGAATATTTATGTAATAAGGCCCTAGTTTTATTCAACTAAGAAGTTTTCAATGTTATGCAACTTGTGAATTCATGATAAGGTTTATTTATACGTAATAATAATACAAAGAGGTTTATTTCCAAAAAGTCACTTTTTTATTCAAATTTTAAATAATTAACTTGTGTCTTCAAAATCCGATAAAGTGTTATGAGTTCCATAACACGCCAGAACTGGTCGAAACGCATGGACCGGGTTTGGGGTGTTACAATGATTATGAGCAAGTGAACATGATCAATTGAGATATAAGAGAAATATGACTTGTGATTGTATTATGCCATGAACCATATGAATGAAATGGTTTATAATTGTTCTATGTGATAACTTTATTTTTATATGGCTTACTAAGCTTTTGAAAGCTTACTTTGAGTGTGTCTGCATTGTTTTATAGATTATTGAAGCTACTGGGAGCTCGGGGATCATTGAGGATCATCACCACACTATCAAACTATATTTTGGTACCTTTTGAAAATGTACATATTGAAGTATGGCATGTATAGGCTAGAGAACTTTGATTATGTTTTGAAATGTGTAAATATAGCCATGTGATATGGCTTGATAATGAATGTGATTATGGAGTGAATTTAGTGCATGCTATGTGATGCAAAATTTGGTATGTTTTAATGTGCTCATGAATGGCCAAAAGAAATGGTCAATTTTGGTAAGTTTCAATATGAATTGAAATGGATTAATATGATGTATGGATCACATGTTTTTGATGTGAATTTGTTACTTTGAATTGGTATGTTTGAGTTGGATTTGTATATGAAAATGGATGATGTTATTATAGGTCAAATTGTGCATGATTTGGTATGTTTTTGGCTGCCTTTGGGAAATGAATTGATTCTTGTTTGATGCTTGTAGGTATGACCCAATTTTGGGTGGCCGTGTGAGCAAGTCAGTAGCCTCCCTAATTTTCACATGGCCTGACATACGGGCGTGTCTTGTAGCAGTGTGGACAAGTCAGTATGTATGCCCTGTTTTGCCACGGCCTGCCCACACGGGCGTGTGACCTCTGCAACTTTGAAAAATGTTTAAGTTTTGAAAAAAATTGTATGTGCTCGATTTAGTCTCGACCTCTTCCCAATGCATGTTTAAGGTCTCGTAGACCTTCTAAAGGGACTCTATATGTATATTTCGCTATGGAATGTTTGTGAAATGTTTGTGATATGATCCGATATGTCCGGTAATACCTCTTAACCTTAGTCCAGAGACGGATACGGGTTAGGGGTGTTATATTTAAAGATTTTCTATGAATGATTTTTAGGTGTTTTTTTATTTTAATGAATGAATTATTAAAGTTGATAGCTAGATATAAGTATTTTGTTAAGTGGTTTTTAGTGATTTTGAATGTTATGGATTAAACTAGTTAAATAATAAAATTCAAGGGAAATAATGTGAATTTGTGAAAGATGTGGGTTGTTTTCGACCCTTAAGAAAATCGACTAACATGGGTTCTCTTTTAAAAATGGTAAATTTGCATGTTATAGATATAAGGTTTAAATTGAACAAAAGGAAAAATGTTGGGCAATTTTGTAAATACACATTAAAATGTGTTATAGGCTTGAGTTGATTATTTTAAGCTATTTGAATTATTTAATCAAATGAATTTATATTATTTAGATTAAGAAATGCTACAATTGGATTTAAATTAAGGAAAAAGCTAAGGTTTCGGACTAGTTGTTGACTCTATTTTAGCAACTGTTCTAATTGAGGTAAGTTCGTATAAGGATTAAATTTGTTATTGCTATTTTAGATGGAATATTAATTAATATTTGTGATATGCATAATTAGATTGATAGTTGTGTATTAATTTTGGTATAATGGATTTAGTTGTGAAGCTAATTAAATTAAAGTCTAGATATAAAAATATGAACTTCACTAATGTGTAATGGAATGGTACAATGGAATGAAAGGAAAGAGTTTGGATGTGTAAAATTGAAAAATGTGTATTTCATGAAGCATGTGTGAGATGGTATAATATAATGAAATTTAAAGAATCAAATATGTGAAAAGGTCCCGTTTGAACCTTGTGAATACTTAAGATACAAATGACATGTTATTAGGGATTATACAGTTTCAGGTGCTGGTCCTCGATGTCCTACCGATTGTTGAGGTCCTGCATCTATTGTGGATTCTCCATAGCTCGTGTGAGCATCATCGTGTAGCTAACATCTTTACCCACAACTCGTGTGAGCACTATTTGAAAGTTTAAGGTTATATGAAAAGACACACTTTGTGTGAGTATTCCCGAGAAGCCGATGTAATTCTATATGGTTCAATGAGTAAAAAAGGTTAATGGAAAGGCATGTATAAAAACTTAATGTTACTAATGTTCATATGAAATGGAAAGAAGGATATATATATATCATAGATGATATATAAAGTCTAAATGCTTATTATTTATATGTCATGATTTACTTGGTACTTTCATGTAATATTATACTTACTAACCTTATGAGGTGATGTGTATAGGAAAGGAATTTTGGAATATGACATGATGAAAGTGTAATTGGTTGTTTAGTTTAATATGTTCGGTAAGTTTAAGTTTCTTTTATATGAACTTACTATGAAACACCCCAAACCCGTGCACGAGCCTTGACCGATTCTGGTATGTTCCTCGATGTAAACCGCTTAAAAATTCTTTTGTTACTTTGGAAAAGCTGCGTGTTTTGAAAGAAAGTTTGTTTTTGGGTTGGGCTCGAGTTGAAAACAGGTTTGCCTTATATTGAAAACCCCTTTATTTTAGGTGACAAAACACTTAGAGTTTATTTTAAAATAAACTTACTTAGTCTTTTAATAAATAAAAGTTTGTAAGCTTAATAAATAAAAGCAAAAATAAAGAGTTCTACTATGGCCTTATTACATCAAATAATTCCCAAAAAAAAAAAATAAATTCAAAGTACTTAATAAAATAAAATCCAAATTAAATAAATTCCTTCTTTGTGCATGGCCACCTTTAAGCTCCTGCCGACCGGTCCATTACCGATCGTTACGAAAAGGTTCCCTAACGGGTGAGTCAACAGACTCAATGTGTAACCAACACTAAAATTTAACAATTTAGGCATATGTTCACATATTACATGCATATTCATATAACAGATAGGAAATAATGATGCAACCCAACCCAAACCTATATGCCATCCGCTACACATCACCCGCATCACATCCTTTGCACACCGTGGGGACTACTAAGTCAACCCTCCATCCGCTACACACCATCGAAGGCAGTCGCTGCAGTCGACGTGCTCATTGTGTAATATCCTGGAATAGGGGCTATTTTGTTATTGCATTGTTTGCATGTGTTTGATCTATGGTGTGGTTGTTTTTGATGTCTTGGGGCTTAGTTGTAAGCCCGTGTAAGCCCGAGTGGTAGGGAAAATTTTAGTTTTAAGCTTTAAGTGGATGGAGCCAAGGAGCTAAGGGGTTATAGGTATTTTAGGTGGATTTTAGCACAAAAAAAAGAGGGTTGGCAAGGTGGCGAGGGACGCCACTTAGATCTTGAATTTGGCGCCACTTGCAAGGGAAGGAGGTCCCATGTTCGAGTGCAAAGCCTCATCTTTTGCTTCCATTTTGACGCCAAGGTGGTTGAGGTGGACCAAGTCAAATAATTTAAATGGTGGGTGGAGAGAAAATCATAGAGGTTGACTAGTTCAAAGTTGTTTGAACAAGTGGTTGGGAGTGTTTGTAGGTGGTGGCCGAATCTTGGGTGCTTCATGGGGGGAGTGGACGGTTGGTAGGTGAGTAAGGGGGGTGTGTCGAAACTTCCTTAGGCATTTTGGTGATTTTCGGCCAGCCTTTGTTTGGGGTACCAAAAGTCAAATTTTCAAAGTAGGTTCTCCCATTTTTACTTCTTGAAACCGAAAGTCCAAAGCAACCATACCTTTGCCGAAATTTGTTTGGTTTTCTCTTGATTTTCATTGATAGCCAAAATTAGGTACTTCTTTCTTCTCATATTTTCATTTCTTTCTTTCTTAAAACACTTGTGCCGAAATTCATATTGCCTTCTTAGCCGAATTTGCTCTCTCTCTCTTTTCTAATCTACTTTGCCGTTTCTCTCTTCTTCTTTAATTATTTCTTTGCTTCTACTTCCAAAATCAGAGTTTAATTCTCCACTTGTTTCTCTCCATTTCACATGAGCCAAACCATCTCATCTTGTCCCCTCAAACTTTCTTTTTCTTTTCTCAAACCCTATTACCGTAACCCCTATGTCTTTTCACTTCTACTCTTTCTCTCTTACCACTCAAGCCGTACCATAAGTGGTGTTAAACACCTATAGCCGAACCTCCCCTCTCCTAGTAGTTTTCATCTTGGCCGAATATTAGTGTGGTGTGGATCTCTTCTAGTGTAGTTCCAATCGGGTTTAGAGGAAGGTAAGTGGTTTAGCCGAATGGCTATTTCTTTCCCTCTCTGTTATCTGTCAACTTTTACAAAGGTAAGAGTTGGTTGCGGCAATTGTTGTTAAGGGTGCTAATCACATGTGAAACCGAATTGTTGTAGGACATCCGGGATTTTGAAGCAATCAAGCGAAGCCTTTATCTGTGAGTGATCGGTTGGTAAGTAGTCGATTGGTAAGAAGTTGTTTTGTTAGTCACTCTTTTAGTTTTCGTTAAGTCAAAGGCTTGTGAGGCTAACTGTTTGCATTATAGGTGTGGCCGTTTGCATAAGGAGGAACCATCATTGGTTCGGGATTTGGTAGGAAACCAAATCATTTGCTAGGTAAGGGTTGAACGTTAACCCTTTGATTTATTTGGTTTGGCTGAATGGCCTTAGTTCTGATGTTCATGTTTGGTCGATTATAGGAGCAAGGTATTCAAGGGTCTTGGATCGGTTCTTTGGGATTAAGGCTTGCACTTGTAAACTAACACACTCTTTGCTTAGTAATATGCTTAATAACCTGATTGTTTAATAAAGCCGAAAACAGTACGGTTGATTGATATGATACCCTATGGGGTAAGTGCACGGATTCGGGTAAGTCCGTTTTATTACGAGTTCTGTTATTGATGTGATATCATGATTCATGATGTATGTGTTATGAGATGCAATACTAAACATGTTTAGCATGATTTGCATGATTTACACGATTTGCATCAAGATGATATGTCTATGGGTGATATGAGAGGAGGGGAATATGATATCCGTGTCTTTGGGACACCGAGGTTTGGCACCTCCAAAGTGGTTTGGTACCACAGATCGATTTATTGTGACTTTGGGTCACCGGAGGTTTGGCACCTCATAGCGACTTGTCCCAGGTGGCTTAGTACCACAAAGGGTTGGCCCCACGCTTGATATTATGGGATCGCCGCCGGTGATTTGGTATCACACGGGTTGGCCCCACAACTTGACTATTCGTGACTTCGGTCACCAAAGTGATTTGGTATCACGCTTTGTGTCTTTGGGACACCGAGGTTTGGCACCTCATAGCGACTTGTCCTCGTGGTTTAACGCCACCGTGGGTTGGCCCCACTATTGAGATACGGATCGCCGCCGGTGATTTGGTATCACACGGGGTTGGCCCCACAGATGGATTATTCGTGACTTTGGGTCACCAAAGGGTTTGGCACCACATTGATGGATATCGTGACTTTGGGTCACCAGTGGTTTGGCACCACCAGTGGTTTGGTACCACACGGGGTAGAAAAGGTGTTATGGATGGTTAGGATCGGGTGCATTAATTGTATTGCTTTGTTATGATGTGTGTTAGTATGTTGCATTCATCGGGAGGGGGATTTATGCACTGAGTCTTGCGACTCACCTTCTCCCTTATCATTCCAGGTGACACTTAGATCGCGGACATGGAGCCGGGTGGACTCGAGGTGACCATGCCATGAATAAACTTGGAGTTGCACTGATTTAAAAACTTGGTACTATATTTCATATTTTCTTTTATTTGGTTTGTTGGGATTGTAAAAGGCCTTTTAAAAATTATGTTTTGGTTATATATATGCTTAGATTTGATTTCAAATATGCCTTAACAAATTATTGGGTTAATATTGGATAAAACTTGGAAAGATAAGGTTTTCAAAACTACAAAGCGATATGTTTTAAACTTTACCATCTGTATCACGTCAGTAATTTAAAATGAATGCAACTCGAATGTTTTCCAAACTTAAACTAAGTTCAAAATGTTTTTAAGCAACTAAAAAGGAATAACTCAAATTTCCAAATGATATAAATTGGTTTTACTATTAGATTCAACTAAGTTTTCAAAACTTCCGGTTATCAAAATTCACTATCGGTTTTAAACAATCATACCCAAGATTTTTTTTTTACAAACACAGCAAAGAGTTTTCATCAACCCTTTAACCGGAAACCTAACCTCTCAAATACGAATTTCCCCGTAACATACCAGATTCGGTCGTGGTGTATTGGACGGGTTTGGGGTGTTACAATTGTGGTATCAGAGCTAAGTTCAAAGGCTCGGCTGTGGGCCCGGGGCCCAAAATATTTTAAAGATTGGTTTAAGTGATGTTGTTTTAAAATAAATGGTTTGAAAGGCATGGCACCGAGACTCCGGCACCAATCCGCCCAGGTAAGTACCCCTTACTATTGCTTGAGATGTTTGATGTAATGTGACTGAATGACTAGCGGTAGTAGATTACTTTAGAAACTGAAATCGATAGGACTCTGTGGACTCGCGAAAACAAAACTTCTTTAATAAGAGATATTCATAAGACTCTTGCCTTTAAAGACAGTGGAATATTTACTAATGCATAAACTTCTAATCAGACAAGACGAGATTTTAGTCATGAGCGCTCGAGGTGGACGTGGTCATGGACGTGGTCGGGGTAGGATGACAGTTTCTGAACCAGTAGGGTCTGGTCAGGGGTCCGAGAATGAGATACCGGTACCACCACCAGCTGGAGGTGGTGAGTTTCAGGAACAGACTGGGGACGACGCAGTGTCACAGGCGATGCTGCGAGTTCTGGAAAGGGTAGCTGGAGTAGGTGGAGGCGCAGGAGCTCGAAAATCTATGCCTGAACGACTCCGAGCAAATGTGGCTGAGGTATTCCGAGGTATGTCTGGTGTGGCTCCTAGCACGGCTGAGTATTGGCTGGAGGCGACAGAGCGGATCATGGACGATTTGGACCTGGCTGCTGAAGAGAAGCTAAAGGGGATAGTATCGCTTCTTCGAGATGAGTCATACCAGTGGTGGCTCACGGTTCGGGACAGTGCTGCAGCGGAAGATCTTACTTGGGATTATTTTAAGGCTGCATATCAGAAAAAGTACATTGGATCTAGCTACATTAATGATCAACTAAGGCATTTTGAGGTGGTGCGGGGAGTAAGTCCGTGTTTGAGTACAAGGCGTAGTTCTTGAGGCTGAGTCGGTATGCTAGGGGCATTGTGGCTACTGAACACGAGAGGTGTGTTCGATTCGAGGATGGTCTGAGAGATGAATTAAGGTTGCTGATTGCTCCACAGCAGGAGCGTGAGTTTGCTGTCCTGGTAGAAAAGGCTAAGGTAGCCGAAGGGGTTAAAGAGTCTGTGAGGCGTAACTTGGATAGAACAGTATAAGAGGAGTTTTGGATCTTCCGGTCGTCGGGTAATCTTCGTAAAAGGGCTAGATAGAGTGGGCCAAATCGACCTGTAGGTTCGTTCTCGCTAATTAGGGACCGCCATAGTGTAACCGCTATGGGAAAGCTCATTGGGGAGGATGTTGGACCGGTGGAAGAGGATGTTTTGAGTGTGGTTCATTTGGACCACCGTGTGAGGGACTGTCCGCGAAGTTGGCTAGGATTCATCGAGGGTCGGGCCGTACTCGGTTTGAATAATGGACCGCCACCGCAGAGGGTCGTGGTAATGGTAGAGGAGGTAATGGTTCGGTCGGGCCGCGAGCACCGGCAGTAGGTGCGTAATTCGAGGCAAGGCGACTTAGGTTAGTGAATGCGTGAGGCGTCGAGAGGAGGCGGCCGCACCGGACGTCATAACCCAGACGTTCTTGATCTTTGGTTCTCCATTTACCGCTTTGATTGATGTGGGTTCAACGATTCATACGCTAGAGTAGCATAGTGGAGACCATGGATTTAGACTCGAGATATCTTCTAGGCGGATGATCGTAATGAGCCCTCTAGGTCACTCAGTAGTTGTAGATAAGTCAGATAGAGATGTACCCCTAGAACTTCAAGGGGTAGTGTTTGAGGTTGATCTGATGGAATTGTCGTTTGGAGAGTTCGATCTGATTCTTGGGATGGACTGGTTGGTTAAGTACCAGGCGAGGTTGGATTGCACGGCTAAGCGCATGGTTCTAAGGACGGCTAAGGGTGATGAGGTGGTCATGATAGGCAATAGAAGAAATTACTTATCCAACGTGGTGTCTGCTTTGAAAGCTGAGAAGATGGTCAGGAAGGGCTATGAAGCATATGTGGTTCATGTGTATGCCTTGGAGGCTAAGGAGTCTGCTGTAGGGAAGGTCCGAACAGTTAAGGAATTTGTTGATGTGTTTCTAGAGGAGCTTCCGGGATTGCCACCGGATCGTGAGGTGGAGTTCGGGATAGATTTGTTACCGGAATCGCTAAAGGTGTCTATTGCTCTGTATAGGATGGCGCCAAAAGAGTTAGTAGAGCTTAAAGCTCAGATCCAGGAGTTATTAGACCGAGGCTTTATCAGGCCAAGTGTTTCACCTTGGGGAGCGCCGTACTTTTTGTCAAGAAAGAGCGGTACTATGCGAATGTGTATAGACTACCGCCATTGAATAAGTCGACGATCAAAAACAAGTATCCGCTGCCACGGATAGATGACTTGTTTGATCGGTGAAGGGTGCATCGGTATTCTCAAGATCGATTTAAGGTCTGGGTATCACCAGTTAAAGGTGAAGGAGGCGGATATGTACAAGACGGTGTTTCGTACTCGGTATGGGCACTATGAGTTTCTGGTAATGCCGTTTGGGTTGAATAACGCACCGACAGTATTCATGGATATGATGAATAGGGTGTTCCAGCAGTATTTGGATCAGTTTGTCGTAGTATTCATAGACGACATCTTGGTGTATTCAAGGACTGAGGAGGAGCATGATGCACATTTGCGAGTTGTGTTGCAGATTCTGAGGGAGAAGCAGCTTTATGCTAAGTTTAGTAAGTGCGAGTTCTGGCTTAGGGAGGTGACCTTCTTGGGTCATGTGGTGTCAGCTGAGGGATTAGAGTGATCCTCGAAAGTTTGAGGCAGTTTTGGATTGGAAGCCGCCTAAGTCGGTGGTGAGATTCGAGTTTTCGGGCTTGGCGTGATACTACCAAGATTTGTAGAAGGATTTTCGTTGATCGCAATGTTGATGACCAAGTTGTTAAGAAAAGGAGTTCCGCTTCGTTTGACCGAAAAGCGCAGGAGAGTTTCGAGAAGTTGAAGAAGATTTTGACTAAAGCTCCAGTTTTAATTCAACCTGAGGCAGGAAAGGAATTCACAGTATATTGCGATGCATCACATACAGGTTTGGGTTGTGTGCTGATGCAGGAAGGGAAGGTTGTGGCTTACGCATCTCGTAATGAGGCCACATGAAGTCAATTATCTAACGCACAACTTGGAGTTAGCGGCAGTAGTCTTCGCCTTGAAAATTTGGAGGCACTACTTGTATAGAGAGAGATTGATAGTCTACACGATCACAAGAGTCTCAAGTACCTTTTGACTCGTAAGGATTTGAATTTGAGGCGTATGAGATGGATTGAGTTGCTAAAGGATTACGACTGTTCGATTGAGTATCATCCGGGCAAGGCTAACGTGGTGGTAGACGCGTTGAGCCGTAAGGTTGTAGCGGACTTAAGAGCGATGTTTGCCCATTTGAGTTTGTATGACGACGAAAGTATTCTAGCAGAATTGCAAGTTAAGCCTACGTGGGTTGAGCAGATTAAGGAGAAATAGTTAGAGGATGAGATTCTGAATGCGTAGAGGTCGCAAGTGCAGAATAGTGGTTTGGAGGGTTACAGTTTGGCTAGTGATGGAGTGCTGTGCTTTCAAGGGAGAGCTTGTATGCCGAGGGATATCGAGTTAAGGTAGAAGATTCTTCAGATTTTATAGTAGCCCTACGCTATGCATCTTGGAGGTAGTAAGATGTATCGGGATCTAAAAGAGCGCTTTGGTGGCTAGAGTCCAAGAGGGAAGTGACAGGTTTGTAGGGAAGTGTCGACATGTCGGCAGTCAAGGTGAACATCAGTTGCCGTCAGGGTTGCTTCAGCCAGTGAAGATTCCACAGTGGAAGTGGGAAAGGATAACTATGGATTTCGTCAGTGGATTACCTCTTACGCCTAGCAAGAAGGACTCAGTTTGGGTAATTGTGGATCGTCTGACTAAATCAGCTCACTTCATTCCGGTGAGGGTGGATTACTCACTTCAGAGGTTAGCGAAGCTGTATGTGTCAGAGATAGTGAGGCTGCACGGTGTGCCAGTATCGATCATCTCGGATAGGGATCCCAGATTTACGTCAAGGTTCTGGAAAGCGTTGCATCAGGCTCTGGGTACGCGTTTGGATTTCAGCACGGCATTTCACCCGCAGTCTGACGGGCAGTCGGAAAGGGTTATACAGATCTTAGAGGATATGCTACGAGGTTGTGTTCTGGACTTCAGAGGTAGTTGGGAAGAGTTTCTACCATTAGCTGAGTTCGCCTACAACAACAGTTACCAAACTAGCATCAAGATGGCACCATATGAGGCATTGTATGGTAGGAAGTGTCGCTCACCTACATGTTGGACGGAGTTGGGTGAACGTCAGATGTTGGGACCAGAGTTGGTTGCAGAAACTGAAGACAAGGTTAAGTTGATTCAGGCTCGATTGAAGGAAGCTTCGAACAGACAGAAGTCTTACGCTGATCTCAAGCGTAAAGATATAGAGTTTACCGTGGGTGATAAGGTCTTTCTGAAGGTCTCACCATGGAAGAAAGTGTTGAGGTTTGGGAGAAAAGGCATGTTAAGCCCGAGGTTTATTGGGCCGTATAAGGTACTGAGACAAGTGGGACCAGTAGCTTATCAGCTTGAGTTGCCAGCAGAGTTAAGTCAGATTCACAACGTATTTCACGTCTCGATGCTTAGGCGTTATCGTTCAGATCCATCGCACGTGGTAGCAGTGGAGGAGATCGAGATTAATCCGGACTTGACCATGGAGGAAGAACCAGTGCAGATTCTAGATCGAGATGTGAAAGTCCTGCGTAGAAAGTCAGTTCCTTTGGTAAAAGTGCTATGGCGGAATCATGGTGTGGAAGAAGCTACGTGGGAACCAGAGGATGCGATGAGGCAGCAATACCCTCAACTCTTTTGATCAGGTAATTTCGAGGTCGAAATTATTTTTAAGGGGGTAGAACTGTAATATCCTGGAATAGGGGCTATTTTGTTATTGCATTGTTTGCATGTGTTTGATCTGCGGTGTGGTTGTTTTTGATGTCTTGGGGCTTAGTTGTAAGCCTGGTGTAAGCCTGAGTGGTAGGGAAAATTTTAGTTTTTAAGCTTTAAGTGGATGGAGCCGAAGGAGCTAAGGGGTTATAGGTATTTTTAGGTGGATTTTAGCACAAAAAAAGAGGGTTGGCAAGGTGGCAGAGGGACGCCACTTAGAGCTTGAATTTGGCGTCACTTGCAAGGGAAGGAGGTCCCATGTTCGAGCTGCGAAAGCCTCATCTTTTTGCTTCTATTTTGACGCCAAGGTGGTTGAGGGTGGACCAAGTCAAATAATTTAAATGGTGGGTGGAGAGAAAATCATGGAGGTTGACTAGTTCAAAGTTGTTTGAACTAGTGGTTGGGAGTGTTTGTAGGTGGTGGCCGAATCTTGGGTGCTTCATGGGGGGAGTGGACGGTTGGTAGGTGAGTAAGGGGGTGTGCCGAAACTTCCTTAGGCATTTTGGTGATTTTCGGCCAGCCTTTGTTTGGGGTACCAAAAGCCAAAATTTCAAAGTAGGTTCTCCCATTTTTACTTCTTGAAACCGAAAGTCCACAGCAACAATACCTTTTCTGAAATTTGTTTGGTTTTCTCTTGATTTTCATTGATAGCCGAAATTAGGTACTTCTTTCTTCTCATATTTTCATTTCTTTCTTTCTTAAAACACTTGTGCCAAATTCATATTGCCTTCTTAGCTGAATTTGCTCTCTCTTTTCTAATCTACTTTGCTGCTTTCTCTCTTCTTCTTTAGTTATTTCTTTGCTTCTACTTCCAAAACTATAGCCAATTCTCCACTTGTTTCTCTCCATTTCACTTGAGTCAAACCATCTCATCTTGTCCCTCAAACTTTCTTTTCTTTTCTCAAACCCTATTACCGTAACCCCTATCTCTTTTCACTTCTACTCTTTCTCTCTTACCACTCAAGCCGTACCATAAGTGGTGTTAAACACCTATAGTCGAACCTCCCCTCTCCTAGTAGTTTTCATCTTGGCTGAATATTAGTGTGGTGTGGATCTCTTCTAGTGTAGTTCCAATCGGGTTTAGAGGAAGGTAAGTGGTTTAGCCAAATGGCTATTTCTTTCCTCTCTTATCTCATCAACTTTTACAAAGGTAAGAGTTGGTTGCGGCAATTGTTGTTAAGGGTGCTAATCACATGTGGAACCGAATTGTTGTAGGACATCCGGGATTTCGAAGCAATCAAGCGAAGCCTTTATCTGTGAGTGATCGGTTGGTAAGTAGTCGATTGGTAAGAAGTTGTTTTGTTAGTCACTCTTTTAGTTTTCGTTAAGCCAAGGCTTGTGAGGCTAACTGGTTTGCGTTATAGGGTGTGGCCGTTTGCATAAGGAGGAACCATCGTTGGTTCGGGATTTGGTAGGAAACCAAATCATTTGCTAGGTAAGGGTTGAACGTTAACCCTTTGATTTATTTGGTTTGGCCGAATGGCCTTAGTTCTGATGTTCATGTTTGGCCGATTATAGGAGCAAGGTATTCAAGGGTCTTAGATCGGTTCTTTAGGATTAAGGCTTGCGCTTGAACAGGTGTGTAAACTAACACACTCTTTGCTTAGTAATATGCTTAATAACCTGATTGTTTAATAAAGCCGAAAATAGTACGATTGATTGATATGATACCCTATGGGGTAAGTGCACGGATTCGGGTAAGTCCGTTTCATTACGAGTTCTGTTATTGATGTGATATCATGATTCACGATGTATGTGTTATGAGATGCAATACTAAACATGTTTAGCATGATTTGCATGATTTACACGGTTTGCATCAGTATGATATGTCTATGGGTGATATGAGAGGAAGGGGAATATGATATCCGTGTCTTTGGGACACCAGAGGTTTGGCACCTCCAGTGGTTTGGTACCACAGATCAATTTATTGTGACTTTGGGTCACCAGAGGTTTGGCACCTCATAGCGACTTGTCTCGGTGGCTTAGTACCACAAAGGTTGGCCCCACGATTGATATTACGGGATCGTCGCCAGTGATTTGGTATCACATGGGTTGGCCCCACAACTTGACTATTCATGACTTGGTCACCAAAGATTTGGTATCACGCTTGTGTGTTTGGGACACCGTGAGGTTTGGCACCTCATAGCGAATTGTCCCTCGTGGTTTAACACCACCGTGGGTTGGCCCCACTATTGAGATACGGGATCGCCGCCAAGATTTGGTATCACATGTGGGTTGGCCCCACGATGGATTATTCGTGACTTTGGGTCACCAAAGGTTTGGCACCACATTGATGGATATCGTGACTTTGGGTCACCAAGTGGTTTGGCACCACTAGTGGTTTGGTACCACACGGGGTAGAAAAGGTGTTATGGATGGTTAGGATCGGGTGCATTAATTGTATTGCTTTATTATGATGTGTGTTAGTATGTTGCATTCATCGGGAGGGGGATTTATGCACTGAGTCTTGCGACTCACCTTCTCCCTTATCATTCTAGGTGACACTTAGATCGCAGACATGGAGCCGAGTGGGCTCGAGGTGACCAAGCCATGAATAAACTCGGAGTTGCACTGATTTAAAAACCTGGTACTATATTTCATATTTTCTTTTATTTGGTTTGTTGGGATTGTAAAATGCCTTTTAAAAATTATGTTTTGGTTATATATATGCTTAGATTTGATTTCAAATATGCCTTAACAAATTATTGGGTTAATATTGGATAAAACTTGGAAAGATAAGGTTTTCAAAACTACAAAGCGATATGTTTTAAACTTTACCATCGGGTATCACGCTGTAATTTAAAATGAATGCAACTCGAATGTTTTCCAAACTTAAACTAAGTTCAAAATGTTTTTAAGCAACTAAAAAGGAATAACTCGAATTTCCAAATGATATAAATTGGTTTTACTATTAGATTCAACTAAGTTTTCAAAACTTCCGGGTTATCAAAATTCACTATCGGTTTTAAACAATCATACCCAAGATTTTTTTTTACAAACACAGCAAAGAGTTTTCATCAACCCTTTAACCGGAAACCTAACCTCTCAAATACGAATTTCCCCGTAACATACCAGATTCGGTCGTGGTGTATTGGTGGGTTTGGGGTGTTACACATCGCCCTTATAAAATTCGTGGTCTTAGGTTACCACATTCAGATATCGTGGTCTTAGGCCACCACATTCAGATATCGTGGTCTTAGGTCACCACATTCAGTTATCGTGGTCTTAGGTCACCACATTCACTTCCCCTTTTCATATAACCCATATGCCCCATATCATACATATCATGCATTAACATACCAAATTCTTATTTCACATTCTTATAATGTCATACGTGTGTCGTAATAGATATTTAACATAATCCTAGTAGGAGTAGGAAGCGACTGAGTACTTTGTACCATAGCATGGTACTTTAGCCATATTCACATTCTTATAAACATGCTCATATTAAATTTAGCCATAATTCTTATTAATAGTTAGTGTGGGGTACACACCTGATTCGCTTAAGGTTTCCAATCCAAATTCCAAAAATCTTGATCTAATGCCTTAGATCTTAAATCTCTACATTTAATCAATCATTTAATACTTAGTAAAGAGCTATTCGGCCATAAATCCAAATCCTATTAGGATTAGTACACTAAAACTTACCTTGGTGCCAAATCCCGGAATCTTCCTATACCCTTTTTGTATTCGACCAAGCTTTAAATCATTTTAACAAATTAGTTTCGGCCTTTTTAAATGAAAAATAGATCTTAATCAACAATTAAGGCCTTGGCCGAATGTACATATGGACTTACCTTGAAATTCTCAAATCCCAGAATGTTGTAGACTCCTTTCCTTGTAATCGGCTGGTATTAAATCCCTTCATAGATTAGTTTTCGGCTTTTAAATCATGTAAGAAAATAGATCTAGTGCTAAAATAAGCCTTGGCCGATAGGTATCTGTACTTACCCTTTGCGAATCTAAACTCCCAAAATTTGTACTTGTTTTCAGAAATTGCCGAGATCCCTACTAAACTTTTGTTAGAATCGATTTTATGAATAGATTTAGGAAACTGGCCTTTGGCCGAATACTATAGTTCCTTACCTTGAACACTTCAAATCTCGAAAGACTCTCTCCTGAAATCAGCTGTAAGAGAAATCCCGGAAGACCCTTCAAAGTTTCGGCCAAAGAGTTCTTAACGGGATTAGTGCTTTAGATTTCGGCTTTAAAGAGAAGAATTAAAACGATAATAGTAGATCCTTACCCTTACTTCTGAAGTCGACTATTCTTTGTTGAACTTACAGAGATTCGGCTAAGGGCTAAGCAGATATTCGACAAATTTTGGCTTTTGTCAATAATGAGAAAAGATTGGTCTTGGGGTAGATGATGATTCGAATGGACAGAAAAAGAAAAGAATAAGGCTATAAGGTTCGGCTAATCAAAAGAAAGAAAGGTGGTGGCTTTGAAGAGAAAGAAAAGAAAACGAGAAAGAGGCTTAATTGCTTTGTAAAGGTTCTACTAGAGAAAGAGATGAAAAGAAAACAAAGTAAAAAGATGGACACTTCTTGCTAAGAATTTCAAGCACAAATGAAAAGATGAGAAGAGAATGAGTTTTCACTAACACTCAAACACTAGCCTTTCCTAGCTTTTCTCTCTCTTCACTTAAAATTATTAAGAATAATCCATCACTTATCCATCTATTTGCGAATTTTATCAAAAATAAAACACCTCCCTTTTAGTGCCTTAATGCCGTCCACTTCTACCTATCTTGTAGCAAAAATAAAACTTCTTTTTTTGCTTTCCTTGTGGCTCGAACACAAGCCCAATTGCATATGTAGGTGGTGTCACATGCTAGGCCCTTAAGTGGCGCCTTATAGCCACTTTTCCCAAGCCCAATTGTATGTCAAATTCCCTCTACTAATTTTCTTAAGGCCACCTTGTTTTACTTTTCTCTTTTAAACTTAACATTTCTAAAACATTTACTTACATTTCCAAGTTTCCAAAAATGTTCACTTTCCTCTTTTAAACTTAACATTTCCAAGTTTCCAAAAATGTTCACTTTTCTCTTTTTTTACTTAACATTTCCAAGTTTCCAAAAATGTTCACCATACATTCATAACACATAAGACATGCCATTTCGTATAATTAAATAAAAAATGCATAGACCCATTTTCAGGATGTTACAGTTCTACCCCCCTTAAAATAATTTCGTCCTCGAAATTGCCTAGCTAAAATAAATGAGGGTATTGTTTGTCGATTGCCTCTTCAGCTCTCACGAAGCTTCCTCCGATCCATGATTGCTCCATAACACTTTGACTAGGGAACCGACTTCCTCAGTAATATTTTCACGCCTCGCTCTAAGATCTAAATTGGCTCTTCCTCATAGGATAAGTCCGCCTTAGCTCCACTTCTTCAACTGGTACCACATGAGATGGATCCGATCGGTAGCGACGTAGCATGGATACATAGAATACGCGTGCATCTGTCAGTAACTCGGTGGCAACTCTAGTGGTATGCCATCGTCCAACTCGCTTAACACTCGATAGGGTCCTATAAACCTTGGACTTAACTTCCTTTGCAACCAAATCTCATCACCTTCTTCCAAGGCAAAACCTTAAGGAATACCGGTCTCCCACATCAAATTCGATTTCCTTCCGCTTAAGATCGTGATACGACTTCGCTTATCGATGCTTCCTTCAACCGCGTACTAATTATCTCGACCTTCTCTTGACTACTCGCTACTAATTTCGGTCCCAAAACTCGACATTCCCTAATTCACCCAACACGTAGGAGTTCGACACCTTCGACCATACAACGCTTCATACGGTGCCATCCGAATGCTAGCTTGATAGCTGTTGTTGTACGCAAATTCTGCTAGAGGCAAATATTCTTCCCAACTTCCTCTGAAATCCATCACACAGCCCCTCAACATATCTTCTAACACCTGAATTACCCGTTCAGACTGCCCGTCTAATTGTGGATGAAAAGTCGTAGTGAAATCCAACTTAGTGCCTAAAGCTTGATGAAGTGCCCTCCAAAACCGAGACGTAAATCTTGGGTCTCTATTCAAAATGATAGACACCGGTACTCCATGTAGCCTCACAATTCCCGCCACATATAATTTAGTCAATTTTGAAGAGAATAATAAACTCTTATCGGGATAAAGTGCGCGAACTTGGTCAGACGGTCCACTATTACCCATACCGAGTCCTTCTTAGTAGGCGTAAGGGGAAGCCTACTAACGAAGTCCATGGTAATTCTTTCCCACTTCCACTGCAGAATCTCGATTGGCTGAAGCAATCCCGATGGAACTTGGTGTTCAGCCTTAACCTGCTAACACGTCAAACATTTCCCCACGAACTCAGTAACTTTCCGCTTAAGATCAGGCCGCCAAAACCTTTTCCTTAGATCCTTGTACAGCTTGGTGCCTCCGGGATGCATACCATAAGGGCTACCATGCGCTTCACGAAGAATCCTCTGTCTTAACTCCTCGTCCTCGGCATGCAGACCTTTCCTTTGAAGCACAATACTCCCTCATCACTAACACCATAGTCCTCTAACTCCCCATTCTGTACTTGTTGTAACTTAACACTTAGGTCCTCATCCACCAACTGACTTTCCTTTACCTCATTCAACCATGTTGGTTTGACTTGCAATTCTGCCAGCAGACTTCCATCATCATACAAACTCAAGTGTGCGAATAATACCCTCAGATCTGACACCACCTTTCGACTTAGCGCATCTGCTACCACATTCGCCTTGCCCGGGTGATACTCAATCGAACAGTCATAATCCTTCAGTAATTCCACCCACCTTCGCTGTCTTAAGTTTAACTCCTTCTGAGTCAATAGATACTTAAGGCTCTTGTGGTCTGTGTAGATCGTCGACTTTTCGCCATAAAGATAGTGCCTCCATACCTTAAGAGCGAAAACCACTGCCGCCAATTCCAAGTCGTGAGTCGGATAATTCACCTCATGTGGCCTTAATTGTTGGGACGCATATGCAACTACTTTCTCGTCTTGCATCAATACGCAACCCAAACCTGTATGGGAAGCGTCACAATACACCTTAAAATCTTTTCCTGCCTCCACTGAATCAACACTGGAGCTTCCGTCAATACCCTCTTAAGCTTTTCAAAGCTCTCCTGTTGCTTATCCGTCCATACAAAGGGTACTTCCTTCCTTAACAACTTTGTTAAAGGCGTGGCTATCGACGAGAATCCTTCTACAAACCTTCTGTAGTAGCTTGCCAATCCCAAGAAACTACGAATCTCCGCCACCGACTTAGGTGGTTTCCAATCCAACACTGCTTTGATCTTTCTAGGATCCACTCTTATTCCTTCGGCAGACACCACATGCCCTAAGAAAGTAAATTCCCTAAGCCAAAATTCACACTTGCTGAATTTGGCATAGAGCTTCTTTTCCTTTACACTTGCAACATAATCCGGATATGCTCATCATGCTTCTCTTCAGTCTTGGAGTACACTAGGATGTCGTCGATGAACACAACGACGAACCGATCCAAATAGGGTTGAAAAACCCGGTTCATCATATCCATGAACGCGACTGGGGCATTGGTCAACCCAAACGGCATTATTACAAACTCAAAATGGCCGTATCTTGTCTTAAAGGCTATCTTATGGATATCCGCCTCTTTTACCTTCAACTGATGATATCCTGACCTTAAGTCAATCTTTGAGAACACTGCCCCCCCTTAAGCTGATCGAACAAGTCATCAATCCTTGGCAAAGGATACTTGTTCTTGATGGTCAGCTTATTCAACTGACGATAATCTATGCACATCCACATAGTTTCGTCCTTCTTCTTCACAAACAAGACCTGTGCTCCCCACGAAGACACACTGGGCCGGATAAACCTATGGTCAAGTAATTCTTGGATTTGAGCCTTGAGTTCAACCAACTCCTTCGGTGCTATTCTATAAGGGGAAATTGACACAGGAGCTATTCCCGGTAGCAAGTTTATTCCAAATTCCACCTCCCTATCTGGGGGTATTCCGGGTAACTCCTCCGAAAAAACATCCACAAAGTCCCTTACCGTTCTAACTCCACGAATTCCCCCTTCCTTCGCATCCACAACACTAACAAAGGCCAAAAATGGCTTGCATCCTTTCCGGACCATTTTCTCTGCCTTCAATGTCGAAACTATGTTAGACAAGTAGTTTCTTCTTTCTCCTATCATTACTACCACTTCATCTTCTGGGGTCCTTAGTTCTATTCGTTTAGCCGCACAATCCAACATGGGCCAGTGCTCTACTAACTAATCCATACCAAGTATGAGGTCAAATTCTCCGAAGGGTAACTCCATTAAGTCAGCCCAAAAGCTCACTCCCTGAATTTTTAGGGATACACTCCAAAAGATCTTATCCACCACTACAGTTTGGCCTAATGGGCTTACTACAGTCATCTCCCTATCAGAAAGTTCAGAGTCTAGGCCTAGTGTTTCCACTACACTACATGCAACATAAGAATGGGTCGAGCCCACATCAATAAGAGCAAAATAGGGCTTGCCATGAATGAGAAACGTATCGGTTATGACATTCGGTGCGTCTCCATCCTCTCTACGACGAGCCGTATAAACCAAACCCTTTGTCTTTGCCTCAAGATAGTAGCACCTTGGCCGGTGTTCCACATCCTCTACCAAAGACCATTTCTTCGATTATTCGGACCACGACCTCACCGAGGTCAGCTTGTCCACCTCTACCAAATGATAGCATTCGAGCTCTTGGTTGATTCCCATCTGATCTCATCGACCAGTCCTTGATCATATGGTCCTTTGACCCACATCCAAAACATCCACTGCCTTCTTCCAAAGATTCACCTAAGTGTTTCTTCCCACACTGCTCACAAGTACGATATTGCCCTCCTGTACCAACTTGCTGACCCCGCGGTCCATCAGCTCTAGGCCTTTTCTGCACATTTCCTGATGATCTTGACAACCCATAACCCCTCTTGGGTCTATTCCTATCAGAGCTCTGCTTAACCGAGTCCTTGATTCCCTCGGCTACCTTAGCCTTTTCTACCAACGTGAAAAACTCCCACTCGATGTAGAGCTATCAATAACCTTAGGTCATCCTTAAACCGTCTTCGAACCAAACACACCGCTCATGCTCGTAGCCACTACTCCTCGAGCATATCGACTTACCTCGTAAATTCAACTTCATACGCTGCTCTCGACTTGTTCCTTGAACCAGCCCCAAAAATGCCTTCCTTTGCTCATCAATATAACGTGTGCCGACATACTTCTTCTGATATGCCTCCTTAACATATTCCCAGGTCAGATCCTCAGCTGTGGCACCATCCCGAACTGTTAACCACCATTGATACGCTTCATCGTAGCGATGCCACCATTCCTTTCAACTTCTCTTGAGAGTCGATCGAGCTCATCCATAATGCGCTCGGTCGCCTCAACCATGTTCAACCAGACTGGGTGCCATACCGATACTCCACGAACACCTCACTCTATTGGTTCGGAGTCACTCGAGTACAGATTTTCGAGCTCTATATTCCCTCCAACACCAGCCACCATTTCAAGAACTTGCAGCACAGCCTGCGATACAGCATCTTCTCCCGTCTGATCTTACTGCTCAACACCAACAGATGGTGGTGGTGGTGGCGGTGGTACCTCATTCTCAGATCCTTGTCCCGATCTAATGGGTTTTGACACGGTCATTCTACCTTGATCGCGTCCTCGTACATTGCGACCACGTCCCCTAGAGCTCATTTCTACGATCGCGCTTTAGTCTAGTTTAAGAAATTTTATGAATTAGCCCTTATTCCACTGATTATTCACAAGAAGTTTTATGGCAGGAAAGTTTAATAGGGGTTCTTTCGATCATTCAAAGTTTCAAGTCTTCTATCCTTATTCACAGAAAAGCACATCCATTCCATAGTATCTCACATACACATTCACTCTTTGGACATTTCTGTCTGTTCCTATCCTAGGGGTATTCTTGTAATTTATCATATAGGGGTATTTTTCATAATTTTTCGAAATGAGGTTCCTTGGTGTATTTGTCAATAAGGGTATTCTAGAAATTTTGCATTCCCAAGGGTATTTTGGAAATTTTGAAATCCGAGGGTATTTTGGTAATTAACCCTGGTAAATTTATAAATCTCGATAAATCAAGGGTACTTTGGAATTTACAAAACTTGAGGGTTGTTTTTGAGAATTTGTTTTCCAAATTAGTGTTGTTGCAAAGTAGTGAAATTTTGATAAGAACTGTGGGTATTTTGAAAATTTTCATAAACGAAGGGCATTTTTGTAGTTTTACCACTAGGGGTATTTTTGTAATTTTTATAAATCAAAAATATTTTGAAAATTTTCCAAAATAAGTTTTGCTACTATTCAAGGGTAATTTGGTGATTATAAAACTAGGGTTTTCATAAAAAATACGGCTAGTCCCTTTCGGGTTTTAGTTAGGGTTTAGCCTGTATAAGTCCTCTTGGTTAGGGTGAACCGAGGCTACGCACTGTAGGATTCGAGTGGAGAGGAGGTGAGTCACGTGGACCTGCTTAAATACCAAGCTCCCACCAAACCAATCCTGAACATGTGCACCATGGTTGCCACACCTAACTTGGCGACTTAACCACGTGTTTGTTCAATTAGGCATTTAAGTCTTATGTAATTGTTGGGGTAACTAGCCCTAGGGTTCAAGTACTAAATGTCTATTCTACGCTCCATTTCTACCCTTCTACAAATCATAATATAGATCACCCAAGAGATCGAGTACTTACAGTGGACTTGAATTGCCTGAGACTTAGTGGGCCATGCCAGAAAATCCTGTTTAATTCACAAAAATTCTTTTTGGGCTTAACTTTGAAAACATTTTGGGCCTTAAACCCAAGGCCGAGAGTTTAAAACTGGGCTCTGATACCAAATTGAAACACCCCAAACCCAGCCCACGAGCCTTGACCGGTTCTGGTATGTTCCTCGATGTAAACCGTTTAAAAATTTTTTTGTTACTTTGGAAAAGCTGCGTGTTTTGAAAGAAAGTTTGTTTTTGGGTTGGGCTCGTGTTGAAAACAGGTTTGTCTTATATTGAAAACCCCTTTATTTTAGGTGACAAAACATTTAGAGTTTATTTTAAAATAAACTTACTTAGTCTTTTAATAAATAAAAGTTTGTAAGCTTAATAAATAAAAGCAAAAATAAAGTAGTTCTACTATGGCCTTATTACATCAAATAATTCCCAAAAAAAAAATTCAAAGTACTTAATAAAATAAAAATCCAAATTAAATAAATTCCTTGCTGTGCATGGCCACTTTTAAGCTCCTGCCGACCCGGTCCATTACTGATCGTTACCTGAAAAAGGTTCCCACAACGGGGTGAGTCAACAGACTCAATGTGTAACCAACACTAAAATTTAACAATTTAGGCATATGTTCACATATTACATGCATATTCATATAACAGATAGGAAATAATGATGCAACCCGAACCCAAACCTATATGCCATCCGCTACACATCACCCGTACCATCCTGCACACCATGGGGACTACTAAGTCAACCCTCTATCCGCTACACACCATCGAAGGCGATCATTGCGGTCGATGTGCTCATCGCCCTTATAAAATTTGTGGTCTTAGGTCACCACATTCAGATATCGTGGTCTTAGGTCACCACATTCAGATATCATGGTCTTAGGTCACCACATTCAGTTATAGTGGTCTTAGGTCACCACATTCACTTCCTCTTTTCATATAACCCATATGCCCCATATCATACATATCATGCATTAACATGCCAAATTCTTATTTCACATTCTTATAATGTCATATGTGTGTCGTAACAGATATTTAACATAATCCTAGTAGGAGTAGGAAACGTACCTGAGTACTTTGTACCATAGCATGGTACTTTAGCCATATTCACATTCTTATAAACATGCTCATATTAAATTTAGCCATAATTCTTATTAAAAGTTAGTGTGGGGTACACACCTGATTCGCTTAAGGTTTCCAATCCAAATCCAAAAAAGCTTGATCTAATGCCTTAGATCTTAAATCTCTACATTTAATCAATCATTTAATACTTAGTAAAGAGCCATTTGGCCATAAATCCAAATCCTAGTAGGATTAGTACACTAAAACTTACCTTGGTGCCAAATCCCGAAATCTTCACTATACCCTTCTTGTATTTGGCCAAGCTTTAAATCATTTTAACAAATTAGTTTCGGCCTTTTTAAACGAAAAATAGATCTTAATCAACAATTAAGGCCTTGGCTGAATGTACATATGGACTTACCTTGAAATTCTCAAATCCCGGAATGTTGTAGACTCCCTTCTTTGTAATCGGCTGGTATTAAATCCCTTCATAGATTAGTTTTCGGCTTTTAAATCATGTAAGAAAATAGATCTAGTGCTAAAATAAGCCTTGGTCGATAGGTATCTGTACTTACCCTTTGCGAATCTAAACTCCCAAAATTTGCACTTGTTTTCAGAAATTGTCGAGATCCCTACTAAACTTTTGTTAGAATTGATTTTATGAATAGATTTAGGAAACTGGCCTTTGGCCGAATACTATAGTTGCTTACCTTGAACACTTCAAATCTTGAAAGACTCCCTCCTAAAATTGGCTACAAGAGAAATCCCGAAAGACCCTTCAAAGTTTCGGCCAAAGAGTTCTTAATGGGATTAGTGCTTTAGATTTCAACTTTAAAGAGAAGAATTAAAACGATAATAATAGATCCTTACCCTTACTTCTGAAGTCAACTATTCTTTGTTGAACTTATAGAGATTCGGCTAAGGGCTAAGTAGATATTCGACAGATTTTGGCTTTTGTCAATAATGAGAAAAGATTGGTCTTGGGGTAGATGATGATTCAAATGGACAGAAAAAGAAAAGAATAAGGCTATAAGGTTTGGCTAATCAAAAGAAAGAAAGGTGGTTTCTTTGAAGAGAAAGAAAAGAAAACGAGAAAGAGGCTTAATTGCTTTGTAAAGGTTCGGCTAGAGAAAGAGATGAAAAGAAAATAAAGTAAAAAGATGGACACTTCTTGCTAAGAATTTAGGCACAAATGAAAAAGATGAGAAGAGAATGAGTTTTCGGCTAACACTCAAACACTAGCCTTTCCTAGCTTTTCTCTTCACTTAAAATTATTAAGAATAATCCATCACTTATCCATCTATTTGCCAATTTTAACAAAAATAAACCACCTCCCTTTTAGTGCCTTAATGCCGTCCACTTCTACCTATCTTGTAGCAAAATAAAACTTTTTTTTGCTTTCCTTGTGGCTCTAACACAAGCCCAATTGCATATGTAGGTGGCGTCACATGCTAGGCCCTTAAGTGGCGCCTTATAGCCACTTTTCCCAAGCCCAATTGTATGTCAAATTCCCTCTACTAATTTTCTTAAGGCCACATTGTTTTAGTTTTCTCTTTTAAACTTAACATTTCTAAAACATTTCCTTACATTTCCAAGTTTCCAAAAATGTCCACTTTCCTCTTTTAAACTTAACATTTCCAAGTTTCCAAAAATGTTAACTTTCCTCTTTTTTTACTTAACATTTCCAAGTTTCCAAAAATGTTCACCATACATTCATAAAACATAAGACATGCCATTTCGTATAATTAAATCAAAAATGCATAGACCCATTTTCAGGATGTTACATACTAAGCACTAATTGCTTGCATAGTTGTTTTTCTATTTTGTAAATCATCGAAAAAGCTCGACCGGTTGGAATCTTGTCGGAGCATCATCACACTATCCATTCATCATATTAGTATTTATGGTTGTTTTGGTTAATGGTTATAAATGGCATGTAATAGGATTAAAAAGGTTATTTCGGTGATTTGGCTTGTTTAGATTGTGCTAGGTTTGTTGTGGTTAATGGTTATAAATGGCATGTTATAAGATTAAAAAGGTTATTCCGGTGATTTGGCTTGTTTAGATTGTGCTAAGTTTGTTGTGGTTAATGATATTAAATGATGGCATGTGAATAATAGGTACAAGTATGTGTGGATGAAATTTATGCATGCTTTATAGATATTAGGTATTATAAGGTATAATGACATGTTTTGGAATGGCTATTTGGCATGGTTGACATAGGTTCAAACTAAAACTTTGAGATGTGGAATGAGTCTAAATTTGGTGTCTGAAATGTGGTGCCTTTAATTGGCATATTGGTAGGCATATGTTGAATGATTCTTGACTTGACTTGTGTTTTTTTGAAGTTGAAATGGATGACTGATAGGTATATTGTAACACCTCTAACCCGTATCCGTCGTTGGAATAGGGTTACAAAGCATTATCGGACTAATATCATAAACAAACGTACAATTCAATTAAAATTTTCATATAAATTAAAAACCATACAAATACAATCATATAGTCCCTAACACGAGCCCTCGAGACCAAAAACAAACATTAGAATTGGTTTGGGACTAAATCGATAACTCAAATTTTTTTGGAAAATATAGAAAATTTTTCAAAATACAGGGGACACATGCTCGTGTGGCCCAACCGTGTGTTTCATGTAACAGTCGGTTTAGACCCTAGTCAAAATAGTGGTTTCAAGACCACAAATATGAGTCAGAAAAATATGTTAATATTATTTTCTGTGTTTTTACTATGTGAATTGACATGTGTGAAATTTTTGTGATTTAATTTGATCGTTTGTGTGCTTAATTTGCGAAAAGGATCAAATCGCATAAAAGGTAAAAGTGACATTCTATATGTTAATGTGTTTAAATGATTTGGCTTTTAAATGTGATGGCCTGAAATGGTAATTAGACCATTTTGAATGATAATGGACATTAATGGCCTTAATATATATATGTTTTATTTGTTAATTAAAAAGGTTAATATGGTAAATGATTTAATAATGTTCATTCAATAAAACAAACATTAAAATATGGCCATTATCATCTTGTTTTGCCGAAATTGAAGAAAGAAAAGCTAGGTTCTTGCATTTTAAGATTCACCTACTTCCAAGTTTGATTAAAGGTTCGTTTTTGTTCGGTTTTTGATGATTTTTATGTTTTTGAGATCGTTGTTTCGTGTTTTAGCTAGCCCAGGCTTGAATTTTTGAATTTGATGATGTATTCATGAAATGCCATTGATGATAGTTTGTGATTTTTGTTGTTTGATGATGGAAAATAAAGGATATGTGGTAGATTAACATGTTTTGTCTTTGGATTTTTGATGGATTTGAGTAAATTGGACTAATTTGTGAAAATGTTATTTTGAGGGACTAAAATGTAAAATAAATGAAATGTGTGGACTTATATGAGCTTAGTGAACATTCGGCCAAGCTATTGTATAATGAAATTATGTTTACTTTGTATTTTGTGAAATAGGGACTAAAGTATCAAAATGTGAAAATGTGAGGGCTAATTTGTAAAATGCCCTAAATATGAGTATGTGAGTTGAATTGAATGATTTGTTGAATAAAAGAGTTAAATTTGAATGTGTATAGATCAAGAACCAAAAAGAAAGGAATTAGATTGGGGGAAATCGAAAATTGTTGAATAGTTGTTTATTTATGTTCGTCGTTATTCGATGTAAGTCCATAAGTAAATAAATGTCATTAAATTCGATTGTATATATATTTTATTTATACCAAATTGAATTATTAGTTGTATATATTTGTGAATGCCAAATTGGTAAAAGTGTAGAATAATTGTCTACGAGCTTGAATCGATCGAGTTACAACATCCGAAAGCCCCGTACGAACCTTAGGAATATTTAGGATACATATGTCATAACATAGGATTCCAATATGTGTTTTCGTGTAAAACCACATCTGGGATGTTGGCATCGACTTGTGTTTACGTGTAAGATCATGTTTGGGACATTGGCATTGTATTTGGTTCATGTAAGACCCTGTCTGGGACAGTGGCATCGATATGTGATTACATGTAAGACCACGTCTTGGACGTTGGCATTGTATGAGATTTTCGACTATCCGAGTATCCTTATTGATTTTGAATGGTTCAATGGGCATTATCAAGTTAAGATTGAATGTGAAAATGAACTAAAAGGGTCAGGTACGTGCTATGTTATATGAATATGAAAGTAAGGTAATTATATGTTTGAAATGAATAAATGAATTAGACATGGTAAAAGAGAAATTTATATGTGCTTATGAGTATATGTGCATTTGGCCATTAATGTCATAATGTTATCGTATATGTAATAAAGTTTGAGATTGCAAGTATAATAAATGTACATTTGATTAAGGTTTGTTTGGTTGTTTTAATGCGAAGGTTTATTTGATCATTATTTGCTTATGACTTACTAAGCTATGAAAGCTTACTTTGTGTGTGTTTGTTCATTGTTTTATAGATTATCAAAGCTATGGGAAGCTCAAGGATCATCGAGGATCATCACCACACTATCGAACTATATTTTGGTACCTTTTGAAAATGTATATATTGAAGTATGGCATGTATAGGCTAGAGAACTTTGATTATGTTTTGAAAGGTGTAAATATAGCCATATGATATGACTTGATAATGAATGTAAATATGGAGTGAGTTTAGTCCATGCTTTATGATGCAAAAGTTGATATGTTTTTATGTGCTCATGAATGGCCAAATGAAATGGTCAATGTTGGTAAGTTTCATGTTTGATTTAGGAAATTGATATGATGAGAAATGCTATGATTTGTATATGGAAATCAATGATGTTGTTAAGGGTCAAATTGTGCATGATATGGTATGTTTTAGGCTGCTTTTGAGACATGAATTGATGCTTGTAGGTTGACTCAAATTTTGGGTGGCAAATTGGCCTTGCAAATGGCCTATACTTGCCCACACTTGAGAACGTGTCTTGACTGTGACTCTCAATGTTGCATTTCGAAGCAAGTCAGGAAGTTACACGGGCTAGACACACGAGCGTGTGACTTGCCGCGTGAGCAAGTCAGTAACCTCCCTAAATTTCACACGACCTGGCACATGGGCGTGTCTTGTGGCCGTGTGGACAAGTCAGTATGCATGTCCTATTTTGCCACGGCTTAGACATACGTGCGTGTCTAAAGTCGTGTGAGGCACACGGCTTACCCATAAGGGCGTGTGACCTCTGTAACTTTGAAAAATGTTTAATTTTTGGAAAAATTTGTATGTGCTTGATTTAGTCCCGACCCTTTCCAATGCATGTTTAAGGTCTCGTAAACCTTTTAAAGGGACTCTATGTGTATATTCCACTATGGAATGTTTATGATTATTTAATGTTATGAAATGTTTGTGTTATGATTTGATATGTCCGGTAACGCCTTTTAATCTTAGTCCGTGACGGATACGAGTTAGGGGTGTTACATTTCACACGGCCAAAGACACCCTCGTGTCGTAGGCCATGTGGACGTTTGAAATGGGGCCACATGGCCATGTCCCAGCCTGTGTCCGACCCCATGTAACTCTCTAACTTGGGTCACACAACCAACCACACGCCAGTGTGACTAGCCCGTTTTCCCTTCGAAATGGCCTCACACGCCCGTGTGCTAGGCCGTGTGGGGCATATTGACTTGGTTTCTAAATAAACACCAAGGGACACATGGCCACATCTCCTGACTGTATGTCACATATAGCTGAGACACACGCCCGTGTCTCTGCCCGTGTGGACAAAAATTAGGCTATTTACCAAGACATCATTCTTACCCAAACTTGCATTCACCTATATAAATCAAATGGCATATAACATGGAATAAATAGGCATTCAAACCAATCTCAACTAAGCCTAATTCATGCTAATTCCATACCATCAACCACAAGGCACAAGTATCACAATAAGCCATTCAATTCATGCCAATTTCACATTCACAAGTCACCTAAATGGTCACTTTCAATTATGCACTATCTTTCTAAAACCACAAGCATATCAATCTCAAATTTTAACCATTTGATACTCAAGCTACCAATCCACAAACCAATATTCACATGGAAATTTTAAACACATCACAAAAGGGAATTTACACACACACACATATATATATACATACATAGCCAAATATACCAAAATAAGCCAAATCATATGGCTATACACATAACCAAAACATACTTCATTTACAAGCCAAATCATTTGGCTAAATCCATCATTAACATATAACCATATTAACCACAACTCCTATACATGCCATATAACTAAATACATAAATTCAAAAGTACCAAAATGATAGCTTGATAGTGTGATGAGATCTCCGATGACTCCCAAATCCGAGCAAGCTTTGATATTCACTATAAAACACGAAAAAGTAAACAGAGTAAGCTATAAAGCTTAGTAAGCTCGTATGGTTAATAAGTAAAACTCACCAATCATTCACCATTCAAGTAATACAACATAATATACCACAAAACCATTTAATTACAAGGTTAATAAATATATATTCATTTACATAATGATCATGAACTCACAATTTCATGGATTCAATAATCATATGAATTTTCGTACATACCTGTATTGATACTAATTATCTCTCACCATTTCATATCTTTGATATACCCGTTGAACCATTTGGAATAATATCGAATACTAGAATCTCACACCCTAAGTGCCAATACATAGCCGAAGCTATCTCAATCTCATATCTCATATAATGTTCACTCTCGAGCTATCAATGGGTCTGCTCACACAAGCTAATAGTCAAGACGTAACTACATGGTGCTGCGCACACAAGCTGACGAGAATCCGCAACACACGCCGGATAACTCAGCCACCGGTAGAATGTATGGCCTGTAATAGCCAAATTTTAACCTTAATCAGAACAGTGGTTTCGGACCACAAATTCGAGTTAGTAGAATATTTTTATAATATATTTGGTGTCTATAGTTTATGTTTGAGCATGTGTTAAAATTTCTTGAATTAATTTGTCTGTTTGTGTGTTTAATTTAACAAAAAGGATTAAATCGCAAAAGTGGTAAAAGTAGCCTTTTATTAAATTGAGTGGTTAAATTGACTTGTCTTCTTTTTTATGTGGACTTAAGTTGCAAATTAGCCATTTGATATGTTAGTGGATGGCAAGATGCTTCCATTATGTATTTTATTATTAGTTTTATATGTTAAGTTATAATAATAATACATATATTATATTATAAACATATTATAATGAAAACTTAGAAAAAAGGTGTTGCATGTTCATCTTGTTACCTTCATTTGAATGAAACTAAAGAAGAAGAAAAGAAACTTAACCTATCAAATATTCAGCCCTTTGCAAGCTTGATTAGATCAAGAACAAAAAGAAACGGGATTGGATCGGGGAAAAGCAAAGTTGAACGAATAGCCGGGCAAACCTAATCTGTCGATTTTTGAGGTAAGTTTTTAAGCAATTGGATTGAATCAAATTTTATTCTATATTAAAATGTATATGTTAAAGTGAAGTAAATAGATTTAATTTCATAATGCCAAATGTGGCATGGGGAATATTATGTTTTAGTAGAATGTAGGGTTAGTATATATATACATACATATATATAAGCTTTGATTAATTGGGTTGATCGAATATATGTACATGTATTAAGGGATAGTTAAATGTGAAAATGAAATGAGAGTGATGTTTGTAATTGACTATGTGGATATATTTATATGTATATTGGGTGTTGCCGAATGTGATGATATGTGATAGGAGAAATGAGTTGTTTTTGAACCTTTAAATATATGTGTATATATGAATGAAGATGAAATCATATGTGTATTTAGTAATGAGGAGAAGATGGGTTAATGAACACTATGTGTGCGAGCTTATAACTGAGCACTGTGTGTGTGAAATAGAGTGTCTGGCACTATGTGTGCGGAAAAACAAGTAATGGCACTAAGTGTGCGATACATTACTAGTAAATGGCACTATGTGTGTTCTTTCTCAAGTAACGGCACTAAGTGTGCAATACGTTACATGAATTGCACTATGTGTGTGGGTTTACATATCCTTCAAAGACATAAACTAATGAATGGAGATAAACGAGAGGTGATACATAGGTAAGTGCTGCATGATAGTTGAATAACTTAGTACTAAAGAGGTAGTTGTTCTTGTTTATGAAATTATAGAAATGAGATGTGATCATTAATCTTTGAGCTTGTTCGAGATGGATAAATGGTACATGAGCACTCGGTTTTGAGATCTATTAAATATGGTAATTGTTGAATGGCGACATGTTATATATATTTGCGGTTATGAATTCGTTAATGATTAAGTTGGATTGATTAAATTTATATAATGATTAGTTGTATATTTTACCATTACTTGTAACTTACTAAGCTATGTTAGCGTACTGTATGTGTTTATTTGACTATTTTATAGATCTTGAAGTCTAAGTTCGAGCTCGGGGATCATCGTTAAAGTCAATCACACTATCAACTATCTTTGGTACCTTTTTGTGAATGAACTTAAAGTCTATGGCATGTATGGGCTAAACTACTTTAGAGTTGACTCAAATGATGTATATGTGTATGTATATAAATGCCATGCGAAAATGGTTTTATTTCTATGCTTGAGATATTGCATATGTTTGTGCATATTCAGTCATAATATAAACTTGTTTTGGTATGTGTCTGTTTCATGAAATTATTAAAGGTATATTATCTATATGTTACAAATGAATATTTCTTGCATGACTTATAAGCTTAACTTGGAAGTTATTTCATATTATGTTATGTGTAATATTTAAGTATATGAATTTTGGTTTGAATAAGGTATATAGTGCATTTTGGTTGATGGATATGCGTTTGATTATTTCGTATGCACTTATGAGATAAGCCATGAAAGAATAAGGTTATACTTTATGCATGTAATTAATGAAATCAATTTATTAATTACCAAATGGAAGTAAACTCACTTGTAAATATAGGCCATGGTATTGACTTAGTTGGAGTTTATATATTTTTCATTGGATGTTTATATATATTCGATATGAGGCTTGAAGAATTAAATTATGGTTGTGAACAACTAGTTATGGATGTGATTGAATAAATCTAGTTAATTGATTGGTATAAATTAAATAAGGATAAACATTATAAATTGAATAAGGATAAACATACATATTCGGCTATAGTATTTAAATGACCAAATGAATAGTGCTTTTGCTATTTGAATGGAATTAGTTTTTTTTAAATGATGTTAATGATGATAAGTTGTGGTAACTTGTTTGATTGTGATATCATGAATTGATATGCATTAATTAATGTAATAAGATTCATATGAGTGTGTTGATTTGTGGTTAGATGAGCAATGCCTCGTAACCCTAATCCGGCGATGAATATGGGTTAGGGGTGTTACATGGCCAACACCCAAACACAATAACCCTTAATGACATGTCATTTGTATCCTAACTATTCCTAAGGTTCGACTGGGATTTAACATTGGCGAATCTTCATTGAACATCTCCGTAAGACCATATTCACAATTAATTCAACAATAAAGCATTTAATCAAAATTATATTAATGCTTATTAACATACGAACTTACCTCGATTCACAAAAACGACGAAATGGATCGACTAGTCCAATACTTTATTTTTCCCTCGATCTAGATCCGAACTTCGCTTTTCTTGATCTATATGTAATAAAATTTAACTTATTCAATTATCATTCTATTCAATTTAGCCCAAAAAGCATATTATGATAAAATTACACTTTTACCCCTAATATTTCAACATCTTTACAATTTAGTCCCTAGCTCATAAAAATACAAATTCATGCAATTAGGTCCCTACCCATGCTAGCCGAATTTCCCTTATTATCATAGAAGCCCATATTTTTCATCATTTCACACATTTACCACACAATTTATCACATTTCTCAATTTAATCCCTAATTGAAAATTTTATCAAAAATCACTTAACAAATGTTGTTTATCTAACAACAACCATTCATTTTATATCATCAAACATCAAAACACACACATATTCATCAATGGTAAAACCCTAGAATTTTAACATTTTTGCAAATTAGTCTCTAGGCTAGCTAGATTAAGCTACAATGACTCCGAAAACATAGAAATCATTAAAAACGGTACAAAAATTACTTACTAATCAAGCCTCAAAGTGACCGAACCCTAGATGAAAAAAAATGGTTTTCTTTCCCTTGAATATTCGGTTGGACAAGATGATAAGAGATAAAAATATGTTTTGTTTTATTTATTTTAACATTAATTTACTAATTTACTAAATTAACCTTTTAATTTCGATCAAATTTCAACAATACCAATCTCATAAATGTCCAATAACACACTAATGGTCTAATAACCACATAAGGACCTCCACTTTAAGGTTCCATAGCTATTAGACACATTTAGTTATTAGAACACCACTTGTGCACTTTACGTGATTTAGTCCTTTTTATCAAATTGAGCATTCAAACAATAAAATTTCTTAACGAAATTTTTAAACAATCATACTATCATGCTGTAGACATTAAAATAATAATAAAATAATTATTTCAACCTTGAATGTCTGGTCCCAAAACCACTATTCTGATTTGACTAAAAATAGGCTGTTACAACTCTCTAAGGAATTTTCGTCCCCGAAAATCTGACCAGAAAATAGGTTAGGGTACTGTTTCCTCATAGCTTCCTTGGGTTCCCACGTAGCTTCTTCGACACTGTGCCATTGCCATAGAACCTTCACTCAAGCTATGTTCTTGTTTCTTAGCTCTTTAACCTCCCGAGCTAAAATTTTGATCGGTTATTTGCTATATGTCGTATTAGGATGGATTGAGATCTCTGTGTAATAGCCTGATTTTGACCCTAATCTAAATAGTGGTATCGGGACCAAAAATTTAAGTCTAAAAAAGATTTTAAAATTATTTTCCGTCTTTATTATATGTGAATTTGTTTGTGTTAAATTTTCGTGACTTAATTTTGTCGTTTAGGTGTCCGATTAAATAAAAGGACTTAATTGTGTAAAATATAAAAGTTACAAACTAAAGTGTAAAGTGCCAATTTGATAGTGGCTTTTTAATATGGGGTCTTTAAAGGGAAACTAGCCCATTTTAGAAGATAGTGGACGGTTTGTGCCAAAATTGACCTTAAAATATATGTTATATTTATTTAAATTAAAAGGTTAAAATATTAAATTAAATATATCTTATAATATATGATAAAATAATAGAAAATAAAGTCATTTTATTCATCTTCTTAAGCTAGCCGAAAATCAAAGAAAGAAAGAAAAGGAAACCTAGCATTCGGCCAAGAATAAAAAGCTTGATTAAAGGTTCATTTTTGTTCGATTTTCGATAATTTTTATGTTTTTGAGATCGTTGCTTTGTGTACTTCAAAACCCATGTCTCAATTTGTGATTGTGGTGATGATTTTGTGTTTTTCCATTGATGGTACGTTGTGGTTTTTGATGTTTGATGATGAAATATGAAATATATGTGTTAGATTAACAAGTTTTGTCCTTGAATTTTTGATGAAATTGAGTAATTTGGACTAAATTACAAAAATAAATTTTTGAGGGACTAAAATGTGAAATAAATGAAATGTGTGAGCTTGTAAGGACACTAGGAATATTTGGACCTTAAGGAGTATAGTCAAATTTTGTGTATTTTGTGTTTTGTGCAAAAAGGACTAAATTGTAAAAAGTGTGAAATGTTAGGGAAAAATTATAATTTGACCATTTATGTGTTTTAAAGCTAAATTGAATAGAATGGTGTTTAAATAAGCTTAATTTGAATATGTTTAGATCAAGAACTAAAGAAATTGGATTTGGATCGGAAAAGACAAAAGTGGTCGAATAGCCGATTTCGTAATCGTCGACGTTCGAGGTAACTCCATAAGCATTTAAAAGTTGATATAACTATGAATATATATTTGTTAGGTATCAAATTGAATTACTTGAATTTATATATGCTATGGCCGAACGTAAACATTGTGATTTGGATAACTTTCGAGCTTGATTCGATCGAGTTTTGACGTTCGTAAGCCCCATACGAACCTTAGGAATAGATAGGATGTAACACCTCGTACCCAAGTCCGAGGCTAAGACTGGATGCGAGGCATTACCATGCTTGAACTCACTTAGTGAAGTACTCACTGGCTATAAAATTTCGTTTCGACTTAAAACCTTTCTTTCTTGGTCTAGACATACGTATCATAGTCATACGAGGCCTTAAACACTTGTTAGGACTTTCGAAACTTATCAAAATCCTCTCTCAAAATCAGAGGTTACACGCCGTGGGGTTTGAGGCACGCCCGTGCACCCCTAAACATGCCCATGTTTCCCATCCGTGGGGAGCTACTGACTAATCTGACATGGCCTTGACATGCCTGGTGTCCTCCAACCGTGTGGAGCTACTGACATATTTGACACGGCCTGAGCACACGCCCATGCCCAAGCCGTGGGTCTTACACGGCTCATGCACATGGCCGTGGGATTCACCCATGGCCTATTCTAACAAGTAATCATAAGGTGCAGGGTTCGCAAGGCCCAGACACACGCCCGTGTGTCTAACCATGTGGACACTTAGAGGCTATATACCAAGCCCTTTTCCATCCTACATTTCATACATTAATATACTGATTTAATAAAGTCTCAAATCAATGACTAAAACAGATGAATTCATACATTTGATTCATTAAAATATAGTGTTACTACCATAAAAATACAACAACTTAGCCATCATCAACGGCTATACACAATTAAACTACAAACCCTTTTTGGCCAACATAGTTTGGCACATTAACCATAACTTACTCAACCTTAAATTCTAGTCCTATACATGCCATGACTCATAAGGACTTGATACCTCAAATCGCATGTCTGCTCGATAGTGTGAAAACATCTCCAGCGGCCTCCAACCCGTATTAGTCAACATAATCTATAAAAGATGAAAAAAAGGAAATGAGTAAGCACTAATGCTTAGTAAGTTCATCTGCATAATCTGGCAAACATTAATATTCATTAAATGTAGATAACCACGAGAGATTATTCTGGGTTATTCCCATTAGCTCAAGGTTGCTTACTCAACCACTCTAGAAGCTTACTCATTTTATCTTTTACCGTACCACGAGCTAATTGCTCACTTACAAAAGAATCCATTCCTGCACTGATTATCATGTAATCATATAAGACATCACATCAAGTCTTATTAATAAGCTACTCATCTTTCAGTGGTTTCGCACTTAGCCCACCATTATCATACATTCATAAATAGTCATCCACATGAAATACTTTAATTCAATTGTTCATCCGAGAACACCCTCAGATTACTATTCTTACTTAACTTTTCCACTATTTTTATTCGCATTCCCACAATATAACAATAAATCTAACTCATTCAACAAGGTGCATTAATTTCCCATATCCCAATAGGGGTTCATCATATATATATAAATTGAAATCGTCTCAATTCAATTCTAATACATACTTGTGCCTTTCGTAGCTCATCCGCATACTTTCTTTACTTCAACATATACTCTGAAATACTCAAGTAATAAAATAACTCTCTTGAGTCTCATACTCATGAAATCACATAGAAATCATACCCTGATACTTGAATTAACATATCGATGCCATGTCCTTGACACGGTCTTATACGAATCCTTACATCGAGGCCATAATCCAATATGGTCTTATACGAGACTTTAACTATCATCTCAACATTCTTCATGCATTTCATCCAAGGGTATTTCATACATCCATACAACATCAGGATACTTACATGAACTCATACTGTAACATCCTAAAATTTGTGTATCAGTTGGTAGCTTATATTAGCTCGGGTAGTATTGTTTGTGTGCTTAGCATGGCCTAGTGAAGGCTTGATTTTATTTATGAAGATAGAATAATTCTTGGTATTTAAAAATTTAATGAAGTGAACTAGGTGATCTTTACATAGAATAATTCTTGGTATTTAAAAATTTAATGAAGTGAACTAGGTGATCTTGACACTTAAGATAATTTAAGCATTAAATTCTAGCACATGAGGAGTTAGTGGCAAGGTGGTTATGATGCATGAAGAGTTGCTTGAGGGAAGAGGTTCGAGTAGCATGGATTACGTTGGAAAACTTTATTTTATGCACCTTTGCTATAAGTGTCACCAAGTTATGCATTTGGTAAGTTGGACTTTAAAATTTTTGGCAAGTTGAATGATAGTTTAGGCAAGCTTGATGTTTGGGAAAGAAATCAATGGTTTTAAGGCTAATGGGAGAACATAAGGCTTGGTTTAAGATGAGGTTTTTGGAAGCTTTTTAATGGCTATTTGTCCATGAATGTGGACGGGTTCATGGACTAAGGGGGGTTGACTTAAGTTTTGGTGAGTGAATAGGAGGAAATAGGGAGAAAATTTGGAGTGTGTTTAATTCAAAATTACTTTGAATTGTTGGAAAAAGTATGGTTGCCAAATTTTATTTGTGTAGGGAGGGAAATAGGGTGCCGAAACTTCTTTGTAGTTAGATGACATTTTCGGCTAGTTTTGTAAGTGTTTGTTTTTGTGTCAAGCCGAAATCTCCCTTTGCTTTGTCAATTTCTTCCTAATACTTTTGGTTGAAACAAACCCGATAACCTAAGTAGAATTGACAATTTACTCAATTGGTCTTTAAGCAAAATTACATTTGTTTCTTTTCTCTTTTTCTTTTTGGGAACCAAAACCATACTCTCCCATATCTTTCTTTTTCTTTGCCATTTCTTTGCTCAAAGACAAAAGTATCTATCTCCTCTCTTTCATCTCTTTCTTTTCTTCTTTCAAACTCTTGAGCCGAAAGCCTTTTCATTTTTCTTTGCCAAATCTCTCTTCCATTTTACTTTTCTTTTTCTTCCTCTTTTCCACTCTAGCCGAATCCTCTCTCTCTCATTTTGATTTTCTTTGCACTCACGTACTTTATTTCTTTTTCTCCACATATCTTTTGCTATCTTCATTCAAAACCGTAGCCGAAACTTTCCACTCTCTTTTGGTGTTGATTTAGCCGAATATCATCAAGGGTAGGATTTCATTGGTTTTCTTCAATCGGTTTTCAAAGATAGGTAAGTGTTCATGGCCTAATTTCCTATTATTTCTTTTCTCTTTTCTATGCCATTTTCTTATGGACAAGGCCGAACTTTTGGGCATTGTTTGCAAGATTCTAACTATTTTAGGAATCGATCATTCTTATAGACTCTTTGGGACTTCGGAAGCAATCGATCTAAGCCCATTCCATTAGCAATCGAAGATGGTAAGTCAAGTGGTAAGGATTCTATATTCTTTAAGTTGTTTAAGAAAGCCTAAGGCTATTGGGATTAAGATATGATGTTGGCCAAATGGTCTTGATTAAAGTGTTGTGGTTTGGCCGAATGTACGACAAAGTGATCTAGTGCGGTAGATCGGATCTTTGGATGTTAGTAATTGCGTTGGTGAAAGGTGTGTACCTTACACACTTTATAATTCGGTTATGTATATATTTATATAATATTAATTTACTAATCATATTATCAAAATGGAAAACGATGAGATCTTATATGATACCATGATGGTATAAATGAGGATTCGGGTAAGTCCGTTTCGATATGATATTAATATATGTGGATTGATATCATGATTTACGATTTTTATGTGTAATATGATCATATCAAAGTTTGATGGCATGATTTATACTTTACATGTATACATTGGTTTGGGAATATGAGCGGAGGGGGAAGGATTTGATATCCGTGTCTTTGGACACCAGAGGTTTGGCACCTCCAGTGATTTGGTATCACATTTGTGTCTTTGGGACACCAGAGGTTTGGCACCTCATAGCGACTCGTCCCTGTGGTCTAGCACCACCGTGGGTTGGCCCCACTTTTGAGATATGGGATCATCGCCAGTGATTTGGTATCACATGTGGGTTGGCCCCACAACTTGATTATTCGTGACTTTGGTCACCAGTGATTTGGTATCACATTATTGGATATCGTGACTTTGGGTCACCAGTGGTTTGGCACCACCAGTGGTTTGGTACCACACGGGGTAGAAAAAGAGTTAAGGATGGCTAGGTTGGGTGTATTATATATTTATATATGTTGCTTGATTATAAATTGTGTAAGAATGTTGTATTAACCGAGAGAGGGATTATGCACTGAGTCTTGGTGACTCACCTTATCCCTTATCATTTCAGGTGATTCGTGAGATCGCGGATGAGGAGCCAGATAAACTCAAGGAGGCCATGCAATAAAATTTGGTTTTACATAAACTTCGATTTGGGTACTTTAATTTATTTTAATTTGGTTTTTGTTTTAATTTTGGGTTTGTAATAAGGCCTCTTTAATTATGTTTTGGATTATTTATATGCTTTGGATATGTTTTAAATATGGCTTATAAATTATTTAGTTAATTTAAAATTGAGCCCAAGGTTTTCTAAAATTATAAAAAAAACGCAATGGTTTTAAAATCTTACCATCGGGTAATATAAATCGCTTGATAGTTTAATATAAATTAAGTGATTTCTACAATTTAAATGATTTCAAACATTAAGTTTCTACATTCAAATGCAAATGGTTTTCAAAGTAAAATTTGAGTTTTCTTAAAATGATATAAATGTTTTCTAACCTATGATTTATTAACTAAGCTTTAAAGTTTAATTTTAATTCGAAATTTAAAAGTAATTATCGGTTTAAACCTATTATACACTGCTTTCTACAAATATAGAATTTTCAAAGAGTTTTTCACTAAAATTTAATTGTTAATTCGATTCTTTTCAAAATGTTTTCCTTAGTGACATACCAGATTCGGTCGTGGCATATTGACCGGGTTTGGGGTGTTACAAATTGGTATCAGAGCCAAGTTTAAAAGCTCGGCTGTGGGCCTGAGGCCCAAAATGATTTAAAGTATAGTTTTAAAATGTTTTTGTTTAAAATTATATGGTTGGAAAAGTATGGCACTGAGTCTCCGGCACCGATCCGCCCGGGTAAGTACTTCAAATTGTTGATTTTGATATGATGATGGTATGATTGTATAGTAGTAGGAACTACTCTAGAGACCCAAAACTATAGGTTGGATGTACTCGCGAAAACAACCTCTTATTAAAACTATTCATAAAACCGTGTTTTAAAAATAGTGGAATAATGACTAATACATAAAATTTTTAAATCAGTTAAGTCAAGACTTTAGACATGAGCACTCGAGGTTGGGGTCGTGTTATGCGTGGACGCGGTCGTGGTAGGATGGCTGTGTCTGAGCCAGTAAGGTCGGGTCAAGGATCCGAGAATGAGGTACCACCACCCCCACCACCAGCGGTTGGAGTTGAGTTTCAGGATCAAACGGGGGACGACGCAGTGTCTCAAGTAATGCTGAGAGTTCTTGAGAGAGTAGCTGGAATAGGTGGAGGCGCGGAGCTCGAAATCTGTACCTGAGCGACTCCGAGCCAATGGAGTCGAGGTATTTCGAGGTGTTTCAGGTGTAGCTCCCAGTTCGGCTGAATATTGGTTAGAGGCGACGGAGCGAATCATGGATGATCTGGATCTGAATGCCGAGGAAAAGCTGAAAGGGATAGTGTCTCTTCTTCGTGATGAGTCATATCAGTGGTGGCTCACGGTGCGGAACAGTGCTGCGGTGAAGGATCTCACTTGGGACTATTTTAAGGCAGCGTATCAAAAGAAATATATTGGGTCCAGTTACGTTGATACGCAGCGTAAGGCATTTTTGAGTTTGGCTCAAGGGAGTAAGTCCGTACCAGAATATGAGGCTGAGTTCTTAAGATTGAGTCGGTATGCTGGAGGTATTGTGGCTTCGGAGCACGAGCGATGTGTCCGGTTCGAGGATGGTTTAAGAGATGAGCTGAGGTTCTTGATTGCTCCACATCGAGAGCAAGAGTTTGCTGCGTTGGTTGAAAAGACTAAGATTGTTGAGGAATAAAAGAATCAGAAGCGTAATCACGACAGGAATAAACATAAGAGAAGTTTTGGATCATCCGGGTCAGCCGATAATTCTCAAAAGAGGGCTAGGCAGAGTGGGCCGAATCAATCTGGGAGGCCTGTTACTGCTAATCAAGGACCAGCACAGTGTAATTGATGTGGAAAATATCATTGGGGCGAATGTTGGACCGGAGGGAAAGGATGTTTCGAGTGTGGCTCACTGGATCATCGTGTGAGGGACTGTCCACGTAAGCAAGCCAAGAATCAGTCTAAGGGTCAAGGTCGTGCTCAGTTCAGAAAGGAGGGACCGTCACCACAGAGAGGTCGTAGTAATGGTAGAGGTAGTAATGGTTCTGGTCGAGGCCGCGAAGCATCAGGCAGAGGTGCAAGTAAAACTGAGGTAAGACAACCTAGTTTAGTGTATGCTGCGAGACGTCGAGAGGAGGGTGATGCACCAGACGTCATCACCGGTACGTTCTTAATCTTTGGTGTTCCATATACTGCTTTGATAGATGTGGGTTCGACACATTCGTATGTTGCTAGTAGTATAGTAGAGACCATGAACTTAAACTCGAGATCGCTTCTAGGAGGATGACATGATTTAGTCCTCTAGGTCACTCAGTAAGTTAATAAGTCAGATAGGGATGTACCCCTAGAACTCCAAGGGGTAGTGTTTGTAGTTGATCTGATGGAACTGCCGTTTAGGGAGTTTGATCTGATTCTTGGGATGGACTGGTTGGTCAAGTGCCAGGCAAGTTTGGATTGCGCTGCTAAGCACATGGTTTTGAAGACAGCTGAGGGAGAAGAGGTGGTTATGATAGGTAATAGAAGAGATTATCTATCCAACATGGTATCTGCGTTGAAAGCAGTGAAGTTGGTCAGGAAGGGCTGTGAGGCATTTGTGGTTCATGTGTGTGCTTTGGAAGCTAAGGAGTCAACTGTGGGGAATATTTAAACTGTAAAATAATATGCTGACATATTTCCAGAAGAACTTTCGAGAATGCCCCCGGATCGTGAAGTCAAATTTGGTATAGATCTGTTACCCAGAACGGCGCCAGTGTCTATAGCTCCGTATAGGATGGCACCGAAGGAATTAGTGGAATTGAAGGCTTAGATTCAAGAGTTGTTGGATCGAGGTTTCATTCGACCAAGTGTTTCGCCTTGAGGAGCGCCGGTACTTTTTGTCAAGAAGAAGGATGGTAAGATACTGATGTGTATAGACTACCGCCAGTTGAATAAGCTGACGATCAAAAACAAGTATCCTTTACAGAGGATAGATGACTTGTTTGATCAGCTTAAAGGAGCAGCGATTTTCTTCAAGATTGATTTAAGGTCTGGATATCATCAGCTAAAGGTGAAAGAGGCTGATATTCATAAGACGACATTTCGTACTCGGTATGGGCACTACGAGTATCTGGTAATGCCTTTTGGATTGACTAACGCCCCGGCAGCTTTCATGGACATGATGAATCGAGTATTTCAGCAGTTTTTGGATCAGTTTGTTGTAGTATTTATAGACGATATTTTGGTATACTCTAAGTCAGAGGAGGAGCATGATGCGCATTTGCGAGTAGTGTTGCAGATTCTGAGGGAAAAGCAGCTATATGCCAAATTTAGTAAGTGCGAATTCTGGCATAGGGAGGTGACTTTCTTGGGTCACGTAGTATCAGCTGAGGGGATTAGAGTGGATCCTCGAAAGATCGAGCGATGTTGGATTGGAAGCCGCCTAAGTCGATGGTGAGATTCAGAGTTTTCTAGGTCTGGCGGGGTATTACCGAAGATTTGTAGAAGGATTTTCTTTGATAGCAGCACCGATGACCAAGTTGTTGAGGAAAGGAGTTCCATTTGTATGGACTGAGAAGCAACAAGAAAGTTTCGACAAGTTGAAAAAGATTCTGACTGAAGCTCTGGTTTTAATTCAACGTGAGGCAGGCAAGGAATTCACGGTTTACTATGATGCATCACATACTGGTTTGGGATGTGTGCTGATGCAAGAAGGGAAGGTAGTGGCTTATGCATCTCGACAGTTGAGACCACATGAAATTAATTATCTAACGCATGACTTGGAATTAGCTACAGTGGTTTTCGCTTTGAAGATTTGAAGACACTATTTGTACGGAGAGAAGTCGATAGTCTACACGGATCACAAGAGTCTAAAGTATCTTTTGACTCAGAAGGATTTGAATTTAAGGCATCGCAGATGGATTGAATTGTTGAAGGACTACGACTATTCGATTGAGTATCATCCGGGCAAAGCTAACGTGGTGGCAGACGCGTTGAGCTAAAAGGTTGTATCAGACTTAAGATCGATGTTTGCTCATCTTAGTTTATACGATGATGGGAGTCTTTTGGCAGAATTGCAAGTCAAGCCGACTTGGTTAGAGAAGATCAAGAAGAAACAGTTAGAAGATGATGGTTTGAATGATCGAAAGTTGCAGGTTCAGAATGGTGGTTTAGAGAATTATAGTTTGTCTAGTGATGGAGTGTTGTGTTTTCAAGGGAGAGTTTGTATGCCGAAAGATGTTGAGTTGAGGCAAAGGATTCTTCGGGATGCACATAGTAGCCCATACGCTATGCATCCTGGAGGTAGCAAGATGTATCGAGATTTAAGAGAGTAATTTTTTTAAACAGGTCTGAAGCGAGAGGTAACTGATTTTGTGGGTAAATGTCTGACGTGTCGCCAGTCAAAGTCGAGCATCGCCATCGTCTGGATTACTTTAGTCGGTGAAGATTCCACAGTGGAAGTGGGAAAGGATCACTATGGACTTTGTCAGTGAATTACCTCTTACGCCTAGTAAGAAGGACTCAGTTTGGGTGATTGTGGATCGTCTGACTAAGTCAGCTCATTTCATTCCGATAAGGGTGGATTACTCGCTTCATAAGTTAGCTAAGTTGTATGTGGCGAGATAGTGAGGTTGCATGGTGTACCAATGTCGATCATCTCGCATGAGATCCTAAATTTACGCCAAGGTTTTGGAGAGTGTTACATCGGGCTTTGGGTACGCGGTTGGATTTCACTCTCATTTCATCCACATCGTGAGGCGAATCGAAAAGAGTTATTCAGATCTTAGAGGATATGTTGAGAGGATGTGTTTTGGACTTCAGAGGCAGCTGGGAAGAGTTTTTACCATTAGCTGAGTTCGCATACAATAATAGTTATCAGGCAAGCATTAAGATGGCACCATATGAGGCATTGTATGGTAGGAGGTGTCGTACACCTACATGCTAGACAGAGTTGGGTGAGCGTCAAATGTTAGGACCAGAGTTGGTTGCAGAGACTGAGGATAAGGTTAAGATGATTCAGGCTCATCTGAAGGAAGCTTCGGATAGGCAGAAGTCATATGCCGATCTCAAGCGGAGGGATATAGAGTTTGTCGTGGGTGACCAGGTCTTTTTGAAGGTCTCGCCATGGAAGAAAGTGTTAAGATTTGGGAGAAAAGGCAAGTTGAGTCCAAGGTTCATTGGGCCGTATAAGGTGTTGAGACAAGTGGGACCAATAGCCTATCAGCTCGAATTGCCAGCAGAGCTAAGTCAGATTCACGATGTGTTCCATGTCTCCATGCTTAGACGCTATCGTTCTGATCCATCGCATGTTGTGTCAGTGGAGGAATTAGAGGTGAGTCCAGACTTGACAGTGGAAGAAGAACCTGTGCAGATTCTAGATCGAGACGTAAAAGTTCTGCGTAAGAAGTCAGTTCCTTTAATGAAGGTCTTATGGCGGAAGCATGGCATAGAAGAAGTTACGTGGGAACCGGAGGATGTTATGAGGCAGCAGTACCCTCAACTCTTTTGATAAGGTAATTTCGAGGACAAAATTATTAGCTCGGGTAGTATTGTTTGTGTGCTTAGCATGGCCTAGTGAAGGCTTGATTTTATTTATGAAGATAGAATAATTCTTGGTATTTAAAAATTTAATGAAGTGAACTAGGTGATCTTGACACTTAAGATAATTTAAGCATTAAATTCTAGCACATGAGGAGTTAGTGGCAAGGTGGTTATGGTGCATGAAGAGTTGCTTGAGGGAAGAGGTTCGAGTAGCAAGGATTGCGTTGGAAGACTTTATTTTTATGTACCTTTGCTATAAGTGTCGGCCAAGTTATGCATTTGGTAAGTTGGACTTTAAAATTTTTGGCAAGTTGAATGATAGTTTAGGCAAGCTTGATGTTTGGGAAAGAAATCAATGGTTTTAAGGCTAATGGGAGAACATAAGGCTTGGTTTAAGGTGAGGTTTTTGGAAGCTTTTTAATGGCTATTTGTCCATGAATGTGGACGGGTTCATGGACTAAGGGGGGGTTGACTTAAGTTTTGGTGAGTGAATAGGAGGAAATAGGGAGAAAATTTGGAGTGTGTTTAATTCAAAATTACTTTGAATTGTTGGCAAAAGTATGGTTGCCGAATTTTATTTGTGTAGGGAGGGAAATAGGGTGCCGAAACTTCTTTGTAGTTAGATGACATTTTCGGCTAGTTTTGTAAGTGTTTGTTTTTGTGTCCAGCCGAAATCTCCCTTTGCTTTGTCAATTTCTTCCTAATATTTTTGGTTGAAACAAACCCGATAACCCAAGTAGAATTGACAATTTACTCAATTGGTCTTTAAGCAAAATTACATTTGTTTCTTTTCTCTTTTTCTTTTTGGGAACCGAAACCATACTCTCCCATATCTTTCTTTTTCTTTTCCATTTCTTTGCTCAAAGCCAAAAGTATCTATCTCCTCTCTTTCATCTCTTTCTTTTCTTCTTTCAAACTCTTGAGCCGGAAGCCTTTTCATTTTTCTTTGCCAAATCTCTCTTCCATTTTACTTTTCTTTTTCTTCCTCTTTTCCACTCTAGCCAAATCCTCTCTCTCATTTTGATTTTCTTTGCCACTCACGCATACTTTATTTCTTTTCTCCACATATCTTTTGCTATCTTCATTCAAAACCATAGCCAAACTTTCCACTCTCTTTTGGTGTTGATTTGGCGAATATCATCAAGGGTAGGATTTCATTGGTTTTCTTCAATCGGTTTTGAAGATAGGTAAGTGTTCATGGTCAATTTCCTATTATTTCTTTTCTCTTTTCTATGCCGTTTTCTTGTGGACAAGACCGAACTTTTGGGCATTGTTTGCAAGATTCTAACTATTTTAGGAACCGATCATTCTTATAGATTCTTTGGGACTTCGGAAGCAATCGATCTAAGCCCATTCCATTAGCAATCGAAGTTGGTAAGTCAAGTGGTAAGGATTCTATATTCTTTAAGTTGTTTGAGAAAGCCTAAGGCTATTGGGATTAAGATATGATGTTGGCCGAATGGTCTTGATTAAAGTGTTGTGGTTTGGCCGAATGTAGGACAAAGTGATCTAGTGCGGTAGATCGGATCTTTGGATGTTAGTAATTGTGTTGGTGAAAGGTGTGTACCTTACACACTTTATAATTCGGTTATGTATATGTTTATATAATATTAATTTACTAATCATATTATCAAAGTGGAAAACGATGAGATCTTGATATGATACCATGATGGTATAAATGAGGATTCGGGTAAGTCTGTTTCGATATGATATTAATAAATGTGGATTGATATCATGATTTATGATTTTTATGTGTAATATGATCATATCAAAGTATGATGGCATGATTTATACTTTACATATATACATTGGTTTGGGAATATGAGTGGAGGGGGAAGGATTTGATATCCGTGTCTTTGGACACCAGAGGTTTGACACCTCTAGTGATTTGGTATCACATTTGTGTCTTTGGGACACCAGAGGTTTGGCACCTCATAGCGACTCGTCCCTGTGGTCTAGCACCACCGTGGGTTGGCCCCACTTTTGAGATATGGGATCGTCGCCAGTGATTTGGTATCACACGTGGGTTGGCCCCACAACTTGATTATTCGTGACTTTGGTCACCAGTGATTTGGTATCACATTATTGGATATCGTGACTTTGGGTCACCAGTGGTTTGGCACCACCAGTGGTTTGGTACCACACGGGGTAGAAAAGGAGTTAAGGATGGCTAGGTTGGGTGTATTATATATTTATATATGTTGCTGATTATAAATTGTGTAAGAATGTTGCATTAACCGGGAGAGTGATTATGCACTGAGTCTTGGTGACTCACCTTCTCCCTTATCATTTCAGGCGATTCGTGAGATCGCGGATGAGGAGCCGGATAAACTCGAGGAGGCCATGCAATAAAATTTGGTTTTACATAAACTTCGATTTGGGTACTTTAATTTATTTTAATTTGGTTTTTGTTTAAATTTTGGGTTTGTAATTAGGCCTCTTTAATTATGTTTTGGATTATTTATATGCTTTGGATATGTTTTAAATATGGCTTATAAATTATTTAGTTAATTTAATAATTGAGCCCAAGGTTTTCTAAAATTATAAAAAAAAAAACACAATGGTTTTAAAATCTTACCATCGGGTAATATAAATCGTTTGATAGTTTAATATAAATTAAGTGATTTCTACAATTTAAATGATTTCAAACATTAAGTTTCTACATTCAAATGCAAATGGTTTTCAAAGTAAAATTGAGTTTTCTTAAAATGATATAAATGTTTTCTAACCTATGATTTATCAACTAAGCTTTAAAGTTTTATTCAGAAATTTCAAAGTAATTATCGCTTTAAACCTATTATACACTGCTTTTCTACAAATATAGAATTTTCAAAGAGTTTTCACTAAAATTTAATTGTTAATTCGATTCTTTTCAAAATGTTTTCCTTAGTGACATACCGATTCTATTGTGGTGTATTGACCGGTTTGGGGTGTTACACATGCATAATTTCAATAATTGCATGTGAACTTACCTCATTAATAAAATAGCGAAAATGACTATTTGCCCACACTTTTCTTTTCACCCGTTCTAGGTTCGAAACCCGTTTTCTTTGATCTAGAATAATGAAATTTACTGATTTATTCATTTATAGATCATAAAATACCATAATACACACTTTAGGAAAAAATGACCATTTTGCCCCTACACTTTGGCAAAATTATGATTTTGCCCCTAGGCTCGTAAATAAATTTTTATCACATTTTCTTGTTAAACAAGCCTAGCTGAATAGTTACTCCTCTTAAAACTATCTCTAATTTCAACTATTTCATGCTTTAATGAACAAATTACAACTTTTGCATTATAATCCCAATTAGGTGTTTTCATGGCAACACCTTTCACAAAAGTTATTTCTCATCTTCCTAACATTCATTTTATTCCATAAAAACTCAGCAACCAGCATAAACTCTCTAATGGAAAGTTCCTAGACCCTCAACCATAATGCAAAATAGTCCCCTCTCTAGAAAGCTCAAGCTTTAGGGATCATAAAAGTACAATTTTCTTCAAGAAATACCATCAAAATCACTTACTTGAGAAGGAAATGAGTTGCTGAAATTTTGAGCTTCGAACACCCCTTGTTTGCTGCAACTTTCGGTGGAGAAGAAAGAGAGAAAAATATGATATCTTTCCCTTTCTTTATTTTATTATAAAATATCAACTTAACCCACCAACTTTTGACCAAAATTAAAAACTCTTGTCCCCTCTTGTCTACATGGCCGGCCAACCCTTTATTATTGGCCTAATTGCACTTTAAAGACCTCCAATTAATATTTCATGGCTATTTGGTACCTTTAGCAAATAAACTAGAACTTTCGCACTTTATGCGATTTAGTCTTTTTTCATAATTTACCTAGAAATTGCTAAAATTAAGGCACCAAAATTTCCATACATCCTTATGAACATGTTATAGCACATAACATAACATGAATATAATTTTATCAAGCCTCGAATTAGTGATTTTGAGATCACTGTTTCGACTAGCCCCTAAATCGATCTGTTACAATTCTCCTCCTTAGGGATTTTCGTCCTCGAAAATCTTATCAGGAGGAGTCGCTGCCCACATTCTTTAAACATTTCTAGAAATTCTTTAAAATCACAAATCTACTTATCTTCAAGTTTCTCTGGTCAACAACCTTTAAGCTCTCTTACACAAGGTCAAAGCATCACTTGCTATTTAGGTATTTTTTCCTCCAGGACGTATGCTCAGTAATCCACTAATTTAGAGCTCTGCACATGTCCAAATGATCATTCGGATCCTTATAAGTCGATTTACTACAACTCGAATGTCATTCCCCTTATTGGGAATTTTGTCAAATCACACTAGAAATCTATAAGGTTTTACCTCACTTTCTCATTAAAGCATTCACTAGCTATAAATAATCCTAAATTGAATGCTTTTAAAACTCAGCTTTCTGTGGTCAACCACTTCTGACCATATCTCATTCATCTCATGAAAAATACTCTGTTGTCAAACATTTATGCACATAACTGCATTTCCTTATTCTTGCATTAGTAGATATGCTACTACTAAATCTCATGCCAAAATTCTTTTGTATAAGTTTTGGATTCATCATTATTCCAGTTTTATTTCGAGGAAATATCAACAATAGAAAACTTATGCAACCCGTATTTTACCATCATAAATAAACTAACTCAGAGTTTATTCGAAAGTACCATTTATGATCTCACTCCTGAACTCTTCTATTCTGACAAGAAAACTCGCTCTTGACATTAATCTCATTGAAATTAAGATATTACCAACTAAGATTCACTGAGTAACCAACTCGCTTGGTTTAACTTGGATCTTTCACTCAACACCCATACTAGGTCTACTATCTGGGAAGTATAATAGCAACTATACCCACTATGGTAATGGTTCAAGTCGTTTCCACTATCTCAGTGTCACAAGATGTTCTCACTCAAGAAAATTTCAGAAAATACTCATTGGTTTTCCATAGATCATCACAACACATCCAATTCTCATACAGATATGAAAGGGATCGTCTCGGGATTACCAATCTGGCAACTATCTTTCTCAATACAGACTGAACTCAGTACTAGAACTTTAAATCGATAACTCATTCTATAGCTTTCAACTCAACCATCATGGTTTAAATGTTTTGATGAGCATATTTCTGTAATATGCTCCCCATTCACGAGCATACAGAAATTATTCTCTTTACTGACTCATGCCTGAACATACACAGAACTTGATTCATATCTCAATACAATAATCTACTCTTTTCTCCACACTGAGAACATTTTCTAGCACACCCTCATCTAAGTTTCTCTTGGTATGCTATTCTAAAACCTTTACTATCGTCATATCTCGCGATAGAAGGGACATCTTTATCAAATTATTGGCTCAATTCGATTTCCCCGAATACTCATCACGCAACATGAAACTCATGATTTCACTTCTTATATTAGATTCATCACTAACACCCTCCTCAAAGTACCTGAATGAGGTTACGAGGAGATAAAGGAATGTCAATTCTAATTACTAACTCGGCAATCATTTGATCTATATTCACAATCGGCTAACGTTCTCACATAATCTCAATTCATGAGATAAACAACTACATCGCCTGTGAGAGGCAAAAGACATTAACACTTAGTACTTAAGGAGATCATTATGACCCATACAACTATAGTTATCATAATTAAACACTCTCATTGTTCAAACATGGTTTCTTCAACCATTCTATCCTCAAACTCCTTAACCATTCCTTTCATTAATAAACATCAATTTAAGAAGGTCTCGATAAACATACACCTCAGGCTTCCTACTCACTTGAGTCAATAGACTAGGCTAACTTTCTCTTGTTCATATCATTGTATAATCAATACAATCGTTAAAGCATTCGAACATACTTTCTTACAATTGCCTTTATTAAGCACCTACCATGCCACACGTCGTACTCATTTCTTCATGACTCGTTCACAAATGCGTATATTTACCCATTCACATAGCTTTAGTACAATTTTCATTTCTACATCTAGACTCGTCTATTTGTTCCATTGATCACTAGGGATAATCAAAGACGCAAATTTATCATCATTCAAGTAAGTGAGAAACTAATGCCGCATCCCTGAGGTGGTCTTATATGGAGTCACCTCTAAATGTCAATGCCATAATTTGGTTAAGGTCTTGTATGGACTTCCACATCAAGTATCGATGCCATATTCCAATATGGTCTTACTCGATTCTCATGTCCATTTTCGAAGCCATATTCTAGATATGGTCTTATATGGAATCATAACTTGGTGCCAATTCCATGCCTTGAGCATGGTCTTATACGTGACTTTATCTATTTCATATCTCAATGATAGCCCTTTTTATTATAGTCCCCTAGGACGTCAACCTCATGTTCAACAACAATTACTCTACCTAGTAGAGTATCATATATCAATGTGATAAAAAGCATTTTCAAAATGCTAACATAGGTACTGCATTAATCATTCATAAATTTACTCAATTTGACTCTCATAACATCTCATCATAATTCAACGGTGGTAAGGAAGGTGAGGTCACAGAGCCTCTTAACTTAACTCTCGTGACTACATGCATATGATTTACGATCATACAACTCATCTCAAGTGAGTTTTCACATTTATCACGCTACAATTGTTTTTATCACAAATACGTTAGAATAATGTATTCACTTACTCAAGTTCTACATTACTATCTACTTGAGTACTCAACATTTAATTCTTCTTTCTCTTACCGTCACTTATTAGTTAAAGAACATCTTACGGATTTGAGTACGTCGTTTACTTGATTACCATAGTCCAACTATGGTCTTACTCGTATCTTATCCTCATAGCCCAGCTATTACTTTACATGTCATCACAATGCCATAGCCTCGCTATGGTCTTACACGAAATCTCATATCAATACCAATGCCATATCCCTGATATGGTTTTATATGGAACTCAGGTCAATGCTGATGCCATATCCTAGATATGGTCTTACACCGGCTCTTGTCTTAATACTGATACCATGTTCCAAACACGGTCTTATATTGGCACTCATAATACGGCCGATGCCATGTCCCATACATGGTCTTACACTGGCTCTTTCATTGCCATGGTCCAACCATGGTCTTTTTCATCTTTTTATCGTGGAGCAACCGTACTCATCTCCTGTATTCAACTCAGTCAAACTTCTCAATTTTAGCTCTCATACCACAATATGGGTGGTTTCTTGCTCCTACTGCTTCTCGCATACATCACGGTGCTTACTATTCTCATATCTATAAGGTAAACAAGGTACCTGTAACACTTGATCACAAAAATTAATATGCTTTACTAATATAAGCATAATCTTAGCATCATCATTCATAGCATGAATTATACTTGTCAGTCAGTCTTAACTAGCATGACATAATATCAACTTTACTACTACCTTTCTTGCTATCTCATTTTAACTTTACTCATTTGCCGATGAATTTCTGTGAATTATCGAGCATACTAAATCTCTTACCATGAACTTGATGCCAAAGCCATACTCTAGGCATGGACTTACATGAAAGGTCTCTTCTTGAATCAATGCCAAGCTTGCCTTGGTCTTACATGAAATATCTATTCAATGCCAAGCTTGCCTTGGTCTTACATGAAATATCTGTTCAATGGCAAGCTTGCCTTGGACTTACATGAAATATATGTTCAATGCTAAGCTTGCCTTGGGCTTACATGAAATATCTGTTCAATGCCAAGCTTGCCTTGGTCTTACATGAAATATCTATTCAATGCCAAGCTTGCCTTGGTCATGAATCTACAATGCCAAGTATATCTCTTCTTGATTGCCGATGCCATGCCTTGGCTTTGTCTTATACAGGCTTTCTTGTCTCATGTGATGGATCGAGTATCCTGGGCAATTCTTATTCAATTGAGACTTGCTCATAATTAATCTCATTGATTTCTTTATTCAGCAAAACATTAAACATTTCATGATGACAATGCACATTATACTAAGCAATTCAATGATAGAAATCATAAAGCTTAGAAATTATACAACTTACTGAATTTAACTCGAGTGAGATTCTCACTTTCTTAATAAAACAAATTTGTTAAGGCCAGGGGACATCACACTATCACGATCCACATATGGTATGTATAGCTAGACTCTTACTCTCGCTAGGCTAGTCCTAGAATCGACTAAACCATAGCTCTGATACCACTAAATGTAATACCCCGTACCCAAGTCCGATGCTAAGACTGGATGCGAGACATTACCATGCTTGAACTCACTTAATCAAGTATTTACTGGCTATACAATTTTTTTTGACTTAAAACCTTTCTTTCTTGGTCTAGACATACGTATCATGGTCATACGAGGTCTTAAACCCTTGTTCAGACTTTCAAAACTTATCAAAAATCCTCTCTCAAAATCAGAGGTTACATGCCAGTGGGGTTTGGGGCACGCTCGTGCACCCCTAAACACACCCATGTTTCCCATCCGTGGGGAGCTACTGACTTATCTGACACGGCCTTGACACGCCTGTGTCCTCCAACCGTGTGGAGCTACTGACATATTTGACACGGCCTGAGCACATGCCCATGCCCAAGCCATGGGTCTTACACGGCTCATGCACATGGCCGTGGGATTCACCCGTGGCTTATTCTAACAAGTAATCATAAGGTACAGGGTTCGCATGGCCCAGACACACGCCCTTGTGTCTAATCGTGTGGACACTTAGAGGCTATATACCAAGCCCTTTTCCATCCTACATTTCATACATTAATATACTGATTCAATAAAGCCTCAAATCAACGACTAAAACACATAAATTCATCCATTTGATTCATGAAAATATAGTGTTACTACCATACAATTACAACAACTTAGCCATCATCAACAGCTATACAAAATTAAACTACAAACCCTTTTTGGCCAACATAGTTTGGCACATTAACCATAACTTACTCAACCTTAAATTCTAGTCCTATACATGCCATGACTCATAAGGACTTGATACCTCAAATTGCATGACTGCTCGATAGTGTGAAAACATCTCCAATGGCCTCCAACCCGTATTAGTCAACATAATCATTAAAAGATGAAAAAAAGGAAAGGAGTAAGCACTAATGCTCAGTAAGTTCATCTGCATAATCTGAAAAATATTAATATTCCTTAAATGTAGATAACCACGAGAGATTATATTGGGTCATTCCCATTAGCTCAAGGTTGCTTACTCAACCACTCTAGAAGCTTACTCATTTTATCTCTTACCGTACCACGAGCTAATTGCTCGCTTACAAAAGAATCCATTCTTGCACTGATTATTATGTAATCATATAAGACATCACATCAAGTCTTATTAATAAGCTACTCATCTTTCGATGGTTTCTCACTTAGCCCACCAATATCATACATTCATAAATAGTCATCCACATGTAATACTTTAATTCAATTGTTCATCCGAGAACACCCTCACATTACTACTCTTACTTAACTTTTCCACTATTTTTACTCGCATTCCCACAATATAACAATAAATCTAACTCATGCAACAAGGTGCATTAATTTCCCATATCCCAATAGGGGTTCATCATATATATATAAATTGAAATCGTCTCAATTCAATTCTAATACATACTTGTGCCTTTCGTAGCTCATCCGCATACTCTCTTTACTTTAACATGTACTCTGAAATACTCAAGTTATAAAATAACTCTATTGAGTCTCATACTCATGAAATCACATAGAAATCATACCCCGATAGGGTCTTACTTGAATTAACATATCGATGCCATGTCCTTGACATGGTCTTATACGAATCCTTACATCGAGGCCATAATCCAATATGGTCTTATACGAGATTTTAACTATCATCTCAACATTCTTCATGCATTTCATCCAAGGGTATTTCATACATCCATACAACATCAGAATACTTACATGAACTCATACATAATTTTAATAATTGCATGTGAACTTACCTCATTGTCGAAATAGCCGAAAATGACTATTTGCCCACACTTCTCTTTTCACCTATTCTAGGTTCGAAACCCATTTTCTTTGATCTAGAACAATAAAAATTATTGATTTATTCATTTATAGATCATAAAATACCAAAATACACACTTTAGGCAAAAATGACCATTTTGTCCCTACACTTTGGTAAAATTATGATTTTGCCCCTAGGTCGTAAATAAATTTTTATCACATTTTCTTGTTAAAAAAGCCTAGCTGAACATTTAATCCTCTTACAACTATCTCTAATTTCAACTATTTCATGCTTTAATGAACAAATTACAACTTTTGCATTATAGTCCCAATTAGGTGTTTACATGGCAACACCTTTCACAAAAGTTGTTTCTCATCTTCCTAACATTCATTTTCTTCCATAAAAACTCAGCAACCAGCATAAACTCTCTAATGGAAAGTCCCTAGACTCTCAACCGTAATGCAAAATAGTCCCCTCTCTAGAAAGCTCAAGCTTTAGGGATCATAAAAGTACAATTTTCTTCAAGAAATACCATCAAAATCACTTACTTGAGGAGGAAATGAGTTGCTGAAATTTTGAGCTTCAAACACCCTTTGTTTGCTGCAACTTTCAGTGGAGAAGAAAGAGAGGAAATGTAACACCCCAAACCCATCAACATACCACGACCGGATCTGGCATGTTACGGGGTGAAAATGTTTGAATAAAAAAGTTTCCTGGTTTATTTTTACAGAAAACTCTTTTATCATTCTAAGGTTTAGCAACCCTAAAAAAAATGATATTGAAAACGTTTTTGGGTTGCTGTAGAATTCAAAGAAACTCTTACTTCAAAAATCCGTTTGTTGTTACTAGTTTGTTTGAAAATTTAGGTTTGAAATCATCTTTGTTAACTTTGTCATTACCTTGTGAATAATGTCACCCGATGGTAACATTGGAAAAACCCGATATAGAGTATAATTTTGTAAACTTCGATTTAATTCCGATTAACAAAGCAAATCAAGTTATAAATCATATCCATAAGATAATTAAATTATAATTTAGAAAAAAACCCAAATTAATACTTAGCGGCCTTATTACAAAACCAAAACCAAAACCAAATTGATATAAATAAATAAAACCAAAAATAGAAATTTTAAATAAAAACTCGAAACTAGCATGCATGGCGCCACGAGTCCTCCCGGCCCATATCCACAATCTACGCCTCATCGCAAAATATAAGGGAAGGGTGAGTCACCGAGACTCAAAGTATAAATTCCCAACCCGATAGTACAAGCACTTACACAAATCATCAAGATAACAAGCAAATCATGCAACCCATAACCTAACCATCCAATCTCCTTTATCTACCTCGTGTGGTCAAAACCACCGGTGGTCAAAACCACCGTGATCGTAGCCACAAATATATATCGATGTGGTCAAAACCACTCGGTGACCGTAGTCACAAATCAAGTGATGGGGCCAACCCATCGCGTGGTCAAAACCACTGATGACAATCCTATAAACAACATGTGGGGCCAACCCACCGTGGTACCAAACCACTGGGACGAGTCATAATATTCATATGTGGTCAAAACCACTGGTGGTCAAAACCACTGGGACTTAGTCACAAATTATACTATCAAAGATGGGGCCAACCCGTCGTGTGGTCAAAACCACTGATGACAGTCCAAATAATTCTTCCCCTTCCTCTCAACAATCCCACCATCATGTCCATAACAATTGTGGCATAATAACACATGATGATGCAAATAACACATGGCATAACATTAAACAATGACACGATAGCATATAACGAGATCCAAAATCAGGGGACTTACCCGGAGTCCATGCTCATGCCCACAAGGCATAACTACCGGTTTTAATGGCTACAATAGTTACACAGCAATTATATCATACTAACAAAGTGTGTAAGCATTACACACCTGACTATTCGCGAATCTAGCAAAATCCCAAAACAACGATCTATTCCCAAACCGATAGAACCCGAAAATCCCAAACGTTTACTTCCTCCCTTCCTGTATTCAGCCAAAACCTTGTTAGTAACCAAGAGCCCATTCGGCTCATCAAGCAATCCCAAATGATGAAATAACGCACCATAAAACCCTTACCAAGATCGATTACACCCGAGCTTTTAGGCTTAAATCGCAAGCCAACAAATCCCGGAGATCCACCACCTTCCTACAATCGGTTAGACATATCATTAGGAATCTAAAGGCCATTCGACCATAGCATGAATCCCGAAACCAAAAGAGATTGACACTCCCTTACCTTAGTTGACAAATCCCGAAGATCTAGAAGATCTAGATCCAAACCACGATCCAAACGAAACCCGAAAACCTACAAGTTGGCATCACCCCTTTCTCAACACAAGAGATCCCTTCGGCTCTTAAAAAGATTCGGCCCTAGCACCAAAGATGAGGAATCGGCAACCAGAAAAAGGATAAAGGGAAAAAAAGAGATGGAGTAACGAAAACTTACCACTCCAAGGATGGAGGTTCGGTTATGAGAACCAAAGAAAGAAATAGATTCAGCACTTAAGATGATGAAGAGAACCGCAGGAAGAGAAGAAGAAGACTTCACAAGGTTTGACCTCAAGAGAGTAAAGATAGAGGAAGAAAATGAAATAGAAAAGAGAGATTCGACAATGAGAAAGAAAGAACTTTCGACAAGAGACTTGAAGGAAGAAAAGATGTCAATCAAGAATGGGTGTTGGTTTCGCTTTTCTTCAAACAACAAAGTGGTTCACCAACAAGCAAAGAAAGGCCAAATGAAAAGGTCACCTAGAAAAGGTTTCAGCTTTGACACTAACCAAAGAAAAAGACTCTCCCAACTAGCCAAATATTCCCTAACTCGCCATAAACATTCTAAGACACCCCTTCCCAAGTACCAAAACCGATCACTCCTCCTCCCCACAGTCCAACTTTCTACCAACACCTCAAGACTCCCATCCACTCATACTCAAACACTTGCCGTCTCCCTCATCCCTCATTGAATTCCTCTTATCCACTCATTCAAACAAGTTTGAATGAGTCCTACACCTATCACTTAAAGTTAGCTTAATCCATATCCTTCCAACAGAGTCCTACCTGAGCACACTTCTTCCCACTTTGGTGTCAAAATAATAAGCGTAAAAGGGATTTCGCAGCTTGAACCCGAGCTCCCCTTTCCCTGCATGTGGCGTCACCAACCAAGCACCTTAGTGGCGCCTCCCTTGCCACTTTGCCACTAGGTTGCTTGTATCACAACCTTCCAATATATTCTTTTAACCCCTAACTCTCCTAGCTCCCTCTTCTTATGCACTAAAACAAAATTTTTGGCCATGACCTAGGCCTAACCCAAGGTCATGCCTAGGCCCAAAACATGCTAAACTAGCATAGTAGCATACTGTCACAAGCAAACACATGCAAAATACAGAGACCCCATTTTAAGGATGTTACAGTTTTACCCCCTTAAAAATAATTTCGACCTCGAAATTACCTGGTCAGAAGAGTTAGGGGTATTACTGCTGCATCACATCCTCTGGTTCCCACGTGGCCTCCTCCACACCATGGTTTCGCCATAACACTTTCACTAAGGGAACTGACTTTCTATGCAAAACCTTGATATCTCGATCCAAAATCTGTATCGGTTCCTCCTCGAAAGACAAGTCTGAGCTTACCTCAATCTCCACAATTGGCACAACGTGTGACGAATTTGATCGATAGCGCTTAAGCATCGAAACATGGAAGACGTCGTGAATTTGTCTTAACTCTGCCAGTAGCTCGAGCTGATAAGCTACCGATCCCACTCGCTTCAGTACCGTATACGGCTCGATAAACCTAGGGCTTAGCTTCCCTTTTCGCCCAAATCTCAACACCTTCTTCCATGGGGATACCTTCAAAAAGACCTTGTCTCCCACCGCATACTCTATATCACTATGCTTAAGATCGGCATAAGACTTCTGCCTATCCGACGCTTCCTTATGATGAGCCCGAATCACCTTAACCTTATCCTCAGTTTCTGCCACCAACTCCGGACCCAATATTTGTCGTTCACCCAATTACATCCCAACACGCTTGAGTATGACATTTCCGTCCATATAGTGCCTCATATGGTGCCATCTGGATACTCGCTTGATAACTATTATTATAAGCGAACTCCGCCAATGGTAGATACTCCTCCCAACTACCACTGAAATCCAGAACACAGCCCCTTAGCATGTCCTCTAGAATCTAAATTACTCTTTCAGACTGTCCATCAGATTGCGGGTGAAAAGTCTTTGAAATCCAACTGCACTCCAAAGCTCGATGCAAAGCTCTCTAGAACCTCGACGTGAACCGGATCCCTATCCGAGATAATTGACATCGGCACTCCATGCAACCTTACTATCTCGCCACATACAACTTGGCTAACTTCGAGTGAATAATCAACCTCACCCAGATGAAATGAGTCGGTTTAGTCAAACGGTCCACAATCACCTAGACCGAGTCCTTCTTGCTAGGCGTAAGGGGTAGCCCACTGACAAAGTCCATAGTGATCCTTTCCCACTTCCACTGAGGAATCCTCATCGACTGAAGTAATCCTAACGGCAACTGATGTTCAGCTTTGACCTGTTGACACGTCAAACACTTACCCACAAACTCAGTCACTTTCCGCTTCAGGCCTGGCCACTAGAACCGCCCTCACAGATCCCGGTACATCTTACTACCTCCAGGATGCATAGCGTATAGGCTGCTATGCTCATCCTGAAGAATCCTTTGCCTCAACTCGAGGTCCTTCGGCATACAAGCTCTCCCTTAAAAACACAATACTCCATCGTTGGTCAAGCTGTAACCTTTCAACCCACTACTCTATACTTGCAACCTCCGAGCATTCAAACCCTTATCCACTAACTGTTTCTCTTTAATCTGATCTACCCAAGTCGACTTAACCCGTAATTCTGCCAAAAGACTCCCGTCGTCATACAAGCTAAGATGAGCAAACATCGCTCGTAAGTCCGCTTCCACCTTACGGCTCAAAGCATCAGCCACTACATTAGCTTTACCCGGATGATACTCAATCGAGCAGTCGTAGTCCTTCAACAATTCGATCCACCTTCGCTGCTTCAAATTTAAATCCTTTTGAGTCAAGAGGTACTTCAGACTCTTGTGATCCGTGTAAACTATCGACTTTTCCCCATACAAATAGTGCCTCTATATCTTCAAGGTAAAAACCACTACAGCCAACTCCAAGTCATGCGTCGGGTAGTTACCCTCATGCGGTCTCAACTGTCGAGACGCATATGCCACTACTTTCCCTTCCTGCATCAGCACACATCCCAAGCTAGTATGTGATGCATCACAGTAGACCGTGAATACCTTTCCTGCCTCAGGCTGAACCAGAACTGGAGCTTCCGTCAGAATCTTCCTCAACTTGTTAAAACTTTCCTGTTGTTTCACCGACCACACAAATGGAACTCCCTTCCTCAACAAATTGGTCAATGGCACCGCGATTAGAGAAAACCCTTCCATAAATCTCCGGTAATACCCTGCCAGACCTAGAAAACTCTAAATTTTCACAATCGACCTAGGCGGTTTCTAGTCTAACACTGCCTCAATCTTGCGAGGGTCCACTCTAATCCCTTCAGCGGACACTACGTGACCCAAGAAAGTCACCTCCCTAAGCCAGAACTCACACTTACTGAACTTGGCAAATAACTACTTTTCCCTTAAAATTTACAAAACTACCCGCAAGTGCGCATCGTGATCCTCCTCGGTCTTTGAGTACACCAGTATGTCGTCTATAAATACCACGACAAACTGGTCCAAGTACTGCTGGAACACCCGATTCATCAAGTCCATGAATGCCGCCGGTGCGTTAGTTAACCCAAACGGCATTACCAGAAACTCGTAGTGTCTATAACGAGTGCAAAATACCATCTTATGAACATCAGCCTCATTCACTTTGAGTTAATGATACCCCGACCTAAGATCTATCTTAGAGAAAACTGATGCACCCTTAAGTTGACAAAAAAAGTCGTCAATCCTGGGCAACAGATACTTATTTTTGATCGTCAACTTGTTCAGCTGGCGGTAGTCTATACACATCCCCATTGTACCATCTTTCTTCTTTACAAAGAGCACAGGTGCTCCCTAAGGAGATATACTCGGTCGGATGAAACCTCTGTCCAGCAATTCCTAAATTTGAGCCTTCAGCTCCACTAACTCCTTTGGCGCCATTCTATACGGGGCAATAGACATTGGCGTAGTTTTGGGTAACAGGTCTATACCGAATTCAACTTCCTGATCTGGAGGCAGACCTGGAAGTTCCTCTGGAAATACATCAGCAAATTCCCCTACAGTTCGAACACTCTCTACAGCTACATCCTTGGCTTCCAAAGCACAAACATGCACCATGAATGCCTCACAACCCTTCCTTACCATTTTCTCCGCCTTCAGTGCAGAGACCACGTTGGATAAGTAATCTCTCCTATTACCTATCATCACCACCTCCTCACCTTCTATTGTCCTCAACACCATACGCTTAGCCGCGTAATCCAAACTGACCTGGTACTTCATCAGACAATCCATCCCGAGAATCAGATCGAACTCCCCAAACGGCAGTTCCATCAAATCAGCCAAAAACACGACCCCTTGAAGTTCTAGGGGTACATCCCTATATAGTTTACTTACTTCTATAGAGTGACCTAGAGGGCTTATCACTGTCATCTTCCTAGAAGTAATCTCAGAGTTTAAGTTCATAGTTTCCACTATGCTACTAGCTACGTATGAGTGCGTCGAACCCACATCTATCAAAGCATTATAAGGTAGTCCAAAGATTAAGAATGTAGCGATTATGACGTCCGGTATGCGTCGCCTTCCTCTTGACCCCTTCCTGCGTAGACCAATCCAGGCTGTCTCACCTTGGTACCACCTGCACCTCTGCCCGGTGCTCCACGACCTTTACCAGAGCCATTACCTCCCCTGGCTGTACCACGGCCCTCCGTGGTCAGCCGACCATCCCTTCTGCTCGAGTACGATTCGATCCCAGGATCAGAACCTAGCTGACCTCCGTGGACAATCCCTTACTTGGTGCTCCATCGATCCACACTCAAAATATCCTCTATTTCCAGTCCAACATTCTCCCGTGTGAGACTTCCCACACCTAGCACACGTGGCAGCCATTGAGTATTAGCAGTAGTAGGCCTAGTAGTTTGATTCGGCCCACTATATCTACCCCGTTTTCGTTGGTTCCCAGTAGACCCAGATGGTCTAAAATTCCTTTTATTCCATCCCCTGTCCTGATTCCATCTTACAGACTGTTTCACCTCCTCTATAACTTTGGCCTTTTCCACTAAGACCGCAAACTCTCTCTCCTGCTGTGGAGCAATCAGCAATCTCAGATCATCCCTCAATCCATCCTCGAATCTGACATATCGCTCATGCTCCGTAGCCACGATGCCTCGAGCATACCGGCTCAACTTAAGAATTCTACCTCGTACTCCGATACAGACTTATTCCCCTAAACTAGCCTCAGAAACGCCTTTCTCTGCGCATCAATATAACTGGTCCCAACATACTTCTTTTGATAAGCCGCCTTGAAATAATCCCAAGTAAGATCATCTGCTACAGCACCATCCCGAACTGTGAGCCACCACTGGTATGACTCATCTCAGAGAAGCGATACTACTTCTTTCAGTTTCTCCTCTGCCGTCAGATCTAAATCATCCATGATTTGTTCCGTCGCCTCCAACCAATACTCAGCCGTATTGGGCGCCACACCAGATACTCCTCGGAATACCTCAGCTCCATTGGTTCGGAGTCGCTCATATACAAATTTTCGAGCTCTCGTACCTCCACCTGCTCTGGCCACTCTCTCAAGCACTTGCAGATCGCTCACGACAACGCATCATCCCCGTCGATCCTGGTACTCAACCCCAGTAGCTGGTGGTGGTGGTATCTCATTCTCTGACCCATGACCAGACCTAACGGGTTCTGATACGGTCATTCTGCCTCTACCACGCCCTCGCACATTACGACCACGCCCCCTAGAACTCATGACTATGCTCGCAATTTAATCTGCTTTAAGAAGTTTTATGAATTAGCTTCTGTTCCACTGATTACCCACGAATAAGTTTTATGTAAAGAAGTTTAGTAGTGGTTCTTTCGATCATTACAGAGTTTTCATTTCAAGTCTTCTACCCTAATTCAGTGAATCACATTCACTCATCAATAACATCCTCCACCCACTTCCACTTGTAGGGGTATTCTCGTCATTTCACTACCCAAAGGTATTTCTATAATTTAACCTATCGAGGTATTTCTGTAATAAATCAGGGTTAATTTGGAAATCTTTACAAATCATAGATATTTTAGAGATTCCAAGAATCAGGGGTATTTTGGTAATTTCATAAACCAGGGGTATTTTCATAATTTTCCAAAATATGGTTCTATGTGATTTTACGAAATAAGGGTATTTTAGAAATTTTCAATTCTGGGGTACTTAGGCAATTTTTCATACCAAGAGTATTTCGGTAATTTTACAAGTCAGGGGTAATTTAGTTAATTTACAAATCGGGGTATTTTGGTCATTTTCCAAATCAAGGGTACTTTGGTAATTTTGAAACCATGATTTAATTCTAGGGTTGTACAAAATAAGGTGGCTGGTCCCTTTCAGGTTTTAGTTATTGAATTTAGCCTGTGAATAAGTCACGTCAGTTAGAGTGAACCGTCACTACGCACCAGGTAGGATTCGAGTGAAAAGGAGGTGAGTCACGAAGACTGCTTAAATACCAGGCTCCCCCTAAATCCATTCCTAGACATGCGCACAACGGTTGCCACACCCTTAATCTTAACGACGTACTCACAGGTTTGTTTAGTTGATATATAAGTCTTATGAAATTTTACGTTGGAGTAGGCTATTCCTAAGGTTCAATAACTCCTAACATACTAATCTACGATCCCAAAATACCCATTTCTCCCACATTCAAATCACACAAGGGTTAGGGATACTTACCTGGGCGGATTGGTGCCGGAGACTCGGTGCCATGCTGTTCAAACCATGTACATTTCCCACAAAACTTTTCAAGACCCTACTTTTAAACATTTTGGGCCTCAGGCCCACAGTCGAGCTTTTGAACCTGGCTCTGATACCAAAATTGTAACCCTTAAACCCAGTCAACATACCACGATCGAATCTGGCATGTTACAGGGTGAAAATGTTTGAATAAACAAGTTTCCCAGTTTATTTTTACAAAAACTCTTTTATCATTCTAAGGTTTAGCAACCCTAAAAAAAATGATATTGAAAACGTTTTTGGGTTGCTGTAGAATTCAAAGAAACTCTTGCTTCAAAAATCCGTTTGTTGTTACTAGTTTGTTTGAAAATTTAGGTTTGAAATCATCTTTGTTAACTTTGTCATTACCTTGTGAATAATGTCACCCGATGGTAACATTGGAAAAACCCGATATAGAGTATAATTTTGTAAACTTCGATTTAATTCCGATTAATAAAGAAAATCAAGTTATAAATCATATGCATAAGATAATTAAATTATCATTTAGAAATAAAAACCCAAATTAATACTTAGCGGCCTTATTACAAAACCAAAACCAAATATATGTAAATAAATAAAACCAAAAATAGAAATTTTAAATAAAAACCCGAAACTAGCATGCATGGCCGCCACGAGTCCTCCCCGGCTCCATATCCGCAATCTATGCCTCATCTGCAAAATATAAGGGAAGGGGTGAGTCACCGAGACTCAGTGTATAAATTCCCAACCCGATAGTACAAGCACTTACACAAATCATCAGTATAACATGCAAATCATGCAACCCATAACCTAACCATCCAATCTCCTTTATCTACTCCGTGTGGTCAAAACCACTGGTGGTCAAAACCACTGGTGATCGTAGCCACAAATATATATCGGTGTGGTCAAAATCACTGGTGACCGTAGTCACAAATCAAGTGATGGGGCCAACCCATCGCGTGGTCAAAACCACTGATGACAATCCCGTAATCAACATGTGGGGCCAACCCATCGTGGTACCAAACCACCGGGACGAGTCACAATATTCATATGTGGTCAAAACCACCGTGGTCAAAACCACTGGGACTTAGTCACAAATTATAATATCAAAGATGGGGCCAACCCGTCGTGTGGTCAAAACCACTAATGACAGTCCAAATAATTCTTCCCCCTCCTCTCAACAATCCCACCATCATGTCCATAACAATCGTGGCATAATAACACATGATGATGCAAATAACACATGGCATAACATTAAACAATGACACGATAGCATATAACGAGATCCACAATCAGGGGACTTACCCGGAGTCCATGCTCATGCCCACAAGGCATAACTATCGGTTTTAATGGCTACAACAGTTACACAATAATTATATCATACTAACGAAGTGTGTAAGCGTTACACACCTGGCTATTTGTGAATCTAGCGAAATCCAAAACAACAATCTATTCCCAAACCGATGGAAAACGAAAATCTCGAAACGTTTACTTCCTCCTTTCCTGTATTCGGCCAAAACCTTGTTAGTAACCAAGAGCCCATTCGACTCATCAAGCAATCCCGAAGGATGAAATAATGCAACATAAAACCCTTACCAAGATCGATTACACCCGAGCCTTTAGGCTTAAATCGCAAGCCAACAAATCCCGGAGATCCACCTCCTTCCTACAATCAGTTAGACATATCATTAGGAATCTAAAGGCCATTCGACCATAGCATTAATCCTGAAACCAAAAGAGATTGACACTCCCTTACCTTAGTTGACGAATCTCAAAGATCTAGAAGATCTAGATCCAAACCACGATCTAAACAAAACCCGGAACCTAAAAGTTGGCGTCACCCCTTTCTCAACATAAGAGATCCCTCGGCTCTTAAAAAGATTCGGGCCTAGCACCAAAGATGAGGGAATCGGCAACTAGAAAAAGGATAAAGGGAAAAAAAGAGATGGAGTAACGAAAACTTACCACACCAAGGATGGAGGTTCGGCTATGAGAACCAAAGAAAGAAATAGATTCGACACTTAAGATGATGAAGAGAATTGCAAGAAGAGAAGAAGAAGACTTCACAAGGTTTTGGCTTCTGAAGAGAGTAAAGATGGAGGAAGAAAATGAAATAGAAAAGAGAGATTCGGCAATGAGAAAGAAAGAACTTTCAGCACAAGAGACTTAAAGGAGGAAAAAGATGTCAACTGAAGAATGGGTGTTGGTTTCGGCTTTTTACTGAAATAAGAAAGTGGTTCGGCCAACAAGCATCAAAGGCCAAATGAAAAAGGTCACCCAGAAAAGGTTTCGATTTTGACACTAACCAAAGAAAAGAGACTCTCCCAACTAGCTGAAATATTCCCTAACCTACCATAAACATTCGGCACACCCCCTTCCCAAGTACCAAAACTGATCACTCCTCCCGACAGTCCAACTTTCAGCCAACACCTCAAGACTCCCATCCACTCATACTCAAACACTTGCCGTCTCCCTCATCCCTCCTTGAATTCCTCTTATCCACTCATTCAAACAAGTTTGAATGAGTCCTACACCTATCACTTCAAGTTAGCTTAATCCATATCCTTCCAACAGAGTCCTACCTGAGCACACCTCTTCCCACTTTGGCGTAAAAAATAATAAGCAAAAAAGGGATTTCTGCAGCTCAAACCTGAGCTCCCCCTTCCCTGCATGTGGCGTCACCAACCAAGCACCTTAGTGGTGCCTCCCTTGCCACTTTGCCACTAGATTGTTTGTATCACAACCTTCCAATATATTCTTTTAACCCCTAACTCTCCTAGCTCCCTCTTCCTATGCACTAAAATAAAATTTTTGGCCATGATCCAGGCCTAACCTGAGGTCATGCCTAGGCCCCAAAACATGCTAAACTAGCACAGTAGCATACTGTCACAAGCAAACACATGCAAAATACAGAGACCCCATTTTAAGGATGTTACAGGAAAATATGATATCTTTCCCTTTCTTTATTTTATTATAAAATATAAACTTAACCCACCAACTTTTAACCAAAATTAAAAACTCTAGTCCCCTCTTGTCTACATGGCCGGAAAAACCTCTATTATTGGCCTAATTGCACTTTAAAGACCTCCAATTAATATTTCATGGCTATTTGGTACCTTTAGCAAATAAGCTAGAACTTTTGCACTTTATGCGATTTAGTCATTTTTTCACAATTTAGGTAGAAATTGCTAAATTTAAGGCACCAAAATTTCCATACATCCTTATGAACATGTTATAGCACATAACAATACATAAATATAATTTTATCAAGCCTCAAATTAGTGATTTTGAGATCACTGTTCCGACTAGCCCCTAAATCGGGGTGTTACATAGGATACATATGTAATGACATAGGATATCCGATATGTGTTATCGTGTAAGACCATGTCTTGGACGTTGGCATCGACTTGTGCTTACGTGTAAGACCCTGTCTGGGACAGTGGCATCGATATGTGATTACATGTAAGAGCACGTCTGGGACGTTAGCATTGTTCGAGCTTCTGACTATCCGCGTTTCCTTTTTAATTCTGAATGGTTCAATGGGTATGTGTAGGTGAAAGCCAATATGTAATTCTAATTAAAAGAACTCAAGTATGTATATAAACTGTGCTGTGAAAAGCAAGGTAAGTTAAATGTGTAGTTCGTTGCACAAAATCTAATGTTTGAGCATGTGAACTATATATATGTTTCTAATTTGATGTATTCGGCAAAATTTGGTTAAATGTGATTTGATATTAAACTTTAGTAAGTAATTGTGTATGTGGATTATTTAAAGTGCTTGTTATAATTTTGTATAATTGATCTTATTAAGTTGGTTGTTATTAACTTGCTTATGACTTACTAAGCTTAAATAGCTTACTTGGTATTTTTCTGTCTACCTCTGTTTTATAGATTATAGATATATGTTATGAGCTCGGGGATCGTCAACAAGACTTATCATACTATCGACAGCTTACTTTGGTATTTTGGCTATGTTAATTACGAATACATGGCATCTATAGCATAGTAAAAGGGTGGATATGAATTGAGTACCTTTGTATAATAGCCATGCAAAATGGCTTATCCTCTTTTGATTGATTTGCATGGTTTGTGATGGTTGTTGTGAATGAGATTATACTTATGCATATTAATGATAGAGTATGTTCATGGTAGGTAAGTATATATGATTAATAGCCATGCAAAATGGCTTATCCTCTTTTGATTGATTTGCTATCTTTGAAAACCGGATGGTTTGTGATGGTTGTTGTGAATGAGATTATACTTATGCATATTAATGATAGAGTATGTTCATGATAGGTAAGTATATATGATGTTTATAAGTAGTTTTACAATTTGGAAATGTGATTGATACATATATATTAGTTATACTTTGCATGATGGATTGAATTAGTGAAGGTATGAACTTAAATTGAATGTGTACTTGTATAGTTTAGCTATGGTAGGTGATGATGTTATGGACATGTTGTATTCGATTAAGTGATGTGTAAAGGTATATTTGTTATGTATCTAAGCAAGTAAATAACAAAATATAAGTTTAAAATTTTAAAGTTTACAATCCCAACATAATCAAATGAAATTTAAATAAGGTAAAGTACCAAGTTTGAAAATCAAGTGAAGTTTGATTTACTTATTAAATGAAATATGATCAAATGTGTCTTTGCATATGCATATATGTATAATTATATTCGGTCATATTGTGAAATTGTAATGGATGACTATTTGTAATGCAAATGTACTTAGTTTTATGATTAGATTATGAATTAGGTATTGGTAAATGTTAGATGAAATTTTGGTTATATGAAATAATAGAAATTTGGATAAGAAAATCATGTAATTATATATGTGTGTATTCTACTCAATATGAATAAATTTATAAATGGAAATCATGTGGGTATTTGTAAAGGAATTGACCTTACATAATTAAATCATTCATATGTATGTACAAAATGTTACTTATACAGTGAATTATGCATGTATGAATTATTATAGGGTATGAGTATAGATCTACAATGAATTCAAGTTGACTAAGTATATGTTAAATTGGTGATTAATTATCAAATGAAAATTGAATTAGTAGATGTCTATTTACATGGTTGTATAAAATGTTATATATATATATATGTTTGAATTTACATGGATTAGTATGTCTTGGTTGTATTGTTAAAATGTGCGCTTTTACTATGTTGAAATGATTCAATATGCAAATGCTAGTTTCGATTTGAATGTTAATTATGTTAATTTGATATGTAATGTAATGGTTAATTTTATTATGGAATGTATGTGTTATGTTATTTTAAAATATATATATATGCCTATTTTGAGTTGTGTTATATTCAGTAATGTCTCTTAACCTTAGTCCGGCGATCAGATACGGGTTAGGGGTGTTACATTTGATTGGTATCAGAGCTATGATTCAGTCGATTCTAGGACTAACTTAGCGTGTAAGAGTTTAGCTATACATGCCATATTTTATACTGTGATAGTGTGATGACTTCTGACATCTGAAAATGTGTTTTCATATAGTAATGGATTCTAATCAAGCCGTAGCTGATAATGTCGAGAGTCTAGTGCTTGCTCCCACACAAGGGACAGTACCGATAGATTCTCGACCTACTTCGAGTAATTCAGAGGGGGAGGCTAGACAAGCCTTCTACCAAATAAGAAATGATTGGTTTACACAATATATCCGAACTAATCCTACTGCACAACAAACTCCCCCCGATTAATCCATCTACAGTGCCTATTATACCTTCGGTGAGTGATCCGATGAGATTGTTAAAGTTACTTGTTTAAAAAATTAGAAAACATGGAGCCAAAGAATTTAGAGCCACTGATGATGATGATGCTGAGCGAGCTGAGTTCTGACTCGATAATACCATCCTAGTATTTGATAAATTATCCTGCACCCCTGATGAGTGTTTGAAATGTGCTATATCTCTGCAACGGGACACTGCATATCACTGGTGGAATACACTAGTATCGGTGGTTTCAAAGGAGCGAGTGACCTGGGAATTCTTTCAGATAGAGTTTCTTAAGAAATATATCAGCCAGAGGTTTATTGATCAGAAACGTAAAGAATTTCTTGAGTTGAAACAGGGGCAGATAATGGTGACAGAATACAAGCAGAAATTCGTTAAACTCAGCAGATATGCCAGAGAGTGTGTTTTATCAGAAGCTATTATGTGTAAGAGATATGAAGATGGGTTGAATGAAGACATTAAACTGCTAGTTGGCATATTAGAGATGAAAGAGTTTGTGGTACTTGTTGAGCGAGCGTGCAAAGCTGAAGAGCTCGGAAAGAGAAAATAAAAGCTAATTCTGAGGCTAGAGATTTAATCAAAAGACCATTCAGTAAGCCATTTTAGTCGACCTAAAATAAATTCTGATATGATACTAGCCATTCAAAGAATACTGCGAGTCATTTCAGACGAGATCGAGATAGATCACCTACGAGCTCGAGAGCTACCTCTGTGGCTAGTGTGGGTAATGTCAGATCAAATCAACCCGAGTGTGAACATTGTGGTAAATGACATCCTGGTAGTTGCAGATTGCATGATAGAGCCTGTTTTGAATGTGGTTCTAGAGATCATTTTATTCTAGAGTGTCCAAAGATAGTTGATCAAAATCTAGCTCAGAATACTAGATCGGGTAATATTGCAGCTCGAGGTAGATGATCGCTGCAAAACAATCTAGGTTTGATATTTATAAAAGAGTGATCGAACTCATGGTATCGATGTGACAACGATAGAGGCAAGCGCACCTATCGAACAAAGAGTATAGCTCGAGCAAGAATATCTTATCGAACCCAAGGAACCTAAAAGTACTGCTACTCACTTTCTTTCTATTATTTAGCCTAAAATATGGAGTGATTGGTTTATTAATCTAAAACAAATGAAATATTTAAACTAAATGCAAAGACAAAAGAAATGAAACTTTGGGAAAAGACTTTGAAGAAAACTCAATTGAGAAAGACGATACCTTCGGGAAGAATCCACCTATGACTTCACTTATTATCTACCTTTTCATTTCATATGATTTCTTTACTTAGCTTGATCCGTGAGACTCCCTAACCTATATTAAACCTTCTCTTGAAGTGAATAACGTCTAACCTTAGGTTAATTAGTGGAACTCTCGTTCTCTTATAATAACCCCTTAAGGAAGCAGTAAATCGATCAATGGACTCCCATATTAGGTTTCACCCTAATCCGGCAAGATATTGTAACCCTATCTCTAGGCGTCCGATCAACTCCGCTTAATTATGCTAGATCTTCTCTTAGGCAGGGTCTATTCCTCCTCCACCTAAGCACATCAGATAAATTTAAGCAACATAATTAAGAACAAACTAAGTATTATCATATAAATTTAGAAAATAATAACAAAATCCATCATAGGTTTCATCCCCTTCATGTATCTGAGGGGTTTAGTTCATAATAAAATAAGAAAACATGTCAAGAGAAAAGATAAAACAAAACATAGGAAATCCTTTAAAACCCCTTGAAGGAATTGAAGAGGAGATCCTCCGTCTTGAGTAGAATTCTGACTCTTTGAGATGGATCAATTGGCTATCTTCGAGACAATCCCTAAATGAGTAAAGCTCTAGCAGAAAACTCTGCTAAAACCTCCCGCCTTCGAATAGCTACCTTGGGTTGTTTATATAGACTTCTTAGATGCTTTTACTTGGCTCCTAAGTACTCGTAATTCGGGTATAATTCGTCCTAAGTGTTTGAGTAGACTTAGGATTACGTTTCTTGGGCTCCAAGCATCCTATGCCAAGTGAAATTGCTCTTTCCCACGGCAGGGGCACGACTAAGGCACGCCCGTGTAAGTCGTGGTCCAGCCCGTGTCTCCATTCTGTTGATTTAGGCATGACTATGGCACGCCCGTGCAATATATGGGTAGAGGCCGTGCTTCGGGTCTGCCAATTCGGGCACGGCCATGTACATCAAGGTCAGGCCATGTTGGGCTTCTTTATCGACGAGGCACGGTCGTGTAAATCAGGGTGTGACCGTGTGCAATCTAAATATTGGGGCACGACCGTATGGTATGAAGTCCAGGCCATGCCGACTTCTTGGGTTGGCCCAATTTGGTCCGTTTTAAGCCCGTTTTGTGTTCTTTTTGTCCTTAGGTGTTCTCCTGAGTATAAGACATGAAAAGAAAGGATTAAGAGCACCTTTTTACATAAATCGAGGATAAATTCATCCAAAAGCATACTAAATGTGGGATTAAAATATGTTACTTTTACGGTTTATCAAATACCCCCACACTTAAGCTTTTTCTTGTCCTCAAGCAAAATTCTCAATTTACAATTAAAATGAACTTTCCAAAATTCATAATTCCCATTGACAATGCCTCATCATAATTCATAGATAATTTATACATGGATGATTTAACTCGAAGTACCCTAAAGATTCAATTACGATAAGTCATACCTTTGTAGCCGGAAATCGTAGGTGTCTCCCCTTATCTAAGTAATTACCTTTGATTCAAAATTGACAAGGATCGACATCCTCACTAAAGATTCACTCAAATCACTCAAAAGTGTTTAAGGTTCAAGAATAAGCACTCTAAGTCAAACTTGAAAAGTTAATCCCATAAGCTTGCTTGAAAATCAAACCTCCACTACTGTATATGAGATGATAAATAGATCAAAAGGTTTTTATTAGGGTTGTAACGAGGCTAGGGTTAAAGGTGTGGATAAAGGCTGAATTAGAAGGTTAGAATCGAGATTGAATTAGCCAATTACCTAACTAGAAACAATGAACTAATATAAGTACTTACATTAATTAAAAGCTAATAAGAATACTATGATACTTCAATACGAGCTCTTCTTCAACAATTATAATTTAGATACATGAGCTCTAAACTTTGATTGATTTTTTTTAAGAACAAACTAAAATATTACATCATAAATGATAAATGTAACTACTGACTAATATAATTCGATAATTTAATCAAATCAAACCTCGATTAAAGGGTAGTCAAAAGAATGGTGATAACAAATATAAAGGGATTTTGGGTTGATATTAGTGGGTGAGTCAATAAAAAGGTTATTAGGATTCAACGGGGTTCACTAAGGGTTAATTTATGAAGGTAGGCTTTTTAGTGGAGTGAAAGGGTTAAACCTAGGTGTCTTTATCATCTCAGTGTACCAAATCATTAATGTTGTCTCGACATGTATAAACGAGGCAAGTTCTAGAATAACAGTTTAAAGTTGACACACTCATAATCAATTAAAGTGAGCATGAAAAAGGGTATATGCTCTATAAGGCTTAAAATCTCACAAAAATTATGGGTGTTTTGACATCAATCCTTATAAATTTTGAACTTCAAGGTGATACTCAAATTAGGTTAAAAAATCTATCAAAATTTTTTAGAAAGTAGACTTATCATGCTCGATTCTCTAGTATCCTTCAAATTTAATCATCAATGCACAATTAACTAAGACTTATTCTAAAACATATCAATAAAAATCATAAATCATTAGAAATTTCATCCTAATTAATAATTTGAGAAAAATACTTAAGATCAAGACTAATTTTAGGGTTTTGAGGATTATGCAAAAAGTTAAGTGGGTAAAATAATACTCCCTGAAATCTGGATGATCCCTGGCATCTTTGGTGGCGGTAATGGTATTTTTTATGGGCTTGGTGGAGTGGTTACTGAGAAGCAATTTGCTAGATGAAGAAATTGGGTAGCCTGTGAAGATATATCCAAGAGATCTAGAGAAATAATAATAATATACTAATAATAAATTTAAAGATTAAGGAAATAGAAAGAAGGAGACTAAGAAGAAAACTGAAATTGAAAGAAAAGACTAATGGACTGAGAAGTCCTTATTGTTGGATGGTTTGCGATGTGGGTGTGACCTCGAAGGCTGTGGAGTGTGATTCCATAGCAGCCTTTAGAACCTAAAACTAAGAAACTAATATGAAATAAATTACATTAAGCATAAAAGAAGTATAGATAAGGAAAATAAAGGAGATGAGAAAAGAAAAATAGAACTGAAAAGGTTTCGGAAACCCTTGGCATGTCAATTAAGTGAAGCTGCCGGCATGAACTCATGTTGAGGTCTCCTCTGAGGAGATGATACTTATGTTTCTTCGGCATGATCTTTGTGTCACTCAAGAGTCTTAGACCTTTTCTATGAGTAGGAAGAAAAATTTGAAAGAAAAGAGAAAGAAGGAATAAGAAAGAAGATGGGAAAAAGAGGAAGGGTTGTATGGGTTTAAATAGGATTTCAAATCTGGCACGTTCCTATGCCTGTATACCGATGGTGTGTTGATTCACACGGCCGTATCACACGGTCGTGTTGTGGGGTGTATTGTTCTTCCACGCCCATTTTGTTGGTTTGTACGCCCGTTCCTAAGAAGCCAGTATAGGAACACGGTTGGAATGCACGGGAGTGGTCTGCCCGTGCTAAATAGGTCAGTATCTTAGCACGGCTGTGAGGCATGGCTGTGCTATTTTTGTCGGTGCTCGTGCTGTGGGTGGTTGGATCTGTGACGTTGGGGGTGGTTGGACTGACTTGCACAGCTCTGCTCTGTCAGTGTAGTGGTTCCAGTGGTCCACACGGCCACGGGCACGGTCATGTGTAAGGCCGTGTGGCCTGGGAATCTGCACTTTATTTTAAATGTGGAGAGAGAAGAGAGAAGGAAAGGAAAGAAAAATAATAATAATAAAATAAAAAAATAATTTTGAAAAATAAAAAATAAAAAGTGTTAGTGCTCAGGTTGCCTCCCGAGAAGCGCTCGTTTATAGTCTTAAGCTAGACTATCCTTAACTTTGAAAAATTTTAGGCGCTTTAAAGGTTTGAATATTTTCCCTCTTCTTGTGCTTTATTTTTGTGACTAAGTTTGGGTTGAGAAGCATTTACCTTGACTGTGTTGTGGGGAAAGATTTCTTGTACCTTGGGAAGAATTTCTCCTTTTGCCCTTAAGTCAGTTGAAGTGATGTGAAGATCGGCTTTTTCTAACAGCACCTGGTCTCCTATTTTAAAGTGATTTAATGTTCCCATGAGCTCCTCTGGCTATTCCTCAGGTTTTAGTTCGTGTTGGTCCGGTTTTGCTTGTGTCTTCTGCTCTTCTAATTTGTCGACCTTAAGTGTACATGATTCTTCTGTGTCGACTAAGATGCTACGGTTTGGCTCAAATTTGGTGTCGTGTGGTGTTTCCTGCAATGAAGGTTTAATAATTTGATTATTGACTAGATTAATTTCCGTACCTTCATCATTCATGGCTCTAGCTGAGTTGTGAGCTTGAAGATTTATTGATTCATCTCCTACGAGAAGTATGAGTTCTCCTGTGGCAACATCAATCTTAGTTCTAGCGGTTGCTAGAAAAGGCCTTCCTAAAATCAAGGGGATTGAATTATCCTCATCCATGTCTAAAACAACAAAGTCTACTGGGAAAACAAATTTATCGATTTTCACTAAAACATCTTCAATAATGCCCCTAGGGATTCTAACAATTTTATCACTAGTTGAATACTCATCCTAGTTTGTTTGGGCTTCCTAGACCTAGTCGTTTAAACAAAGGCATAAGGCATAAAATTTATACTTGCCCTAAATCACCTAACGATTATCAATAGTCAAACTACCAATTAAGCATGGAATCGTAAAACTCCCCGGATCTTTTAGTTTTGTGGTAGCTTGTTCAAGAGCATTCTTTGAGCATGTTGCATTTAATTCCACATGGTGCTCTTCATCTATTTTGGGTTTGTTCGTCAAGAGCTTGCTTAAGAATTTCCTTACATCGGGCATCTAAAAAAGAGCTTCAAAAAGAGGTAAGTTAATATGTAATTTTTTCAAGAGTTTTAGAAACTTACCGAATTGTTCTGAATTGTTAGATCTGAGGCTCGCGCACTAGCCAGAGCTTATGCTATACGTGCACGCAAGGAGGCTTCCTCCCCAAATGTCACTACTGGTACTTTTACTCTTTATGATACTACCATTTTTGCTTTGATTGATCCTGGTTCAACTCATCCCTATATGTGTGAGACTTTGGTGTTCAGTAAGACTTTACCTGTTGAGTCTACTGAGTTTGTAATTAAAGTATCGAACCCCTTAGGCCGGTGTGTCTTTGTAACATCCTGATAATTAGGGGTTATGCATCTTTACTTAATTGAATGATGTTGCATGCGTAATTATGATTGAGTATGTTCTGGAAGTTTAATTTTGAACTTCATTAATTAAGTGAATGCTTAGTGATTTATTAAATTTTTAATAATTAAGATGGAGCTAAGCATGTTAGGCTTTAAGAAATAATGACAAGAGGTTTTAAGCATAAGATGAGTAATTGGCAAGGTGGTTAGGATACATGGATGAATGCTTGAGGGGAGAGGTTCGAATCCCCTAGCTAACAAATGGGAGGATTTTATTTTTGTTTCCTTCCCTATAGTGTCGGCCAAGACCCTTCTAGAATGGATGAGCATTCTTTTAATTTTGGCTATTTGACCATATGAAAAAGGCAAGCTAAAGACTTATGGCATGGAATCAAGATAGGATGATAAGATAGGGGGGACAAAAGGCTTGATATATAGGCAATGTTTTGGAAGCTTGTTCATGGTCATTTGACCATGAACCTAGTCGATTTTAGGGGCTAAAGAGGGTGGTTAATGGTGATAGAAATCTAAGGGTTGATGGGGAAGAATTGTGGAGGAAAAGGGGATTATGTTGGCTTCCTAGTTGGCGAATTTGACTTGAGTTAGGGGGTGATAGTTGGCCAAAAATTCTAGCAATTGTGCATCTTTTCTCAATTCTCCAAGAGCTCTCCTCCTAGCCAAATTTTGCTATTTTCATTAGGTAAAGTTTTACTTTTTTTGGTTCTCATTTTGACCATTTTGGTTAAAACTCCTTTTCTCTCAAATTGTGGTCTTCTTTAGTCATAAACATCAAAAGATTGGAAAACATTTTATTCTTTTCTTTTTCCTTCATTGCGGATCTACCAAAGTTCAAAGAACCATTTTCTTCAATTTCTCCCTCTTGGCGAATGCACATTGGTCCCTAAACCTATCTCTTTTCTTTTGAAATCACTTTCATCATCATCTTTTCTTCATCTTCTATTTCTCTCTTCTTTCAATTTCATTTTCTTTCTTCCTTCTCTCAACCGAAACTACTTTCTACTAAAACCAACAATCAACATCTATTTTCATCTTCTTTTGCCAACCGAATCATATTCTATTACAATTTCCTTTCTCTTTTTCTTTCTTTGAAAACCGAAACTGCCAAATCCATTTTTATTCTCTTCTTTTTGTTTTAGGCCGAATCTTCAAGTGGGTAAGTAAGACTTTTCGTCAATCGTTTTCATTATTTCTTTTACTTTGGCCAATTTAGAATCATGATTCTCTTATTTTCTCTCTAGGCGAATCCTTGGAAAGGATTTTAAGGATCTTTGTTGAAGCCAATTTTAAGAAGTGACTTTTCAACATCATCCAAGGTAAGATTATCCCTTTGGTTATATCAATTTCTTTAGATAGACTATTAATCAATTTTATTTTAGGGGTGATTTGGGACTAACAAGATAGGTAAGTAAAGAAACGATGACGGAGTGTTTGGAAGAGAGGAGGCACTTTGTTTTACCATCAAATTTCAAAAGAAGGGTCATGTCGGTGATGAGATTTTCCACCGGGTTGTGGACCCTCTTCTAACGAAGATCGATTATTTGAAGTAGTACGCACAACCGAACCACTTTACGTTGGTGGGATATCTGCGGTTTTGATCCATCTAGTGGAGAAAACCACAAATAATGATTGTTCGAGAATCAGGGGTAAGGATTTAGATCTTTCGTCAATAAATATAGTTTTATTAGTAATAATGTATACTAACCAAGTGTGATAATTAACTAGGTGTTGACGAGCGAGAGAGTATCGTTCTCACGGTCATAAGGTGTGTAACCTTACAATAAAAAACTCATAATATCTATTTTTATATGTGATTTATGACAATGTGTTTGATAATGATTTTGGATACCATTCAGTGGTATACGATATTCAGGTATGTTTACCCCAATAATTCGTTAATTTTGCTATATGCATAAAATGTGAAATAAGTATGATTATATTATGATTTTGGGGTAAATGGCATGAAAACTAAATGATATGTATGTGCATGGGCATATGGGTATATTTGATAAAGGGGAAGTATTCTGGTGGTTTTACCATAATATCCGGTGACTTCGGTCACATATTTGAAATCCGGTGACTTCGGTCACATATGTGAATCTGGTGACTTCGGTCACATATTTGAAATCTGGTGACTTGGTCATAATTTTGTCCGGTGGCCTTGCCACAAAATTATAAGGGCGATGTGCATGTTGATCTGCAGAATCGCCTTCGATGGTGTGTAGCGGATGGAGGTCGATTTAGTAATCCCCACGGTGTGTTGCTTGGTACGGGTGGTGTGTAGCAGATGGATATTTAGGTGGGCCGGGTTTGCATTTCATTATGTGTATCTAATCATGTGATTTTTAATGATTATTATTTGATCTGCTATGAAAATGGGCTTTTGGGCTAAATATGAGCTAAATGGGCTTTTGGGCTAAATATGAGCTAATTGGGCCTATGGCCATATGTGTAATTTTGGGTTTTAAGGCATATGATAAAATGGGCTTTTTAATGTATGTGTTACACATTGAGTTTATAACTCACCCATTTTGTGGGATAACTTTTGGATGATTCAGAGTGCGATGGATCGAATCAAGAAGGACTCCGTGGTGGCCAATGCTCATATCAAGTATTTTGAAGATTTTCCAATTTAAACTTATTAAATTTTATTACTTAGACTTTATTATGGGTTTGCTATTTTGTAATAAGGCCACTATAAACTGCTTTTTATTTTTGTGTTTGGACTTTTATTTTGCCATGAACAAATATCTATTAAATAACTAAATGGTTTTCGATAAATAATTTAAAAAATGTTTTTGTCACTAATATATATATGTTTTAAAGTAATTTCCTTAGATTTGGTTTTCTTTTAATTTATTAATTCCTTCTAAAAATAATGTTTTAAAAGACATAAATTTACTTTACAATTTGATTTCAAGCTAAAATATTAAGTTAATGCTTTTCTACAAAATCATTAAGTTTTCTTAAATAAAATGAGAATTTGTTAAAGTTAGATTCGAGGAACATATCAAATTCGGTTAGGCTTTTTGGGCTGGGTTTGGGGTGTTTCAACTTGGTATCAGAGCCCAGTTTTAAACTCTCGGCCTTGGGTTGTGAAGCCCACAACGTTTTCAAAAGTTGGCCCAAATGATTTTTTGAAAGTTTTCTTAAGTTAAAGTGGTTTTATAAGAGCATGGCACTCGAAATTCTCGACCCAGATCCATCAGGTATGTATCTTTATTGATAGAGTGATATGAAAGTCTGATAAGCTTAAGGAAATTATAACTTTAGAGACATGGACCCTAGGTGTATGTGTACTACTACGGAAAAACCACTGAATATCTACTTCATAAAACTTTCTTCTAATAAGAAGTGAAAAGACTCTAATACATAAGACTTTTTCGTAAAAGCAGATAAGACGCGTAGTAGACATGAGTTCTAGGGGCGTGGTCGTCGTGGGCGTGACGAGGAAGAATGGTCGTGTCGGAACCGCTTAGATCTGGTCAAGGTTCCAGAATGAAGCTCCGCCACCATTGTTGGGGTGGATTTTCAAGAGCAAAATGGAGGAGGTGACGTGTATCACAAGTCGCATCATGAAGTTTTAGAACGAGTAGCGAAGCTAGTTCGGAAATGGGTCTCGAAAGTCGATGGTGAGAGACTAAGATCAAATAAATTTGAGGTTTTCGGGGAGTATCTGGAGTAGCTCCAAATGTAGCGGAATCTTGGTTGGAAGCGATCGAGAGGATTATGGACGATCTAGACTACACTTCAAGAAGAAAAATTGAAAGGTGCTATTTCACTACTCCGTGATGAAGCCTACCAGTGGTGGCTCACTATCAAGGAAAGTACCCACGTGGATCATTGGATTGGGGTATTTTAAAATTAAATTTGAAGGAAAATACGTTGGAGCTAGCTACATCGACCCCCAGAGGAAGACATTTCTGAATTTGGTGTAAGGAAACAAGTCGATAGTTGAATATGAAGTAGAATTTTTACGACTTAGCCGTTATGCCAGAGGGATAGTAGCTACTGAATATGAACGGTGTGTCAGATTTGAAGATGGACTTAGAGATGAACTGCGAGTGATGATTGCTCAAGACCGGAAAGAGATTTTACAATCTTAGTAGAAAGAGCAAGAATAGTGAAGAGGTTAAGCTTGACCAAAGACGAATCGGGACAGAGGCGAATAAGAATAAGAGAAGCTTTGGGTCTTACGGGTCATCCGAAATTTTCAAGAAACCAAGAAATGAAAGACCGCGAGGTCGCAGATCACACTGGTGGACAACATCGTGCTTGTGCCCAATGTGGAAAAATGCACTTTCGGAGAATGTTGGAAAAAGACGAGGATGTTTCAAGTGCGATCCAAAGACCATATGATCAAGGATTGCCCAAGAATTGAGAAAGAACCGCCAAGAAGTCGTGGTGTTAATCACCGGCAGAGGTGAACAATGAATAGATAAGGGTCCGTGGTCCAAATGGAAGGGTAATGGTTCGATGAGGTTGCGGGACTTGAGTGAGGCGGTGGTAATTTTGAAGCGAGACGGCCAGTGTCGGTATATGCGATTCGTCGCAGAGAAGATAGTGATGCACTGATGTTATCACGATGCGTTCGATTTACGGGTTGCCCTTTATTGCTTTGATAGATATAGGTCAACTCATTCCTATATCGCTAGTGAAGTATCTGGAACTTTGCATGTGACTTACGAGACTGTACCTAGGAAGATGGTATGACTTAGTCCTTTAGGATGAGCGATGAGTTATAGATAAACTTTTTAAGGAAGTGCCTTTAGAAGTTCAAGGAATGCAATTTTTGGCTGATTTAATGGAGTTGCCATTCGAAAAATTCGACCTGATCTTAGGCATGGACTGGCTTGTGAAGTATCGTGCAAATGTGGATTGTGCTGCTAAACGAATGTCCTTAAGAACTGTTGATGACAAAGAAGTTGTAGTGATGGGCGAGAGACGAAACTACTTATCTAATGTAGTATCCGCTCTTAAGGCAGAAAAGATGGTTAGAAAGGGATGTGTAGCCTATCTGATGTTGGTGAGTGCCTTGGAGGCTAAGGAAGCAACTGTTGAGGGAGTCAGGACTGTGAATGAATTTGTAGATGTTTTTCCCGAAGAACTTCCAGGATTGCCTTCGAATCATGAGGTAGAATTCGGGATTGAATTATTGCCTGGAACAGCGCCAGTTTCTATTGCTCCATATAGAATGGCACCGAAGGAATTAGTTGAGCTTAAGGCTCAGATTCAGGAGTTGCTTGATTGTGGATTTATCCGACCTAGTGTGTCTCCATGGGGAGCACCAGTCCTATTTGTGAAGAAGAAGGACGGATCGATGAGGATGTGCATAGACTACTGGCAGTTGAATAAGCTGACCATCAAGAACAAGTATCCTTTGCCAAGGATCGACGACTTGTTCGATCAGCTTAATGGAGCTGCGGTATTCTCAAAGATTGATCTAAGGTCGGGGTATCATCAACTTAAAGTGAAACAAGCAGATATCCATAAGACGGCTTTTCGAACTAGATATGGGCATTATGAATTTCTGGTAATGCCATTCGGATTGACGAACTCCCTAGCTGCGTTCATGGATATGACGAACCGGATCTTCCAACCCTACTTGGATCAGTTCGTTGTGGTATTCATTGATGACATCTTAGTGTATTCTAAATCCGAGATAGAACATAATGAGCATCTTGATTGTGTTGCGAGTTTTAAGGAGAAGAAGGCAGATGCCAAATTCAAGAAGTGTGAATTTTAATTTGAAAGAGGTTGCGTTTTTAGGCCATGTGGTGTCTGCAGAAGGGATAAGGGTGGATCCTCGGAAGATTGAGGTCATGCTAGATTGGAAACCACCTAAGTCCATAACTGAAGTTCGCAGTTTCTTGGGGTTAGCCGGATACTCTGAAAGATTCGTCAAGGATTCTCATCGATAGCTGCACTTTTAACAAAATTGTTGAGAAATGAGGTACCTTTCGTGTGGGCTGATAAACAACAAGAGAGTTTTGAGAAGCTCAAGAAGGTTTTGACTGAAGCTCCAGTTTTGATTCAGCCTGAGGCAGGAAAGGATTTTGTCGTGTATTGTGACGCTTCTCACGGGATTAGGATGTGTTCGATGCAAGACGGGAAGGTAGTTGCGTATGCGTCTCGGCAGTTAAGACCTCACGAGGTTAATTATTCGACGCATGATTTGGAGTTGGCAGCTATAGTCTTTGCTCTTAAAGTTTGGAGACATTACTTATATCGAGAAAAGTCAGTGATATACACGGACCACAAGAGTCTGAAATATCTCTTGACTCGTAAAGAAGCGAATTTGAGGCGTGAAGGTGGATTGAGTTGTTGAAAAACTACGATCGTTTCTATAGAGTACCACCCGCAAGGCGAATGTGGTGGCGTACGCTCTAAGTCGAAAAGTGGTGTCGATTTAAGGCGATGTTTGCACATCTTAGTCTTTATGATGACTAAGCTTGTTGGCGTAATTACAAGTTAAGCGACATGGTTGAGTCAAGTGAAAGAGAGGCGGTTAGTAGACGAAGATCCGAGTGTAAAGCTACTGGCAGTCTGAGAATGGGAATTAGAAGATTTTGGTATTAACAATGATGGGGTTTGTGTTTCAAAGGTAAAGTCGTATGTCAAGAATCGGAATTGAGGCAAAAGATTCTTGAGAGTCGCATAGTAGCTCTTATGCTATGCATCCCGGAGGAAGTAAGTTATCTGAGATTTGCGAGATCGATTACGGTGGCACGGACTTAAGCGGGAAGTTACGGAGTTTGTAGGAAAGTGATTAACGTGTCGACAAGTCAAAAATTTGAACATCAAGTACCTTCGGATTGCTTGACCAATAAAGATTCCACAATGGAAGTGGGAAAGAATCACCATGGACTTTGTTAGTGGGCTTCCTCTTATGCATACTAAGAAAGACTCTGTATGGGTGATAGTGGACCGAATGACGAAATCTGCACATTTTATCCCAGTTCGGGTTGATTACTCTTTGCAGAAATTGGCGAAGTTATATGTGGCTGAAATTGTGAGATTGCATGGAGTGCCGGTGTCGATTATTTCGGATAGAGATCCGAGGTTTACGTCTCGATTTTGGAAAGCATTGCATAGGCCTTGGGTACCAGATTGGATTTTAGTACGACATTTCATCCACAATCGTGACCAATCTGAACGAGTAATCAAATTTTAGAAGATATGTTAAGGGGTTGTGTGATAGATTTCAAGGGAAGTTGGGAGGAATTCTTACATTAGCGAAATTTGCGTACAATAACAGCTTACCAAGCCAAGATACTGGATGGCACCATATAAAGCACTATATGGACTAAGTGTCACACTCCTACCGCTGGATGTAATTAGGGAACGACATGTTTTGGGTCCGAAATAGTGGCTAAATCTGAAGAAAAGGTTAGGGTAATCTGGGCTCGGTTAAAAAAAGCATCTGACAGGCAAAAGTCATACGCAGATCTAAAGCGAAAAGAAATAGAGTTTGCTGTGGGGGACCAAGTTTTCCTAAAGGTTTCACCTTGGAAAAAGGTAATGAGATTTGGTCGCAAAGGGAAGCTAAGTCCCAGGTTCATTGGACCTTATCGGGTTTTGAAGCGGGTCGGACCTGTGGCATATCAGTTAGAATTGCCTTTGGAATTGAAGCAAATGCATGATGTGTTCCATGTTGCAATGTTACGCCGTTACCGGTCGGATCCATCTCATGTAGTGTTAGTTGAGGAGGTGGAATTAAGACCAAATTTGTCCTATGAAGAAGAGCCAATTCAAATTCTGGAGCAAGATGTAAAGGTTTTACGAAAAAAGTCGGTTCCTCTCGTCAAAGTATTATGGCGTAATCATGGATCAGAAGAAGCTTCGTGGGAACCGGAGGAAGCGATGCGACAGTATTACCCTCACTTGTTCCAGCCAGGTAATTTCGAGGACGAAATTATTTTAAGGGGGTAGAACTGTAACATCCTGATAATTAGGGGTTATGCATCTTTACTTAATTGAATGATGTTGCATGCTTAATTATGATTGAGTATGTTCTGGAAGTTTAATTTTGAACTTCATTAATTAAGTGAATGCTTAGTGATTTATTAAATTTTAATAATTAAGATGGAGCTAAGCATGTTAGGCTTTAAGAAATAATGACAAGAGGTTTTAAGCATAAGATGAGTAATTGGCAAGGTGGTTAGGATACATGGATGAGTGCTTGAGGGAGAGGTTGAATCCCTAGCTAACAAATGGGAGGATTTTATTTTGTTTCCTTCCCTATAGTGTCGCCAAGACCCTTCTAGAATGGATGAGCATTCTTTTAATTTTGGCTATTTGACCATATGAAAAAGGCAAGCTAAAGACTTATGGCATGGAATCAAGATAGGATGATAAGATAGGGGGACAAAAGGCTTGATATATGGGCAATGTTTTGGAAGCTTGTTCATGGTCATTTGACCATGAACCTAGTCGGTTTTAGGGGCTAAAGAGGGTGGTTAATGGTGATAGCAATCTAAGGGTTGATGGGGAAGAATTGTGGAGGAAAAAGGGGGATTATGTTGGCTTCCTAGTTGGCGAATTTGACTTGAGTTAGGGGGTGATAGTTGGCCAAAAATTCTAACAATTGTGCATCTTTTCTCAATTCTCCAAGAGCTCTCCTCCTAGCCAAATTTTGCTATTGTCATTAGGTAAAGTTTTACTTTGTTTTGGTTCTCATTTTGACCATTTTGGTTAAAACTCCTTTTCTCTCAAATTGTGGTCTTCTTTAGTCATAAACATCAAAAGATTGGAAAACATTTTATTCTTTTCTTTTTCCTTCATTGCGAATCTACCAAAGTTCAAAGAACCATTTTCTTCAATTTCTCCCTCTTGGCGAATGCACATTGGTCCCTAAACCTATCTCTTTTCTTTTGAAATCACTTTCATCATCATCTTTTCTTCATCTTCTATTTCTCTCTTCTTTCGGTTTCATTTTCTTTCTTCCTTCTCTCAACCGAAACTACTTTCTACTAAAACCAACAATCAACATCTATTTTCATCTTCTTTTGCCAACCGAATCATATTCTATTTCGATTTCCTTTCTCCTTTTCTTTCTTTGAAAACCAAACTACCAAATCCATTTTATTCTCTTCTTTTGTTTTCTATTTGAATCTTCAAGTGGGTAAGTAAGACTTTTCGTCAATCGTTTTCATTATTTCTTTTACTTTGGCCAATTTAGAATCATGATTCTCTTATTTTCTCTCTAGGCCGAATCCTTGGAAAGGATTTTTAAGGATCTTTGTTGAAGCCAATTTTTAAGAAGTGACTTTTCAACATCATCCAAGGTAAGATTATCCCTTTTGGTTATATCAATTTCTTTAGATAGACTATTAATCAATTTTATTTTTAGGGGTGATTTGAGACTAACAAGATAGGTAAGAAAAGAGCGATCTGGTGTTTGGAAGAGAGGAGGCTTTGTTTACCATCGAATTTCAAAAGAAGGGTCAGACGGCGGTGAGAGATTTTCCACCGGGTTGTGGACCCTCTGCTAACGAAGATCGATTATTTGAAGTAGTACGTACAACCGAACCACTTTACATTGGTGGGATATCTGCGGGTTTTGATCCATCTAGCGGAGAAAAACCACAAATAACGATTGTTCGAGAATCAGGGTAAGGATTTAGATCTTTCGTCAATAAATATAGTTTTATTAGTAATAATGTATACTAACCAAGTGTGATAATTAACTAGGTGTTGACGAGAGAGTATCGTTCTCACGGTCATAAGGTGTGTAACCTTACAATAAAAACTCATAATATCTATTTTTATATGTGATTTATGGCAATGTGTTTGATAATGATTTTGGATACCATTCAATGGTATCGATATTCGAATATGTTTACCCCAATATTTCGTTAATTTTGCTATATGCATAAAATGTGAAATAAGTATGATTATATTATGATTTTGGGGTAAATGGCATGAAAACTAAATGATATGTATGTGCATGGGCATATGGGTATATTTTATAAAGGGGAAGTATTCTAGTGGTTTTACCACAATATCCGGTGACTTCGGTCACATATTTGAAATCCGGTGACTTCGGTCACATATGTGAATCTGGTGACTTCGGTCACATATTTGAAATCTGGTGACTTCGGTCATAATTTTGTCTGGTGGCCTTGCCACAAAATTATAAGGGCGATGTGCATGTTGATTGCAACAAGCGCCTTGATGGTGTGTAGCGGATGGAGGGTCGATTTAGTAATCCCGACGGTGTGTTGGTTGGTACGGGTGGTGTGTAGCGGATGGATATTTAGGTCGGCCAGGTTTGCATTTCATTATGTGTATCTAATCATGTGATTTTTAATGATTATTATTTGATCTGCTATGAAAATGGGCTTTTGGGCTAAATATGAGCTAAATGGGCTTTTGGGCTAAATATGAGCTAATTGGGCCTATGGCCATATGTGTAATTTTTGGGCTTTAAGGCATATGGTAAAATGGGCTTTTTAATGTATGTGTTACACATTGAGTTTATAACTCACCCATTTTTGTGGGATAACTTTTCGAGATGATTCAGAAGTGCGATGGATCGAATCAACAAGGACTCAAGTGGTGGCCAATGCTCATATCAAGTATTTTGAAGATTTTCCAATTTAAACTAATTAAATTTTATTACTTAGACTTTATTATGGGTTTGCTATTTTTGTAATAAGGCCACTATAAACTGTTTTTAATTTTTGTGTTTGGACTTTTATTTTGCCATGAACAAATATCTATTAAATAACTAAATGGTTTTCGATAAATAATTTAAAAAATGTTTTGTCACTAATATATATATGTTTTAAAGTAATTTCCTTATATTTGGTTTTCTTTTAATTTATTAATTCCTTCTAAAAATAATGTTTTAAAAGACATAAATTTACTTTACAATTTGATTTCAAGCTAAAATATTAAGTTAATCTGTTTTCTACAAAATCATTAAGTTTTTCTTAAATAAAACGAGAATTTGCTAAAGTTAGATTCGAGGAACATATCAAATCCGGTTAGGCTTTTTGGGCCGGGTTTGGGGTGTTTCAGTCTTGGTTGATAAAATATGCAAGAATTGTTCCGTTGATGATTCAAGATTCATGTTTTCTAGCTGATTTGATGTTGTATCCATTTGATGAGTTTGATATAATTTTGGGTATGAACTGGTTAACTTTGCATGATGCTATCGTGAACTATAAATGGAAGACTATTAATTTGCGATGTCAGAATGATGAGATTATTTGGATTGAATCTAATGATCCGAATGGTTTACCAGCAGTGATATCTTCTATGACAACTCAGAAATATGTGAGAAAGGGTTGTGAAGCTTATTTTGCTTATGTGCTTGATTCTAAAATGACAGAAAAGAAGATTGAATCAGTACCTGTTGCATGTGAGTATCCAGATGTGTTCCCTGAAGAATTACCAGGTTTGCAACCTATTTGAGAAGTTGAGTTTGGGATTGAATTAGTGCCGGGGACGACTCCAATTTCTATAGCTTCGTACAGGATGGCACCTACAGAATTAAAAGAATTGAAAGCATAGTTCCAAGAGTTGACAAATAAGGGATTTGCACGATCGAATTTCTCTCCTTGGGGCGCACTAGTTCTGTTTGTGAAAAAGAAAGACGGAACCATGAGAATGTGTATTTAGTACAGGCAACTTAATGAAGTGCCATAAAAAAAAGTATCTGTTACCAAGAATTGACCACCTATTTGATCAGTTGAAAGGGGCTACAGTGTTTTCAAAGATAGATTTGAGGTCAGGATACTATCAGTTGCGAGTTAAAGACTCTGATGTGCCAAAGACTGCTTTCTGGATGAGGTATGGACACTACGAGTTTCTGGTTATGCCTTTCAGACTCACTAACGCACCTACTATTTTTATGGATTTGATGAATCAGATCTTCAGAAGTATTTGGAATGATTTGTGGTAGTATTCATAGATGATATTCTGATCTATTCCCGTGATGAAACCGAGCATGCCGAACTCCTGAGACTAGTGTTACAGACTTTGTAAGATAAAAAGTTGTATGCAAAGTTCAGTAAATGTGAGTTCTAGTTATGCAAAGTCAGTTTTCTAGGCTATGTTGTACCAACATCGGGTATTCGGGTTGATCCGAGTAAAATTTCAGCTATACTTGACTAGAAACCACCGAAAAATGTTTTTGAAGTTCAAAGCTTTTTGGGACTTGCTAGTTACTACAGACGGTTTGTGAAGGGTTTCTCTATGATTGCTACACCGTTGATAAAGCTGTTATAGAAAGATGTTAAGTTCGAGTGGTCAGAGAAGTGTCAAAAAAGTTTTAATCAGTTGAAAGCTCTTTTGACCGAAGCTCCAATGTTAGTTCAGCTTGAATCGGGTAAAGAATTTGTCATTTATAGTGATGCATCTTTGAATGGTCTGGGTTCTATTTTGATGCAGGAAGGCAAAGTCATAGCTTATACCTTAAGACAACTGAAACCACATGAAAAGAACTATCCGACACATGATTTGGAACTAGTAGCCATTGTGTTTACGTTGAAGATTTGGCGTCATTATCCGTTCGATGAGAAATGTCATGTTTATTATGATCACAAAAGCCTAAAGTATTTGATAACTCAGAAAGATTTGAATTTGAGACAACGCCAATGGTTAGATCTGTTGAAAGATTACGAGCTAGTAATTGACTACCATCCGGGAAAGGCTAATGTTGTTGCCGATGCTTTAAGTCAAAAGTCATTATTTGCTCTGCGTGCAATGAACGCGCATATAGTTATATCTGATGATGGTTCGACAATAGAAGAATTAAAAGCAAGATCTTTGTTTGTTCAACAAATTTGTGATGCCCAGAAAGTTGATAATGATTTGTTAGCAAAACAAGTTAGTGTGAAACGAATGTTGAATCTGAATTCTGAGTTGATGAAAATGGTTTTTGAGGTTTAGAAACCGAATATGTGTTCTGAGAAACTCAGAGTTGATTCAGATGATTTTGAACGAAGCTCATAGCAGTCGGTTATCTATTCATCCGGGTAGCACGAAAATGTATAACGATTTGAAACAATTCTATTGGTGGCCTGGTATGAAACGAGACATATCTGACTTTGTTTCAAAATGCTTAGTCTGTCAACAAGTAAAAGCCAAGAATCAAGTACCTTCTAGATTACTTCAGCCGATTATGATACCTGAGTGGAAATGGGACAGAGTCACGATGGATTTTGTATCTGGTCTACCTTTGACATTGAGCAAGAAAGATGCAATCTGGGTTATTGTGGATAGATTGACCAAATCTGCTCATTTTGTTCCAGTTCACACAAATTATTCACTTGATAAATTGGCTGAATTATATGTTTCTCAGATTGTGAGAGTACATGGTGTGCCTATTTCTATTGTTTCGGACCGAGACTCGAGGTTTACATCACAGTTCTAGAAGAAACTGCAAGATTCTTTAGGTACAAAACTACACTTTAGCACAACATTTCATCCGCAAACAGATGGTCAGTCTGAACGAATCATTCAGATACTGGAGGATATGTTGAGATGTTGCATCCTTGAGTTCGAAGATATGTGGGAATGATACTTATGTCTGATTGAATTTTCTTATAATAATAGCTTTCAATCTAGTGTCAAGATGGTACCCTAGAGGCTTTGTACGGTCGTAAATGTCGTACACCATTGTATTGGACCGAGATCAGTGAAAATAAGATACACGGGGTTGACTTGATCAAAGAAATTGAACAGAAAGTAACAGTGATCCGTGATAGCTTGAAAGCTGCATCATATCGTCAAAAGTCATATGCAGATTTGAAACGTAAAGATATTGAGTTTCAGATCGAAGATCAAGTGTTTTTGAAAGTTTCGCCGTGGAAGAAAGTACTCAGATTCGGTCGTAAAGGCAAGTTGAGTCTGATATTCATTGGGCCGTATAAGATCATAGAGCATATTGGGCGGTTGCTTATAGATTGTAGTTGCCACCTGAGCTAGAAAAGATCCATAATGTATTCCATGTTTCAATGCTTCGTAGATACCGATCTGATCCTTCACATGTGATTAGTCCAACAGAGGTCGAGATTCAACTTGATATGACATATGAAGAGGAACAGATTTGTATTCTGGCTCGTGAGAGAATTGAGAAATAAGAAAATTTTGTTGGTCAAAGTACTGTGGCAAAAGCACGGGGTTGAGGAAGCAACTTGGGAGTCAGAGGATACAATAAAAGAACATTATCCGAACCTATTTACCGGTAAGATTTTCGGGGACGAAAATCCCTAAGAGGGCGAGAGTTGTAACAGCCTGATTTTGACCCTAATCAGAATAGTGGTTTTGGGACCAAAAATTTGAGTTTGAAAAATATTTTAAAATTATTTTTCGTGTTTATTATATGTGAATTTGTTTGTGTTAAATTTCGTGACTTAATTTTGTCATTTAGGTGTCCGATTAAATAAAAGGACTTAATCGCGTAAAATATAAAAGTTACACGCTAAAGTGTAAAGTGCCAATTTGATAGTGGCTTTTTAATATGGGGTCCTTAAAGGGAAATTAGCCCATTTTAGAAGATAGTGTATGGTTTGTGCCAAAATTGACCTTAAAATATATATTAAATTTATTTAAATTAAAAGGTTAAAATAGTAAATTAAATATATCTTATAATAAATGATAAAATAACATAAAATAAAGTCATTTTCTTCATCTTCTTAAGCTACCCAAAAATCAAAGAAAGAAAGAAAAGGAAACCTAGCATTCGACGAAGAATAAAAAGCTTGATTAAAAGTTCATTTTTGTTCGGTTTTCGATAATTTTTATGTTTTGGAGATCGTTGCTTTGTGTACTTCAAAACCCATGTCTCAATTTGTGATTGTGATGATGATTTTGTGTTTTTCTATTGATGGTACCTTGTGGTTTTTGATGTTTGATGATGAAATATGAAATATATGTGTTAGATTAACAAGTTTTGTCTTTGAATTTTTAATGAAATTGAGTAATTTGGACTAAATTACAAAAATAAAATTTTGAGGGACTAAAATGTGAAATAAATGAAATGTGTGAGCTTGTAAGGACACTAGAAATATTTGGCCCTTAAGGACTACAGTCAAATTTTGTGTTTTTTGTGTTTTGTGCAAAAAGGACTAAATTGTAAAAAGTGTGAAATGTTAGGGGCAAAATTATAATTTTCCCATTTATGTGTTTTTAAGCTAAATTGAATAGAATGGTGCTTAAATAAGCTTAATTTGAATATGTTTAGATCAAGAACTAAAGAAATTGGATTTGGATCGGGGAAAGACAAAAGTGGTCGAATAACCGATTTCGTAGTCGTCGACGTCCGAGGTAAGTCCGTAAGTATTTAAAAGTTGATATAACTATGAATTTATATTTTTTAGGTATTAAATTGAATTTTTTTAATTTATATATGCTATGGCCAAATGTAAACATTGTGATTTGGCTAACTTCCGAGCTTTATTCAATCGAGTTTTGACGTTGGTAAGCCCCGTACGAACCTTAGGAATAGATAGGATACATATGTCATGACATAGGATATCCGATATGTGTTATCGTGTAAGACCACATCTGGGACGTTGGCATCGAATTGTGTTTACGTGTAAGACCTTGTCTCGGACAGTGGCATTGATATGTGATTACATGTAAGACCACGTTTGGGACGTTGGCATTGGAGGAGCTTCCGACTACCCGCGTATCCTTTTTAATTCTGAATGGTTTAACAGGCATAAGTGAAGGCCAATATGTAATTCGAATTAAAAGAACTCAGTTATATATATAAACTGTGCTGTGAAAAGCAAGGTAACTTAAATGTGTAGTTCGTTGCACAAAATCTAATGTTTGAGCATGTGAACTATATATATGTTTCTAATTTGATGTATTCGGCCAAATTTGGTTAAATGTGATTTGATATTGAACTTTAGTAAGTATTTGTGTATGTGGATTATTTAAAGTGCTTGTTATAATTTTGTATAATTGATCTTGTTAAGTTGGTTGTTATTAACTTGCTTATGACTTACTAAGCTTAAATAGCTTACTTGGTGTTTTTTTGTCTACCTCTGTTTTATAGATTTTGGATATACGTTACGAGCTCGGGGATCGTCAACAAGACTTATCACACTATCGACAGCTTACTTTGGTATTTTGGCTATGTTAATTACGAATATATGGCATGTATAGCATAGTAAAAGGGTGGATATGAATTGAGTACCTTTGTATACAATTAATAGCCATGCGAAAATGGCTTATCCTCTTTTGATTGATTTGCTATCTTTGCTGATGGTTTGTGATGGTTGTTGTGAATGAAATTATACTTATGCATATTGATGATAGAGTATGTTCATGGTAGGTAAGTATATATGATGTTTATAGGTAGTTTTACTGAATTTGGAAATGTGATTGATACATATATATTAGTTATACTTTGCATGATGGATTGAATTAGTGGAGGTATGAACTTGAATTGAATGTGTACTTGCATATTTTGGCTATGGTAGGTGATGATGTTATGGACATGTTGTATTCGATTAGGTGTTGTATAAAAGTATATTTGTTATGTATTATGTGAAGTTTGATTTACTTATTAAATGAAATATGATCAAATGTGTCTTTGCATATGCATATATGTATAATTATATTCATCATATTGTGAAATTGTAATGGATGACTATTTGTAATGAAAATGTACTTAGTTTATGATTAGATTATGAATTAGGTATTGGTAAATGTTAGATGAAATTTTGGTTATATGAAATAATAGAAATTTGGATAAGAAAATCATGTAATTATATATGTGTGTATTCGACTCAATATGAATAAATTTATAAATGGAAATCATGTTGGTATTTGTAAAGGTATTCGACCTTACATAATTAATTCATTCATATGTATGTACAAAATTTTACTTATACAGTGAATTATGCATGTATGAATTATTATAGGTTATGAGTATAGATCTGGAATGAATTCAAATTGATTAAGTATATGTTAAATTGGTGATTAATTATCAAATGAAAATTGAATTAGTAGATGTCTATTTGCATGGTTGTATAAAATGTTATATATATGTTTGATTTTACATGGATTAATATGTCTTGGTTGTATTGTTAAAATGTGTAGTTTACTATGTTTAGATGATTCAATATGCAAATACTAGTTTCGATTTGAATGTTAATTATGTTAATTTGATATGTTATGTAATGGTTAATTTTATTATGGAATGTATGTGTTATGTTATTTAAAATATATATATGCCTGTTTTGAGTTGTGTTATATTCGGTAATGTCTCTTAACTCTAGTCCGGCGACGGATAAGGGTTAGGGGTGTTACACTCTGTCGGAGAAATCATGTGTGACAGATATGATCTATATCGGTGCAACATCAAAACATGAAATACATTGTGAATCGTTTCTAATTTTGAAGGTAAAGCTAGTCGATATGCCACTAGTCCTTTTTTTTTGATAATCTCGTATGGCCCGATAAATGCGGACTCAATTTTCCTTTGCGACCAAATCAAAGAATCTTCTTCCACGGTGATACTTTTAAAAATACTCTGTCACTGATTTGAAATTCAATATCTTTACGTTTCAAATCCGTATACGATTTCTATCGATCTAAAGTTGTTTTCAAACTGTCGCGAATTACTTTCACTTTCTCTTCGGTCTCTCTAATTAAATCAACCCTGTGAAACTTTTTCTCACTAAGCTCGGTCCAGTACAATGCGGTTTAGTATTTGAGACCATACAATGCTTCATACGATGCCATCTTTATACTCAATTGAAAACTATTATTATATGCGAATTCAACCAACGATAACTATTTTTCCCAGTTGCCTTCAAACTCTAAAACATAGCAATGAAGCATATCTTTGAGATCTGAATCACTCTCTCAGACTAACCGTCGGTTTGAGGATCAAATGCAGTACTAAAGTGCAATTGCGTACCCAAAGCTTCTTGTAATTTCTTCCAAAATCGCCACGTAAACCTCGAATCTTTATCCGAAATAATAGAAACTGGCAACCCTTGCAATCAAACAATCTTAGAGATGTACAATTCAGCTAATCTATCAAGCAAAAAGTCTGTATGTACCAGAATAAAATGTGTAGATTTTGTCAGTCTATCAAAAACAACCCAGATGGCATCTTTCTTTTTTGGAGATAGGGGTAATCCCGATACGAAATCCATCGTAACTCTATCCCATTTTCCACTTTGATATCATCATTGGCTGTAGTAGTCCTGGAGGCACTTGATGTTTGGCTTTAACTTGTTGACAAACCAAGTATCTTGACACAAATTCTGAAATGTCTCGTTTCATCCCTGACCACCAGTACGACTGTTTCAAATCATTGTACGTCTTATACTTCCCGGATGAACAGATAAACAACCACTATGTGCTTTGTGTAGAATTTTATGAATAAACTCGAGATTCTTTGGTACACAAATTCTACCTTGGAACAGTTAACAATCACTGGATCCGATCTGATACTCTGAATCAATAGTCGACTCACATTGTACTCTTTTAGATTGTAACTTATTATCATATTTATCAGCTTCACAAATTTGCAGTAGAAATAACGGTTTAGCTTTTAACTCAGCTTAAATTGAACCATCATCAGACAAAGTTAATTGTGTGTTCATCTTCTGCAAAACAAATAAAGATTTTCTACTCAGAGCATCCGTGACTACATTTGCTTTCCATAGATGATAATCAATCACTGCTTCATAGTATTTCAATAACTTGAGCCATCTTCGTTGTTGCAAATTCAAATCTTTCTGAGACATTAGGTACTTCAAGCTCTTGTGATCAGTAAAAATATGACATTTTTCACTGTAGAAATGATGTCGCCAAATTTTCAATGGGAAAACAATAGCGGCCAACTTTAAGTCGTGTGTCAAATAATTCTTTTCATAAGATTTTAACTGTCTGGAAGCATAATGATCACTTTGCCCTCTTGCATCAAAACATATCCCAAACCACTCAATGACGCATCACTGAAACTCACAAACTCTTTATTCGACTCAGGTTGAACTAAAATTAGTGCTTCAGTTAACATTGCTTTCAACTTTTCAAAACTCTGTTGGCATTTCTCCGACCATTCAAACTTCACATCTTTCTATAGTAATTGAGTCATCGATGTAGCAATCATCGAGAACCCTTTTACAAAACACCAAAAATAGCCAGTTAATCCTAGAAAACTTCTGACTTGGATACATTTCTTGGTGGTTTGCAGTCAACAATTGCTGAAATTTAACTTGGATCAACTCGAATACCTTCCGCTGAAACAATGTGTCCGAAAAATCCAACTTCTCGGAGTTAAAACTCGTATTTACTAAATTTAGCAAACAATTGTTTATCTCGCAAAGTCTGCAATACAATTCTCACATGCTCGGCATGTTTAGATTTGTCTCGAGAATAAATCAGAATATCATCAATGTATACGACTACGAATCTGTCCAAATATGGTCTGAAAATTCTATTCATCAAATCCATGAATACTGTAGGAGCGTTAGTTAATTCAAATGGCATAACAAGAAATTAATAATGCCTGTACCTGATTCTGAATGCAATTTTTGGCACATCCGAAACTTTAACTCTCAACTGATAATAACTAGATCACAGATCAATATTTAAGAATACTGTTGCTCCTTTCAACTGATCAAACAAATCATCAATTCTCGGAAAAGGATACTTATTCTTAATTGTAACCTTGTTGAGCTGATGATAGTTGGTACACAATCTCATAGATCTATCTTTTTTATTTATGAACAACACTAGTGCACCCTAGGGTGAAAAACTAGGTCGTGCAAAACCTCTATTTGTTAACTATTGCAACTGAGATTTCAACTCTTTCAATTCTGTTGGAGCTATTCTGTACAGAGCTATTGATATCGGTGATGTTCCCAGTACTAATTAAATATGAAACTCAACTTCTCTAATCAATGGTAACCCAAGTAACTCTTCTGGAAACACATCCGGATATTCACAAACCATTGGCACTAATTCAATCTTCGATTCCAAAACTTTTATATCCAGTACATACACAAGATAAGCATTGTAACCTCTTCTCACATATTTCTGTGCTAACATCATCAACATCACAATAGGCAACTCACTTGACTCATCAGATTCAATTCAAAGAATCTCATTATTATGACATCTCAACTCAATAGTCTTTTGTCTACAATTCACAACAGCATCATGCAGAGTCAGCCAATCCATACCTAATGTAACGCCCCAAATTTTTGGGCCTAGATGAATTGGGCTTTGGGTTTTGGATCTCATAAATTTTTTTAAGTAAGAAAATGACAAATGACATGTTGTCTTTAAGGGTTTAATGAACTTGGAGTGTCTAGGGGTGTTGGAGAAGTTATGGGTTTGAACTTTAAGGAGAGGGAATTTTTAATTAATTATTAAAGGAACTAGGGCGGTGAGTAGTTGTGCTTTCAAATAAAAATAAGGAAAAATGGCATCAAAGAGCCTTGTGGTAGAGTGGTTAAGTGACACCACTTAGGGTATAGGAAGGTGGCGTTATGGGCTAGCAAGGACCTAGGTTTGAATCCTAGTTTAGTATTTTTTTAGGAGTTTAATTTGGCCTTCTAGAAGGTTGGAAGTGGTGTGATGATGGACTCTAAGGAGAGTGATCAGAAGAGAAAATTTAGGAAAAGGATTGGGGAGTTATCAGGGAGAAAAAGGAGGAGATGAGATAGGGAAGAGTTGGATTCGATAATTTTGTGTATAAATAGGGGTTGTCGAATTCCCTCTGTGCTATTTCGACAATTAAAATTCCCTTTGTGCTGTTTCGACAACTATAGTGCTCTGCCGAATTCTCCTTCACTTTTTCTGTTCTAAACCTCGCCTCTTCCTTATGTGTTTTCTTTTCTTCTCTCCTAAATCCTTAAATCAAATATCATTTTCTTATTTCTCCATTGCTTGTGCTGTCCCACCTTCATATCAATTGTTGGGGACCGAATATTCGTGACTTCAAAAGCCAAAATCCTTTGCTCTTGGAGTATTTTCCTTCATCGCCCCAAACCTTGTGCCGAATACTCTAGGACCAAATATATGTCGTGCTGTCATCATTCCTTTGATTTTTTGTGGATTGGATCTTGGAAAAATCAGAATCAAGCTTGGATCTACAAGTCTCTGCCGAAAAGCTATCCATACATTTCGGCTTTTGGGTAAGTGTTCTTGATTTTGGGATAAGTTGGCCGAATAGTCTATAGTAAGGGAAAGGGTGACTTAAATGGATGCAAGTCACCTATTATTTTGTCTTTAACGATTAAGATTGATGCAAATCTAGGGGATATTCATGAGTAGTAGCTAAGGAAGGGCTATTAGGATTGGTGGCCACGGTAAGGTTATGGTAAGGCTTCGATTTTTGGTAAATATTGTGGTTAAGTGTGTGATTGACTAGATGTTGGTATTGGTTGTAGGTTCAAGGCTGAGGATAGTGTAACACATCTCATTTACCAGGTGTGTACATACATTTCACACAGACAAGTCAGCAAAAGCTAAAATACCAAAAACTAGAATGCCGAAAAGTCGAAACACCGAAAGGTTGGCGCTGACAACCACATGAGCGTGCAAACATTCGTGTGGGAACACCGATATGACTACCGGAACCAAGAGAGCGATCTCATGGTCTCGAGCCACTATTTGGCCGACCGGGCCAAACGGGGCTAAATAGGCCTACCGAGTTCGTGGGCCCAAATTGGCAATAGTTGATATGTGAAATTGAATGATGGATTGATGTGGATGGTCGTATGATTTGATTATGATCGGGCCTAATGGTCTACATATACATGATTGGGCTTAATGGACTATATGGACATGATTGGGCTTAGTGGGCCTTATGAGGTTTTAAAAATGCATGCTGGGGTTTTAAAAGACTCTAGGCTTAGTTCTGATGAATTCTTAAACAGCATAAAACTTAATTTAATAATCAAACATGTCTATGGACAAGTCGTTAGGGTAGAGTGTGGCAATAGACATAGGCATGTCTAGGATTGGATCTAGGGAAAGCTTGGTACTTAAGCGGTCCTAGTGACCCACCTCCTCTTCTCTGGAATCCTACCTGGTGCGTAGTATCTGTTCACTTTAGCCGCAAGGACTTGTTGACAGGCCAATGTTTGTAATTAAGACCCATACTGTTAAGAATTATTGAAATACCCCTGTAGGGTAGAATTACCGAAATACCTTTAATTTGTAAAATGACTAAAATACCCCTATGTGTTGATTGTAAGATTTATGTATGTTACATGTACATTTGCTGCATTCATATGATATTTTGTTTAGGATGCATATGGGTGGGAATTATGGAATGGAGGAAGTATATGAGGATCGCATGGTTGCTTAACAATTGTGGATCCACCGATGGCTTTTTAAGCCTATTATATGATCAGCAGCTTTGCTGCAATGTTAGGTAGTACCGCAACCGGCTACCTTTGATGTGTATCGGATGGGTGGGTCGATTTAGAAATCCCCACAGATGTGTTTCGGCAGGACGGAGATGATGTGTACCGGATGGATTATTTGGGAAGGGTTTGCACATCATTGCATGTATGATATTACTATGTTAATAATATGATATGTATGCTATTTTTTTTGATGAGGTTCATACACACTGAGTTTTCAAAACTCACTCCCTCTTTTATTTTTCTCAAGTGATCCTTAGTAGGCGGTTCGACGGATGGAGGGACTCAGAGGTGGCCAACTAGCAAGACAATTAGACCTATTTTTCTTAATATCTAAATTCTAGATTTTGAGTTATTTATTTTAAGTTATATTATTTCGGATTGTAATAAGGTTTTCCCTCTAGTTTTTATTCCATTACTTCCACTATGCATTATAATTTTGAAAAGGAACATGGATTTATTTCTTTTAAGTATATTTCAAGTTTTTTGAAAATAATTGTGTTTTAAGAACGAGCTTTTACTATCAAAGGAAATTTTTACATAGTAACAAGGAAATGGTTTTTGGCTACACCTCGTTTTGAAAGCAAACTGGATTTTACTTAACTTTTTTCTAGAAGGGTTTTCAATGAAAACAAGGTTTTCACAAAAACACTTTAATGTGACACACCGGATCGGGCCTAACTTCTAGGCCGAGTTTGGGGTGTTGCACCCAAAATCACATCGAATTAATCAAACAATAAAAGCATCAAATTTGTCAAAAAATAGTAAACCCGAGTCATCAAAGGACAATTCTTGCAAATTTTATCAACTAGGACATACTTGCCTAAAGGATTCAATACTTTAATCACAATTTCAGTTGAGTCAACAGGTAAACTCTTACTAGACACTAAATTCTTACAAACATACGAATGAGTCGATCCAGGATCAATCAATGAAATTACATCAGTGTCATAGAGAGAAAATGTACCGGTGATAACATCTAGTGATGAAGCATCTTCACAAGCGCGAATAGCGTAAGCTCTGGCTAGTGCTCGAGCCTCAGATCTCATAGTAGATTCCTTTGTTGCACCTTTGCTACTAGTCACTGGAATGACAGAAATGTGCAAGTGTACACAATCGTAACAAGTAATAAAGTGACAAGTAAATGTTAAGTTATCGTACCCAGGAACTGTGAAAAGAATTATTTATGAATGCAATTTAAAACACTTTGGTGAAGAAAAATACTTTGATTTGAGGAGGTGATTAAAGACTAGGATTTTAACTAAGTAAAACAAATAAAATAAAACAAAGTTCCAATCCACATTTTCAAAAGATGATTTTAATCAAGATGACGTAATTGTGTTAGATTAATTACATTTCTTAACTTAGAATTATTAAAATCATGATTATGTTGTTACGAATAAATTCATGTCAACTCGGTAATTTGCTAACTCATGAACATACTCACCTACCAAAATCCATTCATCTCTTGACTATATTTCTATGTCAATTCAACCGATTAAACAAATTTTAATAGGCAAATGTGTTAACTCACATACATACTTATGAAATTAAAATAATGTCTTGTACACGTCTCTATGCCAATTCAAACAATTAATTCAATCTCATAAGCACATAAAAGATTACGTGAGGTAACAGTGTATTTCTACCTTGAAACAGTTTAATCATAATAATCTTACAAGTTATGCAAGGCAAATGTATCGTTAGATATTGTTGCTAATTTAACCCTCAGCTACCTTAGATGATTAAACATGCACTGATTAAGTATCGTGTCAATTAATTACAATTTCAATCCATTTAAATAATTAATTCATTAGTTATCATACAATTGTAATGGAAGAATAACTTAGTCATGGTTTTACTTAATCAAACATCTTACCGAGGCCTATAACAACACAAACACAATTTTAATAAATTAAGTAGACGAAATGCAATCAACCTAACACGAATTAAATTTAAGCCATATCAATTAAATTAAACATTTCAACATCACAAATATTCATAGACATGTTCATCATAACAACAACAAAAATTAAAAGGATAGGGAACAAGAATCAAATTCGGTGTTTCTCCGTGGCTTGACTGGTTTGCTCCACTCTTCCTTCGCTTGTTCTTATCGAACCGAGGCTGCCACGAACACTTTAATTCTACTCCAAATTGTGGATGAATGACTCTTTTTCAAAAGGTGAAATAGGGAAGAGAATAAAGAAAAATGGATAGGAAATGAAGAGAGAAAATTGAGAGAGAAGAGAAGAGATAAGAAAGTTGAGGTGTGTTTCAAATGAGAAGCCAAGGGGGGTTTTTATAGGTTGAGAGGGCTGCTAAAAATAGCCAAAATCAGCAGCCAAAGAGCCCTCCCATGGCCGGCCACACATGTGGCAAGTTTGAAGTTTTCAAACTTGCTATATTAAGGTAAGGGCAAATCTAGAAAGGCACAAATAGTGGAGGGGTTTGTTTGCAATTTGAAAAAGTCTTCAAGGGCCATTTTTCAAGCTAATAATCAGCCAAGCAAGCTGATTGGGTCAGCACGTGGGATGATTTTGGGCTGCCCAGTACTCGGTCGGTTTGGTTTTTCTCTGTTCAACTCAATTGGGCCACTTTTCATAATTAATTAATAATAAGTTATTTAACCTTAATTAAATTGGATATAAATTAAAATTAATTATATTATGAATCAATACATATAATTTGAACCGTCTTAGGATAAAAAATTAATTTTCCTTGATGCTTCAAAATTGTTTCTCATTTTTGTGCTTCTAGCAGTGTCTGCCGAGCCGTTTTTCGCCATTTGTGCAAATCTGTCGAAAATAATCAAAATTTATTATAAAATTAATTAAAATTCATTATGTTAATAATTTAAGTACAAAATGATTATTTTATAATAATTATATATTTTTCAAAATAATTTTACCGAACTTGCATGAATTTGAGTTAAAGTGGGCATGAAAAACTGTGTATATTTTCGTGTTTCCAGTTACATTTCTCGAATTTCTAGGTGGTCTTCCTCTAGCAGTTGTATTGCTCAGTCTTGTATTCAAAAATTTGTCTTTCTCTGGTAACTCAGGATAATCCCAAATAAAATGATCTTGTGAGCCACATCTGAAACAAGTTTTATTATTCATCTAGCAGTTTCCAAAATGTCGTCTTCCACACTGTTGACACTCGGGTTTGTTGGTTCTAACACTACCAACGCTCGATACTGAAGTGGTTTGAGTTTTAAGACTCATGTATTGCTTTCCACGATCTCTATTAGAATACCCCACTGAAGCTGTCGAACGATTATATGAATCTCGTGATTTCTTTGAAGAAGAATGATAGGGTTTACTCATTGGCCTCTTTCTCAAATCTCTAGCCTTGAAATCAGGTTTTCTCTTTTCTTTGCCAAGTTCCTTGGCTTTGCAAGCTCTGTCAACTAACACAAAAAATTCTTTCAATTCTAAAATCCCGACTAGAATTTTAATGTCTCCATTCAACCCGTCTTCAAATTGCTTACACATAATTGCCTCAGTGGACACACATTCTCGAGCATATTTACTGAGTCTCACAAATTCTCTTTCGTACTCGGTCACAGACATACGACCCTATTTCAACTCTAGAAATTCTTTGCATTTTTGGTCGATAAATTGCTGACTTATGTATTTTTTCTAAACTCGATTTGAAGGAATTCCCACGTGACTCTTTCTCTCGGCACTACAGATATCAATGTGTTCCACCATTGATATGCAATATCGTTTAGAAGTGATTCAATGCATTTAACACACTCTGCTGGCGTATAAGATAATTCATCAAATAATCAAATTGTATTCTCAAGCCAAAACTTGACTCTCTAAGGATTATCATCAACGGTAGCTCTAAATTTTTCAGCCTCATATTTTCAAACTCTAAATTCTTCAGCCCCATATTTTCAAATTTTATCCACCGGCGGCTTACTCAATCGTAAAGGTTCCAAACCTTGAGGAGCTACGGGGACCGATTGGGGAATAGGTGGGGGTGGAGTGTAACACCCTATACCCATGACCGACGTCGGGATAGGATACGAGGCATTACTGTACTTAACCTTACTTGAACATGCATTATGGGGCTATAAAATTTTGTTCCATCTTAAAACTTTTCCTTCATAATCATAACATAAATATCTTGGGCCTACGAGGCCTTAAACTTACTTCGGGAAGATTCTGGAGTTTAATCGAAAACTTTTACTCTTTTTGAAAATTTTTGCCTAGACAGGCCCATGCCGTGTTGTCTAATGGACACGCCCAGGTGCCCCTGAGACATGCCCGTATTCTTCACCCGTGGTCGACACTGACTTATTTCACACGGCCGAGCACACGCCCATGACTATAACCCGTGTCCTTCACACGGCCTAGACACTCCCGTGTCTCCTACCCGTAAAGCCCTCTATTTATGACATCATCAATCCCTAATTAGAAAACGGCCAAGACACATGGCCGTGTCCTGGCCCTGTGTGACCAATAGTATTCTTGCAAATTAGTGCAGGGACACACGGCCTAGACACAAGCCCGTGTGTCTGCCCGTATGGACACTTAGAGGCTATTTTCGAAGCCGATTGCCACCCTAAACATGATCTCACTTATACCAACTCAAGCAATACATAATGTAGCATTCTTGAACTATGAATAATTCCTAAAACATCACTAATAGAATTCATAAAAACTCATCATCATTAATATATAAAACTTAACAAATATTGGCCAATCTCTTTGGCCATATATAAATATTGGCCAACCCTTTGGCTTCCAATATGATATAACTCAAAATGACATAATCCCTACACATGCCATGCTTAAAATAAAACAACATGGCTATACCAAAATAATGATTGATAGTGTGATCCGAGCTCCGACGTCTTTGGTCCCCGAGCTAGCTTGGCGATACTACAAGGAAGAAAGAAAAGAGAGGAGTAAGCATATAGCTTAGTAAGTTTGCATGAATGTAACACCCCAAACTCGGTCTAGAAGATATGGCCGGATCTAGTAGGTCAGATCAAAGTGTTATTTGAAAACTACGCGTTCATTGAAAACCCTTCTTCAGTGTAAAACTTCCAACCGTTTAAAAACCCCGATTTTCATTGCTTATTAAAAAAAAAGATTTGCTCAAAGTCATTCCCTTGCAAAAAATTCATTATCTTGAAAACCTTGTCTGTTGCAAAAGTCTAACTTAAACAGTTGTAGAAACGTGATATTTTGAAAACAGGAGTTATTGTTTTAAAACCCGTGTTTAAAAGACTAGCAGTTTGTAATTAAAAGAAATACCAATTAAAAGTTAAAAGAAAACCCAATGGACTCATTACAAAAATTATTAACCCATTTAATTTAAAAAATACTAAATTAAACTAAAATAGCTAAGTTTAGTCTTTAAACCATATCCGACGTGTGGCCACCTCTGAGTCCTCCGCAGCTCCAAATCCTCTAAGGCTGGGGATTACCTGCACTGTTAAAAGAAAGGGATGAGTTACAAGAACTTAGTGTGTAATCCCCTATTACGGTCATAGTCTGGGCCTCATCCCTGTTCGATAACAGTCAGGGCCTAAGCCCTATTCGGTAACAATCTGGGCATAAGCCCTATATTATATCAATGCAAAACATATGTAACCCAACCCAATCCAACCAAACTCTCCAATTGCACTGTAACATCCCGAAATTAGTTTGGCACCTCATAGCGACTTGTCCCTCGTGGTTAATTCCACCGTGGGTTGGCCCCACTTTTGAGATATGGGATCGCCGCGCTGATTTGGTATCACACGATGGGTTGGCCCCATCACTTGATTTGTGACTTCGGTCACCAGTGTTTTGGTAACACAATTGTGTCTTTGGACACCGTGGTTTGGCACCACCAAAGGGTTTGGTACCACACGGGTAGAAAAGGAGTTATGGATGGCTAGGTTGGGTGCATTATGCATATGTATTGCTTTGTTATAAATTGTGTAAGTATGTGGCATTTACTCGGGAGAGGGAATATGCATCGAGTCTTGGCGACTCACCTTCTCCCTTATATTTTCAGTGATTCGTGAGATCGGAAATGGAGTCGATGAACTCGAGGAGGCCATGCAATAAATTTGGGTTCTACGTGAACTTTGGTTTGAGAACTTTAATTTATTTAAATTTGGTTTTATATTTATTTAAGTTGTAATAAGGCCTCTTAAATTATGATTTTGGATTATATTTATGCTTTGAATATGTTTAAAATATGGTTTATAAATTTCTTGATTATGAGCATAAATTGAGCACAAAGTTTTCTAAACTACACAACGCGATGAGTTTTAAAAGCGTTACCATCTGCAACATAAATCATTTGATAATTTTAACAACTTGAGTATTTTCGATAATTTAAACGATTTTCAAATATTAAGTTTCTACATTCAAATGCAAATGGTTTTCAAAGTATTAAATTTGAGTTTTCTTAAAATGATATAAACGCTTTCTAACCTATGATTTATTCATTTATTTTAAAGTTTTACGAATTTCAAAGTAAATTATTAGTTTTAACTTATTATACACTTGATTTCTACAAATATAGAATTTCAAAGGGTTTTTCACAAAATTTAATCGTTAACTCATTTTTCTTCAAAATATTTTCCTCAAGGATATACCGTATTCTTTAGTGGCGTATTGACCGGTTTGGGTTGTTACAAATTGGTATCGAGCCTAGGTTTCAAAAACTCTACTGCAGGGTTATGGGGTTCAAAAAGTTTGTTTGAAAATACATGTTGTTTGGAAGTATTGCACCTTGAGTCTCCGCACCCAAACTGTAAGTTCCTTATTTTATGTTTGTTAAGACAATGTTATGACTGTATTTTTGGTATTTATTTTGTGTGTCTGGTTTGGATATAGAAATTGTATGTATAAATGTCGATTTGCTTTTGTGTTTAGTTATCTAGTTATGAGAAAGAAGTTTTGAGATTTGGTTTATTAGTGTTATTAGATCGAGTCTTGTGCAAAGTGAGCGTAGTGTGGTAGGTTAGGAAGTGTGATCTGTTAGTTAGTTGGAAATTTCGAGGACGAAATTTCTTTAAGGAGGGTAGATTTGTAACATCCTCAAATTAGGCCTAGTAGGATTGAGCCCAATGGGCCTTAGGCGAGTAGCGCTTAAAATTTTTGGAGAATAGGAGATCGACTTAAGTGCAAGTTGGACCTTTTAGATAAGTGATTTTGAAGGTTAGGGGCTTCTATGAAGTCCCGGATCAAATATTAGCTTTGGGAAAATTTTGGTTTTAGGTGAAAAAACCTTGGAGGTTGGCGGGTAGGCCTTAAGAATAAAATGTGGAGGAAAATGACACAAGTGGAGTGTGTAGTGTAGTGGCAAAGGACACCACAAGGAAGGAAGGAGGTCCAAGGTTCTAGTTGTAGCGCTTGCATTCCTTTTAGATTATTTTTATTAAATGAATTTAGACCTTGGCCATAGGGTTATATTTAATTGCATGGTTTGAGGCACAAAGAGCTAGTTGGTAAAGTGGCTAGCGAGGTGGATTATGTTATAAGGAGCCCGGTTCAATCTCATGAGAAGCAAGGAGTATTTATTTTATGAGTGGATTAAGAGTTTCAGTTGAATTTAAACTCTCGACGTGGGATCCCAGGAAAGATCCACATCGGTGAAAGATACAAGGAATGAAGGTGAAGAGCTAGCTATATAAAGAGCATGCCAGAGAAGGGTTAACATACCTTGGTGGGCGTTGAGCATGAGGAGTGGTCGCAGCATGCTGTTTAGCACCGTAGTCCTATCGTGTGTAACTCTCTCTACTAGTTGTAGAGCGTGCCAAGTGCTTCCACGGCAATAGTAGCACACGAGCGTGTGAGCGCAGTGTAGGCTTCAACGCGATAGTTGAGGCCATCAATAGTATTCTTGTGGGTTGGGGTCAATGCTGATGGGTCGGTGGGCCCAATGGGCCCAATGGCCCAAAATGGAATAAATTGTATGATGATATAGTATATAGTGAACTAGACTAGGTGGAACTTATATACGGATAGATTTGTGTTAGGTGGGCCACACGAGCGGGGGCTCGAATGGCCGAAATCGAGTTTTAGGCCCAACAATTCTTCGAAAATGGTAGTTGAGTCGCTCAAGCGACATCGCACCTTTAGAAAGGCCATTCCATGTACAAAATTACTAAAATACCCTTGGTGGGTAAATTACTAAAATACCCTGGTGGGTAAATTACTGGTAGGTAAATTACAAAATACCCTTGGTAGGTAGATTACGAAAATACCTTTGGTGGGTAAGTTACTTAAAATACCCTTGGTGGGTAAATTACTTAAAATACCCTTGGTGGGTAAATTACAAAATACCCTTGGTGGGTAAATTACAAAAATACCCTTGGTGGGTAAATTACAAAATACCCTTGGTGGGTAAATTACGAAAATACCCTTGGTGGGTAAATTATGAAAATACCCTTGGTAGGTAAATTACCCCTTGGTAGGTAAAATTATCATTATACCCTTAGAGGTTGGTTAACCTGATTATTTTGTATATTATTATTCGATTATGATGGTAATTGCATACGTTATTTGATATATGTCTAGCATACATAACATAACGTATACACGGTCATATTGCATGGGTATGATGAGAGGAGGGAAGATTGATATTCGTGTCGATTTTAACACGTTGTTTTGGTAACACATTGTGACTACTACACCGAGGTTTGGTACCTCCAGAGGTTTGGCACCTCATAGCCCTCGTCCCCGTGGCTTAGCACCACCGTGGGTTGGCCCCACTTTGAGATACTGGATTGACGCGGTGATTTGGTATCACACGGGGTTGGCCCCATCATTCGATTTGTGTCTTACACCAAAGGTTTGGAACCACCAAGTGATTTGGTATCACATTCGTGTCTTGGACACCGAGGTTTGGCACCTCATAGCGACTTGTCCCTCGTGGTTAATTCCACCGTGGGTTGGCCCCACTTTGAGATATGGGATCGTCTCGCCGTGATTTGGTATCACACGATGGGTTGGCCCCATCACTTGATTTGTGACTTGGTCACCAAAGTGTTTTGGTAACACAATTGTGTCTTTGGACACCAAGGGTTTGGCACCACCAAGGGTTTGGTACCACACGGGTAGAAAAGGAGTTATGGATGGCTAGGTTGGGTGCATTATGCATATGTATTGCTTTGTTATAAATTGTGTAAGTATGTGGCATTTACTCTGGAGAGGAATATGCATCGAGTTTGGCGACTCACCTTCTCCCTTATATTTTCAGTGATTCGTGAGATCGCTGAAATGGAGCCGGATGAACTCGAGGAGGCCATGCAATAAATTTGGGTTCTACGTGAACTTTGGTTTGAGAACTTTAATTTATTTAAATTTGGTTTTATATTTATTTAAGTTGTAATAAGGCCTCTTAAATTATGATTTTGGATTATATTTATGCTTTGAATATGTTTAAAATATGGTTTATAAATTTCTTGATTATGAGCATAAATTGAGCACAAAGTTTTCTAAACTACACAACGCGATGGTTTTAAAACGTTACCATCTGTAACATAAATCATTTGATAATTTTAACAACTTGAGTATTTTCGATAATTTAAACGATTTTCAAATATTAAGTTTCTACATTCAAATGCAAATGGTTTTCAAAGTATTAAATTTGAGTTTTCTTAAAATGATATAAACGTTTTCTAACCTATGATTTATTCATTTATTTTAAAGTTTTACGTAATTTCAAAGTAAATTATTAGTTTTAACTTATTATACACTTGATTTCTACAAATATAGAATTTCAAAGGGTTTTTCACAAAAATTTAATCGTTAACTCATTTTTCTTCAAAATATTTTCCTCAGTGACATACCAGATTCGGTCGTGGCGTATTGACCGGGTTTGGGTTGTTACAGTACCAACCATCTATCCATGTGGGAACCAAGTCAACCCACCCAACCAACTATCCAATAATGCAGCCAAGCTGCTAATTACAGTAATCATGGCTGAGCCACTAGAATCAGAATACGTGGTGATGCCACTATAACGGTACTTCCTCCAATTAGAAAATCCCAACCTTATGCAATATGTTATGTATGCAGTGTATCACAATCATATACAATTATATAAATATCACATAAACACCATTTAAACTACCACTAAGGGTATAACGGTTATTTTACCATTTAGGGGTAAAACGGTAATTTCACCCCTCGAGGGTATTTCGATAATTTACCTATCAAGGGTATTTCAATAATTTACCCCTATAATGGCCTTTTCGAAGGCCTACTATCGCCTCGAGCGACATGGATACCCTCTTTGATCAAAATAGAGCATATGGGCCAAAGCCTAATTTTTGACCCAAGTGGGCCCACACACTCGTGTGGCCCATTTGGCCCATTTTTGGTTACGATTCTGTGAACCTCGCGGTGACATCTATTATCCGGAACTTACCATGGATCTTGCCCCTGTGGGCCTATTAGCCTATTAGGCCCACTCGGCCCACTTCGGCTCAACAAAGCCCATTACAGCTTTAGTCCCTTGAAAGAGTTCGTGACACTCCCAACAGTTTATCGCCAACTTCTTGTGGCTCGATTTATCTCAATGAGCGCTCGTACGTTCGAGTGATCCCAGATGCCGATATTTTAGCTTTTCGGTATTTCAGCTCTTAGTTGATTCACAGAACATCCATTAACAAAATAAATAGAGGTGTGAGATTACTCACCTTATCATGTAGAGTACTAAATAATCACAAGTGCCTTAACCTCCACTAGAATGATCAACTGTGATTTGCCTAGTTAAACCAAAGTTTGATGTCGACGCCCTTTCGAATCCAAGTAGAAAGTCCCGAACCGCTGACACCCTACGCCACTTAATCTTGAGAGTGGAGGCTATGTGCACAGTCTCGGTTGGCACCTTTCCTGCCCCCTATGGCTAGAATCTCCTTTGCTCATCAAGAACACGATCTTATAGAACCGAAGTCAACACGAATGCTTAAATCTCAACCACAAAGTAACCAATCACCCTAACAGGAAGCAATGGGATAATGATGCGATTGGGCCTAGGCCTATTCTCGGCCCAAATGGACCCACACACTTGTGTGGCCCATTTAGCCCAAATCTAGCCACAGATATGAGATTCACATAGTCCAATATAATATCTACTACATAATCATACACTTTATTCATATGGGCCCACGAGCCCATTGAGCCTATATGGCCCCTTTTGACCTATCAGGCCCAAATAGCCTAAACCCACAAGAACACTCATGATAGCCTCAACTATCGCGTCGAAGCTCCCACACGTGCACTCGCACGCTTGTGTGGCTACCATCGTCGTGTGACCGGTATTTCGATATTTGCCGCTCTACAGCTAGAGTAGTGCGAAATACACACCTGATAGGAATTTGGAGTTAATTCGCACTCCGAACATTCCTATGCCCAAACGCCAACCAAGGTGTTCTTACTCTCAGCTTCTCACCTTCCCTCATGCTAGCTTTCTGATGTGGGATCCCTCCTTCAGCAGAGTTTAATTCCATCACAACCACCTGTCGTCCCAACTTAGCAAAATAAATATCCCTTTTTGCTTGCAATGGGATTCGAACCCTTGCCCTCTCCTATGCTCCAGACACTACATGCCACCACAACACAAGATCCTTTTGTGATTTAAAACATGCGCAACTAAATATAAGCCTATGGGCCAAAGTCTAAGTTCATTTAAAAAGAAATCAAAATGAATTTCAAGCTCCAAGACTTGAACCTTGGACCCCTTGCTTCCTCTATGGCGTCACTTCCTTGTCTCCCATGTGGTGCCATTTGCCACTAGACCACAACTCTTTTTGTGTCATTTTTCTCCACATTTTATTTTTAAAGCCAACTTACTAAGTCCTAGGGTTTTATTCACCTAAAACCAAAATTTTCCTAAAGCCCAGGTTTGACCCAGGACTTTATGGATGCCCCCTAACCTTCCAAAATCACTCACCTAATAGGTCCAACTTGCATTAGTGCCATTCTCTTATTCTCAAAAATTTTAAATGCTCCCTTACCCAAGGCCCAATAGGCCTAATTCTACTAGGCCCAAAAATTGAGGCGTTACATTTCTACCCTCCTTAAAGAAATTTTGTCCTCGAAATTTCCAACTATATGAACAGTCGCACATCCTAACCTACCACACTATGCTCACGCTGCGCACTCTGATCTTAATAACACTAATACACTTTTAACTTAATCTTGAAACCTCTTACACACAGCCAAACATCTAACCATAGAAGCAAATCGATATTTATCACACATACATACAATTTCTATATTCGAACATCACATCCAAACAAAACACACACAAAATAAATACCAAAAATACAGTCCAATATTTCTAACTTCACTGTATTTCAATTTCCAAACAGACAAAAGTATTCAGAAAACTTATGGATTCGGCGTCGGAGACTCGGTGTACCACACTTTTAGAAAAACGGTCAATACAACATTTCAAAACTTCAATTTTGAAAATCCAATCCACATTCGAGTTTTGCAACTTGACTCTGATACCATTAAATGTAACACCCCAAACCTAGCCTAGAAGTTATGGTTAGATCTAGTGTGTCACATCAAAGTGTTATTTGAAAACTACGCGTTCATTGAAAACCCTTCTTCAGTGTAAAACTTTCAACCGTTTAAAAACCCCAATTTTCATTGCTTATTAATAAAACAAGATTTGCTCAAAGTCATTCCCTTGCAAAAATTTTATTATCTTAAAAACCTTGTTTGTTGCGGAAGTCTGACTTAAACAGTTGCGAAAAAGTGATATTTTGAAAACAGGAGTTATTTTTTTTAAAACTCGTGTTTAAAAACTAGCACTTTGTAATTAAAAGAAATACCAATTAAAAGTTAAAAGAAAACCCAATGGCCTTATTACAAAAAATTATTAACCCATTTAATGTTTAAATAGTACTAAATTAAACTAAAATCGCTAAGTTTAGTTTTTAAACCATATCCGACGTGTGGCCACCTTCGAGTCCTCCATAGCTTTAAATCCTCTAAGGCTGGGGATTACCTGCATGGTTAAAAGAAAGGGGTGAGTTATGAGAACTCACTGTGTAATCCCCTATTACAGTCATAGTTAGGGTCGAAGACATGTTCGATAACGGTCTGGGCCTAAGCCCTATTTAGTAACAATCTGGGCCTAAGCCTTATATCATATCAATGCAATGCACATGTAACCCAACCCAATCCAACCAAACTCTCCACCTGTACCAACCATCTATCCATGTGGGGACCAAGTCGACCCATCCAACCAACTATCCAATGATGCAGCCAAGCTGCTAATAACGGTAATCGTGGCTGAGCCACTAGAATCGGAATACGTGGTGATGCCATTATAACGGTACTTCCTCCAATTAGAAAATCCCAACCCTATGTAATATGTTATGTATGCAGTGTATCACAATCATATACAATTATATAAATATCACATAAACATCATTTAAACTACCACTTAGGGTATAACGGTTATTTTACCATTTAGGGGTAAAACGGTAATTTCACCCCTCGGGGGTATTTTGGTAATTTACCCATAAGGGTATTTCGATAATTTACCCCTATAATGGAATTTTCGAAGGCCTACTATCGCCTCGAGTGACACAGATACCCTCTTTGATCAAAACAGAGCATATGGGCCAAAGCTTAATTTTCGACCCAAGTGGGCCCACACATTCGTGTGGCCCATTTGGCCCATTTTCGGTTATGATTTTGCAAACCTCGCAGCCACATCTATTATCTGGCACTTACCATGGATTTTGGCCCTATGGGCTCATTAGCCCATTGGGCCCACTCGGCCCACTTCGGTTCAACAAAGCCCATTATAGCCTCAGTCCTTCGAGAGAGTTCGTGACACTCCCAACAGTTTATCGCCAACTTTTTGTGGCTCGTTTTATCTCAATGAGCGCTCGCACGCTCAAGTGATCCCAAATGTTGATATTTCAGCTTTTCAGTATTTCGACTTTTAGTCGATTAATAGAACATCGCATTAACAGAATAAATAGAGGTGTGAGATTACACACCTTATCACATAGAGTACTAAATAATCATAAGCGCCTTCATCTTCACTAGAACGATCAACTGATATTTGCGTAGTTAAACCAAAGTTTGATGCCGACGCCATTCCGCATCACAGCGAAAAGTCCCGAACTGCTGACACCCTACACTGCTTAAATTTGGGAGTGGAGGCTATGTACACAGTCTCGGTTGGCACCTTTGCCGCCCCTTATGGCTAGAATCCCCTTTGCTCATCAAGAACACGATTTTATAGAACTAGAGTAAACATGAATGCTTAAATCACAACCACAAAGTAACCAATCACCCTAACAGGAAGTAACGAGATAACGATGCGATTGGGCCTAGAGCCCATTTTAGGCCCAAATGGGCCCACACACTCGTGTGGCCCATTTAGCCCAAATCTAGTCACAAATAGTAGATTCACATAGTCCAATATAATATCTATTACACAATCATACAATTTATTCATATGGGCCCATGGGCCCATTGGGCCCAATTAGCCTAAACCCATAAGAACACTCATGATGGCCTCAACTATCGCGTCAAAGCTCCCACACATGCGCTTGCACGGTCGTGTGGCTACCATCGTCGTGTGACCGATATTTTGGCATTTACCGGTCTACAGCTAAAATAGTGCGAAATACACACCTGATAGGAATCTGGAGTTAATTCGTGCTCCGAACACTCCTATGCCCAAATGCCAACCAAGGTGTCATTACTCTCCTTATAGATTGCTCTATTTAAAGCTTGCTTCTCACCTTCCCTCATGCTAGCTTTCCAATGTGGGGTCCCTCCTTCAGCAAAGTTTAATTCCATCACAACCACCTGTCACCCCAACTTAGCAAAATAATTATCCCTTTTTGCTTGCAATGGGATTTGAACCCTTGCCCTCTCCTATGCTCCAGACGCTACATGCCACCACAACACAAGCTCCTTTTGTGACTTAAAACATGTGCAACTAAATATAAGCCTATGAGCTAAAGTCTAAGTTCATTTAAAAAGAAATCAAAATGAATTTCAAGCGCCAAGACTTGAACCTTGGACCCCTTGCTTCCTCTATGGCGTCACTTCCTTGTCTCCCATGTGGCGCCATTTGCCACTAGGCCACAACTCCTTTTGTGTCATTTTTCTCCACATTTTATTCTTAAAGCCTACTTATTAAGTCCTAGGGTTTTATTCACCTAAAACCAAAATTTTCCTAAAGCCCAGGTTTGAACCCGAGACTTCATGGAAGCCCTCTAACCTTCCAAAATCACTCACCTAATAGGTCCAACTTGCATTAGTGCTATTCTCTTGTTCTCAAAAATTTTTAAACGCTCCCCTGCCCAAGGCCCAATAGGCCCAATTCTACTAGGCCCAAAAATTCAGGGCACTACAATGAAATTCATATAACAACATAATGTTCATAATATACTCATCCATCATGAACAAGAACAACATAAATCTCAAGTGCTTGAACTTATTTACTCATACTTACTCTTACTCATCACATTTTACATAATAATTTGATGCTTTTATTTTTAATCATGGTACCTGTATCACTTAGTCACATAGATTAGTACTTTCGCTAATGTAAACATGAACTCGTCTCATCAACTTTCTGAAATTAAATAAACTCTTTATCAACCTTGAATAACTTAGTTTATTACTATCTTTACTTGCTTAGCTTTCTTATTACCTCTTTCGTACATGGCTCTTTTGCCCGTTCAATTACTTGAAATATCAAAGGATACTCAATCTCATCAAACATTTCTCTCAATGCCAATGTCGTATCCTAGATGTGGTCTTACATGGAATTGCCTCACGATGCCAATGCCATATACCATATATGGTCTAACATTGAATCTCTAAACTTGATGTCGAAGCCATGTCCCAGACATAGTCTTACACGGACCTTGCTTATATGGTGTCGATGATATGTTCCAGACATGGTCTTACACGAGACCTTCCTTAAATGGTGTCGATGCCATTATCCCAGATATGCTCTTACACGAGACCTTTTATTCGATGCTGATGCCATGTCCCAGACATGGTCTTACATAGGATCTACGTTCGGTGCTGATGCCGTATCCCAGATATGGTCTTACACGAGACCTACATTCCTTGGGTGTCGATGCCATATCCCAGATATGGTCTTACATAGGCTTTCCTTATCTCATGCTGTGACACAGGCATCCTCGTTATTCCAAATCTTCAACCGGGACTTTCACTTACTTGTTCTCACTATTTTTTTTCCTTATTAGACATTATTAATCAACTTCATGGAAATATTGTACATTATACAACATAGCAAGTAATTTGATCATAAAAGCATATGTAACCATGAGTTCATAGAAACTTACCTCGGTACTCCAAAATATGTGTTGATGTGCAATTTAGTCCACCACTTTGTTCTTGCCTCGATTTCGGTTCAGGCTTTGTGTTTCTTGATCTATAATAATAATTTAACTTGTTTAATACTTACATTGACTAAATTTACTCATTTTCATACTTTAGAAAATTTTACATTTTTGCCTCTAAACTTTATCATAATTACACTTTTGCCTCTAGGCTCGTAAAATGATTTTTATTCAACTTTCTTGCATTTCAAGCCTAACCAAATCATATTCTCAACTATAACAACATTTAATTTCCACTATTTCACTCATGTATGACCATTTCTATAACTTTTACAATTTGGTCCTTTTATGCATTTTCCATGAAAATCACTTGGAAAAAGATGTTTATCATACATCAAACTTTCATATTCTTACATAAAACATCAAAATACATGCATGTCATACATGGGTAGATTTTTTAACATAATCCCTAGCTCAAAATATAGCTAGAAATAGCTAAATCAAGCTACGAGGATCTAAAAAATACAAAGAACATTAAAAACAAGGCTAGGATACACTTGCTATCAAGCTTGGAAGATGAAGAAACCCTAGCTATGTTGCCCTTGAAATTTTCGGCTAGCATGGAGAAGATGAACACTAATTTTGACTTCTTTTCCCTTTTAATTCTTTAATTTACCAAATGAAAAAAAATGCCCTTAATGATTATTTTTTGAGATTTTTCCTTCCTATTGCCATTTTTGTCCATCTCAACATATAATGGTTTAATTTCTAAATAAGGACCTCTAATAATTTTTATAATTCTATTTCATACTTAAACTTTCTAGAATCTCATATTTTCTAATCCTTTCAATTTAGTCCTAATGGACAATTTATTCACTAATTAATAAAATTCCTTCATGAATTTTTCACACAATCATACAAATACCTCATAGGCCTTATAAAATCATTTAAACACATTTTTCTTCTTTGGATTGTGGTCTCACACCACTATTCCAACTAGGCCCTAAGTCGGGGTATTACATGGAGGTTGCTAAGTAGTCGAATTAATTTAGACAAACTCAGTGAACCATTCGTTCATCATTTGGAAGAAGGCTTCCTTGGCCTCTCCTCCCTGACTACCAGACACATGTCTAGATTTAAACAGTGTTGCTCTATGTACAGAGGATGGAGAATTACTTTCAACATCGTCAGCCAATGCTCGATTGGGATCCATAGTTATATGAAAACATGATTTAAAACTGTCAGGGGATATTACACTATCACAGGCTATATGTGGCATGTATAGCTAGACTCACGTGTAACACCTCTAACCCATATCCATCGTCGGAATAGGTTTACGAAGATTTACCTGACTAATCTCATAAACAAATGTACAATTCAAATTAAAATTTTCATATCACTTAAAAAACCATACAAATACAATCATATAGTCCCTACTATGAGCCTTCGAGGCCAAAAACAAACATTACAAGTGGTTAAGGACTAAACCGATAACTCAGGAATTTTTTTAAAAATATAGAAAAATTTTCAAAATACAGGGGCACACGCCCGTGTGAAACACATGACCAAAGACATGCTCGTGTCGCAGACTGTGTGGACATTCGAAATGGGACCACATGGCCGTGTAACTCTTTAACTTGGGTTACACGACCAACCACATGCCCATGTGACTAGCATGTGTACCTTCAAAATGGCCTCACACGCCCGTGTGTGGTGTGTTGGCCCTATGGGCATACTGACTTGGGTTCTAAATAAACACCAGAGGACACATGGTCGTGTCACCTGATTGTGTGTCACACACAGCTGAAACACATGCTCGTGTCTCTGCCGTGTGGACAAAAATTAGGCTATTTACCAAGCCATCATTCTCAAGCAAACTTGCATTCACCTACATAAATCAAATGGAATATAACACAGCATAAATAGGCATTCAAACCAATCTCAACTAAGCCTAATTCATGCTAATTCCTTACCATCAACCACAAGACACACAAGTATCACAATAAGCCATTCAATTCATACCAATTTCACTTTCACAAATCACCTGAATGGTCACTTTCAATTATACACTATTTTCCCTAAAACCACAAGCATATCAATCTCAAATTTTAACCATTTGATACTCAAGCTACCAATCCACAAACCACTATTCACATGGAAATTTTAAACCATACCACAAAAAGGCATTTTCACATAAATATATACATACCCAAATATACCAAAATAAGCCAAATCACATGGCTATACACCAAACCAAAACATACTTCATTTACTAGCCAAATCAATTAGCTAAATCCATCATAAACATATAACCATATTAACTAAAACTCCTACACATGCCACATAACCAAATACATAAATTAAAAAGTACCAAAATGATAGCTTGATAGTGTGATTAGATCTCTGACGACTCCCAAATCCGAGCAAGCTTCGGTATTCACTATAAAACACGAATGTAACAACTCGATTTTAGGGCTAGTCAGAACAGTGTTTTTGAGACCACTAAACCGAGGTTGAGGAAAATTATTTTGATGTTATTCTATGTGTTATGGTATTAATATATGGCTAAGTGAAAATTTTGGTGCTTTAATTTGAGCGATAGCATGTTTAATTGTGAAAAAGGACTAAATTGCATAAAGTACGAAAGTTCTATTTTTCAAGGTAGTGGTGTCCAATAGCCATAGATTACTAAATTTGAGGTCCTTAAAGAGTAATTAGGCCTTAGAGAATGTGTTGGCTGGCCATAGATAGCAAAGGGGATGAGCATTCATTGTAGTCAAAATTGGGTGAAATTAGGTGAGAAAAGATGAATAAAATATGGTAAAAAGAAAAGCTATCATCTTTCACTATTCACTCTTCATATCCACCAAAAATTTGAAGCTTAGAAGGGTTTTGAATGCTTTAAAGTGATTTTCATAGTGTTATTTGATAATTTTTGCACTTTTGGAGTCCTCAAAGCTTAAGCGAGCTAATGAGGGGAAAAATTTGTGATATGGTTGAAAGCCTAAGGACTTTGCATGAGAGTATTTATGTTTTTATCTGAGTTTTTAGGGAAGAAAATTAATTTTAGGGGATGAGAAACAACTTTTGTGAAAGGTGTTAGCATAAAAACACCTAATTAGGACTTGAATGCAAAGATTGAATTTGTGTCATAAATGCATGAAATAAATGAAATTAAGAGTAGTTTTAAGAGAAATAAATGTTCAGCTAGGTTTTTTTAATGAGAAAATGTGTTGAAAAATGATTTAAGAGCCTAGGGCAAAATCATAATTTTGCCAAAGTGTAAAGGCAAAATGGTCATTTTTGCCTAAGTATAAATTTTGATGCATTATGATCATAAGATGTTTTAAATGAGTGAATTTTGTTGTTATAGACCAAGAAAAGCGTGGAATCAACCTTGACCAAGGAAAAGGCAAGGTTACAAAATAGATCGTCAATTAACGTGTTTTTGTACCGAGGTAAGTTTATGTGTAAACGATGCATTTTATATACACATTGTTGTTACTAATTGGTGCATGGTATGATTGGGAACATGTATGATTCAAGTGGATTGAATTTGGTAATTATTGAATAATTTTTGTATGAATAACGAAATAGAGATGTAAATGTGAAATGACAATCCACCTTATTACTTAACTACGATGGGCTGTGTGCGTTACGATCATTTATATTATCATTTGGTGGGCTAAGTACGATACCACCATAATTATCCCTTTGGTGGGCTATGTGCGATACCACCTTTTTAAAGTTTGATGGTGGGCTAAGTGTGAAACCACCAAGTAATTGATATTAATAATGGTTTATTGAGAAATCATGATGTGTTGTATCGTGTGACTTTGTGGTGTTAAGTGTAGGGATGTATGTTAATGTATGTAAGGATTAAGCTTGTGATATGGTTAGAATGTGGTAAGGGAGAAAATGAGTAAGCATGATTATGAATGTGGATTGTTCTTATTTAGTATGTAATGCTATTTATTGTTTAGCACATACTATGATGTTATTTGTTTACATGTAAACTTACTAAGCTTAAAGCTTACTCCCCTTTTTATTTTCCCTTATTTTATAGAGTCAAAGAGCCGGATCGGGATACGAGGATAATTGGAAGATCACCCACACTATCGGCTTCTCTCGGTGTATCTAGACTTAGTGTTTTGAGTATGGCATGTATAGGGGCTAGACTAGATAATTTGTTTTATTATTTTGTTCAAGAGTGTGTTGGCCCCTTTAAAGATGAATTCTTTTGTATGTAGCCATTGTTGATGGCTCATTTTTATATATGAAAAGATGAAGTTATTCATGGAGGTGTATTGCAAAAATTTAGTTGTTTAGTGATTTGGATGGATGAATTTATGTTATATGAGTTAGGGTGGAGAAAATAGCTTGGAAAATAACTTGTTCTTGTCCACACGGGTAAGCACACGGGCGTGTGTCTAGGCCGTGTGTGACACATGGTCAGTCCTATGGGTGTGTGACCAGGCTGTGTGTCCCCTGCAAGTTAGTTTTTCCAAGTCAGTAAGCTTTGTAATAAGCGCACGGGTAGAGACACGGCCGTGTGTCTCAGACATGTGAAAGGCACGGCCATGGACATGGGCGTGTCCCAGGCTGTGTGAAGTCTACACCTTGAATTTGGAATTTAAACCGTCACACAGTTGAAGTACACGGAGTACGACAGGCAGTGTGGATTAAGTCAGAGGCGACCACGGGCTATCCATGTGGGCGTGTGCTAGGCCGTGTGATACAAGTCAGTGTCGACCATAGGTGTCGAACACGGTGTGTGAGATGGCACATAGGCGTGTCATTCCCTCCACACGGGCGTGTGGCCCTTGTTCAAGTAAAATTTTCCTAAGTGTGTAAAAGTTTTCGATTAATTCCCGAAACCTTCCGAAAGCCTGTTTAGGGCCTCATAGGCCCATTACAAAGATATTAGAGGTGTGTATGGAAAAGTTTTAGTTTGGAATGGAATTTGATAGCCCAAAATTGGATGACCATGCGAATTAAGTTTGGTAATGCCTCGTATCTGATTCCTGCAGGATACGGTAAGAGGTGTTACAATGAAAAAGTAAACAGAGTAAGCTGTAAAGCTTCGTAAGCTCGTATGGTTAATAAGGAAAACTCACCAATCATTCACCATTCAAGTAATATAACATAATATACTACAAAACCATTTAATGACTAGGTTAATAAATATATATTCATTCACATAATGATCATGAAGTCACAATTTCATGGATTCAATAATCATATGAATTTCCGTACATACCTGTACTAATACGTAACTATCTCTCACCATTTCATATCTTTGAGATAGTCATTGAACCATTTGGAATAATATCGGATACTTGGGAATCTCTCACCCTAAGTGCCAATACATAGTGTAACACCCTTTACCCATATTCAACGTCCAAATAGGGTACGAGGCATTACCGGACTTACATCGCAAGTAAACATATGAATTGAGTTATAAATTTGCGTCCAAATTAAAACCATTCATAATCAACCATAAAGTCCCTAATACAAGCCTACGAGGCCTAATACATGCTTTGGTAGTGGTTCGTGATTAAACTAAGAACACAGGGAATTCTTATAAAACTTAGAAAATTTTTGTTACAAACAGGGGTTACATGCCCTTGTGGGTAGGCTGTGTGGACACACACGTCCGTGTCCCTAACCCGTGTAATTCTCTGACTTGTAACTCATGAACAAGTTGGAGTCACATGGCCAAGTCACATGCCCGTGTGGTAGGTTGTGGGGAAATTTAATTTTCACAAAAATAGGAGTAGACTTCACACGACTAGGGCACAAGCCTGTGTTCTAGGCTGTGCCGTCCACACGGCTGAGACACAAGCTTGTGCCTCTGCCCATGTGCTAAAATCTGAGCATTCTGTTTCTCAAAATTAAGGTGCAAGGGACACACGACCAAAACACATGCCCATGTGACAGACACACATCCGTGTGTCTACCTGTGTGGAAAAAATAAGGCTATTTACCAAGCCATTTGCCACCCTTATTTGCACACACTTGTACACAATTTAAATGAAATAATCCATAGCACAAACAAGCAATCAATACCATCCTAACTAAGGCCTAAAGATTTCATTTAAAAGCCAACATCTATCATGCTTAAAACATCATACTTTGTCAAACTCAAACATACCACAAACACATCTACCAGCATTCAATATGATTACTTTCAGTATGTATAGTCTATCCCAATTTCACTAACTTACCATCAAGCCAATTCTCCCTATTTAACACCTAAGTTATTAAGCCACAATCATTCATCCACCAATCAAATAAAAGGCATATCACAAATAACATTAGCCCATGCATAACTCACATCCAATTAAACCAAGACAGGCCATCAGTCAAGGTCTTATACAAAATAAAACACTTCTCCATTACAAGCCAATACTTTTGGGCAAATCATAATGACACATACAACAAAATGACCAAGTCTCTATACATGCCTTATTCTCAAAATGTTTAAAATCGTCGAACCCGAAATAAAAGTTTGATTGTAACACCTTTTACCCGTATTCTACGCCGGAATCGGGTACGAGGCATTACCATATTTAATTCACATGGTCATACAAATTTGGGTTATCAAATTTCATTCCAAATTAAAACTTTTCCATTCATATCTCTAGCGTACTTATAATGGGCCTACGAGGCCCTAAACATACTTCTGAAAAGTTTTGGAAATAAATCGAAAAATTTTATGCACTTATTAAATTTTTACCTAAACAGGGGCCACACGCCCGTGTGAAATGGGACACGCCAGTTTGGTCACACACCCATATCCCGCACCCATGGTCGACACTGACTTATTTCACATGGCTAGACACACGCCCGTGTCCCTGGTCCATGTCCCTTATATGGCCTCAACATACCCTTGTCTTAGGCCGTGTGCCAAAACCTTGGCATTCTGTTTATAACGTCATCATCTCACTATGGTCAGACGGCCAAGGCACACGCCTGTGTCTTTAGACCGTGTGTCAAATTAAATTTCAATTTCAAGGTGCAGACTTTACAAGGACTGGGCACATGCCCATGTCTTTGGCCATGTCTCCCACACGACTGAGACACATGGTCGTGTCTCTGCTCTGTGTTTACTACTAAGCTTACTGACTTGCAATTCTACATGCAAAAGGGACACACGGCCTGATCACACACCTATGCAATTATCCGTGTGTCACACAAGGCCAAGACACACGCCCGTGTGCCTACCCATGTGGACAAGAACAAGGCTATTTGCTAAGCTTATTCATCACCCTAACTCACTCAAGTATAATTCATACTCAAACAATCCAACCATATACTCTACACACTTAGGAATAACCTTTCATTCCATTGATTGATAGTAAAGAGTCATTTACTATGGCAGTATACAAAAGATTTCATCTATAAGTAGCCAACACATTTGGCCAAAATAACAAAACAATTTACTTAGTCTAGCCCCTATACATGCCATTGCCAAACTCAAAATGCTAGTTCTAGGTATACCAAGATGAGCTGATAGTGTAGGTGGTCTTCCAATTATCTTCGTATCCCAACTCGGCTCTTTGACACTATAAAACAAGGGAAAAGAAAGGAAGTAAGCTTAAAGCTTAGTAAGTTTACATGTAAACAATAAACCTCATAACATGTACCAATCAATAATTAGCATTTCACAATTCAAGATCATGCTTACCCATTCATCTCTTACCACATTTCAATCATATCACAACATAATGCTCACATTCATTATCATATATTCCTACACTTATTACCATAAGATCACATGATACAGCACATAAAAATTTCACAATATATCATTCATAGCAATGCCAAACACTCGGTGGTTTTGCACTTAGTCCACCATTAATCTTTAACAGGGCGGTATCGCACATAGCCCACCAATAAGAATATTTACGGTGGTATCACACATAGCCCACCAATAAGAATATTTACGATGGTATCGCACATAGCCCACCAAATGATAACATAAACGATGGTATCGCACACAGCCCATCGTACATAAATAATATGATGGTATTGCACATAGCCCACCAACAAGAATAATTAAGGTGGTATCGCACACAGCCCACCATTAATTACTATGGGTTATATTCTACACTTACATATCTAATTCAACTTTCATACGGAGATTATTCATTATCTACCAATTCAATTCATTTGAATCATATATATTCTCAATCTTACAATGCACCAATAAGTAACAACATGTATATTTAAGATGCATCGTTTACACATAAACTTACCTACGAGCAAAACCTGTTAATTTGCGGTTTAATCCAAAACCTTGCCTTTTCCCCGGTCAAGGTTAATTTCGCCCTCTTCTTGATCTATAACATAAAAATTTCACTCATTCAATCATTTTATAACCACATTACATCATAATCTCTGCTTAGGCAAAAAAGACCATTTTGCCCTTGTATTATGGCAAAAATTATGATTTTGCCCCTAGGCTCGTAAATCATTTTTCATCGCATTTTCTCATTAAACAAGCCTAACTGAACATTTATTACTCTTACAACTACTCATAATTCCAACTATTTCATGCATTTATTACACATTTTCAATCTTTACATTCAAGTCCTATTTAGGTGTTTTCATGCTAACACCTTTCACAAGAGTTGTTTCTCATCTCACTAACATCCATTTCCTTCCATAAAAACTCAGCAAATATCATGAACACTCTCATGGAAAGTCCCTAGACTTTCAACCATATTGAAAATTAGTCCCCTTATTAGCTAGCTTAAGCTTTGGGGACTCCAAAAGTACAAAAATCATAAAAAATAATCATCAAAAGGACTTACTTGCAAGGATGAGATGTAGCTAAAAACTTCAAGCTTCTAAACTCTTAAGCTTGCTGATATTTTTGGTGGGAGAAGAAAATAAAATGAAAAGATGATAGCCTTTGTTTATTTTATCTTATTTTATTCATTTAGTCAACTAATGTCACCAACCCTTGTCAAATTTTTAATTCCCTTGTCCCCTTGGCCGACCATCACCTTTAGGAAGGCATAATTACTCTTTAAAGACCTCCATTTTATATTCTATAACTATTAGACACCTCTAGCTTGTAATTTGAAGCTTTCATACTTTATTCGATTTAGTCCTTCTTTGCAATTAAGCATACAACCGCTAAAATTAAAGTACCAAAATTCTCATACATCATTATAAACATGTTATAACACATAAAATATTATCAACATAATTTTCCTCAATCTCAGATTAGTGGTCCCAAAACCATTATTTTGAGTAGCCCCAAAATCAGGCTGTTACAACTCTCCCCTCCTTTAGAGACTTTCGCCCTCGAAAATCTTACCGGTAAAAAGGTTTGGATATTGTTCTCTCATGGCATCTTCCAGTTCCCACGTAGCCTCTTCTACACCTTTTTTTCCATAACACTTTTACTAAAGCTATGCTATTATTCCTTAACTGTTTAACCTCCTGAGCCAATATTTTAATCAGCTCCTCTTCATAAGTCAAGTCCGATCGTATCTCAACTTTCGATGGAAGGATTACATGCGAAGGATCGAAATGATATAGCCGCAACATTGACACATGGAACACATTGTGCATTCTCTCTAAATCTACCTGCAAGGCCAACTGATATGCCACTGGTCCAATCCTTTCGATAATCTCATATGGCCCTATGAATCGTGGACTCAATTTTCCCTTTCTATCAAATCTCAATATTTTCTTCCACGGGGATACTTTCAAAAATACTTTGTCGCCCAATTGAAACTCGATTTCTTTTCTTTTTAAATCTGAGTACAAATTCTGTGGATCAAGTAGCCTTCAGACTATTACGAATTATTTTCACTTTCTCCTCGGTTTCCTTAACTAGATTAACCCCATGAATTTGCTTCTCATTAAGCTCGGTCCAATATAAGGGAGTCCGATACTTGCGACCATATAATGCTTCATACGGTGCCATTCGTATACTCGACTGATAACTGTTGTTATAGGCAAACTCAACCAAAGGTAGATATCTTTCCCAACTACCTCCGAACTCCAACACACAGAATCGGAGCATATCTTTAAGAACTTGAATAACTCTTTCAGATTGGCCGTCAGTTTGAGGATGGGATGCAGTACTAAAATTTAACCTTGTACCCAAGGCTTTCTGTAACTTCTTCCAAAATCTCAAAGTAAATCTAGGATCTCTGTCCGAGATAATAGATATAGGCACTCCATGTAATCTTACCACTTTGGCAATATACAGCTCGACCAACTTATCAAGGGAATAATCAACACGCACCGGTATAAAGTGAGCCAACTTCGTTAGTTTATCGACAATAACCCACATAGCATCTTTCTTTTTTAGAGTCATAGGCAACCCCATCACAAAATCCATGGTGATCCGATTCCGCTTCCACTCGAGAACCATCATCGGTTGAAGAAATCCCGATAGTACTTCATGCTCAGCTTTCACTTGTTGACAGATCAAACATCTTGTCATGAACTTAGAGATGTCTCTTTTCATACTCGACCACCAATAAAATTTCTTCAAATCACTGTACATTTATCGGGATGTACTGACAAGTGACCACTGTGTGCTTCATGCAAAATTCTCTGAATCAATTCATCATCTTTAGGTACACAAATTCGTTCACAAAACATCAAATAACCATTTGAACTCACCCAAAAATTAGAATCATTTCCCAACTCACACTAAGCTCTTTTAGCTTGTAGCTCGCTTTCATTCTCTTGAGCTTTACATATCTTCTGAATAAATAACGGTTTAGCCCTCATCTCGACCAATATAACCCCATCATTAGACAATTCTAAGTTAGTACTCATAGCTCTCAAAGCATACAAATATTTTCTACTCAAGGCGTCCGCAACTACATTCACTTTCCCCGGATGGTAATCAATTACTAGTTCATAATCCTTTAATAATTCGAGCCACTGTCATTGTCGCAAATTCAAGTCCTTTTGACCCATCAAGTACTTCAAACTCTTATGATCCATGAAGATTTGGCACTTCTCACCATATAAATAATGGCGCCAAATCTTCAAAGCGAAAACGATTGCAACCAACTCTAAATCATGAGTCAAATAATTCTTCTATGCGGTTTTAGCTGTCTCGAGGTGTAAGCTACTACCTTACCCTCTTACATCAACACACAGTCGAGTCCATTACATGATGCATCATTATATACTACAAACTCCTTACCCGACTCAGGTTGTACTAAAATCGACACCCCGGTCAACAATATTTTCAATCTCTCGAAGCTTTGTTGGCATTTCTCAGTCCATTCAAACTTAATATCCTTATGCAACAATTTCGTCATCGGGTAGCAATCATGGAAAGCCCCTTTATGAATCATCAGTAGTACCCCTCTAAACCCAAAAAGCTTTTGACTTTCGACACCTTTCTTGGTGGCTTCCACTCTATAATAGCCGAGATCTTATTCAGGTCAACTCTAATACCATCACCCGAGACAATGTACCCTAGAAATCCGACCTCCGGAGCCAAAACTCACTCTTGCTAAATTTAGCATACAACTACTTGTCTCTTAAAGTCTGTAAAAAAATTCTCAGGTGCTCTGCATAATTACTCTCATCTTGAGAATAAATCAGTATATCATGGATATACGGTCGGAAGACACGGTTCATTAAATCCATAAAAATCGGGGGCATTCGTTAAACTAAATGGCATAACAAGAAACTCATAATGGATATACCTCATCCAAAATGCAGTTTTTGACATATCTTACTCCTTAACCCTTAACTAGTAATAGCTAGACCTTAGGTTTATCTTGGAGAACACCGTAGCTCCCTTCAGTTGGTCAAACAAGTCATCTATCCTTGGCAAAGGATACTTATTCTTCACTGTTACCTTGTTGAGCTATCTGTAGTCTATACACAATCTCATCAAACCATCTTTCTTTTTCACAAAAAGTATCGGAGCACCCAATGTTGAATAGCTTGGTCTTGCAAAACCCTTATCCGTTAACTCTTACAATTGAACCTTCAGTTCTTTCAACTTCAATGGTGCCATCATATACGGAGCAACCAAGATAGGTGCCGTTCCTAGAACTAACTCAATCCTAAACTCGACCTCTTTAATTGGAGGTAATCCAGGTAACTCCTTCGGGAACACATTTGGATATTCGTATACCACTGGCACTGATTCAATCTTTACCACTGACTCTTGAGTATTCAACACAAAAGCAAGATAAGACTTGTATCCTTTCTTCAAATACTTTTCGGCTACCATAGTTGAAATTATCACTGGCAGATTATCCGATCTACCTGATTCAACCCGAATGACATCCCCATTTTCACATTTCAATTCAATAAACTTGCTACCACAGTTCACTAAAATATAATGGGCAATCAACCAATCATGCGAAAAATCAAATCAAATTCATCAAACAAAACAACATAAGTTTTTCGAAAAATAATAACTTCTAGCTGTCAAAGGACAATTCCTACACACCTTGTCAACTAGCACATGTTTGCCTAACGGGTTTGACACTTTCACTACAAATTTCGTAGACTCAACAATCATGCTCATACTAGATGCCAATTTCATGCAAATGTATGAATGGGTAGACCCTGGATCAATCAAAACAATAACAAAGGTGTCATGAAGAGAAAAAGTACCCGTTATCACATCTAGAAATGATGCCCAACCCTCCGATCTCATGATAGGATCTCGAGGCGTACCTCTACTACTAGTCCCACCTCCCTGGTTCTTTTATGATCTATCCCTCGAAGGTACATTGCTTGATCTCACTTCTTACTTTCTTTCTTTCTCCCCCTCTTTGGACAATTCCGGATAAAATGGTCGGGTGAACTGCACTTGTAATAATTTCGGTTGTTTCCCCAACACTCCCCAATGTGCTGCCTACCACAATTTGGACACTCTAATTTGGACTTCGGGTTTCCCACACTTGCCATCGAAATGGCTTGAACTCTCAAACCCGAGTATGTATTACCTCGATCTCGATGTGAATGTCCAACTGACGCTATCGTCCGGGGATTAATTTCATTGGACCTCTTCAATTTAGCTTGGTATGCTTTACTCATTGGCCTTTTTCTCGCATCTCAGCCTTATTCACGCTTTTCTCTTTTCCTTATTCAATTTTTCGGCCTTACATGCCCTATCAACCAACACTACAAACTCTTTTAACTTTAAAATCTCAACTAGAAGTTTGATATCCTCATTCAGCCCATCTTCAAACCTCTTGCACAAGATAGCTTCTATAGACACACACTCTTGCACATACTTGCTGAGCTTAACAAACTCACGTTCATATTCTGTCATAGTCATTTTTCCCTGCTTCATTTCAATGAATTCTTTTCATTTCTGGTCCACAAATCTTTGGTTTATATACTTCTTCCGAAACTCTTCCAAAAAGAAGTCCCACGTTACCCTCTCTCTTGGAACCACTGAAGTTAACGTCTTCCACCAATGGTATGTCGAGTCCCTCAGCAAGGACACGGTGCATTTTAAGCTCTCCTCAGGTGCGCAGGAGAGTTCATCAAACACCCTCATTGAGTTCTCAAGCTAGAACTCTTCCCTTTTAGGGTCATCATCTATATTGGCTCTGAATTCCTCGGTCCCTTGCTTACGAATCTTATCTATCGGGGGCTTGGTTATTCTTACTAAATTTATACCTTGGGGAGCCACAGGAACTGACTGAGGTATAGGAGGAGGTGGAGGAGGTTGAGCATTTGGGTTTGCTCGTACATACTCCGTGTACCATTTACTCATCATTTGGAGAAAGGCTTCCCGGGCCTCTTCTCCTTGACCCCTAGTCTCGGGTCCACTCTCTACAGGAGTGGTCCCTTGCGCGGGAGCCAGCGTGTTACTAGCTGCTTCATCAACAGTCGCTTGATCGAGATCCATTTACTATATAAAAACAAAGTTTAAAATTGTCAGAAGCCACCACACTATCAATATACGCTTATGGCATGTATACCTAGACTCTAACACAATCTACGGTAGTCCGAGAACCGACTAAATCATAGCTCTGATACCACTAAACATAACACCCCTTACCTATATTCTACTCTGGAATCAAGTACGAGGCATTATCGTACTTAGCTCATATGGTCATACAATTTTGGGTTATCAAATTTTATTCCAAATTAAAACTTTTGCATTCACATCTCTAATGTACTTATAATGGGCCTACGAAGCCCTAAACATACTTTTGGAAAGTTTTGGAAATAAATCAGAAACTTTAATGCACTTATAAAATTTTTACCTAAACAGGGGCCACACGCCTATGTGAAATGGGACACGCCCATGTCCCGCACCCGTGGTTGACACTGACTTATTTCACACGACCAGACACACGCCCATGTTCTTGGCCCGTGTCCCTTACACGACCTCAACACACCGTGTCTTAGCCTGTGTGCCAAAACCTTGGCATTCTGTTTATGACATCATAATCTCACTATGGTCACACAGCCAAGGCACACGCATGTGTCCTTAGACCGTGTGTCAAATTAAATTCCAATTTCAAGGTGCAGACTTCACATGACCTGGGCACACACCCATGTCTTTGGCCGTGTCTCGCACACAGATGAGACACATGACCGTGTCTCTACCCGTGTGTTTACTACTAAGCTTACTGACTTGCAATTCTACATGCAAAATGGACACACGACCTTATCACACACCCATTCAATTGTTAATGTGTCACCCACGGCCTAGACACAGGCCCGTGTGCCTACCCGTGTGGACAAGAACAAGGCTATTTGCAAGCTCATTCATAACCCTAACTCATTCAAGCATAGTTCATACTCAAACAATCCAACCATATACTCTACACACTTAGGATTAACCTTTCATTCTATTGATTGATAGTAAAGAGCCATTTACTATTACAATATACAAAAGATTTCATCTATAAGAAGCCAACACATTTGCCCAAAATAACAAAATAATTTACTTAGTTTAGCCCCTATACATGCCATTTCCAAACTCAAAATGCTAGTTCTAGGTATACCGAGATGAGCTGATAGTGTATGTGGTCTTCCAATTATCTTCGTATCCCGACCCGACTCTTTGACACTATAAAACAAGGGAAAGAAAGGAAGTAAGCTTAAAGTTTAGTAAGTTTACATGTAAACAATAAACCTCATAACATGTACTAATCAATAATTAGCATTTCACAGTTCAAGGTCATGCTTACTCATTTATCTCTTACCACATTTCAACCATATCACAACATAATGCTCACATTCATTATCATACATTCCTGCACTTATTACCACAAGATCACATGATACAACACATAACAATTTCACAATAATTCATTCATAGCAATGCCAAACACTCGGTGGTTTCACACTTAGCCCACCATTAATCTTTAACAGGGCGGTATCACACATATCCCACCAATAAGAATATTTACTGTGGTATCGCACATAGCCGACCAATAAGAATATTTACGGTGGTATCACACATAGCCCACCAATAAGAATATTTACGGTGGTATCGCACATAGCCCACCAAATGATAACATAAATGATGGTATTGCACACAGCCCATCGTACATGAATAATATGATGGTATCGCACATAGCCCACCAACAAGAATAATTAAGGTGGTATCGCACATAGCCCACTATTAATTACTACGGTAATATTCCACACTTACATATCTAATTCAAATTTCATACGGAGATTATTCATTATCTACCAATTAAATTCATTTGAATCATATATATTCTCAATCTTAAAATGCTCCAATAAGTAACAACATGTATATTTAAGATGCATCGTTTACACATAAACTTACCTCGGTGCAAAACTTGTTAGTTTGTGATTTAATCCAAAACCTTGCCTTTTACCCTGTCAAGGTTAATTCCAATCATTCAATCATTTTATAACCACATTACATCATAATCTCTACTTAGGCAAAAATGACCATTTTGCCGTTGTACTATGGTAAAAATTATGATTTTTCCCTTAGGCTCGTAAATCATTTTTCATCATATTTTCTCATTAAACAAGCCTAGCTGAACATTTATTACTCTTACAACTACTCATAATTCCAACAATTTCATGCATTTATTACACATTTTCAATCTTTGCATTCAAGTCCTATTTAGGTGTTTTCATGCTAACACCTTTCACAAGAGTTGTTTCTCATCTCACTAACATCCATTTTCTTCCATAAAAACTCAGCAAACATCATGAACACTCTCATGGAAAGTCCCTAGACTTTAAACTATATTGCAAATTAGTCCCCTTATTAGCTAGCTTATGCTTTGGGGACTCTTAAAGTACAAAAATCATCAAAAATAATCATCAAAAGGACTTACTTGCAAGGATGAGATGTAGCTGAAAATTTCAAGCTTCCACACTCTTAAGCTGGCAAATATTTTTGGTGGGAGAAGACACGAAAATGAAAAGATGATAGCCTTTGTTTATTTTATCTTATTTTATTCATTTAGTCAACTAATGTCACCAACCCTTATCAAATTTTTAATTCCCTTGTCCCCTTGGCCGGTCATCACCTTTAAGAAGGCATAATTGAACTTTAAGGACCTCCATTTTATATTCTATAACTATTAGACACCTCTAGCTTGTAACTTGAAACTTTCATACTTTATGCGATTTAGTCCTTTTTCGCAACTAAGCCTACAATCGCTAAAATTAAAACACCAAAATTCTCATGCATCATTATAAACATGTTATAACACATAAAATATTATCAACATAATTTTCCTCAATCTCGAATTAGTGGTCCCAAAACCACTATTCTGACTAGCATCAAAATTGGGCAGTTACATTGATAGTGTGATACGATCTCCGACGATCTCCAATCCGAGCTAGCTTGGTGACATTATAAAACATAGAAAAATAAATGGAGTAAGCTATATAGCTTAGTAAGCCCATATGTAAGAAATAAGCAAATCTTACCATACATTAATCATGCAAGTAATATAACATAAGATATTATAATTTACCATAACCTCATGATCATAATTCACTTCCATTCCAACTTACCTTGAAATCGTCATTTCACGATTTAATAATCATAAGCTTTGAGTACATACCTGTACCATCTCATAATAATTTCGTACTTAGTCTCATCATTTTCATACCCAATAAACCACTCGGAATAATAATATCAGATAGATGGGAAACCCTGCACACAAGGTGCCACATATGTAGCTATTGCTACCTTTATTTTATAACACATATGTGCTCGCTCTCGAGCTATCAACGGGCCTACTCACACAAGCTGTCAGTTGAGACGTAGCTACACGGTGCTGCTCATACAAGCTGTCAAGTAACCACAACATATGTTGGTATACTCACCACCAAGAGGGGCGTCTGAGGACCAAAGACCCTAATCACATAACATAAAACCCTCGTGACATGTCACTTGTATCCTAATCTATTCTTAAGGTTCGATCAGCATTTCTTGCTTGCCAAATCATCGTCAAATGTGTCCATAAGGTCGATTACACAATTCATGCATAAATTTAAGCAAATAAAATACAGTTAAAGTAAAGCTTATTTAACATACGAACTTACCTCAGTTACAAAAACGGCCAAATGGATCTATTCGTCAATTACTTTGGTTTTCCCCAAATCTAGACCCGAACTTCATTTTTCTTAATCTATAATACCAAATTCATCTCATTTAATCATCACATTATTCAATTTATCCCAAAAACACCTTATGGCAAAAATTACATTTTTCCCTAAACTTTTAACATTTTACATTTTAGTCCCTAGGTTCATAAAATGAATTTCATTCAATTTCTTAAAAACCCAAGCCTTTCCAAAACTTATTCATACTCATAACAGCCCACATTTTTCATTTATTCACATTTTAATATACATTTTACAACTTTTTACAAATAGGTCCATAATCGACCTTTTTACCGAAATGCCCTTCACTTAAATTTTGAAATTTTTACCTAGCCATGTCCAATTTTTTCCATCTTAAGGTCTAATGGTCTAATTACCATTTAAGGACCTCCAATTTAAAATTTCATAGAAATTAGACACCTCTAGCTTTTAGAACACACATTTTGCACTATTACAAATTAGATTTACTGGTTAAAGTGGACATTCAATCGATAAAATTTCTTAACTAAATTTTCACACAATCATTCAATCATACTCTAGACCTTAAAATATTATCACAATAAATATTTTTACTTTGAATTTGTGGCCCCGAAACCACTATTCTGATTTGACCCTTAAATGGGCTGTTACAACTCTCTCCCTTTAGGGATTTTCGTCCTTGAAAATCTTACTGGAAAAGAGGTTTGGGTACTATTTTCTCATAGCTTACTCAGGTCCCCACGTAGCCTCTTCAACCCCATGTCTTTACCATAAAACTTTCACTAGGGCTATGCTTTTATTTCTTAACTGTTTAACTTCTCGGGCCAAAATCTTGATCGATTCTTCACCACAAGTCATATCAGGTTGAATCTCAACTTTTGTTCGTAAAATTATGTGTGAAGGATCTGAGCAGTACCCAAACCTTCTTGCAACTTCTTCCAAAATCGTGAAGTAAATCTAGGATCTCTAATTGAAATAATAGAAATAAGCACCTCGTGCAATCTAACAATTTCAACAATATACAATTCAGCTAGCTTATCAAGCAAATATTCGGTACGTACCGGGATAAAATGAGCTGATTTCGTCAATCTATCAACAATGAACCAAACGGCATCTTTCTTCTTCAGAATCAAAGGTAATCTAGTTACGAAATCCATCGTAATCTGTCCCATTTCCACTCGGGAATCATCATAGGCTAAAGTAGATTGGAAAGTACTTGATGTTCAGCCTTTACTTGTTGACAAATCAAACATCTTGATACGAATTTAGAAATATCTCATTTCATACCCGACCACCAATACAATTTCTCCAAATAATTATACATCTTCGTATTTCTGGATGAATGATGCATAACTCTTGTGTGCTTCATGAAGAATTTTCCGAATAAGCTCGGTATCTTTAAGATTTACAAATCCTACATCTAACATCAAACAATCATCGATCCCAATCTGATAGTCTGAATCACTAATCGATTAGCACTGAATTCTTTTAGCTTGAAGTTCTTTGTCACAATTCTGAGATTTGCAAATTTGCTGAAGAAATACTGGTCTAGCTTTTAATTTAGCTAAAATTGAACCATCATCAGATAAAGTCTGAAACACCCCAAACCCGGCCCAAAAAGCCTAACTGGATTTGGTATGTTCCTCGAGTAAAACTTTAGCAGAAACACATTGTAAAGTAACTTTGTCTTTTGAAATATTCTTTTTAGGATGAATTAATAAAATCAAAAGGAAACCAAACTTAAGAAAATTTCCTTGAAAACATTTATATATTAGAGACAAAAACCTTTTAAATAATTATCGAAAACCAATTTAGTTATTTAATAGATATTTGTTCATGTCAAAATAAAAGTAAATCCAAACACTAAATGAAAGATAGTTTATAGTGGCCTTATTACATAAAATTGGCAAATCCATAATAAAGTCTAAGTAATAAAATTTAACTTAAAGAGTTTAAGTTGGAAAATCTCCACAATACTTGATACTGAAACATCGCCACCTCAATTCCTTCTTCGCCTAGATCCATCGCACTATGAGTCATCTGAAAAGTTATCCCATAAAATGGGTGAGTCATAAACTCAATGTATAACACATACACTAAAAAGCCCATTTTATCATATGCTTTCAAGCCCAAAATTTCACATATGGCCATAGGCCCATTTAACTCTTATTTAGCCCAAGGCCCATTTAGCTCATATTTAGCCCAAAGGCCCATTTAATTCATATTTAGCCCAAAGGCCCATTTCATAATGATCAAGTAATAAACATACAATATTACATAATTATCTACATGAACTGAAATGCAAGCTGGCCCAACCTAAATATCCATCCGTTATACACCCTGTACCAACCAACACACCGTGGGATTACTAAATCGACCCTCCATCCGCTACACACCATCGAAGGCGATTGTTTGCGATCGGATGCACATCGCTTCTTATTGTGGCAAAGCCACCAAAATAGATGTGACCAAGTCACCCGACCAAGTCTAAATTTCAAATACGTGACCAAGTCACCGGAGCCAAATATGTGACCAAGTCACGGAGCCAAGTATGTGACCAAGCCATCGAGTCAAATATGTGACCAAAACCACCGAGTCAAATATGTGACCGGCCACCGGAGTCAAATATGTGACCAAGTCACCAATTTCACATATGTGACCAAAGTCACCGTAATTGTGGTAAAACCACCGAATACTTCCTCCTTTATTAAACATACCCATATGCTCATGCACATACATATCAAATCGATTTTCATGCTATTTACCCACAAATCATAATATAGTCATGCTTATTTCATATTGATGCATATAGCAAAATAAACGAAATATTGGGTAACATACACGAATTTTGTATACCAATGATTGGTATCCACAAACAAAACATACTATCATATAATCACTTTTTAACAATATAAATCTATGGAAATTTTAATGTATGGTTACACACCTAGTAACAGTGAGAACAATACCCTCTTGCTCGTCCACACCTAATTGATTAATACACTCGGTTAGTATAAACTATTGTTAACAAAACTATACTTATAGACGATGGATCTAAATCCTTACCCTCAGATTCACAAATGATGTTATTTGTGGTTTTCTCCACTAGATGGATCAAAACCCACGATATTCCACCAACGTAAAGTGGTTCGGTTATACGCACTACTTGAATAACCGATCCTTGTTAATGTAAGGTCCACAACCCGGTGGAAAGTCTCTAACCACCGATCTGACCTTCGTTTGTAGTTTGATGGTAAAGGAATACCTCTCTCTTCCAAACACTTCGCATACACTCTTTTCTTACCTATCTTGTTGATCTTAAATCACCCCTAAAATAACGTAGATTAGTGATCCATCTAAAGAAATTGATATTATCTAAAATAGTAACCTTACCTTGATGATTCGAATGGTCACTTAAAGGTTGTCTTCAACAAAGATCTTTGAAAAATCTTTTCAAAAGATTCACCTAGGAGAGAAAATAAAAGATTATAGTTCTAAATTTACTAAAGTGAAAGGAAATGATAAAATAATTGATAGAATTCTTACTTGAGTCCTTCAAGATTTGGCTTTAACAAAAGAGAAGAGAAATGGTGGTTTCAGGTTTGAGGGAAAAGAAGAAAGGGAAAAGAAAGAGAAGGAAAGGAAGAAGGAAGAAAAGAGAAAGAGGAGAAGAAGATGATAATGGTGATTTCTCAAAGAAAAGAGATGATTAGGAACTTTTGCACATTCGCCAAGGAGGAAATTCTTGATCCTATGTGGTTTCGACAATGAGAGGAAGAAGAGAGAAATAAAGCGAAAAGAAAAAGAAAGGAGAATTGATCAAAGAGAAAGAGATTGATTTTGGAGCTTAGATGCATTCGCAAAAGGGAGAGAAAATGAAGAAGAAAATGGTGCTTAATCTTTGTAGTTTTGGTTTCAAAAGAAAATGGGAGAAAGAAAGTAGTATTTGGTTCAATCAATTGAGGGCTAAATCAAAAGCACAATTGTACCAAAGTGCCTAAGGTACATTCGGCCAAGGTAGGGGTTTTTGGAGAAAAATTGATCAAAAAGAAAGTTAAAACAAAGAGAAGATCTTTACCTAAATTCAATGACAATTTCGGCTATGAGAGAACTTTTGGAGAAATTGAGAAAAGATGGACAAAAGAATGTGCAAGACTTTTGGCTAACTCCCCCTAATGGCAAAGCACAAATTCGGCCAAATCAATGCCAACATTATCCCTTTTTTCCTCCTTGTTTCTTCCCTATCCACTCTTGATTTGCTATCAAAAAATAAACCACTCCTTTAGCCTCCATAAATGTCTAGGTTCATGGTCAAATGACCATGAACACATCCCCAAAACATAGCCAAATATCATGCCTTTGTCCCCTTCATCTTATCACCAACTTATGATCCCATGCCATAAGTTCCTAACTTCTTTTTTCACATGGTCAAATAGCCAAAATTAAATGAATTCTCATCCACTCTAGAATATTCTTGGCAGACACTTAGAAGGAAGAAAACAAAATTTAAAATCCTCCCTAATGCTAGCTAGAGATTCAAACCTTACACCTCAAGCACACATCCATACATCTTAACCACTTTGCCAATTACTTAACTTATGCTTGAAACTCCTTGTCATTAATTCTTAAGGCCTAATTTGCTTAGCTCTCTCTTAATTAATAAAAATTAAAAGTTTTACTAAGCCTACACTTAATTAATGAAGCTCAAATAACTTCCAAAATTGCACTTAATAATGATTAAGCATGCAACATCATTCAATTAAGTAAAATGCATAACCCTAATTATCGATGTTACAAAGTCGATGATATTCATTCCTCTTAAAGCAAAAAAAATATTTCCTACTTAAAGCATCGACGAATACATGCACCTTTTCCAATGATAATCGATTACCAATTCATAGTCTTTCAATAACCCGAGCCATCTCTGTTGTCGTAAATTCAAATCTTTTTAAGTCATCAAGTACTTTAAACTCTTATGATCGGTATAGATGTGGCATTTCTCATCGAATAAATGGTGTCTCCAAATCTTTAAAGTAAACACAATGGCAGCCAATTCTAAGTCATGCATCGGATAATTCTTTTCATACAGTTTCAACTGTCTTAAGGCATAAGCTATCACTTGGCCTTCTCGCATCAACACATATCCAAGACCATTCAATGAAGCATCGCTGAAAATCACAAACTCTTTTCCCGACTCAAGTTTCACTAAAATTGGTGCCTCATTCAACAATGTTTTCAATCGTTCAAAACTCTTTTGGCATTTCTCTGACCATTGAAACTGAACATCCTTTTGTAACAATCTGGTCATAGGTGTAGCAATCATCGAGAATCCCTTAACAAAACGTCGATAATACCCAACCAAGCCCAAAAGCTTCTAATCTCGGATACATTCCTCGATGGTTTCCAATCAATAATTATTGAAATCTTACTCGGATCAACCCTTATACCTTGGTTGAGACAATATGTCCCAAAAATCGACTTCTGAGCCAAAACTCACTTTTCTTTGAATTTAGCAAAAACTTTTATCTCTCAATGTACGCAACACAATTCTTAAATGTTCAAAGATGCTCAAACTTATTTCGAGAATAAATCAAAATACCAATTTAGTTATTTAATAGATATTTGTTCATGTCAAAATAAAAGTAAATCCAAACACGAAATGAAAGATAGTTTATAGTGGCCTTATTACATAAAATTGGCAAATCCATAATAAAGTCTAAGTAATAAAATTTAACTTAAAGAGTTTAAGTTGGAAAATCTCCACAATACTTGATACGCAGCATCGCCACCTCAATTCCTTGTCCTGATCCATCGCACTATGAGTCATCTCAAAAGTTATCCCATAAAAATGGGTGAGTCATAAACTCAATGTATAACACATACACTAAAAAGCCCATTTTATCATATGCTTTCAAGCCCAAAATTTCACATATGGCCATAGGCCCATTTAACTCTTATTTAGCCCAAGGCCCATTTAGCTCATATTTAGCCCAAAGGCCCATTTAATTCATATTTAGCCCAAAGGCCCATTTCATAATGCATCAAGTAATAAACATACAATATTACATAATTATCTACATGAACTGAAATGCAAGCCCGCCCAACCTAAATATCCATCCGTTACACACCTGCATCAACCAACACACCGTGGGATTACTAAATCGACCTCCATCCGCTACACACCATCGAAGGCGCTTCTTTGCGATCAAGATGCATATCGCTTCTTATTGTGGCAAAGCCACCAAAATAGATGTGACCAAGTCACCGATCAAGTCTAAATTTCAAATACGTGACCAAGTCACGGAGCCAAATATGTGACCAAGTCACCGGAGCCAAGTATGTGACCGGGCTTACCTGAGTCAAATATGTGACCGGCCACCGGAGTCAAATATGTGACCGGCCAACGGAGTCAAATATGTGACCAAGTCACCAATTTCACATATGTGACCAAAGTCACCGTAATTGTGGTAAAACCACCGAATACTTCCTCCTTTATTAAACATACCCATATGCTCATGCACATACATATCAAATCGATTTTCATGCTATTTACCCACAAATCATAATATAGTCATGCTTATTTCATATTGATGCATATAGCAAAATAAACGAAATATTGGGTAACATACAATTTTGTATACCAATGATTGGTATCCACAAACAAAACATACTATCATATAATCACTTTTTAACAATATAAATCTATGGAAATTTTTAATGTATGGTTACACACCTAGTAACAAGTGAGAACAATACCTCTTGCTCGTCCACACCTAATTGATTAATACACTTGCTTAGTATAAACTATTGTTAACAAAACTATACTTATAGACGATGGATCTAAATCCTTACCCTCTGATTCACAAATGATATTATTTGTGGTTTTCTCCACTAGATGGATCAAAACCCACGATATTCCACCAACGTAAAGTGGTTCGGTTGTACGCACTACTTGAATAACCGATCCTTGTTAATGTAAGGTCCACAACTCGGTGGAAAGTCTCTAACCACGACATACAATTTCTTCGTTTGTAGTTTGATGGTAAAGGAATACCTCTCTCTTCCAAACACTTCATAACATTTTTTCTTACCTATCTTGTTGATCTTAAATCACCCCAAAATAACGTAGATTAGTGATCCATCTAAAGAAATTGATATTATCTAAAATAGTAACCTTACCTTGATGATTCGAATGGTCACTTAAAGGTTGTCTTCAACAAAGATCTTTGAAAAATCTTTTCAAAAGATTCACCTAGGAGAGAAAATAAAAGATTATAGTTCTAAATTTACTAAAGTGAAAGGAAATGATAAAATAATTGATAGAATTCTTACTTGAGTCCTTCAAGATTTGGCTTTAACAAAAGAGAAGAGAAATGGTGGTTTCAGTTTGAGGAAAAGAAGAAAGGAAAAGAAAAGAGAAGGAAAGGAAGAAGGAAGAAAAGAGAAAGAGGAGAAGAAGATGATAATGGTGATTTCTCAAAAGAAAAGAGATGATTAGGAACTTTGCACATTCTGCCAAGGAGGAAATTCTTGATCCTATGTGGTTTCGACAATGAGAGGAAGAGAAGAGAGAAATAAAGCGAAAAAGAAAAGAAAGGAGAATTGATCAAAGAGAAAGAGATTGATTTTGGAGCTTAGATGCATTCAAGAAAAGGGAGAGAAAATGAAGAAGAAAATGGTGCTTAATCTTTGTAGTTTTGGTTTCAAAAGAAAATGGGAGAAAGAAAGTAGTATTTGGTTCAATCAATTGAGGGCTAAATCAAAAGCACAATTGTACCAAAGTGCCTAAGGTACATTCGCCAAGGTAGGGGTTTTGGAGAAAAATTGATCAAAAAGAAAGTTAAAACAAAGAGAAGATCTTTACCTAAATTCAATGACAATTTCACTATGAGAGAACTTTTGGAGAAATTGAGAAAAGATGGACAAAAGAATGTGCAAGACTTTGGCTAACTCCCCCTAATGGCAAAGCACAAATTCGGCCAAATCAATGCCAACATTATCCCTTTTTCCTCCTTGTTTCTTCCCTATCCACTCTTGATTTGCTATCAAAAAATAAACCACTCCCTTTAGCCTCCATAAATGTCTAGGTTCATGGTCAAATGACCATGAACACATCCCCAAAACATAGCCAAATATCATGCCTTTGTCCCTTCATCTTATCACCAACTTATGATCCCATGCCATAAGTTCCTAACTTCTTTTTCACATGGTCAAATAGCCAAAATTAAATGAATTCTCATCCACTCTAGAATATTCTTGGCCGACACTTAGAAGGAAGAAAACAAAATTTAAAATCCTCCCTAATGCTAGCTAGAGATTCAAACCTTACACCTCAAGCACACATCCATACATCTTAACCACTTTGCCAATTACTTAACTTATGCTTGAAACTCCTTGTCATTAATTCTTAAGGCCTAATTTGCTTAGCTCTCTCTTAATTAATAAAAATTAAAAGTTTTACTAAGCCTACACTTAATTAATGAAGCTCAAATAACTTCCAAAATTGCACTTAATAATGATTAAGCATGCAACATCATTCAATTAAGTAAAATGCATAACCCCTAATTATCAGGATGTTACAAAGTCAGTCGCATATTCATTCCTCTTAAAGCAAAAAAAAAATATTTCCTACTTAAAGCATCGACGAATACATGCACCTTTTCCGAATGATAATCGATTACCAATTCATAGTCTTTCAATAACCCGAGCCATCTCTGTTGTCGTAAATTCAAATCTTTTTAAGTCATCAAGTACTTTGAACTCTTATGATCGGTATAGATGTGGCATTTCTCATCGAATAAATGGTGTCTCCAAATCTTTAAAGTAAACACAATGGCAGCCCATTCTAAGTCATGCATCGGATAATTCTTTTCATGCAGTTTCAATTGTCTTGAGGCATAAGCTATCACTTTGCCTTCTTGCATCAACACACATCCAAGACCATTCAATGAAGCATCGCTGAAAATCACAAACTCTTTTCCCGACTCAAGTTGCACTAAAATTGGTGCCTCATTCAACAATGTTTTCAATCGTTCAAAACTCTTTTGGCATTTCTCTGACCATTGAAACTGAACATCCTTTTGTAACAATCTGGTCATAGGTGTAGCAATCATCGAGAATCCCTTAACAAAATGTCGATAATACCCAACCAAGCCCAAAAAGCTTCTAATCTCAGATACATTCCTCGATGGTTTCCAATCAATAATTATTGAAATCTTACTCAGATCAACCCTTATACCTTCCGTTGAGACAATATGTCCCAAAAATCTGACTTCTTGGAGCCAAAACTCACTTTTGCTGAATTTAGCAAAAAACTTTTTATCTCTCAATGTCTGCAACACAATTCTTAAATGTTCAGCATGCTCAAACTTATTTCGAGAATAAATCAAAATGTCATCAATAAATACAACCACAAACTTATCCAAATACGACTGGAAGATTCGATTCATCAAGTCCATAAAAATAGCAGGAGCATTACTTAATCCAAAAGGCATAAGAAGAAATTCATAACGCCTATACCTCATTCTAAACGTGATTTTCGACACATCTGAGTTTTTAACTCTCAGTGATAGTAGCTGGATCTCAAATCTATCTTCGAAAACACTGTTGCTCCTTTCAACTGATCAGACAAATCATCAATTCTCGATAAGGAATACTTGTTCTTTATCGTAACCTTGTTGGGCTGATGATAATCAATACAAAATCTCATGGATCCATCCTTTTTCTTGACGAATAACATTGGTGCACCCCAAGGCAAAAAACTCGGTCTCCAAAACCCTTATCTGTCAACTCTTGCAACTGAGACTTCAATTCTTTCAATTCGGTCGGAGCCATTATATACAAAGCTATCGATATTGGTGAAGTTCTCGGTACCAAATCAATAGTAAACTCAACTTCTCTGATTGATGGTAATCCAGGCAACTCTTCTAGGTACACATCCGGATATTCATAGACTACCGGCACAAACTCAACTTTCAATTCAGGCACTTTTGTATTCAATACATATGCAAGATAAGATTCAAAACCTTTTCTTACATACCTCTGAGTCGACATCGACGAAATCAAAATAGGCAACCCACTTGACTCATTCAGTTCAATTTGAAGAATTTCATTATTTTGACATTTCAATTCTATAATCTTTCATCTACAATTCACTACGACATCATGTAGAGCTAACCAATTTATATCAAAATCATCGAACGATAAAATCATTAAGTCACCGGAAAATAGTGACCCCAAATCATTAAAGGACAACTCTTGCAAACTTATCAACTAAAACATACTTGCCTAAAGGGTTCGACACTTTAATCACAAACTCAGTAGACTCAACGGTTAAATTCTTAGTAGATACCAAATTCATGCAAATATAAGAATGAGTCTATCCAGGATCAACCAATGAAACTACATTAGTATCATAGAGAGAAAATGTACCAGTGATCACATCAGGAGATGACGTATCTTCGCAAGCGCGAATAGCGTAGGCTTTGGTAGGTGCTCTGACCTTCAATCTTGCAGTTAATTCTTTCGTCACACCTCTTCTATTGTTCCCACTTCTAGTATTTTTCAGTGGCCTCCCTTTAGTTGCAGTGTTACTTAGCCTTGCATTCTAAAAACTGTATTTCTCAGTCATTTCAGGGCAATGTCGAATGAAGTGATCTGGAGAGCCACATTTAAAGCAAGCCTGGTTATTCATTCTACATTCATAGGGATGTCGTCTACCACAATGTTGACATTCAAGTCTATTAGACCTAGCATTACCAACGCTCGCTATTGATGTAGTTTGGGCCTTAGGACCCAAATATTTCTTTCCTCGATCTCTGTTGGGATATCCATCTGAAGCATTTGAATGAGTATACAAATCCCTTGATTTCTTTGATGAAGATTGAAATGACTTATTCATCGGCCTCTTTCTCAAATCCTTAGCCTCAAACTCAACTTTTCTTTTTTCTTTTCTCAACTATTTAGCTTTGCAAGATTGTTCAACTAGCACAACAAATTCTTTCAACTCTAAAATCCCAACTAACAGCCTGATGTCCTCATTTAGCCCATCTTTGAATCTCTTACACATAATAGCCTCTATTGAAACACATTTCGAGCATACTTACTGAGTCTAACAAACTCTCGTTCGTATTCAGTCACAGTCATTTGACCTTGTTTCAGCTCTAAGAACTCTTTACGTTTCTGATATATTTCTTTCTGAACTATTCTTGGAAGAAATCCCAAGTGACTCTTTCTCTGGGTACCACTGATATAAGAGTATTCCACCACTGATACGCCGAGTCCCTTAAAAGTGATATATCACATTTCAAGCACTCCTCCAATGTGCAAGAAAGTTTGTCAAATACCCGGATAGAGTTCTCAAGCCAAAATTCTACTCTCTCAGGATCATCATTGACATTTGTTCTAAATTCTTCAGCCCTTTGCATTTGAATCTTATCGACTGGAGGCTTGTTCAGTCTTCCTAATTCCACACTTTTGGAGATACGGGAACCGATTGAGGGTTAGGTAGGGGTAAAGGATGTTGGGCAGTTGGATTTGTTCGAACAAATTCGATAAACCACTCATTCATCCTTTGGAAGAAGGCTTCCCTAGCCTCTCCTCCTTGAATAATCATCACTGGTCTACTTTCAGATGGCGCGGTCCCTTGGGCAGGAGCCGGCACACTACTTTCAACATCATCAGCGACTTCTCGGTTGGGATCCATTTACTATATGAAAACACAATTTAAATTGTCAAGATTTGTCACACTATCACAATTTATATATGGCATGTATAGCTAGACTCTGACACACACTAGGTTAGTCCGAGAATTGACTAAACCATAGATTTGATACCACTAAATGTAACACCCCTTACCCGTATTCAATGCCGAACAAGGTACGAGGCATTACCAGACTTACATTGCAAGTAAATATACAAATTCAGTTATAAATTTGTGTCAAAATTAAAACCATTCATAATCAATCATAAAGTCCCTAACACGAGCCTACGAGGCCCAATACATGCTTTGGTAGTGGTCCAAGACTAAACCAAAAACGTAGGGAATTCTTATAAAACTTAGAAAATTTTTACTACAAATAGGGGTCACACGCCCGTATGGTCACACACACTTGTGTCCCTAGTCCGTGTAACTCTCTGACTTGTAACTCATGAACAAATTGAAGTCACACGGCAAAGTCACTTGCCCATGTGCTAAGCCATGTGGAAAATTAATTTTCACAAAAATAGGTGCAAACTTCTCACGGTCAAGACACACGCTCATGTTCTAGGCCGTGCTGTCTACACAGTTGAGACAGACGTTCATGTCTCTACCCATGAGCTCTGAGCATTCTGTTTCTCAAAATTAAGATGCAGGGGGCACACGGCCAAAACACATGCCCGTAGGTCAGACACACACCTGTGTGTCTACCTGTGTGGACAAAATAAGGCTATTTACCAAGCCATTTTCCACCTCATTTGCACACACTTGTACACAATTTCAATGGCATAATCCATAGCACAAACAAGCAACCGATACCATGTAACACCCCTTACCTGTGTTCGAAGCTAGAACTGGATACGAGGCATTACATAACTCAACTTACTTAAACATAATGATTCGGGTTATAAAATTTTGTTTCGTCTTAAAATCTTCCCATTCACACCCATAATATACTCATCCTAGGCCTACGAGGCCTTAAAAATACTCCCAAAAGGTTTCGGAATTAATCAAAACTTGTATGCACTTAGAAAAATTGTGTCTAAATAGGGGCCACATGCTTGTGTGAAATGGGACACGCACGTGTGATATTTCACACGTCCGTGCTTTTCACCCATGGTCAACACTGACTTACCTCACACGATCAGCCATACGCCCATGTGCTGTACCCGTGGTCAACACTGACTTATTCCACACGGTCTGTCACAAGCTTGTGTGCTTCAACTATGTGGCGATTCAAATTCCAAATTCAAGGTTCAGACTTCAAATGGCCTGGGCACATGTCCATGTCCGTGGTCGTGCCTCCCACCTGGCTGAGACACATGGCCATGTCTCTGTCTGTGTGTTTACTACTGAGCATCCTGACTTGGCAAACCTAACATGTAGGGGATGCACGGTAGATCGACACGCATAGAGATGACCGTGTGTCCCACATGGCCTAGACACATGACTGTGTGTCTATCCATGTAGACATAAAAAGGCTATATTCCAAGCCAAATGCCACCCTGCATACTAGACATACTAACTCTAATTTCATTATCAATGAATATATATAAAGTTGTCAAGTGTTGGCCCATTTTCGATGACCATTTACAAAATGACTTGAAAACATATATAGCCAAAACTTTGGCTAACAATTACGACCTAACAAAATATCCGAGTCCTATACATGCCATATTCAAAATAAGTCTAAATTGTTATACCAAAGTGATGTTGATAGTGTGATCTTTTGAGCTCCTATGTCCCACGATCCCCGAGTTATCTAGGCAATGCTATAAGGAAAAGGGAAATGAGAGGGGTAAGCACAAAGCTCAGTAAGTTTGCATGAAAATAAATAGTAACAATAAATTTGTAATGACATCAATCCATGGCATTTGTTAACCACACAAGGTCATAAATACTTTGCCATAACTTACTCGTACCCGTTCTTAACTATAACATAACATGCCACCTATCGTAACATTCTTGTGAATTTCTCACGGATACCTATATTCGCTCAATCACATAACTTTAGTACTAATCTCGTTTCTATTTCCAAGCTTAACTATTTATCCCATTAATCACTAGGGATACTCAAAGACACATACTCATCGTCATTATAATAAGCGTGCAGCCAATGCCATATCCTAGATGTGGTCTTACATGGGGTCACCTCTGAGTGCCGATCCCATATCCCAGATATGGTCTTATACGGAATTTCTCAAATCAGAGGCCATATCCCAGATATGGTCTTATACGATTCTTATATTCAATATCGAAGCCATATCCCGGATATGGCCTTATACAGAATTTCAATTTGGTGCCGAGGCCATGTCCCCGACATGGTCTTATACGGGACCTTATCTATCTCAAGTCTCGAAAATATTATACCCACATTCAGAATAGTCCAACTAGGACTTCAACATTTCAATTCCTTAGAATATCGTACATCAATGAAATGTCAAACATTCTCAAATAATACGAGCATAAATGTTGAATTTATCACATACAAACTTACCTCGATTTCAAAATGAGCTAGAGCTTTAATCTAGTCCGATACTTTATTCTTGCCCCGATCCAGGTTGATTCTTGGTTCTTCTTGCTCTATAATATAAAATTAGCTCGCTTCAATCATCCCATTAATAAAATATTTTAATAATCATGCTTTGGCAAAATTACTATTTTGCCCTTACACTTTGGCAAAATAACCATTTTACCCATAGGCTCGGAAATCAATTCTAATCAAATCTCTACATTTAATGAGCCTAGGTTAACATTTATTTCTCTTATGGCTATCATCAAAACCCAACATTTGACAAATTTACTACCAATTTTACAACTTTTACAAAAAGCTTCATTTAGGTGTTTTCATGGCAACACCTTTCACAAAAGTTGTTCATCTAACAACTAAGACTCATTTTCTTCTATAAAAATGCAGCAAATAACAATGAAAGCTCTCATGGCAAAACTCTAATCTTTTCACCATATTGCAAGATAGTCCCCTCATTAGAAAGCTTAAGCTCTAGGGGTTCTAAAAGTACAACTATCTTCAAGAAAAACCATTAAAATCACTTACTTGAATGGAGATGAGTCTGCTAAAATTTTGAGCTTTCAAAACCCCTATTTTTCTTGCTATTTTTAGTGGAGAAAGATGGAGAGAAAAGATGATATCTTTTCTTTCTTTATTTTATTAATACAAGTCAATTTAGTCACCAACTTTTACAAACTTTGACCAATTTTGTCAATTTTTGTCTCCTATGGCCGACCACTCCATTCTTAGGGGTCTAATTGCACTTTAAAGACCCCAAATTAATATTCTATGGCTATTAGGAACCTTTAGCTTATAAAGTAGAACTTTCGCACTTTACGCGAATTTAGTCTTTTTTTCGCGATTAAGCTTGAAATCGCTAAAATTAAAACACCAAAATTTATGCACTTATATAATCATGCTCTAACTCATAAAATAATATGAAAATAATTTTCTCAAACCTCAGATTAGTGATCTAGAAATCATTGTTTCGACTAGCCCCTAAGTCGGTTTGTTACATACCATCTAACTAAGGCCTAAACATGTCATTTAAAAAGCCAACATCTATCATGCTTAAAACACCATACCTTGTCAAACTCAAACATACCACAAACACATCCACAAGCATTCAATATGATTACTTTTAGTATGTATAGTCTAGCCCAATTTCACTAACTTACCAACAAACTATCAGTCGAGACGTAGCTACACGGTGCTGCTCACAGAAGCTATCAATAACCGTAACATATGCCGGTATACTCAGCCACCAGTAAGACGTACAGGACCAGCACCCGAAATCACATAACATTAAACCCTAGTGACATATCACTTGTATCCTAATCTATTCCTAAGGTTCGATTGAGATTTCTCGCTTGCCGAATCATCGTCAAATGTGTCCGTAAGGTCGATTACACAATTCATGCATAAATTTAAGCAAATAAAATACACTTAAAGTAAAACTTATTTAACATACGAACTTACCTCAGTTACAAAAACGGCCAAATGGGTCTATTAGTCAATTACTTTGGTTTTCCCCCGATCTAGACCTAAACTTCGTTTTTCTTGATGTATAATACCAAATTCATCTCATTTAATCATCACATTATTCAATTTAGCCCAAAAACACCTTATGGCAAAAATTACATTTTTCCCTAAACTTTTGACATTTTACATTTTATTCCCTAGGCTCGTAAAATGAATTTCATTCAATTTCTTAAAAACCCAAACATAGCCGAAACTTATTCTTACTCATAACAGCCCACATTTTTCATTTATTCACATTTTAACACACATTTTACAATTTTTACAAATAGGTCTATAATCAACATTTTTACTGAAAATCACTTTACAAAAGTTATTTAACAATCAATAAACATGCATTCTACCATCAAACATCAAAATACACACATATTTCACATGCGTAAAATTTTAGACTTTGTCTTTCTTTCAAATTAGTCCTTGAAATAGCTAAATCAAGTTACAAAGATCTAAAAAATATAAAAATCATCAAAAATGGGACAAGGACGGACTTACAATCGAGCTTGAAAGCTTGGCCAACCCTAGCTATGCCTCCTTTTTCTAATTTTCGGCTATGGGGATGAAATTGAAGAAGATGGCATCTTTTATTTTAGTTATTTTGTCTTTATTTACTAGATTACCAAAATGTCCTTCACTTAAACTTTGAAAATTTTACCTAGCCATGTCCATTTTTGTCCATCTTAAGGTATAATGGTCTAATTACCATTTAAGGACCTCCAATTTAAAATTTCATAGCAATTAGACACCTCTAGCTTTTAGAACACACATTTTGCACCTATTACAATTTAGTCCTACTAGTCAAATTGGACATTCTATCAATAAAATTTCTTGACGAAATTTTCACACAATCATTCAATCATAATGTAGACCTTAAAATACTGTCATAATAAATATTTCTACTTTGAATTTATGGTCTCGAAACCACTATTCCGATTTGACCCTAAAACTAGCTATTACACATAGTTGAAGGTATCAATGGGTTTGCTCACACAAGCTGACGGTCAAGACGTAACTACACTGGTGCTACTCACACAATATGAGGATCCTCAACACATCTTTGGATAACTGAAACGTCTGTCAACACCCAAACACAATAACCCCTAATGACGTGTCATTTGTATCCTATCTATTCCTAAAGTTCAATCAGGATTTAACATTGCCGAATCTTCATCGAACATTTGTGTAAGATCATATTCACAATTAATTCAACAATAAAGCATTTAAAACACAATTATATTAATGCTTATTAACATACGAACTTACCTCGATTCACAAAAACGACGAAATGGATCGACTAGTCCAATACTTTATTTTTCCCTCGATCTAGATCCGAACTTTGCTTTTCTTGATCTATATATAATCAAATTTAACTTATTCAATTATCATTCTATTCAATTTAGCACAAAAAATCATATTATGGAAAAATTGCACTTTTGCCCTTAATATTTCAACATCTTTATAATCTAGTCCCTAGCTCATAAAAATAAAAATTCATGCAATTAGGTCCCTACCCATGCTAGCCAAATTTCCCTTGTTATCATAGCAGCCCATATTTTTTATTATTTGACACATTTACCCCACAATTTATCTCATTTCTCAATTTAATCTCTAATTAAAAATTTTATCAAAAATCACTTAACAAATGTTGTTTATCTAACAACAACATTCATTTTCTATCATCAAACATCAAAACACACACATATTCATCAATGGTAAAACCTTAGACTTTTAACAGTTTTGCAAATTAGTCTATGGGCTAGCTAGATTAAGCTACAACGACTCCGAAAACATAGAAATAATTAAAAATGGGACAAAAAATACTTACCAATCAAGCCTCAAAGTGACTGAACCCTAGATGAAAAAAATGGCTTTTTTCCCTTGAATATTCGGTTGGAGAAGATGATAAGAGATAAAAATGTGTTTTTTTTAATTTTAACATTAATTTACTAATTTACTAAATTAACCTTTTAATTTTAATAAAATTTCAACAATACCAAACTCATAAATGTCCACTAACACACTAATGGTTTAATTACCACATAAGGACCTCCACTTTAAGTTTCCATAGCCATTAGACACCTTTAGTTATTAGAGCACCACTTTTTCACTTTATGCAATTTAGTTCTTTTTATCAAATTGAGCATTAAAACTTTAAAATTTCTTAACGAAGTTTTCACACAACATACTATCATGCTGTATACATTAAAATAATAATAAAATAATTATTTTGACGTAATATTTGTGGTCCCGAAACCACTGTTCTGATTTGACTAAAAATGGGCTGTTACATTTATGGTGTAGATTTTAAGCTTAGTCCATGTCAATTAGATGAATTTACTTGGATGTATATTTTATGGTACCAATGAGGGTACATTGGTTAAATTATGGAAAGGTTTTGCATATATGATGATTTTAGCATGATTTGGTCTCGTTTAAGTGTGCTTTAATTAGATTAAAAAGGTTAGCAATTGGTATGCTTGAGGCTCAAGAAAGCATTTTTGGTAAACTTGTGTCACACATGGCCATGTTTCACACACAGGTTGTTCGAACGACTATGTGTCCTTATTGTTTTTAAATCAAGTTTCACATAATCTAAGCACGATTGTGTGTCCTTATTGTTTTTAAATCAAGTTTCACATGATCTTAGACATAGTCATGTCTCCCAAAATAGTTAGTTACACAATCTGGCACATGGCCATATTTGAATATGCACACGGTTTGGTACACAGCCCAAGACACAGTCGTGTAGCCCTATTTCGAATATCCACACGGCTTGGGCTATGTCACACGTCCTGGACATACGACCATGTGACCCTTATTTCAAAAAATTTTCATGTTTTGCCAGAAATTTCTAATTTACTTCAAATAAGTCCCTAATTGTTTCCAAACTATTTTTAGGGCCAATCAAGCTCGATTTAAGGTCCGTAAGAGTATTTTTATCATATTTAAATTACATAATTGAAAATAAATATGTGAATTGCATTTTGATCCATTTTTTGATAATTATGGTTTTGTTTTACGCTGACTTGCTCCGTAACCCTTATCTAACGATGGAGACAGGTTAGGGGTGCTACAAAACCATTAGGTATATAACCGAAGCTACCTAACAAGAAAACAACAACATGACTATTACCATCACATATATATACATACACTTATATGCATAATCTCCAAAATGCCAACAACATACAAAATGATCATTATAACCCTAGGACTTCCTAGGTACATGCCAAGACCAAAAAGAACATATCACCAAAACTTGAGTTTGGGATTGTCGCTAGATGCAGAGTTGACGATTGAATCGATAAGTACCTAAATTGTGTACGGGAAAACGAAAATCGTACACTTAGTATAACTTAGTGGTATTTCTATAATCTGAACATAAAAGCAAAACAAAATACATATACAATGCTCAAGTTAAAGTTAGATTACGCTATGCAATTAACATGTCAAATATACAAGCTACATATATTCATCGATTACTTTAATTACATTTTTCTAATGTTGAAACATGTCAATTTTAATTCACCAATCATTTGATATCTCAAATTATATAATGATACATTCCATTTCAACTTCAAATCCATAATTTCAAATGAACATTTCCTTCAATGTTTCAAACCATTTCACATATGAGCACTCTATTTCTCATTCCATTCCCATTTTTTATTTATTTGTCATTTCAATATCAAGGATATTGTTTTTACCATTTATTTCCATATTACCATGACTCGGACTCAAACGGATACATAGATCCAACCAACACATCAGTTCGGCACCCAATGCCTAATCGGATAAATCTAAAGCAAATAGTTGCACCCAGCGGTGTCAATAAGTTTGACACCTATTGCCTTATCGACTCATAGTCGAAGTAACCCTGAACTCTTCCTATCCTATGGCATGCCAACTATATCCGACTCTACCTGAACAATTAATAGAGTTTCCATTTCATATTTCACTATCAACCAATATCTCAATTCACCTTTATTTTCATCATATACACATTTATTCAACATATAGAAACAATAGATCATTACAATATAAACTCAATTTCACATTTGTATAAATGTATAACTTTTTCATAAATATTCAATTTAATCCTCAGAAACATCAATCAATTCAACTCAATACAATACAATCCAATTCATCTCATCATCACAAAATGATTCACCTCATATTCTTACCATGCACACATAGTTCAAAATGCAACAATTTACAAGTAGTTCGAATTATAGAAACACAAACTGTAAACTCCAAGCTATTCGTCGACGATTTTGTCTTTTTTTTTTGAGGAATCCGGATCGACTTTAGATGCGGATTAAAAAAACATAAAATTTTCAATTCACAGCCATTTTCACATTCAGTTTCAAAGTTATGCACCTTTTGCATTTTATTCAATATAGTCCTTAAAATAGAGACTAACATACTTTCAATTTTAACCTCTAATTTTTATACTGATTTCACTTTAGGCATAATTTAACTTCATATTTTTCATTTCTACCATAAATTTTAAAATTTGTGCAATTTAGTTCCTATTGCACAAAATCATCAATTTACCTTACAGTTTAATCCTTTTTCAATTCTAAACTTAAAATCTACCAAAATAACACCTCAAGCTTCAATTATTCTATAATGGTAACATCTTCAAAATTTTAAAATACCAAAAATTACAACATGGGTCAACTAGCTTACGCTTCTAGGATTCCAGAAACATAAGAATCACAAGAATGTGACTAAATCAAACTAACCAAATTAGGGCTTGAAACCTTGGAAAATCCTAGTAGTGGGTTGAGCTTTTCTCCCCCTAGGTTTGGAGCTTTGTCATTGAAATAGAAAAATGGTTTTCTCTTTCAATCTACTAATATTTTTATCTTTTATTAAATTAATTAACTTTTTATTTTTTAATTTATTTTATTAAAAATTTTATGAATATAAATCCATATTGCCCTCCAGTAATAATTTAACATTAATTTAATTGCCTCATAAGTCCTTCAGCCAAGATATACTTAATAATTCATTAACAATTAAAATTTTAACACTTTTATGATTTAGTCCCTATACTCTAATTAAGCATTAATTCACCAGATTTACAGGATTGAAATTCAATTCACCTCAAATCTAACTCCGTAAATATTTAATAATCCAATATTTATAAGTCCAATTTACAAAAATGGGGTCTCGAAACCACACTTTCTAGTACCACTGACTTTCGAGTTGTTACATGGAAAGGTTACACAATTGTGTAGCCAGGCTATGTAACAGACTATGGTCGTGTGGTAAACATTAAAATTAGCCTACAGGGGAGACACGACCGTGTGGCAAGCCGTGTGGGAGGGTTGTGGCTGTGTTGTTCACGAACTAGCCTAGGGTTTGCAAGGGCACATGGTCGTGTGGTCTACCTATGTGGTCCACATGCCTTTGTGGGAGACCGTGTGGCTCTAATCCTACACATGATCACCATTGGTTCACTTGGGAAAGAACACATTCTATCCACTGCATTACTAATTGACGTTCCTCATACCCAATTCAGATATAGTTCTTTTAAATCTGGTTCTTCAAATGACATTTACACAAGAATTAACGGTTGGTTTCAAGATTTGGGCAAGATTTGCAAAAGATTGATTAATCGAACTAAAGATTTACGTTGGACAATGGAATTACGAAATTTAATCATTGAAACAAAGCTTACTTATTGATTTTTTTCTAAGATATTGAATACCACAGACAACGGTTCTAAATATTGATAGAAATTAAATGAACGGGGAACGATCCAATAGGCGAAAAATAATGAACAACACAAAGATTGCAAATTTTGGTGCAAGAATGAGAGAAAACGAAATAAAAAGAAAATAAATAGAGAGTTGAGAGCAAATTCTATTAAGATTTGAAAATGGGAAATATGAAAATCTAAATAAAAAAATATAGAAAAAAAATGGTGGAATTCTAATTCTATTGGAATTTTGAGGAAGGGCAATATATGAATTCTAATTAGGAAAGAATTGGTTAAATTCCTAGGGTTTGTAAAACATAAGGGCTCCATATATAGTTTACCCTAAAGCTTTTTCTAATTTTCAAAATTAAAAGGGAAAATAAGGCTCGAACTTGGATCGTTTAGGAAGGGCTCTAATGCTTTAACCATTGAACCTGTAACTTATTATTTCTTCATTTAGACATTTAATTATACATATCTTAATTTTCGAGAGACTTGCCAAAATAAAAAACTAAAAGGAAAAAGAGGGCTCAAACTTGGGCCTTTTGGGAAGTGTTCTAGTGCCTTAACCATTTAGCCTGTCACTCATTTCTTGCTTAATTCATACACCTAACCGCATATAAATTTTGGGGCGGCAATTTAGGCATTTAAACAAGGCTTTGTCGAAAATTAAAAGAAATAAGAGGAAGGGAACTCAAACCTTAGCTTTTAAGGAGGAGGCACTAACGCCTAACCATTCAGTCTATGTATTATTTCTTTCTTATTTTAGACATTCAGTCATATATATTTATTTTGGAGTGTGACTTTACCCTAGTTCACCAAAAAATAATAAAATAGGAGGAAGGGAACTTAACACTTAACCATTAGGCCTAAAGCCTATTTCTTATTTAACAAATGCATATGATAACTTTATACATTGGGACATGACCACCCCCGGTTTCACAAACTTGACCAAATGTGGCGCTCCACACCTGGTTGGGTTAGACCGACTCGAATCCAAGACATTACTTTAGTCATTTACGTGACCTCAATACAACCACCAGTCACACCACACTAATTTATTTACATACATATTCAGCAATCATATAGTTCAAGGTAAACATACAAGTATAAAAAACATGCTTCTGTAGCGCTACTGTTGATCAGACCAACATCGAGGGTGAAATCATCATTTAACATACGACATAAGTAACATTCATAATTCAAAAATTAAATCATTTATTCAGTATAAAACAATTTAATAAGAGAAACAATTGAAAGAAAATACCAGAATTGATAAGTAAAACTTATTTAATTTTTAAAGCAAAGTTTAAGGACTAAATCGTAAATTTAGTAAAATATTTAGTAAAACCTTTCTGTAAAATTGAGAGTAAAATTATGGAATTATCTGTATAGAACTTAATCATGCAAGTTTTCAAGTCATTTCATTGCATTTAAGGACTCCAATTGTAGACCATAAAAATCAGGACTCAATTGCAAAGATAACAAAACATGTTCAAAACCTACATATTACAAATTAACACCTATCCACACACACTATTTCATGTTTTCATGCCAAATTTCCTATTCTAACATATCATATATAGATCACACAAATCATGCTCAATTACACTAAAATATACATTAACATACTTTAGCACTCTAACTAGTTACTTATACTAGCATGTAAAGTCACAATTCATATTACTCAACATGTCAAATTTGCATCTTATGCATTTCTAAGTGCATTAAGGTTCATACCTTAACATTTGGTCATTTTAAACTTCTCTCAATGTTCAGCAAGTCATTCAAGCATATATAACAATATTTCACTAAGCACATGCATATCATCCAACATGCAACCAAAACTTAAAAATCATACATATTCAAGATTTAAATCCAATCAATCAACCACAAATCTAGTTCTTCTAACCCCATTTTTGGGATGTAACATGTTTATATTAATAATTTACAATTAACAAAATTGAAAAATAGTGTCACATAAATAATTGTGTTAATATAATAAAAAAATTGAATCAAAATTAAAATTTAATAGATATAATTGCACTAAACCAAAGTTAGTATATTACATTGCACTCACCAAATCAAAGTTGATTTATAATTTTAAGGTTTATTGATGGCTGTGGAGACCACCAAATATAAATGTCCTACACTCTAACTAAATTAAACAGTAGTATAGAGAAGTAGGGTCAAGCCCACAAGGACTGGGATTTCTAATATAATTTTTAGCGTGATTAGATTCCAAAGTCATGGCAACTATCATGCCCACGACTTGTAACTTACTGAGTTGAAAATAAATCAAAAGGGGTTTTAGATAATTAAGGTTAAAAACATAAAAATTAAGAGAGAAAAATAATAATCGAATTATAATTGCAAAATAAAATTAAATAATTGAAATCAAATTAGGAAATCAAATATGCAAATTCTTAACCTTAGACTCGGAATATTCCAAACTTGAGTCGATCCTTGCAAGTGAATTATTCCTTCCAAACGATAAGCTAGTTATAGCGACCAAGGACGCCTCAACTGCTAACTCATCCTTGTGTAGTTGATTCCGGTACAACATGCAAGAAAAGCCTTACTGACTATCTAACCACGTAACACGCGTCCACAATTTAAGATCTCGACAGCCTTGAGATCTAGAAGAGCCCAACTCGAATTAACGATCTTAACTATTTAGATCATTTAAATTTGATCACTATCTCCTTGACGGAATCCAACTGTCCTTTTCCCACCTGGACACGTCAATTTGTTCGCGAGAACTTGAACGTGACAGACGATCATCTTGTTTTCCCAACTGTATGCCAAACTACTCCAACCCAACGTGTAACACCCCTAACCCCTCTCCGTCATTAGATTAGGGTCATGTATTACAAACTAATTAGAAAATTTAATTACATTGCAAGCAGTAGTATAAGCTAACTAATATCGTCATAATATACAGGGGCAAATCATGCCAATCTAATACTTGCATAGTAGTGTCTTATATAATCAAATAATGTATTATGCTATGTAATACTAAACTTGGTCTTCCACTGTCTACACTCTTATAACTATTTATCCCTTCTTGAATGCTAGAAGTTGGATACATAACAAGACTATTCCAATTATTAGCATCAGAGTATTGGTCCACACTCTGACTATTTCTACCTTCGATGATGTTAGTATAATTCACTTAATTCAAGTTTGCTAATTCATTCTAATTCAGAGTAAAAGTTACTCTTACACCCTAAAAATAGTCTACAAATAGGCAGGGTCTAATTTGGAACAATTTTGAAAGTTTAGGGTCATTTTTTGATATACCTAAAAATAGGGGACATACGACCGTGTGGCAAGGTCGTGTGGAATGCCCCAAATCATGTCTCCGCCATGTAACTCACTAATTTGGGTCACACAGCCGTGTCCCAGGTCATGTGTAAACCCGTGTGGAAACTACACCTACACTATTTTTTCACATGCCTCTGTGTGTTACCCATCTATGGCACACAGCCGTGTGACAAACCGTGTGCACCTAAATGTACCTTAAAACTCAAGTTTACCATTTTATGCTTACTTGGACACTAAGCAACTCAATTACTAACCTGTTAACCTATTCAAAACTCACACAAACATGCTCAAAACATGGCAAAACAACCATCTTAGTGTCTATCTAATGTACCTTCATTGGTATCATATTTTATACCATCAAGTACACCAACAACACATAAACCATTCAAAGAATTTCATTCATACCAATTTTTCCATAATTAAACCAATATTTAGCTACTTAGGCTACCAATTTATTAGCTAAAAACATACCAAAACTATAACTAGGCTAACATACCAACATAGCCTCAACTACAACCATATATACAATTAACCATCATTTCAATAGCAAACCATAATTTCAATACCTTATAAACAACATAAACAAAGGACTTCCTAAGTACATGTCATTACAAAACAAGATACCACCACACTTGAGCTCGGGATTTGTTGTTGGATGCTGAATTGGCAATAAATTGAAAAGTACCTGTAATACCCCAAACCCGGCCCATGAGTCCTCACCGGATCTGGTATGTCACGGAGTAAAATATTTTGAGTCATTTTGAAAATTTGGTGAAAACTTGGTAAAATTTGGCTAAGGTATGAAAACGGGGTTTGAAAACTTAGTTGGGCTTTTTTATAAATTCAGTTGAGCTGTTTAAACCCTTTTGAAAACATTTGACCATGTAGCATTTTAAAATCAATCGTGTTATTGGTGACTTAGTTTAATTTTTTTTGTTACCCGATGGTAACATCTTTGAAAACCCGTAAAGTTTATTAAGTTTGAAAAGTTACTTTTAACCTGCTTCAATTAATGTTTATAAAATTCCATTTGTAATATAACATAAGTAAAATAAAACAAGAAAATAAATATCCAAAATAATAATAGCGGCCTTATTACAATCCCAAAATAAAAACTTAGAAAGTAGATAATATTAACTTTAATAAAATGAATTTAAATCCATCGACAAGCATGGCCGCCTCGAGTCCTCTCCGGCTCCATCTCCGCGTTCTACTCATCTGCAAGATGTTAAGAGAAAGGGGGTGAGTCACCAAGACTCAGTGTGTAATCCCCCACCCGGTAAAGCAACTCATACACAAGTCATTAATAAACATGCACATGCAACCCAACCTAACCATCCATACTCCTTAACTACCCCGTGTGGTCAAAACCACCGATGGTCAAAACCATTGATGACTTAGAGTCACAAATCAAATGATGGGGCCAACCCATCGTGTGGTCAAAACCATCGATGACCATAGGTCACAAATAATCAAGTGTGGTCAAAACCACTGGTGGTACCAAACCATCGGGACTTAGTCGCGATTTATCAATCGGTGTGGTCAAAACCATCGATGACCATAGGTCACAAATAATCGATGGGGCCAACCCATCTTGTGGTCAAAACCATCGATGATCATAGGTCACAAATAATCGATGGGGCCAACCCATCTTGTGGTCAAAACCACGATGACCATAAAATCATCCCCCATCCTCTCATCAATCCCACCATCATCATGCTCACATATCAATTATCATATATCATGTTTTTAGGCATGTCATTTAACAGCATATGATGGCATACAAAGTCACATATCAAAAGATCATGTAATAGGGGACTTACCCGGAATCCATGCTTAAGCCCACAAGCATATATCATAGATCACTACAATAATTATTAACAAGGCAATAATAAAGCAAAGTTTACTAATAAAGTGTGTAAAGAGTTTACACACCTGTTACTACCGAAATTCCTAAATCCCGAAGATCCGATCTACGTCGCTAGATTCTTGACCCTTGTTGCCGTTGGATCACCAACAAATCCCGAAACTATTCCTTGTTTCCCTAGGAATGTCAAAATGTTTAAATCTTTTAAATCCCGAAACTCTCTTCTTGATTAATGGAGATGCCGACATACCTTAGATCTGAAATCTCGAAATTCACCCTTTATATTGAAATCGACAGATCCCTCCTGACACCACTTCAGAGATTCAGCTTAGAGACTTGATGAACAATCAGCTATGATCCCTTTATGCATTCGGTTTCAAAGATGAAAGAAGAGAGGAATAATAGGCTTAGAAGGAATCGGCTAGGATGCTAAAAGAGAAGAGGAAAAAATGGATGCTCAAGAAGAATTTCGGTGGAGGGAGGAGAAAGAATATTTGGCAAAAGAAAAGAGAGGAGAATGAATAATGAATAGCCTTAGTCTCATCCTTTTATAGCCAAATTAGGCTAAGAATCCTTTGCTTGGCCACTACTCTTCCTTATGTGATAACTTTATCTCTTTAATTTTAAAACAAATAAAGTATAATCCTTATTATCTTCTAATTAGCCAAATTTAAAAGAGAGTGAAACTCCTCTTTGCAAGCCTTGTGTCGTCCACCTCTTGGGCTTCTAGAAGTAAAAATAAACCTTATTTTATTTGCTTCCCATGTGACTTGAACTCATGCCCAACACCCTTGTATGTGGCGTCATTTCCAAAGGCCCTAAGTGGCATCTTCAGGCCACTTTTCCAAGCCCGTTTGTGTGTCAAATTTCACGTACTTTTTCTTTTAAGGCCTCCTTGCCTTAATTACCTCTTTTAAACTTTAAAACTTGACATTTCTAAGTCATTTCTAGGTTTCCAAAATGGTCACTTTCCTATTTTTAATGTAACATTTCCATACCTTCTCAGGCTTCCAAAAATGTTCAAAATTTATTCAAAACTCATAAAACATGACATTTCGTATATTTAAGCCAAAAATGCATAGGCCCTTTTTAGGATGTTACAGATTCTACCTCTTAAAATAATTTCATCCTCAAATTACTTACTATCGCTCATCCGCAAGCTCACTACACTATGCTATTCTGCATGACTCGATCTCAAAGAACTATCATATCTAACGATTGCGTTTATCTGCTTAAGAATTTTATGCATTAGTATTTCACTTGATTATCCATGAAGAAATTTTATGATAGAAGTTTTAGGAGTGGTTCTTTCGCAATCATACATGCACACAGCTTTCCATTCATTCATTCAAAGAGACGTTGTAGTTTTCCTGGTGATTGTTTTTCCATTACCTAGTGGTATTTTTGTAATTTGTCCTATAGGGGTATTTTTGTAATTTTCAAAATAAAACTTTTCAGATGATTTTGTCAAAAAGTTATTTTGAATCTCTTAAATTTCCTGAGGTATTTTGAAAAATTTTGAAATCCGGGGGTATTTTGGTAATTTTGGACCTCAGGGGTATTTCTGTAATTTTTCACAAATCAGGGATATTTCAAAAGTTGTAAAACTTTGAGAGCTCTTTTTGATAATTGCATTTTCTAAAACAGTGATATTGCGAAGTTTTGAAAATCAGGGTCACTCTGGTAATTTTGTTGGTTAGGGGCAATTTTGTAATTTTCTAAAATCATGACCTTTTTGAAATTTAAGTTTTTTGGGCACTTTTTATGTGATGAAATTTTTGATTAAAACCGTGGGTATTTTGGGAATATCATAAATCAAGGGTGTTTTTGAAAATTTACCCCTAAGGGTATTTTAGTAATTTCACATAATCAGGGTATGGTTTCCAAAAATTGGGTTCTAAGTGATTTCACAAAAGAAGGATATTCTGGAAATTTTCTGATTGGAAATTTTTCATATGGAGGGTATTTTGGAAATTTTCAAGCCATGGGTATTTTGGTCATTTTTCAAACTGAGGGGTATTTTGGTCTTTTTTTTTCAACAAAGTTTTAATTACTTCAAAACCAAAACGGCTAGTCCTTTTCGGGTTTTAGTTATCAAGTTTAGCCTATGAGTGTGTCATCTCAGCTAGGACGAACCGTTACTACGCACCAGGTAGGATTCGAGTGAGTAGGAGGTGAGTCACGAGGACTGCTTAAAAACTAAGCCCCCACCGAATCCAATCCTAGACATGCGCATAACGATTTCCACATCCTTTGCTTAGTGACAACTCACAGGGTTGTTTAGGTAATTATTAAATCTTATGCATAGTTGAGGTATGCTAACCCTAGGGTTCCACTATCTCTATTCTAATAGTCTACGTTCCCAACTTTACCCTTCTACCCCTCATCAAATATTCACAAAAATGGATAGAAGTACTTACCTGGGCGGATAGGTGCCGGAGACTCGGTGCCATACTGTTCATGCCAAAAATAGTTCCAAAATATTCTAATAAGGCCTACTAATCAAAAACAAAACATTTCGGGCCTTGGGCCCCCCACAGTCGAGTTTTAAACCGGGCTCTGATACCAAAAATGTAACACCCCAAATTCGGTCCATGAGTCCTGACCGGATCTGGTATGTCACGGAGTAAAATATTTTGAGTCATTTTGAAAATTTGGTGAAAACTTGGTAAAATTTGGCTAAGGTATGAAAACGGGGTTTGAAAACTTAGTTGGGCTTTTTTATAAATTCAGTTGGGCTGTTTAAACCCTTTTGAAAACATTTGACCATGTAGCATTTTAAAATCAACTGTGTTATTGGTGACTTAGTTTAATTTTTTTTTGTTACCCGATGGTAACATCTTTGAAAACCCGTAAAAGTTTATTAAGTTTGAAAAGTTACTTTTAACCGGTTCAATTAATGTTTATAAAATTCCATTTGTAATATAACATAAGTAAAATAAAACAGTAAAATAAACATCCAAAATAATAATAGCGGCCTTATTACAATCCCAAAATAAAAACTTAGAAAGTAGATAATATTAACTTTAATAAAATGAATTTAAATCCATCGACAAGCATGGCCGCCTCGAGTCCTCTCCGGCTCCATCTCCGCTCTACTCATCTCGCAAAATGTTAAGGAAGGGGTGAGTCACCAAGACTCGGTGTGTAATCCCCACCCGTAAAGCAACTCATACACAAGTCATTAATAAACATGCACATGCAACCCAACCTAACCATCCATACTCCTTAACTACCCCGTGGTCAAAACCACTTGTGGTCAAAACCATCGATGACTTAGAGTCACAAATCAAATGATGGGCCAACCCATCGTGTGGTCAAAACCACCGATGACCATAGGTCACAAATAATCAAGTGTGGTGAAAACCATCGGTGGTACCAAACCATCGGGACTTAGTCGCGATTTATCAATCGGTGTGGTCAAAACCACTGATGACCATAGGTCACAAATAATCTGATGGGACCAACCCATCTTGTGGTCAAAACCACTGATGACCATAGGTCACAAATAATCTGAAGGGGCCAACCCATCTTGTGGTCAAAACCACTGGCGACAGTCCATAAAATCATCCCCCTCCTCTCATCAATCCCACCATCATCATGCTCACATATCAATTATCATATATCATGTTTTTAGGCATGGCATTTAACAGCATGTGATGGCATACAAAGTCACATATCAAAAGATCATGTAATAGTGGACTTACCCGGAATCCATGCTTAAGCCCACAAGCATATATCATAGATCACTACAATAATTATTAATAAGGCAACAATAAAGCAAAGTTTACTAATAAAGTGTGTAAAGAGTTTACACACCTGTTACTACCGAAATTCCTAAATCCTAAAGATCCGATCTACGTCGCTAGATTCTTGACCCTTGTTGCCGGTTGGATCACCAACAAATCCCAAAACTGTTCCTTGTCTCCCTATGAATGTCAAAATCCTTAAATCTTTTAAATCTCGAAACTCTCTTCTTGATTAATGGAGATGCCAAAATACCTTAGATCTGAAATCCCAAAATTTACCCTTTATATTGAAATCGATGATCCTCCCGACACCACTTCGTAGATTCTACTTAGAGACTTGATGAACAATTGGCTATGATCCCTTATGTATTCGGTTTCAAAGATGAAAGAAGAGAGGAATAATAGGCTTAGAAGGAATCGGCTAGGATGCTAAAAGAGAAGAGGAAAAAAAATGGATGCTCAAGAAGAATTTCTGGAGGGAGATGAGAAAGAATATTTGGCAAAAGAAAAGAGAGGAGAATGAATAATGAATAGCCTTAGTCTCATCCTTTTATAGTCGAAATTAGGCCAAGAATCCTTTGTTTGGCCACTACTCTTCCTTATGTGATAACTTTGTCTCTTTAATTTTAAAACAAATAAAGTATAATCCTTATTATCTTCTAATTAGTGAATTTAAAAGAGAGTGAAACTCCTCTTTGCAAGCCTTGTGCCATCCACCTCTTGGGCTTCTAGAAGCAAAAATAAACCTTATTTTATTTGCTTCCCATGTGACTTGAACTCAGGCCCAACACCCTTGTATGTGGCGCCATTTCCAAAGGCCCTAAGTGGCATCTTCAGGCCACTTTTCCAAGCCCGTTTGTGTGTCAAATTTCACGTACTTTTTCTTTTAAGGCCTCCTTGCCTTAATTACCTCTTTTAAACTTTAAAACTCGACATTTCTAAGTCATTTCTAGGTTTCCAAAATGGTCACTTTCCTATTTTTAATGTAACATCTCCATACCTTCTCAGGCTTCCAAAAATGTTCAAAATTTATTCAAAACTCATAAAACATGTCATTTCATATATTTAAGCCAAAAATGCATAGGCCCTTTTTTAGGATGTTATAGTACCTAGACTGCGCACGGAAAACAAAGCCACACGTTGAGTATAACTCAGTGGTATTTATATAATATGAATAATTTAAGTTTGATGTGAATAGATAAGATATAAAGATGCAATAAGTAATGTTGTAAAATTTGGTAATCACAAATTTTAGCATATGGAAATAATATTTCATATGTTCAAGCACATATCAATAGTATTCCATATATATATCATTTGGCAATCCAACTCATGCAATGGCATGATTCATTTTTTTTTATCAATACTTGAATTCATTTCAAGATTCACATCTCATTTCATCATTTCATATTTCATTTCTCATCTCATTTTCAATTCTCAACTTTGGCATCTCAATATCAAACACATAAATTTATTATTTAATTTCCCTATTAACACGAATCCAACTCGGACGGATACACGAATCCAACCAACACACTAGTTTGGCACCCAGTGCCTCATCGAATAAATCTAAAGTAATAACCGCGCCCAATGCTATATAAATTGACATCGAGTGTCTTATCTGTTAAACTGAAGTAAAATGGCACCTAGTGCCTCATCGACTTGGGGCTGAAGAAATCCCTGAACTCTTCCTATCCTATGGCATGTCATTTATATCCGACTTAGATCGAAACAATTAATAGGGTTTCCTTTCACTTTTCAGTGCAAACCAATGTTTCGATTTCATATATGTATATTAACACACATATAACATATATTAATTTGATAGCAACCATAATTTTTCTCAATCCACATATTTTTCAATTATATAACACTTGCTTTCATAAACAACCATCGATTCTAATATTCCAATCGAATAACAAATCTTACCTTAATGCTTACCATGACAATTATTGAAACACCCCACCCCGGCCCACGAGAATGGACCGGATCTGGTATGTTCCTAAAGTAAACCGGTTTCAAAAAGATTCGATACTTAGAGAAAATTTGTAAAATTTTTAGAAAAATGTTGTTTGGATTGGGCTTAGATTGGAACCCATTTAATAAATTTTGAAAATCCAACTTAAGTGAGGTGACAAAACAATTTTAGGGTTTATTATTTTGAAAGAAATAAATTTTGTTTTTCTTAACTTTAATTAAAAATAATTTGTAACACAATCAACATGAATAAGCGGAAATAAAGAAAATCCAACTGGGCCTTATGGCCTTATTACATCAAGTAAAACCCAAAATAAAATAAAAGTAACTAAATCAAATAAAGTCCAAACTAAATAAATTCTCCGAATGTAGCATGGCCACCTCAAGGTCTACCGTCCCGGTCCGTCACTGCTCATCACCTGAAAATAGTTCCCACAGCGGGGTGAGTCAACAGACTCAATGTGCACACAATGCTATCATTCAATAAATCAGGCATTCATGTTCAAATCATCAAGTCCATATAATAATGAAATTATGATGCAACCCAAACCCAATCCTAATGGTCCATCCGCTACACACCACCCGTACCTGCCATTCACACCGTGGGGACTACTAAGTCAACCCTCCATCCGCTACTCTCCATCAAAGGCATTCGCCCATATACGTTGTGTCATTAGACACTATTGTAACCGAAGTTACCAAAATTTCGCAATGTGACCGTAGTCAACATATTTCACAGAGACCAAGTCAACACCTTCGTTGGTGAGACCAAGTCAACACCTATATTTCAGTTGGTGAGACCAAGTCAACACCTTCGTTGTGAGACCAAGTCAACACTGTTCTCCCCTTTCATATAAATCCCGAATGCCCCAAAATATATATATTGTGCATAACTAATTTCATGTTCATATACATATATTCGCATGTTATAAAATAACATTTTTCACAATCCTATCAGAGGTAGGATACGTACCTGGGTACTTTTTACCACATTTGTGGTACATAGCCACATTCACATTATTATTCATATCATATATTAAAATATTTAGCCATAAAATATCGAAGGATAGTAAGGGTACACACCTGATTTGCTTATTAAGGTTCCTTGAGATCTCAAAAATCCCGATCTAACTTTAGATCTATTAATTCCTATATTCGTCCCACCAAATAAAACACATTAATAAACCCTTTTGGCTTAAAACAAAACCAAATCCTAGTAGGATTTGTAGAGAGACTCACCTCTGCCGATTTGGTGTTTCACAAATCCCAAAAACTTTATTTTTCCTTTACCTGATATTCGGCCAACCTTGAATCTCAATATGGGTTAGTTTCCGGCTTTTTAATAATTAAAGAACTGATCTAGATAATCATACAAGCTTTGGCCGAATACTTTTAGGTACTTACCTTGTGGATCTTAAATCCTGAAATTCACCGAATAACTAGGGAACACGTGGCCTATGGTGTACCTTCGGGAAAAGAATTTCTTCTTCCATGATTCGAAAGATTAATAATCGAAATTAGTCTCTAAATTTCAATAAGTCTAGAATATAAAAGAATGGAAAACTAAACTTGGATCTTACCCTTATTTGAAGGAATCGATTGCACCTTCACTTCAACCTTCAGAGATTCGGCTTAGAGACTTGATGAACAATCGGCTATGATTCCCTTATGTATTTGGTTTCAAAGATGAAAGAAGAGAGGAATAATAGGCTTAGAAGGAAATCGGCTAGGAGGCTAAAAGAAAAGAAGAAAAAGAATGGATGCTCAAGAAGAATATTTGGCAGAGGAAAAGAGAGGGAGAATGAATAATGAATGGCCCTAGTCCCCTCCTTTTATAGCCGAATTTACTAGGCCAAGAATCCTTTACTTGGCCACCACTCTTCCTTATTTTCCTAATTAAAGAATAATTCTTCATTTATCTCTTATTATTCACATATTTATGTGAATAAAACTCCTTTATTTATCTCTTATTATTCACATATTTATGTGAATAAAACTCCTTTATTTCTCTCTTATTATTCACATATTTATGTGAATAAAACTCTTCCTTTTCTAGAAACCCATGCCGTCCACCTCAGCCTTCTGGAAGCAAAAATAAAGCCTTCATTATTTGCTTCCTGGATGACTCAAACTCAGGCCCAAAAACCTCTTGTATTTGGGCCATTTCCTAAGACCTTAGGTGGCATCTTCAGGCCACATTTCCAAGTTCGTTATTGGGGCAAATTTCATGTATCAGATATTTTAGGGTCACTTGGCCCTAAGTTCCCTTTGGGCTCAAATTGACATTCGGGTCATTTTAAGTTTCCTAAAATTTTCACATGGCTCAGATTTTCCAAGTTTCCAAAATGTTTAGTTTCCTATTTTGGCTTGGTTTCCAAAATGTTTAGTTTCCTATTTTGGTTTGGTTTCCAAAATGTTTAGTTTCCTCTTTTGGCTTGGTTTCCAAAATGGTCACTTTCCTAATTTACTTGGTTTCCAAACTTAACATTTCTAAAGCATTTCCTTACATTTCCATACATCTCCTTACATTTCCACACATTTCCATACATTTCCATACATTTCCTTACATTTCCATATATTTCCATACATTTCCATACATTTCTACATTTCCTTACATTTCCTTTCATTTCCTTACATTTTCTTTCATTTCCTTACCTTTCCTTACATTTCCCTACATTTCCTTACATTTCCTTACATTTCCTTTCATTTTCTTTCATCTTAGGGTTCTTGAAACTCTTGAACACATCCAACACACCCATCGATCCCACTATCTCATGAATTATGAACGAACGCATAACCCCTAATCTAGGATGTTACAATTATATCAATATGCATCATTTTTTAGTTTATCTCGAAAAATAAAAATACGAAACGTGAATTCTGAGCTATTCGACGTCGATTTTATCCTTTCCCTTTTTACTTGAGGATTCCTGTATAACATTAGCTATAGAATAAAACAATTAAATACATCAATATTACACAATTCAATTTCAAATTAAATTTTCAAAATTTTTAACTATATTTACTTAAACTTCAATTTAGTCCCTAAATCAGGACAAATTTTAATCACCACATTTAACTTTATATTTTTATACTAATTTCACTCTAAGCTAAATTTAGCTCGCTATTTTTCAATTCAACCCCTTAATTTCAAATTTTTCTCAATTTAGTCCCTATTGCTCAAAATCAACAATTAATTCCACAATTTAATCCTTTTCCGCCTCTAACTTAAAAATCTATCTATTTAATCCCTAATACTTAAACTATTCAATAGTAAAAATTATTATAACTAAATTACAACATGAGTCGGGTAGCCCTAGGTACTAAGATTCCAAAAACGTAAAAATTACAAGAAAATGACTAAATTGCACTAACCAATTTGAGCTTGAACCCTTAATACCCCAAAGTCGTGAATTCTCTTCTTCTTTTCTTTCTTTCTTTTCGTTTCTTTCTTTTCTAATTTTCATGCAATCCTCTTTCTATTTTCTTTATTATTTCTTTTATTATATTTTCATTTTATTTCTTATTATTATAACATATATTATTATAACTTATACATATTAAGTTAACATAATATTATATATATACATATCATAAATGTTTCATTATGACCATCCACTTTAAATGAAATAAAGGTATAATTGCTTCCTTAATCCCTTTAATTTATTTCAATCTATAATATAACTTTTAACCCTTACGCGATTTAGTCCCTGTACCATAATAGCTCCTATTTCATGCAATTGCCTATCCAACATTTAATTCACTACAAAAGTAACTTCATAAATATTTAAGAGTTCATTTTATGGGTACAGAGTCCCAAACTTACTTTTCGACACCCCTAACTATCGGGTCGTTTCACAACGTGCACTTTTTAAGTTGAAATTGAATGAACTTTAATGGATGATTGTGACTATCCAATATTCTGGAGAGATAATGAATACTGTGTTGTAAGGTTTTAGCACAGGTTCATTTCTGAAGAGCCTCAATCGAAATGATAACTGGCCTAAAGCTAAATGGAAATAAGTTGAGCATGAAATTAATCATACTTGATTGGATTATAGGAGTGGATTCTAATAAAAAGATAATAGGTGAAGAAGAGAGACAATTAAAAGGGAAATTGCACCAAAATATGAAAAGAGAAAAGAAATGGCAGATTGCTTCAAATGCAATAGAAATAAGAATGTAACAGCCCGATTTTAGCTAAATTAGAATAGTGGTTTTGGAACCAAAAATCTTATGTCAAAAATTATTTTAATATTATTTTTGTTATTTACAGCATGTTATTAGATATGTGTGAAAATTTCGTGGGCTAATTTTATCGATTGGTTGGTTAATTTGATAAAAAAGACTAAATCGTGTAAAATGCAAAAGTTTCATTCTACTTGTTAAAGGTGTTTAATTGCTATGATTAATTAAATTAAAAGTCCTTATGATTATATTAGACCAGTGGTAGTGTTAATGGACATTAATGGACATGTATTATAAATTTCTATGTTTATTCATTAAGGTTAAATAGGTAATTTGATTAATTAAGGTATGTTAAATAAAACAAACATAAATTTTAAGGCTATCATCTTTACCATAGCCGGATATTGAAGAGGAAAAGAAGCCATTTTAGGTTTCTTAATTCGGCACACTCCTAGCTTGATTAAGGTACAATTTTAGATCGAGTTTTAATTATTTCTATGTTTTTGTAATCATTGCAGCTCAATCTAGCTAGCCCGTACCTTAGATTTCAAAATTATTAAAGATTGTGAGAGTTGCCATTGTTGAATGCTTGAGTAATTTGATGACTAATGATAGATTATGAAGGTTTATTGATAGATTTACTAGTTTTGTAAAGTGATTTTAGACAAAAATGTCAAAAAGGGATTAAATTGAGAATTTGTAAAATTATGTGGGTAAAAGTGTGAATAAATGAAATTTTTGGACTGCCAGGGACCTATTTATAATTTGGACAAGCATGGGTTTTGTTGAATTATGTGAATTTTGTGTTTTGTGAAATAAGGATTAAATTGTTAAAAGTGTAAAAGTTTAGGGGCTAATGTGCAAATAGGCCTAAATGTATGTTTTGGACTAAATTGAATGAATGGTTAAATAAATAAGTTAATTTTGAATTCATATAGACCAAGAAAGAAAGAATTATGATTTAGATTGGGGGAAAAGCAAGGTTATCGAGTAGTTGACCCGATTCGTCAATTTTGAATACGAGGTAAGTTTGTATGTGGTAATTTCATTATAAATGTATGTTTAATTCTTTGATATTGCATAAACAGTGATTACGAAATCACGGATAATGTTTGAATTGTGAATACGACTCTATGGATACGCTCGACGATGATTTGACAAGCGTGAAATCCCGGTTGAACCTTAAGAATAGTTTAGGATGCTAGTGACATGTCATTAGGTTATTGTGTTGGCTTCAGGCCATGATATCGACACTTCGAGTGTGAGTTATACCTTGATTTGGCTTCGAGCCATGATATAGGTATTTCAGAGATGAGTTACCTTGATTTGGCTACGAGCCATGGAATAGGTACTCCAGGGATAAGTTACCTTGATTTGGCTTCAGGCCATAGTGTAGGTACTTATTGATTGAGATCCTTGAATATCCAATTTCTATTTCGAATGGTTCAACGGGTAAATAAAAGATGTGGTTGAGAATGAGATTGGTACTAGATGATACAGGTACGTACGGTAATGAATTGAGTATTAAAACTATGGAATTAATGAGTTCATTGGTAAGTTATATGAATAACCATTTGATAGCTTTGATGTTTAATAGAATTGTTATATATCGTTTTCTATTATTTGAATGATGAATGAATGGTGATAGTTGCTTATTGTACACATACGAGCTTACAAAGCTATGAAGCTTACTTTGTGTTATTTTTCTATATTTTATAGTGAATCAAGGCTAGCTCAGTTCGAGAGTCATCGGGAACATCATCACACTATTAAACATCTAAGTTGCTACTTTTGAAATATACATTTATGGCATATGGCATGCATAGGCTAGATGTGGTGTTTTGGTTATGATCATAACCATGAGATTTGGCTTGTAAATGATGTTAATATTGATGTGTGTTTGGTTATTAGAAATGATTGTTAATAACTTTCATAAGATGTTTATATTGATTTGTGAGATGGATTGTTTTGGCATGGTTGTAACCAAGACATTATGGAAGTTAAAATGGTTATGTGAATTATGGTAAATGAACCATATTGTTTGATATTATTTTGACATGTATTTGTCTAAGTGAAATGGTTGTAATTGTATAGCATGAATTGTGCATGAATTAGGAATGATTTGGCTACCTTTTGTGTATGGAAATGGTACCATTTTGCCTTGTGTAGGTACATTGAAGTTGAGGTGGAAAATTGGCCTTGCAAATGGCCTATTTTTGTCCACACGGGCAAAGACATGGGCGTGTGTCTCAGTTGTGTGTGACACACGATCATGTTACATGGTCGTGTGTCCCCTAGTGTTGAAATTAAATTGAAGTCAGTATGCTCCACACGGTCTCACACACGGGCGTGTGACTGGCCGTGTGGTACAAGTCAGTATACCCCCTAATTGGCATACGGCCTAGCACACGGGCGTGTCACTTGGCTATGTTTCATAAGTCAGTATACCCTACAGGTTTGGCACGGCCTGGTACATGGGCGTGTGTGGCCATTTCGAAGGGTACACGGGCTAGACACACGGGCGTGTGGATGGCCGTGTGACCCAAGTCAATATGTATGCCCTGTTTCCATATGGCTTGAGACACGGGTGTGTCTGGAGTCGTGTGAGGCACACGGCCTGTTCACACGGGGGTGTGACCCCTGTATGTTTGAAAGTTTTCTAAGTTTCTAATAATTTTCATATGTTATCGGTTGAGTCCTGAACCATTTCAAAAGCATGTTTAAGGCCTCGTAGGCGCTTAAAAGGAACGATGTGTTTGTGGTTAAATGGTATTTGAGTATGAATTCATAAATGTATGAGTTATGTATGTTAAATAATGTGTACTGATTAGTAATACCTCGTAACTCTACTCCAAAAATAGATATGGGTTAAGGGTGTTACATTTTATTAGTATCAGAGCTACGGTTTAGTCAATTCTAGGACTAACGTAGCGTGTGTGAGAGTCTAACTATTACATGCCATATATACTCTGCGATAGTGTGATGATGTAACGCCCCAAATTTTGGGCATATAATTTTAGGGTCTTTAAGCCTAGGGCTAGTGAGAAGGTGGCACATATGTGCATAATTGTGCAATTCAGTGTCAGAAAGGGCCTGCTGGTCTTGTAACAGCCTGAATTAGAGGCTAGTCAGAACAGTGTTTCGGGACCACTAATCCAAGTTCGGAGGAAATTTATGTCAATTTTATTTTATGGATTATAGTACGATTATAAGGGTGCATGGAAATTTTGGTGTTTTAATTTTAGCGATTTCATGCTTAATCGCGAAAAAGGACTAAATCACATAAAGTACAAAAGTTCTATTTTTTTAATTGCTAGAGGTGCCAATTAGCTATGGAATATTAATTGGAGGTCTTTAAAGTGAAATTAGGCCATGAGATGTGTGATGGCCGGCCATATAGAGGCTAGGGAGACAAGATATTAAATGTTGGTCAAATTTGGTGGAAATTAGGTGTTAAAAATGAATAAAATAAGATGAATAAAAGATGTTGCCATCTTTTATTATTCACATTTATTCTCCACATAAAATTGAAGAGAGAATAGTGGTTTGAAGCTCAAATTTTCATCAAGGCAAATCCCTTGCAAGTAAGTGATTTTGGTGGTTTTATTTGATAATTTTTGTACTTTTGGAGTCCCCAAAGCTTAAGCTAGCTAATGAGAGGACTAATTTGCAATATGCTTGAAATTCTAGGGACTTGCCATGAGTGAGTTTATGTTGTCTTCTGAGTTTTTATGGAAGAAAATGAATGTTAGGGAGATGAGAAATAACTTTTGTGAAAGGTGTTGTCATGAAAAACACCTAAATGGGACTAATTTGTAAATGTTGTAAATTGGTAATGAATGCATGAAATAGTTGGATTTGTGAGTAGTTGTAAGAGGATTAAATGTTCATCTATGCTTGTTTGATAAGAAAATGTGATGAAAATCGATATACAAGCCTAGGGGAAAAATCGTAATTTTGCCAAAGTCTAAGGGCAAAATGGTCATTTTTGCCTAAGTAGAGATTATGATGTAATATGATCATAAAATGATTAAATGAGTAAATTTTGTTGTTTTAGATAAAAAAAATGAGATTCGGACCTAGAACGGGAGAAAAGAGAAATACGGACAAATAGGACACTTTCTATCCTTTTCGGTATCAAGGTAAGTTCGTATGCTCATAATGCAACTATAGTGGAGTATTTAATATTTTGATGATGTATGAACTGTGTATTAACTCTATGAATATATTAAATATGTTTTGATGAGATGTCAAGAATTGAAAGTCTTCAATTGAATCTAAGAATAGAGGAAATGCAAATAGCATGATACTATGATAATTAAGGTCCCGTGTAAGACCATATTTGGAATATGGCCTCGGTGTGAGATTTCATATAAGACCATGTCAGGGACATGGCATCGATATGATATTTCATGTAAGACTCTATAGGTGGTAAGATGTTACTATGATATTATATGTGTGAGACACAAGAGTATTCTTTAGTATTTTGAACAATTCAACAAGTATGTTTAAGATGAGAAAGTATGTGGTTATACCATGAGAGGTACAAGTATGTGCCAGAACTCAATTGAGGTGAATTTGGTATATGATGAACTCATGGTGAATTATGTGTAAATAATGCATCCTAATTGCATATGTCATATTTATTAATACATTTCATGAATGCAAATGATTACTGTAGAAACCTAATTAATAAGAATAGTGTGTGAGGATATTCTATAAGGAACATTCGAAATAGAAAAAAAAGTGTGTGTGGGTAAATATCCGTGCATGTGTAATCAATGGTGGGCTGTGAGCATTACCACCTCATAAATTGTTAGCGATGGGCTGTGTGCGATACCATCGTGCTTAGTATTAAATGGTGGGCTATGTGCGGAACCACAGAGAGTTTAGTATTAACCTGAATAAATCATAGAGAAATTGTTTAAGTAAATGATTCATAGATTATTGTGTTGATAGACGAAGGATTATGCACTAATAAATGATAGTGCTATAATTGTCACATGGTTGAAATGTGATAAAAGATGGAATGAGTGAGCATTATGAACGATTGAATGGGCAACCATGAGCTTAAAGAGTAAATCTCATTAAAATACCTTTGTGGTTGAGTATAATCAATGAATGTCAATACTTGATTATTATGTGCATATAAACTTACTAAGCATTATTGCTTACTCCTCTTCCCTCTCTATCTCTTATAGCTTAACTAATCTAGCTCGGGTTGGAGACCGCCGGAGATGTTACCACTTGGGTATGAGGTTTCAAGTCTTTTTGAGATATGGCATGTATAGGGATCTTATTTCGGTTTAATTAAGTCATAGTTGAGGTAGCCAAATGTGTTGGCCTAAAAGAGTTATGGGTTGGTTGTGTATAGCCATGGATGATGGCTCATGTTATTTGTAATGATGTTAGTAATAGCTCTCCTCGTATTTGGAAAGATAGTTTGATTTTCATGATTCTAATGTGACAAAACAAGAGTTATAATTGATGATTTGAGAATGTTATGTGCTGATGTGTGAATGGGTGCAAGTAAGGGTGGCTATTTGGCTTGGAAAATAGCCTTGAGTTGGTCCACATGGGTAGACAAATAGGCGTGTGTCTAGGCCATGTGTGACACATGGTCAGTCCCATGGGTGTGTGACTTGGCCGTGTGTCCCCTGCATGTTAGTTTTACAAGTTAGTAAGCTCTGAAACATCCTTAACCCATATCTATCACCGGATTAGGGTTACAGGACATTACTAGACTTAGCACAGACCATAGCAAAATAATTACTTTATAAATAATCATAACCGAATACTTAGTTAATAATGATATACTTTTGAGGAATGTTTAAACAATTATGCTCTTAGCTTAACCCTATTAAACCAAATACACGCATATATGTATACATTTATATCACCAAGTAAAAGTCACTATTCATTTGGTCATTTTAGTTACAAAAGCAGAATATGCACATTTGCTCTTAATCATTCTACCAAACATGCACCAAACATTTTAAAACATTATCTGAAGCACCCCAAACCCGGCCCAGAAGTTAGGCCCAAATGTGGTGTGTCACATTGAAGAAAATGTATAAAGGATCTGTGATTCGTACTAAAATAAGTTTTGTTAAAATCAAGAAAAACAAGTTTGATTGAGACATTCGATAAAATACTACTAATCTCGATGATTGATTGATAAATTGATAGATTTGAACTAATAATCTTATAAAATGTGACTTTTGAAAATGACATTGAAGATTCGAAGAAGAATTCCGTGTTAAAAATATTTGTAAAAGTTTATTATGAAATCTATTTGTTAATCGATTTTGGAAAACCTTTATTTAAGTTTTTAGAAAATTCCCATTTAAAATAATTTAAGTAAAATAATAAGTATATCAAACATAAAGCAAATAATAAAATACCCCAGAGGCCTTATTACAACATAAAACCCAAAATAATAAAGTGAACGAAAATAGAAATCTAATGTTCCAAAGTAAAACACCATTTCTGAAGTATGGCCTCCATCGAGTCATCCATGGCCCCAAGTCCTCGTCACTGAGCATTACCTACAAGGGTTAAGAAAGAAAGGGGGTGAGTTATAAGAACTTAGCGTATAATCCCCTTACCGTCATCCACTGGCTTGAATCCAATTAGCAAAAACTTGGGCCTGAGCCCATAAAGAAAAATCTTGGGCCGAGGCCCATTTACACAACAGAACATATATATGTATGTGCAATGTATGCAATTCCCAAACCAAACCTAGTAATCCATCTGCTACACACCACCCGTACTAACCAACACACCTGTGGGGATCATCAGTCAACCCACCCCGCCAACACACCAATCGCAGGCATTAAGCCATTTATAACAATAATTCGCAGGCCAGTGGCCACTTATAATCGCAGACATTTAGTCATTTATAATATCAGAATTTGTGGCAAAGCCACCAGAATAACAGAATATACATGGTATAGCCACCAGACAGATTCTGACAGAGTCACCAGAATATGTGGCAGAGCCACCAAATAGCTTCCTCCAATCATCAATATCCCAAACCCATACAGAATTATGTGAATGCAACATTCATAGCAAATTATGATATTTACAATATAACAACTATAATTAATAACATCAGAGATTTATTACAAACAATTTGGCCCATTAACACTTTGCAAAATCGGCCCATTATGCCATATATCAAATTCGGCCCATTTAGCCATATATCAAAATCGGCCATTTAAGGCAATCTATCAAATCGACCTATTAGGGGCGTTTTCGTAATTCGACCCATAAGGGTAAATTTTCGTAATTTGGAAATCTTACCCACTAAGGTTAATTCAGCAATCTCGCAAGTTAGGTGTATTTCGATAATTTACCCTCCAAGGGTATTTTCGTAATTTTGCAACCCCGAACTTAATTACTAATTTGGGACATAAAACTTGAAACTGTCCATCTGCGTCATACTGACTAAATTGACTATAACTTGGGTTAGGAAACTTTAAATCTAAATCCGTAAATTTTCCTTGAAACTAAAATCATATATATTCTTACTAAAAATTTTCCAGAATTTTTGTCTTAACGATTTAGTATAGTTTATTCCTTAATATTTCTCTTGTTACACTGTCCAATGATTCTGACCTCTCTTAACTTAATTTGAAATATCTCACTGTACGGTTTTCATATATTGCTCCTACTTCTTTTTATTAAAAATAGACTCACTAAGAAATCCATAAATATAAATTATAACCCATAATTCACTTTGTACAATTTTATATGATTTTTCCAAGACAGATCAGGGAACCACGAAGTTAATCAGAACCAGTCTCACTAAAATTAAGATATCTCAGATTATAAAATTCCTTTTCTTCTCCATTTCTTCCATATCAAAATAGACACAGTAAGCTTTAATTTGATATTTCATTTACTTTCTAATTCTCTTTCTCCTATTTTTCATGATTTTTCAAAACATGTCACTGTTTCTAACCGAAACTATTTTATTACAAATATGATTACCACTACGATCATACGCAAGCCCGAGTGATTACGGATTCCGATTTTTGATTTTTCTTCGGTATTTCGACTGAATCACATAATATTTCATGCAAGTATTCAGAGAAGTGTGAGATCACACACCATTTCAAATATATATTCGGAAAGTACGGGATTACACACCTTATTCAGAATCCGTAATACGATATTCTCCGCGGCACCTAAAGATACAATCGGTCAACAATTAGTCCAAAACCCAATTTACAACTTCATCCAAGTATTGCGATTGATTTAACAATCTATATCACTTACCAACAATCCGAGTCTCTTATTACGAGAGATAGGTGTTTGACACCACTATTTTCGAAAAATCCACAAGTACATAGTATCGCGTGATTTCGTGTCTAACAACATAATTGATTAGCCAAACTTTCAATCCGATTAACCCCATAACCGAATAGAGATATCGAATGGACCATGAAAAGACTCCTTACCTTAATCGATGATAATCTCGATTCCCACCAATTGGTTTATGACTACGAATGAATAGACAAGGATTTGGTATTAGGCCACCCACTAGAACTCTACGAGAAAGAGTTGATCAAATATGAGAGTGATGGAGAGAGTGATATTTCGATAAGAAACAAAGTGGAATAGCCGTATAGTGATGAACATACATATTCGACTAGAAAGAGAAGAAATGAAAGGATTAGAAATGAAGCCCTTACCCGATTCAATCAAGGAGAGATGTCCAACACACAAAAATGGGGAAGATAGAAGATGATAGAAATTCGACTATCAAAAGAAGATGAACAAAAGATGAATATTTGACTAAACAAAAGTGAAGAAAGATGCACAATTGTGTTAGGAGGTTTCGGCAAAGAGACTAGCAAATTGGAAGAAGATGACACAAAAGTTACAAATAGGATTTTTGGCCAAAACAATACCAAGACCTTACCAAATGCCAAAGTAAAAATTTCAGCAACCTATCTACCCTCAAAATTGTCCACATGCATTACAATATTGGTCAAACATTTGGCCCACCACACTTTCCATAACATTCTCCCCCATACTTGCCTTTTTCTTTTGATTCCTTTCCCCAACCTCAACCTTTCCTTATTTCCTTAGCCACATTACCAAAAATAAAGTTCACCTTGCCATATATACCTCTTGGCCAACACTTAAGGAGAGCATGCAAAAACAATAGTCCAAATTTGTACACAATGGGATTTGAACCTCTTCCTTCAAGGTGCTTCATGTGGTGCCATATCCTCTTTACCATGTGCTCACTTATGCAAACAATTTACTCATTTATTTCTATAAGCCTTGAAGCTACTTACCATCTCTCCTTAAAGTGCTAAAATACCAAAATTTTCCTAAGGCCCAATTAAACTCGAGACTTCATAGAAACCCAGTAACCTTCCAAATTCACTTAACTAATAAGTCCAATTTGCAACAATTTCATTCTCATATTCTCAAAAATTTTAACCATTCTTATGCCCAAGGCCCATTGGGCCCAATCCTACTAGGCCCAATTTCGGGATGTTACATTATCATAGTAACTATCTCACATACATATAGTTGAACAACTCATTTATCTAACGAAATTAATACATTTCTTAACCAAAATGCATGAGCTCAATCTATCCAATTTAAAAATAGCATATCATAATGTCGAATATGCCTAAAGTATTACCTATACATTAATCTAAATCTAAGGAACATTGCATCAATACCATACCCAGCCTTTCACGGCATTTACACATTTACTCATATCCCATTATACCTATTAAAATACATTTCATATTTTTCAATTCAATACACATACTAAAACTGAATCTCATAGTCAATTTCAACTTCTAATTGAACATGAATTAGACTTAAATAAAGAGCTATTTATAAGTTATGCATATCTTTATAAAAATCTAGGTATATATTCCAAATTATCAATCATACATAACATGATACTACTTACCTAATTTCGCAAAGTACCATGGTCAATATTCTTCAACTTTTAACTAAATAAATAGCTAATCAAACCAAATACATCACTCACATATATAAATACCATGAAATGAACTTCCAAAATAAGCTTATAACAAGGCCGAACATACATAAACATTGAAACATAACCAAATCAACCCAAGCATAGAAATATAGCCATTTTCGCATGGCATTTATATACATCTCATTCATAATGAACTCAAGAGACTTATATAGCCTCTACATGCCATAATTTCAAAAGTTCAACTTATAAAAAGGGTACCAAAGATAGTTGATAGTGTGATAGACTTTGGCGATGATCCCCGAGCTTGTAGCTAGACTTCAAAATCTAAAAAAATCATACAAATAAACACACACAGCAAGCTATCATAACTTAGTAAGTTATAAGCAATTATATAACAATGCATTAGTTCATTCGATTCGAAAATTATTTTCACATTTCATGACCCTTAAGCCAAATATATTTTCACATTCAATAATGGTTTTCATACACATCTTTAATCCAATTCACATCTCAAAACAAATATATATTTATATATATATACTAAAATTTCTTATTTACATTTCAAACCGTATAAATCACAATTTGATGCGTATAATACATAATTTCCATTTCAACAACCAAACTTACCTTAATATCCATATATGATATAATATCACATACCTTCTCATTTTATTTCGCTTAATCATTCCAAAAATCGATATTCCTAATGAGTCAATAAACCCGTATACTCAATGCCAAACTCTGTAATGTATCGCACACTTAGTGTCGTATATTAACAATTCACAAACTTAGTGTTGTACATTAACAATTCATACACTTAGTGCCAAATTCTCGTAATGTATCGCACACTTAGTGACTTTACTATTAATAACTCGCACACTTAGTTCCAAATTCTCGTAACGTATCACACTCTTAGTGCCGTTACTATTAATAACTCACACACGTAGTGCCAAATGACCGATTTCGCACACATAGTGTAACAGTCTGGTTTATACCCTAGTTAGAACAGTGGTTTCGGGACCACAAATTCGAGTCTGAATAATATTTAATATTATTTTCTATGCCATTGATATGTGATTAAGCATGTAGTAAATTTCTGTGAGTTAAATTGTTAATATGTGTGCTTAATTTGACAAAAAGGATTGCATTGCATTAAATGTGAAAGTTGCATAATATTTGTTAAATACCAATATGTTGTGGCTTTTAAAAGAAAAAGGCCTTATGAAGCAAATATACCACTATGTAGTTAGTGGATGAATGAAAGTCAAATATGCCCTTATTACATGTTTGTTATAATTATTAATTGGATGGATATTTTAGTAAATGGATTAATAATATGTTATTAATAAAACAAATGAAAAAGCTAGTGGATGTGTTCATCCATTCTAGCCAAAAATATCAAGAAAAAGAGAAAGAAATATGAAGCTTGGGCATTCGGCTATTGTAAGCTCAAATTAAGGTAAGTTTTGACTTTGGTTTTTGATAATTTCTACGTTTTTGCAATCGTTGATTTGTTTACTATCAAGCCCATGTCTCAATTTGATGAAGTGATGTTGTTCATGAGAAATTCCATTGATGTTGTGTTAAGCTTTGTGATGAGTTTAGTTGTTAAATGAAAGATTTGAGCTAGATGGACATGTTATGTTCTTGAAGTTTTGATGAATTTAGCTAAAAAGGGCTAAATTATAAAAATAGTAATTTAAGGGACTAAATTGCAAATTTGATGAAAAATATGGGCTTGTATGAGATGTAGGAACATTCGGCTAAGCATGAGTATGTGTTGATTTTGTGAATTTGATGTTTCGAGAAAAATGGACTACATTGATAAATTGTGCAAGTATGAGGGCTAATTTGTAAATAGCCCTAAATGTGTGTCCTTGGATTGAATTGAATGAATTAGTGAATAAAAAGGTTAATTTTGAATATGTTTAGATCAAGAACCGAGGAAAATAGACTTAGATCGAGGGAAAGCAAAAGTAACCGAATAGCCGTTTCCATTCTGATAAATCGAATCCGAGGTAAATCACTATGCAAATAAATGTACTTGTATGACATTGTGGTTGCTCATATGACTAATGTTGATAATGAATGCTTATGAGAGGTTATGCATATGAATTCTAAGATAAGTTTGATATAGTGACAATGTCCGAGAAGTCCCATACGAACCTAGGAATAGATAGGATTGGCTATGTCATGAAATAGGTATCTGTTCTATTTTATCATGTAAGACCACATCAGGGACGTTGGCATTGATTTGAGATTTCATGTAAGACCATGTCTGGGATGTTGGAATTGATATGAGCTTTACGAATAAGACCACGTCTGGGACGTTGGCATCGATATGAGCTTTACGTGTTAGACCATGTCTGGGACATCGGCATCGTATAAGACCCTGTCAGGGACAGTGGCATCGATATCCATGTGCATATAAAACCTCGTCTGGGACGTTGCCATTGTACGAATATTTTGATATTTCTGAGCATCCTACTAGATTTCTAAAGGTTCAACGGGCAAGTTTGTGATACGAATTGTAAATTTGAGCTATGATCAAATAAGTGAACGAATATCCGTTTTAGGTACGTTGAATGTACATTAAGTGTGTATAAAAAGGTAAGTACCTATATGACTTGAAGTTGAAGAAATGTATGTTTAAATGTGAGAATGTGAATCTTGAATTGATGAATGTGGCAAATGTGGCCACAAGTATGAATCAAGGTATATATGTGATTATTTGCTAAGTGATTGGAATGTGCCAATATATTTACTTGCTCAAAATGCATTTTATGCTAATTTGTTTGTATATTGACTTACTAAGCTTTTGGAAAGCTTACTCTGTGTGTCTGTTTTCTTTGTTTTATAGGTCGTCAAAGCTACTGAAGGCTCAGGATCGTCAAGGATCGTCATCACACTACTAAACTCTTTTTGATACTCTTTGAAAAATGTATATAGCTAGATATTGCATGTATAGGCTAGATATGTGTATATGTTTATGAAGTGAACTTAGCCATGGTTTTAGCTAGTTTTGAATTGATAAAATGCTTGAATGAATGAGCTATATGATGCATATTTTTAGTATGGTTTGGAGCACAAGAAATGGTCAAGTTTTTGAGTAAGTTTTGGATGAATTATACTTGTGATGATATGAGTTTTAGTTTTGTAATTTGGCATGAATGAAATTGGTATTGAATGTATAGATTGATTGGTCAATTTGGTATGTTTTTGGTTGCCATATATGCATGATATTATTTGGTAAATGTTGCTTGTAGGTGTGACACAATTGGGTGGCATTTTGGTCTTGGAAATGACCTATAATGTCACACGACCATGGCACACGGGCGTGCCTAGTGACCGTAGGGTAAAGTCAATAGCTAGCTTAAGAGTACACAACCATGTCACACGGGCGTGCCTAAAGGCCCTGTGAGAAAGTCAGTATATGGCCTAGTAGGACACGGCCTTAGCACACGAGGGTGCTTGATAGCTGTGTTGTTTTGGCAGGATCGACCACGGTCAGGGTACACGGGCGTGCTTGGTGGCCGTGGTGTGTAGTCAGGTTTAACCACGGGGAGGACACACGGGTGTGTCTAGTAGCCGTGGAGGGCACATAGTTGGCTCCCACGGGCGTGTATCCCCTGTATTTTATAAAAGTTTTTAAGTTTTGAGAAGTTCTGTGTGTTTTGTTTTAGTCCCAACCCGGTTTATAAGCATGTTTAGGGTCTCGATGACTCATTTAAGGGACATTATCATTGTGATTGATGAAATGTTGTATGAATTTTCTGTAAATGGTTCCGATCTGTCCGGTAACGCCTTTAACCCTAGTCCAGTAACGATTACGGGTTAGGGGTGTTACACATAGTGCTCGGTATTTACATTCGCACACATAGTGCACTACTCAAACTTATTACTCTTTTAAATATGCATATGTATATATATAAACTTAAACCCCAATTACACATATATATTTTCAAATCATCTTATTAATTTCCAAAACACATCACATTCTATATATATATATTCTTCCCACAACCAACATTACATTCGGCTATGTCACATTGTTCATATACACTTCTAATAAAACACAATTACAAATTTATAGTAAAATAAATAAATTCAATTTAATTCAATTACTTAAAACTTACCTCGAGTATCGATTTTGACTTTGTTTTCCGACTATTCGATTAACTTCGCCTTTCCCTGATTCACTCCTGATCCTTTTTGTTCTTGGCCTAAATAAATTACAAATTTAGCTCATTCAACATATTTTCATTCAATTTATTTCAAAAACACATAATCAAAAATTTAAAATTTTACCCACGATGTTTTACACTTTTTACAATTTAGTCCCTATAGCATAAAACACAAAATATGCAAAATTTGGCCACACTTCTTTAGGGCTGAATGTTCATAATCCTTATACAAGCTCATACATTTCATTTATTTTCAATTTAGTCCTTCAAAAAATTTATTTTTGCAATTTAATCCAAATTTCTCAATTTCATCAAAAATTCAAAGACAAAACTTATTAATCTAACACATATAATTAATATTTCATCATCAAACAACAAAAATAACAAACTTCCTTCAATGGAAACTCACGAAATACACATCAAATTCCAAAATTCAAGCATGGGCTTACGAAAACACTAAGCAACGATCTCAAAAACGTAGAAATTTTCAAAAACTAAAACCAAATCATACCTTAATTTTTGCTTCAAGCTAGCCGAAACCTAAGAGCTTTTCTTTCTTTCTTTTTCTTGTGTTTTTCGGCACCAAGATGAGTGATAATGGTTTTCTATTTTGATGTTTTATTTATTATTAACTTATAATATAAAATATTAACTTTAACTTGTAAAATATGTATATAAAAAACATATTAATATAAAATCAATGCCTAATGCCGTCCACTATCATGCTAAATGGTTAATTTAAAACATAAGGCCACATATATAAGAAGACACATCAATTAAGCCACTCAATTAAATAAAAGCTACTTTTACCACTTATGCGATTTAGTCCTTTTCCTTAAATTAAACACATAAACAGAAAAATTAACTCACGAAACTTTAACACATGCTCAATCATAGATCATAGGTACCAAATAAAATATTAAAATATTCTACTGACTCGAATTTGTGGTCTCGAAACCACTGCTCCGATTAGTGTTAGAATCGGTCTGTTACAAGCTCTATAGTAAACACACAAGAAGAGACACGGCCATGTGTCTCATCCATGTGGAAGACACGGCCAGGGACATGTGCATGTGCCCAGGGCATGTGAAGTCTGCAACTGAATCAAGCCTTTAAATCAAGCCTTTAAATCGCCACATAGGTTGAAGCACACAAGTGTGTGACAGGCCGTGTGAAATAAGTTAGTATCGACCACGGGTGCAAAGCACGGGCGTGTCTTACTTCTCACACGGGCGTGTGGCACTATTTCATGTCAAGATTTTCTAAGTGCTTGGAGGTTTTCGGTAGGATTCCAACGTATTTTGAGTTTATGTTTAGGGCCTCATAGGCCTATTATAAGGATGTTAGATATGTAATTTGAAAAGTTTTAAATTGGAATGAAATTTGATAGCCCAAAGTTGTACGTACAAGTGATATAAGTTCGATGCCTCATACCCGATTCTGGCATAGAGTACGAGTAAGGGGTGTTACAGTTTGGTGGTTAAGTGGAGTGTTGGAGTGTTAGAAGTCTTGTGTTCAAGTCTTTGTGTGAGCGTTATTTTTGTATTTAGTGTAACATCCCTTACCCGTATCCGTCGCGAAATAGGGTACGAGGCATTGCCGAACTTAATCACATATAACCAATCATTTTCGAGTCACAAATTTCCCTTCAAATTTAAAACTTTTCATTCATAATCATATTGTCCCTATTACCTACCTACAAGGCCCAAAACATGCTTTGGAAGCAATTCAGGACTAAACTGAGAACTTTGGAAAATTTCACAACACTTAGAAAAATTTTCTTCAAAACAGGGTCACACTCAATATGCATCGTTAACAACTCTTATACATGCATAATTATATCTAATTATCATACCATACCATTGAGCCAAACTTAGCCATTCGACATCAAGACTACTAGCACATTCAACCATTAGGTATTTAGGCCATAACCCATAACTCATCATGTATCATGCAAACACAACTCACATCACAAGACATTGGCATATAAATAATATATATAGGCTTACAATCAATTAGCCAATATAAGCCAATTAGCATGGCTACATACTATAATAGCCTTTAACCATTACAAGCCAATACATTTGGCCAAAACATAATAACACATACACAAAATGACTAAGTCCCTATACATGCCATAAACTTAAATTACTTGAAGGCATTGATACCAGTCAAAAGCTTGATAGTGTGATAGAATCTCCGACAATCTCCAACCTGAGCTAGCCTCTGTGACACTATAGGAACAAAGGAAAGGAAGGGGGTAAGCATTATATCTTAGTAAGTAGGTATGTAAATAATAAGTGATTTATTAACAGGCTTTTATAAATCTTCACAATATGTTCTCAAGATAATACAATCATAATTGCACATAGTTCCGCTATTTATTCATGTTCATCTCAAGCTGTCTACTCAAGTCACAGTCACTAAATTATTTATATCTCGAGCTATAGAACTTCAAATTAATATCCGCTAATTTTCCCTGAAACAAGACTCCCATATATTCTTACCATAAAATTTTTATATTTTTTGGTTTAGCCAATAAGTACAGTTTATTTTTTAAAATCTCCCCTATTCTGTTGTCTGACAGTTTCAACCCTTCTTCACGAAAAATTAATTATCTCCTTGTAAGGGATTCGGATGATGTTCTTGTTTGATTCATTTGAAAATAGACTCATTAAGGATTTTAATAATGTAAATTATAATTTTTACAATTTTTAACGATTTTCCAAAGTCAGAACAGGGGATTCCGAAATCATTCTAACTCTATCTCACAAAAATTCAAATATCTCAGAATATGAAATTCTTTTTCTTACACCGATTCTTTTATGTAAAAATAGACTCAATAAGATTTAAATTCATATCTTATTCAACCTATAATTCAATTTCCACCATTTTTGGTGATTTTTAAAAGCCTCACAACTACTGCGCTGTCCAAAACTGTTTTGTTGCTAAATTTACTCTTTCATAATTCACTTACTCCATTTCATCTTATCGAAGGTTTGATCAAATATAGAGCACATTGTTCATAAATTTTCACACTTATACCCACACTTATTCATCACATATTCATATTCAATTACACTTAGCCGTTACTTGATCACATGTATTTTCACTTAGTCAATTTCCCGTTGAACTCATTGGAATAATAACAGATACACGATGGCCTGCACATAGTACCACCATTGTAGCCAAAGCTATCTGGTGCACATAGTAGCTTGCACTTAGTACTACACATGTGACCAAAACCATCACTTACACATAGTGGCCTGCACTTAGTACCACACATGTGATCGAAGCTATCGGGTGCGCATAGTAGCCTGCACTTAGTACTACACACGTGACCTAAAACCATCTCATAGCTCTCTTGTACACATAGTGGCCTACATTTAGTACCACACATTTGACCTAGTTACCTCATTCGTATCTTTTCTATTCCGAAGGTTCAACTGGGAATTCTCACTTTTCAACATTTTACCAGTTCATCCATAATCAATCACAGTTCATAATTTACATCAAATAATTACTCCATATTCAACCATATCTCATATAATATAACAAAATATTAAAACATAAATAAAAAATGTATTATTTACATGCAAACTTACTTCGGTAGCACAATCGATGAAAATGACTTGTTCGTCATACTCTTTGTTTTTCCCCTGTTCTAAGTCCGAATCTCGTCTTCCTTGATCTATAACAACACATTTAATTTATTTATTCATCCTGCTACTCAAATTAGCCTAAATGCAGATTTTGGCAAAATTTACATTTTTTCCCCTAAACTTTTCATATTTACACTTCTGCCCCTAGGCTCATAAAATGATTTTTATTCAATTTCCTTTTATTTTAAGCCTAGAAGAACCATTTTCATAACTACAACAGCCCACAATTTCCACTAATTCACACCTTTATGACAAATTTCATAACTTTTACAAATTAATCCTTTTAGGCATTTTACCGAAAATCACATAGTAAAAGTTGTTTCTCTAACTATAAACACACATTTTCTACCATTAAGCATATTCATCATGGGTAAAAACCCAAGACTTTAACCATATCTCAAATTAGTGGTAGAAATAGATAGACCTTGTTACAATGCTTTCAAAAACGTAAGAATCATTAAAAACGGGGCAATAACGGACTTACAATCGAGCTTGGAGGCTTGAAAAACCCTAGCCATGGTTTCCCATTGTGAAATTCTTCCATGGGGTTGAATATGGACAAAAAGTGGCTTTTAATTTGGTTTTTAATTCATTTTAATTACTAAATGACCAAAATGCCCCTAACTTTAAAATATTCTATTTCACCTATTTCATGTCCATTTTTGTCCAAAAAATTAACCAATGGTCTAATTATCATTTAAGGACCTCCAATTTAAAATTTTATAACAATTGGACACCTCTAACATGTAGAACTCAACTTTTGTACTTTTTACAATTTAGTCCTTTTGACTAAATTGAATGCCCAAACGTCGAAATTTTCGAACGAAATTTTCAAGAAGTCATTTCGTGAAATTGTAGGCCATAAAATGTAATAAAAATAAAATTTTCCTTGTCGAATTTGTGGTCCCGAAACCACTATTCCGAACTAGGCCAAAAATCGAGCTGTTACATTTAGAGCTATCTAAACTTCTTGATTTTTTTAACAAGTAATTATTACTGGATATTTTTTTCTATTTTTGGGATTACTCTCTGTTAGTTTTGTGTTTCCTCTTCCCCTCTCTTCTCTTTTTCTTTTTTGTTGGTTCCACCTGATTTTTTTTCTATTAAGTAGTTTGCCTGCGGATTTCGGGATTGTCGCTCCTCTGCCGTTCTCTTCATTGTCAAATTAGGTGCGGGATTATAATTTAGTTACTATCTTCTACTCTTAAACCAAATGCTACCTTGTGTTGGAAATCCCTTTCCTTCAGCTTTTTGTAACTATGCAATAACTCCATCATTTTTTGAGTTTTTAGATGTTAAAAGTGAAGGGAAAACGTTATTTTCTGATATATGTTTATATGGAAAGGATTAGGGACTGTTACTGTGGATTAAATGGGGTTTTTGGGGTTATTTTAGAGGGGTTTCATGGCTGCCCTAATAGCCACACAGCCTGGCCACACGGCCATGTGGCCTATTTGGGGATTTTTGTTGACTTTCACACGGCCATGTCCCTCGGGCACACGAGCGTGTGAGATTGGGAATTAGAGTATTAGAGTTTTGGGGTCACATGGCCATGTGATTAATTTGGGGATTTAGGGATTTGACACGGGCGTGTGTTATGGGACACACTGCCGTGTCTGATGGCCACAGGGGTATGTGACACCTTCACACGACCGTGTCTACCCTGCACTTGATTTTATCGAAATTGGACAGTGAGTTACACTTCTGGTTCATATGGTCTTGTCCATGTACAACACAGGCGTGTGCCTCTATCACAGGAGTGTGTGCCTCTATCACACGGGCATGTTCCACCCTTCACACGGGCGTTTGGATCTCCAAATGGCCTTGATTACTCCACACGGCCGAAGCACACGGGTGTGTGGCCCTAACTCGCCGAATTCTAATTTTGGGCAAATCGAATGCCATCGTGACTCTGTGTGTTTCAACCTTTGGCTAAGCTTTAGCAAGGGTAGTTATGACTCTGCTCTGACTTTGATTTATGTGTGTTAATTGTGGTTGGTTGGGTGATAATCTTGATACTGAACTTGAGTTTGAATGTGCACATATCTGATTCTGTAACTGACTGATTGGAGGTGAGTGTCTACTTCTGATTAACTATCTGTAACTAGTATTCTGATTGTGGTCATCTGACTGCATGCATGCATATGCATTCATACATTTGCACAAAATTATTTTGGGTGGGATTTTGAAGAGAAGGGAGATTTATGATCTGATCTGGCAGTTTTACTGCAACTCATTGGTATAGCGGATTACCGCATTGCACTATACCACATGTACTTCAGCTACACTGCTTACTACTATCTAATCTGGCAGTTTTACTGCAACTCATTGGTGTAGCGGATTACCGCATTACACTGTACCGCATGTACGTTAGCTACGCTACGTACCACTATCTGATCTAGTAGTTTTACTGCAACTTATTGGTATAGCAGATTACCGCATTGCATTGTACCGCATGTACGTTAGCTATGCTACATACCATTATCTGATCTGGTAGTTCATACTGCATGTCTGTACCACGGTTTATCGTATTGCACAGTATAGCTTATACGCTAGCCTTAATGCTTAATATATGAGACTAGCAGTTTATCTGCACACTAATTTGTCCCAATTCCCTGAGGGTCGAGGACAATACTGATGATCATCGTTATTAGGCAACCCAGGATGACATCATAGGGAGTATAAGGTTGGATGGGATGTAACACCCCTTACCCTTATCCAATTTCAGAACCGGGTACGAGGTATTACCGTACTAACTTACTCAAACATAAAATCTCATTCCTACTTAAAACTTCTCATTCGAAACTATAACATCCCTCTTATAGGTCAACATACCTTAAACGTACATATGGAATAGTTCAAGACTAAATCGTAAACTTTTGAACACTTAGAAAATTTTTACACAAAACAGGGCCACACTATAACACCCCTTACCCATATTCGACACTTGAACAGGTACAAGGCGTTACCATACTTAACATGCTCAATCATGCAACACTGAATCATAAAAACTAATTACAATTTAAAGGCTTTCATGGAAGACTTTAATGTCCTTATTAAGGGTCTACGAGACCCTAGACTTACACCTAGAATGATTTGGGACCAAACTGGAAACTTTTGAACACTTAGAAAAATTTGACATAAAATAGGCCACAAGCCCGTGTGAAGGGTGGGACACTCCCGTGTGCATATCACATGCCCTTGTTCCACACTCGTGTGGAATTATTTTTCATTTTGAACCTACAAGGGTTTTCACACGGCCGGACACACGCCTGTGTCCCTTGCCCGTGTCCCTCATAGAGCCACGACATGTTTGTGTCCTCGCCCGTATGTAAAAACCTTGGCATTCTATTTATGATGTCATCATCCTAATATGGTCACACGGCCAAGGCACACGCCCGTGTCCTTTGATCGTGTATCAGAATAAATTCCTAATTTCAGGTGAAAACTTCATACGGCCCGGGCACACACCTATGTCCATGGTCGTGCCTTCCACATGGCTGAGACACACGGCCATATCTCTACCCATGTGTTTACTATTAAGCATACTGACTTGTAAACCTAGCATGCAGGGGGACACACTGCCAATCAACATACCCATGGGGCTGATCGTGTATGGCACATAGCCTAGACAAATGCACATGTGTCTACCCGTGTGGACATTGGAAAGGCTATTTTCCAAGCCAAATGCCACCCTACATAGCAACCATACTTATACCAATTCAATCCAACCTGTATAATAGCTATAAAGCATTTCTAGAGACTCAAAATCAAGACATCCATACTAGCATACACTTAATTAATTTCATCATCATTGAATACATATAAACTTGTCAAGGATTGGCCCAATTCCAATAACTACTTACAAAATGAATTTGATAACATTAATAGCCAACACTTTGGCTAACAAATATGACATAACAAAATACCAAGTCCTATACATGCCATACTCAAAATAAAACTAACTTTGCTGTACCAAAAAAGAGTTGATAGTGTGATTTTCGAACTCTAACGTTTCACAAATTCTCGAGCTAATACTACAAGGACAAGGGAAATGAGAGGAGTAAACATAAAGCACAGTAAGTTTTCATGAAATAAATAACAACATAAGCCTCATAATGTCATTCATCCATGGCATTGAATAAAACACAAAGTCTTAGGCACATTGCCATAACTTATTCATGCTTACTATTACCCATTTACATATCATATCACATATCGTAAACTTTTCTCGTGAATTACTCACATGTACCTATACCACTTCATCATGCGATTTAGCACTAATCTCATATTTATTATGAGCTTAACTATTACCCCATTGAATCACATGGGATACTCGAAGGTACATAATCATCATCAATTACATAAATACGACGCTAATGCCATATCCCAGATATGGTCTTTTAGGGGGTCACCTCTAGATGCCGATGCCATATCCCTGTTATGGTCTTATACAAGATCTCATATCGATTGTCGATGCTATATCAAGGATATGGTCTCATACGATTCTCATATTCGATGTCGATGCCATATCCTCGATATGGTCTTATACGGGATCTCATATCGATTGTCGATTCCATATCCCAGACATGGTCTTATACGATTCTCATATTCGATGTCGATGCCATATCCCTGATATGGTCTTATACGAGATCTCAATACAATGCCGAGGCCATGTCTCGGACATGGTCTTATACGGGACCTTACCCTTCTCAAGTCTTGACAATATTATTCTCTCATTTATTAAAGTCCAACCAGGACTTCGACTTCACAATTCTCAACATTATCTCATTCAACATCATTACTCAAATTCATAGAAATATTATACAACATCACCAATATTGACATTTAGGGACTTAAATAACATGATGTTGAATTTATTGCACACAAACTTACCTCGATTACAAAATAGGCCAAATTATCGATTTAGTCCAATACATTGCCCTTTCCTCGATTTAGGTTAATTCTTCGTTCTTCTTGATCTATAATGAAAAATTATCTCATTTAATCACTAAATAAATCATGACAATTCAAAATTTCTACTTAGGCAAAAATGACCGTTTTTCCCTTATACTTTGGCAAAATTATGATTTTGCCCCTAGGCTCGTAAAATGAAATGTGTTCATTTTTCATACACTCAAGCCTAGCCGATTCTTATTCCCCTAATAACAACTCAAGATTTCAATTATTTCATGCATTTACTACTCAATTTATAACCTTTACAAAAAGGTCATTTTAGGTGTTTTCATGGAAACACCTTTCACAACAATTGTGTATTTAACACCCATGATTCATTTTCTTCCCTAAAACTCAGCAAATAACATAAGTACTATCATGTAAAGTCCCTAAACTTTCAATTATTTTGCAAAATAGTCCCCTCTTTAGCTAGCTTAAGTTTTGGCGGTTCCAAAAGTACAAAAATTATCAAGAAAGACCTCTAAAATCACTTACTTGCTAGAGGATATCTTGGCTGAAAGTTTGAACTTCAAAAACCCTATTTCTTGCTAAAAATTTTGATAAAGAAGATGAAGAGGAAAGATTATATCTTTCTTTTCTTTATTTTATGGTTAAAAATTAATTTAGTCACCAAATTTTTACCTAACCAATTGACCTTGTCTCATCCTTGTCCCTATAGCCAGCCAACACCCTCTCATTGGCCTAATTTCACATTAATGGACCTCCAATTTAATATTCCATAGCTATTAGACACCTCTAGCTTGTAAAATGAAACTTTTGCACTTTATGCGATTTAGTCCTTTTTCAAAATTAAGTATACAATCGTTAAAATTAAAGTATCAAAATTTTCATGCATCCTTATAATCATGCTTTCATGCATCCTTATAATCATGCTAACACATAAAATAATATTAAAATAATTTTCTTCAACCTCAGATTAGTGGTCCCGAGATCACTATTTCAACTAGCCCCTAAATCGAGCTGTTACAATTCTCCCCCTTAAGGATCTTCGTCCCTAAAAATTTTACCGGTAAAAAGGTTGGGATATTGGTCCCTCATAGCCTCCCGAGCTCCCAAGTAGCCTCTTGTACTCCATGTCTTTGCCATAATACTTTAACAAGGGCTATACTTTTATTTCTCAACTGTTTGACTTCTTGGGCCAAAATCTTAACCGGCTCTTCACCATAAGTCATGTTCGGTTGGATTTCTACCTCTGATGGTACAATCACATGCGAAGGGTCCGATTGATAGCGACGCAACATAGACACGTGGAAGACATCATGAATCTTTTCCAACTCTGGTGGCAAAGCCAAGCGGTAAGCTACCAGCCCTATCCTCTTTGTAATCTCATATGGTCCTATAAAGCGCGGACGCAATTTTCCTTTTCGGTAAAATCCGAAGACTTTTCTCCATGGTGATACTTTCAGAAACATTTTATCACCTACTTGAAACTCAATTTCTTTCCTTTTTAAATCCGCATATGACTTTTGTTGATCTGAAGTAGCCTTCAGACTGTCACGAATCACTTTCGCTTTCTCCTCAGTTTCTCTAACTAAATCGACCCCGTGAATATGATTCTCTATGAGTTCGGTCCAATTTAGGGGTTTTCGGCACTAATGCTCATATAGTGCCTCATAAGGCGCCATCTTCAAACTCGACGAAAAGCTGTTATTGTAGGCGAATTCCACCAACAATAAGTATTTCTCCCAATTACCCTAGAATTCCAAAACACAACATCGAAGCATGTCCTCAAGTATCTGTATTACTCTCTTCGACTACCCATCGGTTTACGCATGGAATGTAATACCCCAAACCCGACCTAGACGTTACGATCGGATCTAGCATGTCACATGGAAAAGGTTGTTAAAGAAACTTCGCGATCGACAAATATTTTGAGTTTTGTTTCTATTTTGAAAATCAGATTCGTTTTCAAGGTTTTCTTGTAAAATATTATTATTATTCTTAACATCGAAAACTTCATTTTATAACCCACAAATTAGTTTTAGTGGTTCTCGAAATGTTTCATTTTGAAAACAGTTTTGTAGTTTTGAGAAGATCCCGAGTTTAATTATTTATCATTTGTGAACCTTTCGTTAACATATTGGAAAATAGTTATTAAAGTTTTTTTAAAGAAAAGCCCATATTGAATATCTAATAATAACCGAAATCCAAATTAAAGTTAATACCCAAATAAAATACCAGAGGCCTTATTACAAAACATAAACCCAAATTAAAATAATTATTTAAAGTAAAGTCAAACGAAATTTACTAAAGTAACGACGTATGGCCACCCGAAAGTCCGTCTCGACATCCAAATCCTCAGTGCTGGGAATTGCTTGCAAAAATTACAGTAGAGGGGTGAGCTACGAGAACTCAGTGTGTAATTCCTCTTAAGACAAAATTTGGGCCTAAGCCCACAGTATCAAATAACGAGTGCAATGCAACCCAACCCAGCCTAAGTATCCATCCGCTACACACCACCCGTATCCATCCTAACACACCTGTGGGGATTTCTACAATCAACCCTCGATTTGCTACACACCTCGATGGCAGTCACGCTGCTCATCGCAAAAATATATGTGGTAGAGCCACCGAAATAAGAAATATGTGGTAGAGCCACCGAAATATGAAATATGTGGTAGAGCCATCAAATAGTGTGACAGAGTCACCAAAATACATTGCCCCTTTTCATCAATATCATATCCCAACCCTATGCAACATGTTATCATAATGTGATGAATGCAAAACATACATCAAAGTACATCGGATATTTATAACACACATATAATCATACTAAGTGATTCGAATGATATAGCCATAAGCGTTACATACCTAATATTTCCAATCTTACCTACTAGGTTATCACAACTGCCGTTATAGTTGTTTCGGCTTTTAGTCCATATACATATAAATACTAAAAACCAAAGAAGGTGTGAGGATTACACACCTGATTGCGCGAAGAACTAAACACTCCTAACCATCGTCACTCTACCTATTAAGAACAACTATGATCTATCTATCCCAAACAAATGCTGGGTTCTACCACAACCCGGTAGGAAATCCTGAACGGTTGATATTGCACGCCGTTTGAACTTGGGAGTAGAGGGTACAAGTCCACTCTCGTCAGGATCCTTTCTCGACGCCTCCTTAGAACGACTAGCACTCACATCCGTGAGAGAGTTCGATTAGTAAGGTACCATAGTGAATACCGTGATTGTCTAACAAAGATGTTTGGTTAAGGCAGAGTACAACGAAAAGAGATTAACAGTATAGAAACTAGAGAAAACTCCTTACCTTAATAATCAGCGCAGATTGATTCTGTATTCAGCCACTGTTGACAAGAGCTCTGGCTTCCTACGAAAGAACGAACACATTTCAAGGTGGAGAGGGTACTTATATTCGGCCTCAAAAGAAAGGAGTAGCAGGATGACTGCTTCGATCATTACAAGAGAGAAAAGAAATCATATGAAGAGAGAACTCGTTACCTTACAATAAGTAAAGCCGATTGGAAGGGACTTTCGGCCACCAAAAGAATCCTACCACCTCACTTCTTGATGTTCGGCTAGCAACAAAAGATGAAAGAATGGGTTTAGTTTGACACCAGAGAGGTTTCGGCTCAAGAATAGAAAAATAAAAAGACGAAAAGAAAGGAAAAAAGAGTGGGCAAACTGAGGTTTGGCTTAAGGGAAAAAGAAATGGAAGAGCAATGAAGAAAAACCCAAGTTTCAGCTATGAAGATCACCAGAGGAAGAGATGAGAGGAGAAAAGATAGAAATGTACTTAGATAGCAATAAAAGAAAACGGTGTGAAAAAGGACGAAAGCAACTGAAAATTCGGAAATGCTCAAGAGAACAAAAATGCATAAATTTGAAAGAAAAGAAAAAGAATAGCTAAAAGCACCTAAGAAAAATTTTGGCACTCTCCCTACACACTATGACCGAATATGCTAAGATGGACATGCCTAAGAGCTAAAAGAAATTTTGGCACACCCCTATACTAGCTAAAAACCCAAATGCTCCCCCTTTAGCACCATTCCACTTTTGGCCAAACTCCTCCTCTCTCCCCACCTCCCACGATTTTCTCCTCCATTCACTCTCCATCCACCAATTCGAATTGGTTGACCCAATCAAACTCCCATAGCTCCTCTCCTCCATCCATTTGAATTTGTTTGACTTATTCAACAACCACCTTGGTAGAGTCCCAGCCGAAAGCCACCTCCTCTCAGTCCTGGAACAAAATGGGATTCGAACTCCTTCCCTCTTTTCTTTACTAGTGACGCCACACCACCTTGCCACTTACTCCTCTTGTGCTAACAATTTACCAACATTATCTTTTAAGCCTTGCCATCCACAGCCTTCCCCCCTTAGGTGCCCAAAAAGAAAAAATTTACCAAGGCCTAGGCTTGACCCCGAGTCTTCCTAGGACCCCCAAACATACCCAAACAACAAGCATAGCTATCCAAATGCATTAAATAGTGTAAAATATAGAACCCAAATTTTAGGATGTTATAGTTCTACCCCCTTAAAGAAATTTCGGCCTCGAACTTTACCTGATTAAAAGATGTGAGGGTATTGTTATCGAATTGCCTCTTTCGGCTCCCACGTGGTTTCCTCTGAACCGTGATTACACCATAACACTTTGACCAACGGAACAGATTTCCTTCTCAGTACTTTAATATCCGGATCTAGAATCTGCACTGGCTCCTCTTCAAAGGACAGGTCAGGTCTTACTTTAATTTCTTCCACTGACACTATGTGAGATAGATCTGAACGATAGCGCCTTAGCATCAAAACATGGAATACATTATGTATATGTCTCAACTCTGGAGGTAACTCAAGCTGATAAGCCACTGGTCCCACACGTTTCAACAACCGGTAAGGCCCGATGAATCTGGGGCTTATCTTGCCCTTCCGTCCAAATCTTAGAACCTTCTTCCAGGGTGAAACTTTCAAGAAGACATAATCCCCCACTGAAAATTCTATTTCTCTATGCTTCAGATCTATATATGATTTCTGCCTATCAGAAGCTTTCTTCAATCGAGTCCAAATCAACTTAACCTTTTACTTAGTCTTTGAGATCAATTCTGGACCTAACAACTATCGCTCACCTAACTTTGTCCAGAAGGTAGGGGTACGACACCTACGTCCATACAATGCCTCGTAGGGTGCCATCTGAATGCTGGATTGATAGCCATTGCTATACACAAATTCTGCCAATGGTAGAAAATCTTCCCAACTACCTCCAAAGTCGATTACACAGCCCCTTAACATGTCTTCCAGAATTTGAATTACCCTTTCCGACTGACCATCAGTCTGTGGGTGAAACGCTGTGCTGAAATCTAGCCTTGTACCTAAAGCTTCAGGCAATGCCTTCCAAAATCGTGATGTAAACCTAGGGTCCTTGTCTGATATGATAGACATGGGTACCCCATGCAACCTCACGATTTCTGCTACATACAGCTTGGCCAACTTCTACAATAAATAGTCGGTATGAACAGATATGAAGTGCACAGACTTCGTCAACCGATCAATGATCACCCGCATTGAATCCTTCTTAGTAGGCATGAGGGGTAGCCCACTAACAAAGTCCATTGTTATCCTCTCCCACTCCCAAAGTGGAATCTTCACCGATTGCAGCAACCCCGAATGCAACTGATGCTCCACCTTCACTTGCTGACATGTCAAACACTTACCCACAAAGTCGGTAATCTCTCGCTTTAGCCCTGGCCACCAATACAGTTCGTGTAGATCCCAGTACATCTTACTGCCACCGGGATGCATAGCGTATGGGCTACTATGTGCTTCCCGCAGAATCATCTGCCTCAACTCGGATCCTTCGGCATACAAATTCTTCCACCTAAACATAATACCTCCTTAATGTTCAACCCAAAATCCACTGTCTCTTCTTTTTCCACTTGCTGAAACTAAGAACCCAACGATTCATCCAATAATTACTTCTCTTTAATCTGACCTACCCATGTCGGCTTCATCTAAAGTTCTACTAACAAGCTACCCTCTTCATACAGACTAAGATGAGCAAACATTGCCCTCAAATCCGTTATCAACTTACAACTCAACGTATCTGCCACCACGTTAGCTTTACCCGAGTGATACTTAATCAAACAGTCATAGTCTTTCAGCAACTCAATCCACCTTCGTTGCCTTAAATTAAACTCCTTCTAGGTAAGAAGATATTTCAGAATCTTATGATCCATGAAAATAACCAACTTTTCTCCGTATATATAGTGCCTCCATATCTTTAGGGTGAACACCATAGCAGCTATCTCCAAATCATGAGTTGGATAGTTCATCTCCTGCGGCCTTAGTTGACGAGATGCATACGCTACTACATTCCCTTCTTGCATTAGCACACATCCCAAACCTGTGTGCGATGCATCACAATAGACAAAAAATTCCTTCCTAGCCTCAGGCTGAATCAACACTGGTGCCTCAGTCAAAATCCCTTTAGCTTCTCAAATCTTTCCTATTGTTTATCGGCCTAAACAAATGGTACTCCTTTTCGCAATAACTTGGTTAAAGGTGCAGCAATCAGCGAAAACCCCTCAACAAATCTTCTATAGTACTTAGCCAAACTAAGAAAACTTTGAATTTCTGACATAGACTTTGGTACTTTCCAATCCAATACAGCTTCAATCTTCCGGGGATCAGCCCTAATACCCTCAGCAGAAACCACATGCCCCAAAAAGGTCACTTCCTTCAACCAAAATTCACACTTGATGAATTTGGCATACAGTTGCTTCTCTCTCAAAATCTGTAGAATAACCCGAAGATACGAATCATGGTTTTCCTCTGATCTCGAATATACTAGGATGTCATCTATGAACACTACCACAACCTGATCCAAATAAGGTTGGAAGACCCGGTTCATCATGTCCATAAAAGTGGTTGGTGCATTAGTTAACCTGAACGACATTACTAGAAACTCGGAATGCCCATACCGAGTTCAAAAAGTAGTCTTATGAATATCCGCCTTCTTGACCCTTAACTGATGATACCCAGATCTTAAATATATTTTTAAAAATTGAAGCTACTCTTAGCTAATTGGACAAATCGTCAATCCTTGGTAACGAGTATTTGTTCTTAATTGTCAACTTGTTCAATTGCCTATAGTCAATGCACATACGTATCGACCCATCTTTTTTCTTAACGAATAATACCAGTGCTCCCCACGGAGACACACTTGGTCAAATAAAACCATAGTCCAACAGCTCCTGGATCTGAGCTTTAAGTTCTACCAGCTCCTTCAACACCATCCTATATGGGGCGATAGACATCAGAGCCATTCCTGGCAATAGCTCATTGCCAAATTTGACTTCGTGATCCGGTGGCAACCCCGGAAGCTCTTGAGAAAGACATCCGAGAACTCTTTCACCGTTCTAACATCCCCACAGACACTTCCTTGGCATCTAAAGTGCTGATGAAAGCTAGGTACGCCTCACAACCTTTTCACACCATCCTTTTAGCCTTTAATGCCGACACCACATTAGACAAGTAATTCCTCATTTCTCCTATCACCAGTACCTCCTTATCCTTGGAAGTCTTCAACATCATGCGCTTAGCAGTACAATCCAAGTTTGCCCGATGCTTAACTAATCAGTCCATACCTAAGATCAAATCAAACTTGTCGAACGGTAGTTCCATCAAGTCTACCGGGAAAATAATCCCTTGTACTTCTAAAGGCACATTCCTAAATAGTTTGTTCACCACTACAATTGTCCTAAAGGGCTACTCACAGTCATTTCTCTAGAAGTAACCTCAGATTTTATACCCAAAGTCCCAGACACAGTACTAGTAATATATGAATGTGTAGACCCAATATTTATTAAAGCTGTAAAGGGTACACCAAATATAAGGAACGTACCAATTATGACGTCCGGTGAGTCGCCATCCTCTCGCCGTCTAGCCGCATAGACTAACCCCAGCTATCTTCCATCTGCGTTACCAGTACCTCTGCCCGGTGCTCCCTGACCTCGACCAAAATTATTTCCTCCTCTGGCCGGACCACGACCTCTCGGTGGTTGCTGACCACCTCTTTCTGGTTGTGTAAAACCCTGACCTACCAATCGCGCCCTAGCCAACTCTTGTGGACAGTCCTTTATCAGATGCTCCCTAGATCCACACTTGAGGCATCCTTCAGTTCTTCTCCAGCACTCCCCCGAATGCATTCTCCCACATTGTGTATAAGGTCGCAGCTGGCATCACAGCTCGAACTAGCCCATCCAACTTAGGCCTATTTTGGGAACCCCTAGCAGATCCTGATGTTCCAAAACTTCTCTTATTCCTGCCCCTATCTTTATCTTGATCCTGCCTCTCAGAATGCTTTACCTCTTCGGCAATTTTTGCCTTCTCAACCAGTATAGCAAAATTTTGTCTCTTACTGCGGAGCTACCAATACTCGTTGCTCATCTTGCAGACCATCCTCGAATTGAACACAACATTCATAATCAGTTGTGATGATACCCCGAGCGTAACGGCTTAGGCGCATGAACTCCGCCTCTTATTCAGCCACGGATTTACCCCCTTGAACCAAATTTAGAAATACTTTTCTCTGGGCATCCATATAGCTCGCCCCAACATATTTTCCCTAGAATGTCGTCTTAAAGAAATCCCAAGTAATACGGTCTGCTGAAGTACCTTCCCTCACAGTGAGCCACCACTGGTACGCCTCATCTCGTAGGAAGGATACTGCTCCTTTTAATTTCTCCTCTACTGTGTAGTCCAGGTCATCCATAATTCGTTCAAACGCTTTCAGCCAGTACTCAGCTATGTTTGGGGCCACACCAAATATACCCCTAAATATCTCTGCCCCATTTGCCCCCAGTCGCTTAGGGATAGATTTTCGGGCTACCGATCTAGTGCTTGCCCAAGCAACTAGTTCCAACACTCGCAGCATAACTTGGGACAAAGCATCGTCCCCTCCAGCTCGATCATGGGACCCCGCCTCAATCACTGGTGATGCAGGTGCTTCCATTTCAGGCATGTGCCCAGATGCCTCAGATCCATCCCCAACACCTCGGCCTCTACCAAAGCCGCGTGTGCCATGTCCACGTCTTCTTGCGCTTATGTTAACAGAATTAACTTAATCTGATTACAAATTTTATGGATTAGTACTTCACTTCAATGTTTATTAATAATTTTTTATGCAAAATGAGTATAGTAGTTGTTTTCGCGAATCGAATTTCCTAATGTCTCAGTCTATAAAGTCTTAATGCTTATAGCTAGCAGTCATAAAACACCGATTCTAAGAATTCCTTCCTAAAATCATTTCATAATTTATCAAACAAAGTCAAAAGACTTACGGATTTGGTGTCGAGGACTTAGGTGCCATACTTCCAAAAAAAAGACATATATTTTTCTAAACCACCTTTTAAACCAATTTTAAAACACGTTGTCAAACCCAATCCACAGTCGAGTTTTGTAACTGAGCTCTGATACCATAATTGTAACACCTCAAACTTGGCCTAGTGCTACGACAGGATCTGACATGTCACATGAAAAAGGTTGTTAAAGAAACTTCGCGATCGATAAATATTTTGAGTTTTGTTTCCATTTTGAAAATCAGATTCGTTTTCAAGGTTTTCTTGCAAAATGTTATTATTATTCTTAACATCGAAAACTTCATTTTATAACCCACAAATCAGTTTCAATGGTTCCCGGAATTGTGACATTTTGAAAATAGTTTTGTAGTTTTGAGAAGATTTCGAGTTTAATTATTTATCATTTGTGAACTATTTGTTAACATGTTGGAAAACAATTATTAAAGTTTTTTTTAAAGAAAAGCCCGTATTGAACATCTAGTAATAAGTAAAATCCAAATTAAAGTTAGTACCCAAATAAAATACCAGAGGCCTTATTACAAAACATAAACCCAAATTAAAATAATTATTTAAAGTAAAGTCAAATGAAATTTACTAAAGTAACGACATATGGCCACCCCAATGTCCGTCTCGGCATCCAAATCCTCAGTGTTGGGAATTACCTGTAAAAATTACAGCAGAGGGGTGAGTTACGAGAACTCAGTGTGTAATTCCCCTTACGGACAAAATTTGGGCCTAAGCCCACAGACACAAATTGACCGAAGCCCATACTAATCGAAGGGGGCCAGATCCCTCACAACATGGCATATCAGATAACGAGTGCAATGCAACCCAACCCAGCCTAAGTATCCATCCGCTACATACCACACGTATCCATCCTAACACACTTGTGGGGATTTCTACAATCTACCCTCCATCCGCTACACACCTCGATGGCAGTTGATAAACCGTAAAAGTAACATATTTTAACCCCATATTTAGCATGCTTTTGGATGATTTAGCCTTGATTTATGTAAAAAGGTGATCTTAATCCTTTCTTTTCATGTTTTATACTCAGGAAAGCACTCGAGGACGAAAAGAATGAGAAACGGGCTTAAAACGGGCCAATTTGGGCCAAAGTGGAAATCGACACGGCGTGGACTTCAAGCCACACAGCTGTGTCTCGTCAAATTACTTCACACGGCCATACCATGATTTACACAGCTATGCCCAAACCGATAGAATCGAGACACGGCCTGAAAATGATTTACACGGGCGTGTACCATGGTCGTGCCCCTGCCACGGGAGAGTAATTTCACTCGATTTGGATACTTTGAGGCGAAGAAACACATTCCAAAGCCTATTCAAACACCGAGTAGGAAGTATACTTGAATTGGGACACTTAGAGGCCAAGTAAAGCATTCCAAAAGTCTATATAAACACCCTAAGTGTAACCTGAAAAGAAGGGTGGAGTTGAGGTCGAGACATTCAGAATTCAGCAGAAGTCAAAACTTTTGCGGGAATCACTCGAAGATAGCCAGTTGATACATCTCAAGAAGCGAAATTCTACTCAAGACGGCGGATCTCCTTCAATTCCTTCAGAGGGTTTTAGGGATTTCTTATGTTTTGTTTTATCTTTTCTCTTGACATGTTTTCTTTATTTGTTATGAACTAAACCCTTCAGATACCTGAGGGGGATGAAACCTAGATGAACCTTATTATTGTTTTGAATTATATGATAAATACTTGATTTGTTCTTAATTATGTGTGCTTAATTCTTATGTTAAAGTTTCCGGGATATTAATTCAAGTCAGATGTTCTTAGGTGGAGGAGGAATAGACCCTGCCTAAGAATAGATCTAGCATAATTAAGCGGACAATATTTTGTCGGATTAGGGTGAAACCTAATATAGGAGTCCTTAGTTCGATTTACTGCTATTCTAGGGGGTTATTAAGTGAGAAAGAGATTTATGTTAATTAACCTAGGGTTACACGTTATTCACCTCGAGAGAGGGTTTAATATACGTTAGGGAGTCTTACGGATCAAGTCAAGTGAATAAATCGTATGGTTCAATGTTAGATAATAAGTGAAGCCTAGGTGGATTCTTCCTGATGGTATCATCATGATCAACTGAGTTTCTCTTCAAGTTATTTCACAATTCATTCTTTTTGTCTTTGCATTTTAGTTTAGTAATTAATTAGTTAATCAACCAAATCATTTAATATTTAGGCTAAATAATAGAAAGAAAGTGAGTATTAGTACTTTTAGTTCCTTTGGGTTCGATAATCCGGTCTTGCCTAAGCTATACTACTGTTTGATAGGTACACTTGCCTTAAGTCGTTGCCAGAGTTAGTTTCTAGGTTCGATCATTCTCTTTATAAATTTTAAAACTCTACAATTTTACAACGATCAAGTTTTTGGCGCCGTTGCCGGTGAACTAAAATATTAAGAAAACTCTATTTTTATTACTTTAGCCATTATTTTTATTTTTATTTTTGCAATTGATTTTATTTTATTTTTCTAATTTTCTTTCTTTCTTTTCCTAGTAGGTACCTCTAGTTTATGACTAGAAGGAACCCGACAAGACCTCTAGTATACGATAGTGATATCGAAGCAACTGCTCATAGAATCGCAAAGAAATCAGGAGAGCCCTAAATTACAGAGAAAAACAACAACAAGGCGAATCCAATCCTACTGAAGGGATGGACGAGAATAATCCACCACAAGATGTGGCAGAAAATAATGCTCCGCGTACTATGTATGATTATGCTAAACCTAATTTAACAGGAGTAGAATCTAGTATTGTTAGGCCTGCTATAGCTACTAATAATTTTGAATTAAAGCCTAACACAATACAAATTATTCAATAATTTGTTCAATTTGATGGTTTGCAGAACGAAGACCCGAATAATCATATAGCTAATTTTCTAGAGTTCTGTGATACTTTCAAAATTAATGGTGTTTTTGATGATGCCATTCGTCTTTGGTTATTTCCTTGTTCATTAAGGAATAAAGCCAAGCAGTAGTTAAACTCGCTACCACGAGGGTCAATCACTACATGGGACCAAATGACCGAAAAAATTTTATTAAAATATTTCCCACCGGCCAAAACAGCCAAATTACAGAATGATATCTCTTCTTTTGTGCAGATGGAATTAGAGACATTATGCGACGCATGGGAGAGATACAAGGATCTCTTAAGAAGGTGTCCACACCATGGTTTACCCTTGTGGCTACAAGTCTAAACTTTTTATAACGGTGTGAATCCTTCAACGAGGCAACTAATTGATTCAACCACCGGTGGAACTCTGAATAAAAAAACTCTTGAAGTAGCCTACGAATTTATTGAAGGGATGTCGCTGAATAATTATCAGTGGCAAGTTACAAGGAAAAAATTGAAAAAATTGGCCGGAGTTTTCAGCATCGATGCAGTAACCATGTTATCGAATCAGGTAGAGATGATGAATAAAAAGCTTGATAGTTTGTGTTCTTCGTAGGTACATCCAGTAATGCAGTACGACATAAGTAGAACTGTGACGAATCCTAAGTACCCACCCTACCAACTGAGCACAGAAAGCGAATAGATTAACTATATAGGTAATAATTTTCGATCCAATAATAATCCTTATAGTAATACTTACAATCTAGGTTGGAGGAACCACCCAAACTTTTCATGGGGAGGTCAAGGAAGTCAAGGAAATGAAAGACAACAACCTCCCCAAAATTTCCAAAATCAGCCATATCCGCAAGAGAAGAATCCAAACCTAGAAGAGATGTTAACAAAATCCATGGCAAGCACAGAAAATCGTCTCCAAGATACCGAGAAAACACTTAGAAGTCAACAAACATCGATGAAGAAACCAAGAACCAAATTGGGGAACTCACCGAGACAATTGGGAAACTCACTAAATCAGTTGGACTACTTACTGAGATGATTTGTAAAATACAGGCAGAAATTCTTTCTAAAGAAATAGAATAGGTAAAGGTAGTCACACTAAGAAGTGGAAAGGAGTTAGTCGAACTAAAGAGACCACACGAAGATAATAAAACAAAGAATGAGGGAGTTGAAGACATGAATCCAGTACGCAAAGAAAGTATACCACCAATTCCATATCCAGGAAAGTTGAAGAAAGAACGATTAGATGCCCAATACGGTAAGTTTCTCGAACTTTTTAAACAAATACATATTAACATACCTTTTGTTGAAGCTATTTCACAGATGCCAAAATATGCAAAATTCCTAAAGGAACTCTTGACGAATAAAAGGAAGCTTGAAGGAGCATCAAGGTGGAACTCAATGAAGAATGCTCAGCCATCCTCCAAAACAAGTTACCAACCAAATTAAAAGACCCAAGAAGTTTTACTATTTCTTGTTTAATTGGTAGCTTAAATATTAAGAAGGCATTAGTTGATCTAGGTGTCAGTATTAATTTAATGCCTTACAAAATGTTTAAACAACTAGATCTTGGGGAACCAAAACCCACTAGGATGAGTATTCAGTTAGCTGATAGATCTATTAAATATCCTAAAGGAGTTATCAAAGATATCTTAGTGAAAATTGATAAATTTATTTTCCCTGTTGATTTTGTTGTGTTAGAAATTAATGAAGAAATTGATGTTCCCTTAATTTTAGGCGTCCTTTTTTAGCTACTGCTCGGGCTGTTATCGATGTAGGTAACGGTAAACTTGCACTAAAGATAGGCGATGAGGAAATTATTTTTCAAATTTATGATGCCATGTGATATTCTAAAGAACAAGATGATGCATGTTATTTTGTTGATACTACTGATCATATCATTCAAGACTCATTACAGAAAATCATACAGGTGACACGATGGAACTGTGCCTGACTCAAGATGAAGGGGAAGAAGATGAAGTTGATGAGCTAAAAACATCTTCACCTCAACAAACGCAAGAAGAAAGCATTAAAGTTAATGATGAACTAAGACAAAAACCTCCATCGATGAGCCGCTAAATTGGAATTAAAGCAGTTACCAAAACACTAGAGTATGCATTCCTCGGGGACAATTCTACATTACCGGTTATTATCTCTTCAGAACTAAAACCCAAGGAAAAAGAGGAGTTAATATAGGTACTAAGAAACATAAAAAAGCCATAGCTTGGAAAATCTCTAACATCAAGGGCATAAACCCGTCATTCTGTACCCATAAAATTTTAATGGAAGAGGAATACAAACCATGTATGTAGCCTCAGAGATGCTTAAACCCCAACATGAAAGAAGTAGTCAAGGCTGAGGTAATTAAACTTTTAGATGCGGGAATAATTTATCCTATTTCTGACAGTACTTGGGTAAGTCCTATACAGGTAGTTCCAAATAAAGGAGGCATTACTATAGTGCCCAATGAAAGGAATGAGTTAATCCCTACAAGAACAGTTACATGTTGGAGAGTCTGTATAGACTATAGAAAGCTGAACGATGCCACCAGAAAAGATCACTTCCCTCTACCCTTCATAGATCAAATGTTAGAAAGACTATCCGGGCATATGTATTACTGTTTCTTGGACGGACTCTCTGGCTACTTCCAAATCCCAATAGCTCCTTAAGATCAAGAGAAGACAACATTTACATGCCTATACGGTACGTTTGCTTATCGTAGAATGCCTTTTGGATTATGTAATGCTCCTGCTACTTTTCAGCGTTGCATGTTGGCAATCTTTGACGAACTTGCGGAAGACATTATGGAGGTATTTATGGATGATTTCTCAGTATTTGGTAATTCTTTCCATCTTTGCCTTAAAAATTTAAAATGCTTTCTAATGAGATGTGAGGGAAAAAACCTTGTTTTAAATTGGGAAAAATGTCACTTTATGATTAGAGAAGGGATTGTATTAGCACATAAGATTTCTAGTAAAAGGGATTGAGGTAGATAAAACAAAAGTTAAAACCATAGAAAAATTACCTCCCCTAGTTCAGTTAAGGCTATTAAAAGCTTTTTAGGACATGCAGGGTTCTATAGAAGATTTATTAAAGACTTTTCTAAAATAGCTAAGCCTTTAACAAAATTACTAGAAAAAGATGTTCCTTTCAATTTCAATTAGGAATGTTTAGATGTATTTAATGTCCTTAAGGATAAATTGATAAATGCTCTGATTATAATTGCACCTGATTGGAATTTACCCTTTGAACTAATGTGTGATGCAAGTGATTTTGCAGTAGGTGTAGTTTTGGGACAACGAAGAGACAAGCATTTTCAACCAATTACTACACTAGCAGAACATTAACACCCGCACAACAAAGCTACACCACCACAGAGAAAGAATTGCTAGCTGTAGTTTTTGCTTTTGACAAATTTAGGCAGTATCTAATATTGTCTAAAGTTGTCGTTTACACTGACCATTCAGCTCTTCGTTATCTTTTAACTAAACCTGATGCAAAACCTCGACTCATAAGATGGATTTTACTTTTACAGGAGTTTGATTTGGAAACACAAGATAAGAAAGGAGCTGAGAATCTTGCGGTAGGTCACCTCTCTAGACTTGAGAATCCACATATCGAAGAGCTCGATGAAAGTGAGATAAATGACTCGTTTCCCGAAGAATAGCTCTTTTCTATAAGACATTCTAAGGTACCATGGTTTGCAAATATCGCAAATTATTTAGCTGCTAACATCTTGCCAAAAAGACTAACACATCACCAAAAGAAGTGATTCTTTGCTGATGCGAAAAACTATTTTTGGGAAGATCCCTTTCTTTTCCGCATATGTGCAGATCAGGTGATTCGAAGATGCGTTACAAAGGTAGAAGCAAGCAAAATCTTGGAACATTTCCATTTAGGACCTTTAGGAGGACACTACAGTGGCATTAAGACAGCACACAAAATACTTGAAAAAAGGTTTTTATTGGCCCACTATATTTAAAGATGCCAACAAGTATGTTACCTCGTGTGATAAATGCCAAAGAACAGGAAATATTTCTAAACGTGATGAAATACCTCAAACATATATGTTATCATGTGAAATATTTGATGTATGGGGTATTGATTTTATGGGACCATTCCCTAGTTCATTTGGAAATAAGTACATCCTAGTGGCAATTGATTACATGTCAAAATGGGTGGAAGCCGAAGTTTTACCTACCAATGATGCTAGAGTAGTAGTTAAGTTTCTCAAAAAAACTATTCTCTCATTTTGGAACACCTAGAGCTATCATTAGTGATAGGGGCACTCATTTTGTAATACTCAATTTGACAAAGTCTTTAAAAAAATATGGAGTACACCACAGGATAGCCACCCCATATCACCCTCAAACTAGTGGGCAAGCTGAAGTAGCAAACCGGGAACTTAAACGCATTCTAGAAAAAACGGTTGAATTAAACAGGAAAGATTGGGCATTAAAAGTAGATGATGCCTTATGAGCCTATAGAACAGCATTTAAAACCCCTCCAGGAACGTCTCCATACAAACTTGTATACGGGAAAAGCTGTCATCTACCATTCGAGTTAGAACACAAAGCTTTTGGGGCCATAAAGTTTTTAAATTTTGATCTTAAAACTGTAGGAAAGAAATGAATGATGCAATTGAACGAGCTAGTTGAATGGAGAGTCAAGGTGTACGAGAACTCAAAACTATATGAAGAGGCAACAAAATGACGCCATGATGTTTGTCTTAAGAAATCAAAACAATTCAAAGTTGGAGACTTGGTCCTACTATACAACTCAACTGGGAAGCTGAAATCAAGATGGTCAGGCCCATTCATGATCAAAACAATTTTTCCATATGGCACAATCGAGGTAACTCACCCTACTAAGGGCACATTCAAGGTAAATGGTCACCGACTCAAAATTTATAATAGTGTAGATTTTAGGGATATGAGAGAGGAGCTTCAGCTCCGTGAACCTTCTTTTAGAAATGAAAATAGGGTAAGTCTAGCTTAAGACTATAAATGAGCGCTTCTCGGGAGGCAACCCAAGCACTAAATCACTAAAATTTTTTATTCTAAAGTGCCTAACTCCATACTAATTAAACTAATGAAGTGCAGGTTAGGGTCACACGGCCCTACACACGGGCGTGCTCGTGGCCGTGTGGAAGCCATGGGACAATCCATGGGTGTGCTAGTAGCCGTGCACGAACAGAGAAAAAAATTTTCCCAACACGGGCAATGATAATATCCCACGCCTGTCGACCTCCTGTTCAAGGTCACTAACTTGTTAAGCATGGGCTAAACACGGCCGTGCTCTAGGACCGTGTGAGCTACTGACTTACCTGACACGGGAAAGACACACCATACTACCCAACCGTGACAAGACACTACCTTTTCAGAACGGATGTGGGATCTGAAAAATGGACGTGGGTGAACCAACATGCCTAGACACATGGCCGTGTGATGCGGCCATGTAATTCAACACACCTTCGTTCCATGGGCGTGGGAATGTACCAGAATCAAGCATCTATTTAAACACCAACCTCCCCTTCCCATTCTTCTATTTTTCATCTCTTCTCTTCCTCCTTCTTCTCAAATTTCTTCTTCATCACAAGTCTCTCCAACCCTTGAGCCACACCAAAGCTATGCCGAAGAAGCGTTAAGAGGCCAACCACGGCTCCTCAAAGGAGACCGATTCACATGAGTTCATGCTTGGTAGCTCCAGCTATTCAACAAGCCAAGGGTCTTTGAGACCATTTAGTTTTAATTTTTCTTTTCTCTTTTGCTTCAATTTCCTTATCTTTACTTCTCTTCTACTTAATTTAGTTTATTTTGTTTTAGTTCTTTGGTTTTAGGTTCTAAAGGCTACTTGGGAATCACACCAGAACCATGACCACAACCCCTCCGCAGCTTTAGAAGTCACACTCACCTCGCGAACCATCTGTCAATAAGGACTCTTTAGTCCATTAGTCTTTTCTTTTAATTTCAGTTTTCTTCTTAGTCTCCTTCTCTTTATTTTCTTTATTTTTAATTATATTATTAGTATATTTTAAATGTTTCTTTAGATTTCCTGGTTACATCTTTGCAGGCTCCCCAATTTCTTCATCTAGTACAAAGATTGTCAGTAGCCACCCCAGCAGGCCCATAGAACACTCTACCACCACTCCTCTAAGCCCCATCTTCTACCACGACCACTGCCAATGCCCGGAGTCATCCAAAATTCAGGAAGTGTTACTTCTCCCCTTCTCTTTTGATTACATTATTAGTTATCCATCTTTGTATATTGAGGGCAATGTACATCTTAAGTGTGGGGGGTAAAAGTACCTAACTTTTTGCATTATTCCAAAATCCTGAATTTTAGTCTTATTCCTAAGTAATTTTCTCATATTATTAATTAAGGTGAAATTTCTGATGATTTATGATTTTTATTGATATGTTTTTGAGTAAGTCATTGATAATTGTGCATTGATGATTTATACTTTAAGATACTAGAGAATCAAGCATGATAAGTCTATTTTTCAAGAATAAAAAATTTCCTAGGTTGTTAAACTGAATTTTAATATTACCTTGAAGTTTGAAATTTACAGGGATTGATGTCAAATACCCATAATTTTTGTGAGATTTTGAGCCTTATAGAGCATATATTCTTTTTCATGCTCACTTTATTGATTATGAGTGTGTCAACACTGAATTGTTATTCTAGAACTTGCCTTGATTATACATGTCGAGACCACATTATTGATTTGATATACTGAGATGATAAAGGCACCTAGGTTTTAACCCATTCACTCCACTAAAAAGCCTACCTTCACAAATTGACCCTTAGTGAACCCATTTGATCCTAACAACCCTTTTTATTGATTCACCCGCAAATATTAACCCAAAACCCTTTGTATTTGTTATCACCATTCCTTTGACTACCCTTCTATCGAGAATTAATTTGATCAGTTGTCAAATTTGTTTATTTCAGTTGATAAAGTTCTTTCTTTATTATGTTTCTATTTGATTTGTTCCTAAAAAAATGAAGTATATTCATTATTAGAGCTTACATATTAAATTCAACATCTTGAAGAAGAAGCTCGTATTTAGTATTTTAAATTTCGTGTGATATAATTATTCAGGTTAATTAGTTCATTTTTTTCTCTAGTTAGGTAACTTGTTAATTCAATCTCAATTCTAAACCTTCTAATTCATCCTTTATCCACACCTTAACCTAAGCCCCGTTACAACCCTGTTAAAGACCTTTTGATTTGGGTATCATCTCATATTACAGTGGTGGAGATTTGATTTTTCAGGCAAGCCTATGGGATTAACTTTTCAAGTTCGACTTATGAGTGTTTATTCTTGAACCTTAAACACTTCAAGTGCTTTGAGTGAATCTTTAGTGAGGATGTCAACCCTTGTCGGTTTTAAATTAAAGCTAATCATTTAGATAAGGGGAGACACCTATGTTTTCGTGCTACAAATATATGACTTATATTGTTTGAATCTTTTAGAGTCTTTGAGTTAAATTATCCATGTATAAATTATCTATAAATTATGATGAGGCATTATTTATAGGAGTTATGAATTATGGAAAGTTTGTTTTAATTGTAAGTTGAGAATTTTGCTTGAGGACAAGCAAAAGCTTAAGTGTAGGGGTATTTGATAAACCGTAAAAGTAACATATTTTAACCCCATATTTAGCATGCTTTTGGATGATTTAGCTTTTGATTTATGTAAAAAGGTGCTTTTAATCCTTTCTTTTCATGTTTTATACTCAAGAAAGCACCCGAGGATGAAAAGAATGAGAAATGGGCTTAAATGGGCCAATTTGGGCCAAAGTGGAAATCGACACAGCCTGGACTTCAAGCCACACGATCGTGTCTCGTCAAATTACTTCACACGGCCATACCACGATTTACACGGCCGCACTTAATCGATGAATCGATACACTACTTAAAAATGATTTACACAAGTGTACCATGGTCGTGCCCCTACCGCGGGAGAGAGCAATTTCACTCAGATTTAGATACTTTGAGGCAAAGAAACACATTCCAAAGCCTATTCAAACACTGAGTAGGAAGTATACTTGAATTGGGACACTTAGAGGCCAAGTAAAGTATTCCAAAAGTCTATATAAACACCCTAAGTGTAACCTAAAAAGGAGGGTGGAGGGGAGGCCGAGACATTTAGAATTCGGCAGAAGCCGAAACTTTTGTGGGAATCACTCGAAGATAGCTGGTTGATCCATCTCAAGAAGCTGGAATTCTACTCAAGACGACGGATCTCTCCTTCAATTCCTTCAGGGGGTTTTAGAGATTTCTTATGTTTTGTTTTATCTTTTCTCTTGAGATGTTTTCTTTATTTGTTATGAACTAAACCCTTCAGATACCTAAAGGGGATAAAACCTAGATGAACCTTGTTATTGTTTTCTAAATTATATGATAAATACTTGGTTTGTTCTTAATTATGTGTGCTTAATTCTTATGTTAATATTTTCATGATATTAATTCAAGTCAGATGTTCTTAGGTGGAGGATGAATAGACCCTGCCTAAGAATAGATCTAGCATAATTAAGCGGAGTCATTCGCGCGCCTAGAGATAGGGTGACGAGATTTTGCTGGATTAGGGTGAAACCTAATATGGGAGTCTATAGTTCGATTTACTGTTATTTTAGGGGGTTATTAAGTGAGAAAGAGATTTTCGTTAATTAACCTAGGGTTAGACGTTATTCGCCTCGAGAGAGGGTTTAACATACGTTAGGGAGTCTTACGGATCAAGTCAAGTGAATAAATCATATGGTTCAGTGTTAGATAATAAGTGATGTTTAAGTGAATTCTTCCTGATGGCATCATCGTGATCAACTGAGTTTCTCTTCAAGTTATTTCCCAATTCATTTTTTTTCTTTGCATCTTAGTTTAGTAATTAATTAGTTAATCAACCAAATCATTTAATATTTAGGCTAAATAATAGAAAGAAAGTGAGTATTAGTACTTTTAGTTCTTTTGGGTTCGATAATCCGGTCTTGCCTAAGCTATACTATTGTTCGATAGGTACACTTGCCTTAAGTCATTTTCAGAGTTAGTTTTCAAGTTCGATCATTCCTTTATAAATTTTAAAACTCGACAATTTTACAATGATCAGCAGTCACACTGCTTATCGCCAAAATATATGTGGCAGAGCCACCAAAATATGAAATATGTGGCAGAGCCACCGAAATAAGAAATATGTGGCAGAGCCACTGAAATAGTGTGACAGAGTCACCGAAATACACTGCCCCTTTTCATCAATATCATATCCCAACCCCATGCAACATGTTATCATAATGTTATGAATTCAAAACATACAACAAAGTACATCGGATATTTATAACACACATATAATCATACTAAGTGATTCGAATGATATAGCCATAAGCGTTACATACCTGATATTTCCAATCTTATCTACTAGGTTATCACAACTGCCGTTATAGTTGTTTTGACTTTTAGTCCATATACAAGTAAATACTAACAACCAAAGAAGGTGTAAGGATTACACACCTGATTACGTGAAGAACTAAACACTTCTGACCGTCATCACTCTCACTATTACGAACAACTACGATCTATCTATCCCAAACAGATGTCGGCTCTCTACCACAACCCGTGGGAAATCCCAAATGGCTGCACGCTATTTGAACTTGGGAGCAGAGGGTACGAGTCCACTCCCCTCAGGCTTCTTTTTCGATGCCTCCTTAGAACGACTAGCACTCGCATCCATGAAGAGAGTTTGACCAGTAAGGTACCACGGTGAATACAGTGATTTTCTAACAAAGATGTTTGGTTAAGGTAGAGTACAACGAAAAGAGATTAACAGTATAGAAACTAGAGAAAACTCCTTACCTTAATAATCAACGCGGATTGATTCTATATTCGGCCACTGCTGACAAGAGCTTCGACTTCCTACGAAAGAACGAACACACTTCAAGGTGGAGAGGGTACTTATATTCGGCCTCAAAAGAAAGGAGTAGTAGGATGACTGCTTCGATCGTTACAAGAGGGAAGAGAAATCATATGAAGAGAGAACTTGTTACCTTACAACAAGTAAAGTCGATTGGAAGGGACTTCTGGCCACCAAAGGAATCCTACCACCTTACTTCTTGATGTTCGGCTAGCAACAAAAGATGAAAGAATGGGTTTAATTTGACACCAGAGAGGTTTCAGCTCAAGAATAGAACAATAAAGAGACCAAATGAAAAGAGAAAAGAGTGGGAAAATTGAGGTTCGACTTAAGGGAAAAAGAAATGGTAGAGCAATGAAGAAAAACCCAAGTTTCGGCTATGAAGATCACCAGAGGAAGAGATGAGAGGAGAAAGGATAGAAATGGACTTAGGTGACAATAAAAGAAAACGGTGTGAAAAGGAGGAAAACAATTGAAAGTTTGGCAATGCTCAAGAGAACAAAAATGCACAAATTTGAAAGAACAGAAAAAGAATAGCTAAAAGCACTTAAGGAAAATTTCGGCACTCTCCCTACACACTATGACCGAATATGCTAAGAGAGACATGCCTAAGAGCTAAAAGAAATTTCAGCACACCCCTATACTAGCTAAAAACTGAAATGCTCCCCACTTAGCACCACTACACTTTCGGCCAAACTCCTCCTCTCTCCCCACCTCCCATAATTTTCTCATCCATTCACTCTTCATCAACCAATTCGAATCGGTTGACCCATTCAAACTCCCCAAGCTCCTCTCCTCCATCTATTTGAATTTGTTTGATTCATTCAACAACCACCTTGGTAGAGTGCCAGCCGAAAGCCACCTCCTCTCCATCCTGGCACAAAAATAAAGCTCCATAATCCAGCAGATGGGATTCAAACTCCTTCTCTCTTTTTTACTAGTGATGCCACACCACCTTGCCACTTGCTCCTCTTGTGCTAGCAATTTACCAACATTATCTTTTAAGCCTTGCCGTCCACAGCCTTCCCCCCTTAAGTGCCCAAAAAGAAAAAATTTACCAAGGCCTAGGCTCGACCCCGAGCCTTCCCAGGACCCCCAAACATACCCAAACAACAAGCATAGCTAGCCAAATGCATGAAATAATGCAAAATGCAGAACCCCAAATTTTAGAATGTTACATGGAAAGCTGTACTCGAGCTCAATTTTGTGCCTAAGGCCTCTTGTAACTTTTCCAAAACTGTGACGTAAATCTCGGATCTCTATCCGAAATAATTGACAATGGTACTCTGTCAAGTCTTACTATTTCTGTCACGTACAAATTCACCAACTTATCGAGTGAATTGTCAAACCGTACTGGTATGAAATGGGCTAACTTCGTGAGTCTATCCACTACGACCCATACGGCATCTTTCTTTTTAGCTTCAACGGTAAAATCGTTACAAAGTCCATAGTAATACGGTCTCATTTCCATTCGGGAACCATAATAGGCTAAAATAAACTTAAGGGTACTTGGTGTTCAACCTTTACTTGTTGACAAATTAGGCATCTTGATACAAACTTGGAAATGTCTTTCTTCATACTCGGCCACCAATACCATTTCCTCAAGTCATTACATCTTCATGCTACCTGTATCATCCATGGGTACACAGATCCTATCTCGAAACATAAAACATCCCTCAGTACTTATCCGAAAGTCTGACTCAACATTTGCCTCACATTGAACTCTTTTAGCTCGCAAATCATTATCACGTTTCTGAGCTTCATAAATCTCTTAGAAAAACATTAGTCTAGCTCTCAACTCAACTAGAATAGAACCATCATCTGAAAAAGCTAATTTTATATTCATGGCTCTCAATGGAAACAAGGATTTCATGCTTAAGGCATCGGCAACCACGTTCGCCTTTCCTAGATGGTAGTCTATTTCTAACTCGTAATCCTTTAACAACTCTAACCATCTCTATTGCCTAAGGTTCAACTCCTTTTGAGTCATCAATTACTTTAAGCTCTTATTATCAGTAAACATCCGACATCTCTCACCATATAAATGATGTCTCCAAATCTTTAGTCCAAATACAATTGCAACTATGCAAATACAATTGCAACTAACTCTAAATCATGAGTCGAGTAATTCTTCTCGTGCAACTTTAATTGTCTAGAGGCATATGCTATCACCTTACCCTCTTGCATGAGTACACAACCTAAACCATTCAGGGATGCATTGCCATAAACCACGAATTCGTTTCTCAGCTCCTGTTGCACTAAAACAGGAGCCTCAGTCAACAATGCCTTTAGTTTCTCAAAACTCTGCTGGCACTTTTCTGTCCATTCAAACTTTACATCTTTTTGCAATAGCCTCGTCATCGGAGTAGCTATCATGGAAAACCCCATGACAAAACGTCTATAATAGCCAGCTAGGCCCAGAAAACTCCTCACCTCAGTTACGCTCTTTGGCAATTTCCATTCAACAATGGCTGAAAGCTTACTCGGGTCAACTCTAATTCCATCTCCCGAGACAATGTGCCCCAAAAATCCAACTTCCTTAAGCCAAAATTCACTTTTACTAAACTTGGCATATGATTATTTATCCCTCAAAATTTTTAGAACCATTCTCAAATGCTCGACATGCCCGTTCTCATCTCGAGAGTAGATTAATATATCATCGATAAAGATTACAACAAATTTATCCAAATTTGGTCGAAAGATACGATTCATCAAATCCATGAAAACTACAGGGGCATTGGTTACACCAAAACAAAAATTCATAGTGGTCGTACCTTATCTGAAATACGGTTTTCGGCACATCCGAGTCCTTGACTCTTAACTGATAATAACCAGACCTCAAGTCTACCTTGCAAAACACCGTGGCTCCCTTCAATTGATTAAACAAATCATCGATTCTTGGCAATGGGTACTTGTTCTTCACGGTTACCTTATTAAGCTATCAATAATCTATACATAACCACATGGAACTATCTTTCTTCTTCACGAATAATACGGAAGCACCCCACGGATAATAACTTGGTCTTGTGAAGCCTTTATCCGTTAACTCTTGCAATTGTACCTTGGTTCTTTTAGCTCGGTTGGAACCATTCTGTATGGAGTAATAGAAATGGGGGCAGTACCAGGAGCTAACTCAATTCCAAATTCCATCTCTCTAACTGGGGGTAGCGCTGGAAATTCTTCTGGGAAAACATCTGGATACTCACATACTATGGGTACTGATTCAATTCTTAACTTAGTCTCTCTAGCATTCATCACAAAGGCAAGGCAAGCTTCGTACCCCTTTCTTAGATATTTCTGAGTCGACAAGGAATATATCACTACTGGCAATCTGTCTTGCTCATCTGATTTAACATGAATGAGATCCCCACTTTCATATTTCAACTCAATAAACTTCCTTCCACAACTCACTATCACATCATGAGCAGTTAACCAATCCATACCAAGGATTACATCGAATTCATCAAATGGCAATAACATGATATTAGCTGGAAAATAATGACGCCTAATCATCAAAGGGAAACCTTTGCATACTCTGTCGACTAACACACATTACCTAGGGGATTTGACACTTTTATTACAAATTTCGTAGACTCTACAAGAATGTTCATTCTATAGGCTAATTTTATGAAAATATACGAGTGGGTAGATCCTGGGTCAATTAAAGTTATAACATGAGTATCGTTGAGAGAAAATGTACCCGTGATCATATCAGGGGAGGACGCCTCTTCGCGAGCGCGAATGGCATATGTTCTCGCTGATGTTCTACCCTCAGCTATTATAGTCTGCTCTCTAGATGTATTCTTACTACTCATTTCATTTCCCGATATTCCACCCATGGTCAACACTGACTAATTTCACATGGCCTAGACATGTTCGTGTGGTTAGTCCGTGGTCTATCTTGACTTAAAATGCTAACATACAAGGGACACTCGGCCAGGTTGCACACCCGTGGGCTAACCGTGTGTCACACATGGCCTAGAAACACGCCCGTGTGCCTACCCATGTGGACGAGAGCGAGGCTGTTTGCCAAGTTCTTTACATTCCCCTAGCTCATACCACATAACTTTATTCATCATACTAATAAAAAATTCATGATTTCAATATAAACTCCCACAAGTAACTCATAATTTCATAAATGATAAAGTGAGCCATCAACCTTGGCCATTTACAAAATAATCATTTGAGCAAAAGCCAATACATCTTTGGCCAAAAGAACAAAATAATCTAACTAGTCTAGCCTCTACACATGCCAAACACAAAATCACTAAGTCTAAATATACCGAGGTGAGCAGATAGTGTGGTGGACTCCTGGTTATCAATGTATCCCGGCTCAACTCTTTAGCTCTATAAAACAAGGGAAAGAAAAGGGAGTAAGCTTTAAGCTTAGTAAGTTTACATGTAAACAATATAACATTTTAACATGTAATCAACAATTTCACAGCTTAATATACTAAGCAAGAAACAATATACATTCATGATCATGCTTACTCACTTACTCCATTCCCATATTTCAACCATATCACAAGCATACCGCATACATTCATTAACAAGTTCCCCTGCACTTACATCACAAGGTCACATAATACAATTCATCACTATATCTAACTCCATCACTCAAGTCAAATTACTCGGTGGTTTTGCACTTAGCCTACCATCAGCCATTATTAGAGTGGTATCGCACATAACCCACCAAAAGATTAGTTACGGTGGTATCGCACATAGCCCACCAAATGGTAAATAGATGATGGTATCGCACATAGCCCATCGTAATTAAACAATAAGGTGGTATCGCGCTTAGCCCACCATCTAGCGTTGTCTTTTCACATTTATATGATTATTTCATCATTCATACAATAATCATTCAATCCATTGGAATCACATATGTTCTCAATCATGCCATACACTAATTAGCAACATAATGTTTATAAAAATATGCATTGTTTACACATAAACTTAGCTCAGTACAAAACGTGTTAATTAGCAATTAACTCGATCACCTTGCCTTTTCCACAGTCAAGGTTGATTCCGTGCTCTTCTTGATCTATAACAATGAAATTCATTCATTTAAATCATTCTATGATCATAATACATCAAATTCTACACTTGGGAAAAATGACCATTTTGCCCTTGTACATTGGAAAAATTACGGTTTTGCCCCTAGGCTCGTAATTTATATTTTAACACATTTTCTCAATAAACAAGCCTAGTTGAACATTTATTTCTCTTAAAACTACTCAAAATTCCAATCATTTCATGCATTTATGACACAAATTAAATCTTTGCATTCAAGTCCTGTTTAGGTGTTTCCATGCCAACACCTTTCACAAAAGTTGTTTCTCACCCCCCTAACATTCATTTTCTTCCATGAAAACTCAGATAAAAACATAACTACTCTCATGACAAGTCCCTAGACTTTCAACCATATTGCAAATTGGTCCCCTCATTAGCTAGCTTAAGCTTTGGGGACTCCAAAAACATAAAAATCACCAAGAAAGACCTCTAAAATCACTTACTTGTAGGGAGATACTTGGCTGAAATTCTAAAGCATTTAAAACCCCTCTAAGCTTTAAATTTTCAGTGGAGGTGAAGAATGAATAGTGAAAGATGATATCTTTCCTCTTTAGCATTTTTTTATTCATCCTTTATCACCTAATGTCACCAAAATTGACTAAAATTAATACTCTTGTCCCCCTAGCTTCCTATGGCCGGCCAACACCCTCAATATGGCCTAATTGCACTTTAAAATCCTCAAAATTACATTCTACAGTTATTAGGTACCCCTACCTTATAAAATAGAATTTTCGCATCTCATGCGATTTAGTCCTTTTTCACAATTAAACATGCTATTGCTAGAATTAATGTACCAAAATTTCCATATAGCCATATATTAATACCATAATACATAAAATGATACTAAAATAGTTTTCCTTAACCTCGATTTAGTGGTCCTGAGACCACTATTCTGACAAGCGTAAAATCGGTTGTTACAACTCTCCCCCTTTAGGGATTTTCTCCATCGAAAATATTACAGGTAAAGAGGTTTGGATATTGCTCTCTTATGATCTCTTTCGGTTCCCACGTAGTCTCTTCTACACCGTGTCTTTTCCACAACACTTTTACTAAGGCTATGTATTTTTTCCTCAACTATTTCACTTTTCGAACTAAGATTTTAATCGGCTCTTCCTCATATATCATATCCGGTCGTATCTCAATTTCTGTTGGAGAAATCACATGCGAAGGATCGGAGCGATAACGCCTCAACATTGACACATGGAACATGTTGTGAATTTTCTCTAACTCTACCGATAAAGCTAACTGATATGCTATTGGCCCAAACCTTTCGGTAATCTCATACGGCCCTATGAATCTCGGACTCAATTTACTCTTTCGACCAAATCTCAATATTTTCTTCCACGGGGACACTTTCAGAAATACTTTGTCTCCCACTTGAAACTCAATTTCTTTTCTTTTCAAGTTCGCGTACGACTTTTGTCGGTCTGAAGCAGACTTCAGACTATCTCGGGTTATTTACACTTTCTCCTCTGTCTCTCTAACTAAATCAACCCCATGAATTTGCTTTTCACTCAGCTAGATCAAATACAAGGGAGTCCGACACTTATGACCATATAAGGCTTCATTCGGTGCCATCAGTATGATCGACTGATAACTATTGTTGTAAGCGAATTTGACCAAGGGTAGGTATCTTTCCCAACTACCTTCGAATTCTAACACACAGCATCGGAGCATATCCTCAAGAACTTGGATCACTCTCTCAGATTGACCATCAGTCTGAGGATGGAATGCGGTGCTAAAGTTCAATCTTGTACCCAAGCCTCCTGCAGCTTCTTCCAAAACCTCGAAGTAAATCTCGGGTCTCTGTCTGAGATAATAGATACAGGCACTCCATGTAACCTTACTACCTCCGGAATATACAACTCAACTAACCTTTCCAGCGAATAATCAATACGCACTGGTATAAAGTGAGCCGTCTTCGTTAATCTATCAACGATAACCCACACAGCATCTTCCTTTTTCAGAGTCATAGGCAACCCCGTCACAAAGTCCATGGTGACCAGATCCCACTTCTACTCGGGAACCATCACTGGTTGAAGTAATCCCGAAGGCACTTGATGTTCAGCTTTCACTTTTTGACAAATCAGACATTTTGTTACATACTCCGAGATATCTCTTTTCATTCCTAGCCACCAATAAAATTTCTTCAAATCATTGTACATTTTTGTACTGCCCGGGTGTACTGATAAATAACTACTATATGCCTCTTTTAAAATTTCTTGAATCAACTCATCGTTTCTGGGTACACAAATTCTACCATGGAACATTAAGCAACCATTCGAACTTACCCAAAATTTAGAATCAGCTCCTGATTCACACTTAGCTCTTTTAGCTAGTATCTCATTATCATTCCTTTGATCTTCACATATTTGTTGAACAAATAGTAGACTAGCTTTCAACTCAGCTAGTATAGCACCATCATCAGACAATGACAAACTCGTGCTTATGGCTCTCAAAGCATGCAAGGATTTTTCTACTTAAAGCATCTACAACTACATTCGCTTTCCCCGGGTGGTAATCGATCACTAGCTCGTAGTCCTTCAAAATTCAAGCCATCGTCGTTGCCGTAAATTTAACTCCTTTTGATTCATCAAGTACCTCAAACTCTTATGATCCATGAAGAATCGGCACTTCTCACCGTATAAATAATGTCGCCAAATCTTCAACGTGAAAATAATCGCGGCTGCTAAACCGTAAAAGTAACATATTTTAACCCCATATTTGGCATGCTTTTGGATGATTTAGCCCTTGATTTATGTAAAAAGGTGCTCTTAATCCTTTCTTTTCATGTTTTATACTCAGGAAAGCACCCAGGATGAAAAGAACAAGAAATGGGCTTAAAATGAGCCAATTTGGGCCAAAGTGGAAATCAACACGGCCTAGACTTCAAGCCATACGACCGTGCCTTGTCAATTAACTAGAACACGGCCTAACCACGATTTACATGGCCGTGCCTCCATCAACATACCTGAAACACGACCTAAATTCAATTTACACAGGCGTGTGCCATGGTCGTGTCCCTGTCGCGACCAAGAGGAATTTCACTCGGATTTGGATACTTGAAGGCAAAGAAACACATTCCAAAGCCTATTCAAACACCCGAGTAGGAATTATAGTTGAATTAGGATACTTAAAGGCTATGTAAGGCATCTCAAAGCCTATATAAAGACCCTAGAGAATAACCTTTAGGGGACGTTCAGAGTTCGGTAGAAGCTGGAACCCAGGGCAGTTAGTTAGGAAGTTAGCTAGGCCAAGGATCCAAGCCAAAAGGCCAGATTCGTGGGAATCACTCGAAGATAGCCAGTCGATCCATCTCAAGAAGTCAAAATTCTACTCAAGACGGATCTCTCCTTTAATTCCTTCAGGGGGTTTTAGGGATTTCTTATATTTTGTTTTATCTTTTCTCTTGAGATGTTTTCTTTTATAATTATGAACTAAACCCTTTAGATACCTGAAGGGGATGAAACCTAGATGAATCTTGTTATTGTTTTCTAAACTATATGATAAATACTTAGTTTGTTCTTAATTATGTGTGCTTAATTCTTATGTTGATATTTACGGGATATTGATTCAAGTTAATGTACTTAGGTGGTGGAGCAAAAGTCTCTACTTAAGAGTAGATCTAGCAAAATTAAGCGAAGTTGATCGCACGCCTAGAGATAGGGTGACGAGATTTTGCCGATTAGGGTGAAACCTAATATAGGAGTCTATAGATCGAGTTAATACGATTTTACGAGTTTTAATTAGAAAGAGATTTCAATTAATCAACCTAGGGTTAGACGTAATTCACCTCGAGAGAGGGTTTAATATAAACTAGGAAGTCTTATGGATAAAGCTAAGTGAATAAATCGTCTGGTTCAATGTTAAATAATAAGTGAAGTCTAGGTGAATTCCTTCTAGGGTATCGTCGTGATCAACTGAGTTTTTCTAAAAGTTATTTATTCAATTTTTTCTTTTTGTCTTTGCATCTTTAGCTTACTAGTCAATTAGTTTTTAGTTTAATCAATCAATCACTTCATATTTAGGCTAAATAATAGAAAGAAAGTGAGTATTAGTACTTTTAATTCCCTTGGGTTCGACAATCTAGCCTTGCCTAAACTATACTACTGTTTGATAGGTGCACTTGCCTTAAGTTTTTGTCAGAGTTAGTTTCTGAGTTCGATCATTCTCTTTATAAATTTTAAAACTCAACAATTTTAGACGATCAGCGGCCAACTCCAAATCATGAGTTGGGTAATTCTTCTCATGTGGTTTTAGCTATCTCAAGGCGTAAGCGACTACCTTACCTTTTTGCATTAACACACAACTGAGACCATTTAATGATAAGTCACTGTAGACCACAAACTCTTTTCCCGACTCAGGTTGTACCAAAACTGGTGCCTCTGTCAACAACATTTTCAATCTCTCGAAACTTTGTTGGCATTTTTCAGTCCATTCAAACTTAACATCCTTATGCAATAGTTTCGTCATCAGAGTAGCAATCATAGAGAATCCTTTCACGAATCGCCTATAGTACCCCGCTAAACCCAACAAGCTTCTGACTTCTGACACGTTCCTCAGCGGTTTCCATTCCACAATATCTGAGACCTTTCCTGGATCAACTCTAATCCCTCACCCGACATAATGTGTCCTAAGAATCCAACCTCTTGAAGCTAAAACTCTCTCTTACTAAATTTAGCATATAACTGCTTGTCTCTCAAAATCTGTAAGACAATCCTCAGATGCTTTGCATGATCACTCTTATCTCAGGAGTAAACCAATATGTCATCAATAAAAACAACTATGAACTTGTCCAAATATGGTTGGAAGCCACGATTCATTAAGTCCATAAAAATCGCAAGAGCATTCGTTAAACCGAACGGCATGACTAGAAACTCATAATGGCCATACCTCGTCCGAAATGCCTTTTTCAGAACATCTTGCTCCTTAACCCTCAATTGGTAATAATCGAATCTCAGGTCAATCTTGGAGAACACTGTAGCTCCCTTTAGTTGATCAAATAGATCATCTATCCTCGGTAAAGGATACTTCTTCTTCACAGTTACTTTGTTGAGCTGTCTATAGTCTATGCACAATCTCATCGACCGATCTTTCTTCTTTACAAAAAGTACTGGGGCACCCCACAGTGAATAGCTAAGTCTTGCAAAACCCCAATCCATCAACTCTTGCAGCTGAACCTTCAGCTCTATCAACTCCAACGGTGCCATCCTATATGGGGCGATAGAAATAGGTGTCGTTCCCAAAACTAACTCAATTCCAAACTCGACCTCTCTAATTGGAGGTAATCCAAGTAACTCTTCCGGGAATACATCCAGATACTCACATACAACCGGCACTATTTCAATCCTTGCCTCGACTCTTAAGTGTTCAGTACAAAAGCAAGATATGACTCACATCCTTTTCTCAAATATTTCTCAGCCACCAAGGAAGAGATCATCATTGGTAAATTATCTGACTCACGTGATTCAACCCGAATAACATCTCCACTTTCACATTTAAATTCAATGAATTTAATACCACAATTCACTAAAACACTATGGGTATTCAACCAATCCATACCAAGAATCAAATCAAAATCATCAAACGGCAACAACATAAGGTTTGCCTAAAAACAATGCCCCCTAATTGTCAAGGGACAGTTTCTACACACCTTGTCCACTAACACATGTTTTCCTAACGGGTTGGACACCTTTACCATAAATTTAGTAGACTCAGTAGTCTATTCAAACTAAATGCCAATCTCATACAAATATAAGAATAGGTTGACCCCGGGTCAATCAAAGCAATAACAAAGGTGTCATGAAGAGAAAAGGTACCCGTTATTACATCTGGCGATGATGCCTCTTCTTGAGCATGAATAGCATAAGTCCTTGCTGGCGCCCGGCCCTCTGATCTCACAGTAGAGTCTCGTGATACACCTCTACCACTAGTCCCACCTCCCAAGTTCTTTTATGGCCTACCTCTAGAGGATATATTGCTTGATCTCACCTCTTGCTTTTTCTCTTTATCATCTCTTTCAGGGCAATTTTGCATTAAATGGTCGGGGGAACTACATTTGTAACAATTTTGATTGTTTCCCCAACACTCTCCGGTGTGATGTTTGCCACAACTTGGGCATTCCAGTTTGGACTTCGATTTGCCCACTTGCCATCGAGGTGGCCTGAACTCTTTAACTCGAGTAATTGTTGCCTTGCTCCCTTTGCGAATACCTGACTGATGTAGTTACCCAGGATTCACTTCCTTGGACCTCTTAGATTGAGCTTGATAAGATTTACTCATCAATCTTTTTCTCACATCCCGGGCCTCACTCACGACCTTTCTCTTTTCCTTACTCAATTTTTCGGCCTTACTGGCCCTATCCACCAACACCACAAACTCATTTAGCTCTAAAATCCCGACTAAGAGTCTGATATCTTCATTCAACCCATCTTCAAATCTCTTGCATAGGATAGCTTCTGTGGACACACATTCTTGTGCGTACTTACAGAGCCGAACAAATTCACGCTCATATTCTGCCACAGTCACTTTTCCTTGCTTCAGCACAAGGAATTGAGTCCGCTTTTGATCCACAAACTGTTTACTTATATACTTCTTTAGGAACTCTTCAAAAGAAGTCCCACGTTACCCTCTCCTTAGGAACCACTGAGGTCAACGTTTTCCACCAATGGTATGCCAAGTCCCTCAACAAAGACACAGCGCACTTTAAGCTTTCCTCGGGTGTATAGGAGAGCTTATCAAAAACCCTCATTGAGTTCTCAAGCCAGAACTCTGCTTGCTCGGGGCCATCATCTATATTAGCTCAAAAATCTTCAGCCCTTTGCTTCTGAATTTTGTCTACCGAAGGCTTAGTTTCCTCACCATTTGTACACCTTGGGGAGCCACAGGTACGGGCTGAGGTATAGAAGGAGGTGGAGGAGGTTGGGCATTAGGGTTTGCTTGTACATACTCAGTGTACCAGTTACTCATCATTTGAAGAAAGGCTTCCTGAGCCTCTTCTCCTTGACCCCTAGTCTCGAGTTCACTCTACAAAGGCGCGGCCCCTTGCACGGAGCCGGTATATTACTAGCTGTGTCATCAGTAGTCGACTGATCGAGATCCATATACTACATAGAACAAATTTAAAATCATCAGAAGCCACCACACTATCATCATACGCTTATGGCATTTATAGCTAGACTCCTACACACGATACGATAGTCCTAGAACTGACTAAACAATAGCTCTGATACCACTAAATGTAACAGCCCTTACCCGTAATCCCTGCTAAAATTGGGCACGAGGCGGTACCGTACAAAACTATTTGATCACCACTTAGGCTCAACACAGCTACTCTACTTGAGTCTCTACAACAACTTCATTTTTGACTTACGAGACCCCACTTGTAACTACAAGGGCTCTCGAGACTATATCAAAACTCCTACGATCCATAAAATTTATTTCTCAACTAAATAGGGAGTACACTCCGGGTTAGAAGACACACATGCCAGTGTGTAGTCTCACATGCCCATGTGCCCAAACCGTGCCTAAAACCCCATCATTCAGCCAAAGTCCCACGGCTAGGGCACACGCCCATGTGGAATAAGACACGCCCGTGTACCCTTAAGACATGCCCGTGTCTTCCACTCGTGGTCGACACTAACTAATTTCACACGGCCGGGACACGCCGTGTGGTTAGTCCGTGGTCTATCATGACTTAAAATTCTAACATGCAGGGGACACACGGCCAGGTTACACCCCCGTGGGCTGACTATATGTCACACATGGCCTAGACACACGCCCGTGTGCCTACCCATGTGGACGAGAACGAGGGTGTTTGCCAAGTTCTTTACATTCCCCTAGCTCATATCACATAAATTTATTCATCATACTAATAAACAATTCATGATTTCAATATAAACTCCCACAAGTAACTCATAATTTAATAAATGATAAGGTGAGCCATCAACCCTGGCAATTTACAAAATAATTGTCTGAGCAAGAGCCAATACATCTTTGGCCAAAATAATAAAATAATTTAACTAGTCTAGCCCCTATACATGCCAAACACAAATTCACTAAGTCTAAATATACTGAAGTGAGCAGATAGTGTGGCGGACTTCTGGTATCAACGTATCCGGGCTCGACTCTTTAGCTCTATAAAACAAGGGAAAGAAGGGGAGTAAGCTTTAAGCTTAGTAAGTTTACATGTAAACAATATAACATTTTAACATGTAATCAACAATTTCATAGCTTAATATACTAAGCAAGAAACAATTTACATTCATGATCATGCTTACTCACTTACTCCATTCCCACATTTCAACCATATCACAAGCATACCGCATAATTCATTAATAAGTTCCCCTACACTTAGTATCATAAGGTCACATAATACAATTCATCACTATATCTAACTCCATCACTCAAGTTGAATTACTCATTGGTTTCATACTTAGCCCACCATCGGCCTTCATTAGGGTGGTATCGCACATAGCCCACCAAAAGATTAGTTACGGTGGTATCGTACATAGCCCACCAAAAGATTAGTTATGGTGGTAATGCACATAGCCCACCAAAAGGTAAATAGACGATGGTATTGCACATAGCCCATTGATAAACCATAAAAGTAACATATTTCAATCCCACATTTAGTATGCTTTTGGATGATTTATCTCTGATTTATGTAAAAAGATGCTCTTAATCCTTTCTTTTCATGTTTTATACTCAGGAAAGCACCTAAGGATAAAAAGAACGTAAAACAAGCTTAAAACGGACCAAATTAGGACAACCTAAGAAATTGACACAGCCTGGACTTCAAGCCATAGGATCGTGCCTTGCCATTTATTTAGAACACGGTCATGCCTCGTCGACAAAAGTCCAACACGGTCTGGCCACGACTTACACGGGCGTGTGCCATGGGCATGCCCTTGCCATGGGAAAGAGCAATTTCACTCAGATTTGGATGCTTAAAGCCAAAGAAACATACTCCTAAGTCTACTTAAACACCTTAATAGTAATTATACTTGAATGAGGTGCTTAAGAGCCAAGTAAAGCATTTAAGGAGCCTATATAAACAACCCAAGGCAGCCATTCTAGAGAATCAAGTTTTGGGCAGAGTTTCCTGCCAGAGCTTTTATTCAGGGAATTACTCAAAGATAGCCAGTTGATCCATCTCAAGAAGCTGGAGTTCTACACAAACAGAGGATCTCCTCTTCAATTCCTTCGGAGGTTTTAGGGATTTCTTATGTTTTGTTTTATCTTTTCTCTTGAGATGTTTTCTCATTTTGTTATGAACTAAACCCTTCAGATACCTGAGGGACGAAACCTATGATGGATTTTGTTATTTGATTTCTAAATTATATGATAAGTACTTAGTTTGTTCTTAATTATGTTGCTTAATTTAATCTGACGTGCTTAGGTGGAGGAGGAATAGACCCTGCCTAAGAGTAGATCTAGCATAAATAAGCGGAGTTGATTGCACACCTAGAGATAGGGTGGTGAGATTTTTCCATATTAGGGTGAAACCTAATATGGGAGTCCATTGATCAATTTACTACTTCCTTAGGGGGTTATTATAAGAGAACGAGAGTTCCACTAATTAACCTAAGGTTAGATGTTATTCACCTCGAGAGAGGGTTTAATATAGGTTAGGGAGTCTCACAGATCAAGCTAAGTAAAGAAGTCATATAAATTAAAAGTTAGATAATAAGAGAAGTCATAAGTGGATTCTTCCTGAGGGTATCATCGTAATCAACTGAGTTTTTCCACAGTCTTTTCCCAAAGTTTCATTCTTTTGTCTTTGCATCTAGTTTAGTTTTTTTATTAGTTTTAGATTAATAAACCAATCACTCCATATTTTAGGCTGAATAATAGAAAGAAAGTGAGTAGTAGGACTTTTAGGTTCCTTTGGGTTCGATAAAATAATCTTGTCGAACTATACTATTGTTCGATAGGTGCACTTGCCTCAATCGTTGTCATAGTTAGTCAACAGGTTCGATCATTCTTTATAAATATTAAAACTCATTTGTTTGACACAATCAAGTTTTTAGTCTTTGTTAGGGAAGACTAAAATATCAAGAAAGCTTTATTTCTATTACTTTAGCTATTATTTTATTATTTTTCGCAATTTACTTTTATTTTTAGTTTAGGTTAAATTTTTGTTTACACTAAATTTCTTTCTTTCTTCTCTTAGCAGGTACCTCTAGTTTATGACTAGAAGGAACCCGAGAGGACCTTTAGCGTACGAAAGTGACATTGAAGCTACCGCTCGTAGGAATCGCAGAGAAACTAGACTAGCTCTAGACAACCAAAGAGAAGAACAACAAGATAGATCCAATCCTACTGAAGGGATGGATGAAAACAATCCACCACCAAATGTGCAAGAACAGAATGCTTCACGTACTATGTATGATTATGCTAAACCTAATTTGATAGGAGCAGAATCTAGTATTGTCGGGCCTACTATAGTTGCTAACAATTTTGAATTAAAGCCTAACACAATACAAATGATTCAACAGTTTGTTCAATTTGATGGTTTGCAGGACGAAGACCCAAATACTCATATAGCTAATTTCTTAGAGTTATGTGATACCTTCAAAATAAATGGCGTTTCTGACGATGCCATACATCTTCGGTTATTTCCTTTTTCATTAAGGAATAAAGCAAAGCAGTGGTTGAACTCGTTACCACGAGGATCAATCACCACATGGGATCAAATGACCGAAAATTCCTTTTAAAATATTTTCCACCAGTCAAAACGGCCAAATTTAGGAATGACATATCTTCTTTTGTGCAGAATGATGCAGAAACATTATATGATGCATGGGAAAGATATAAGGATCTCCTAAGAAGATGTCCACACCATGGATTACCTTTATTGCTTCAAGTCCAAACTTTTTACAATGGTGTGAATTCTTCAACGAGGCAAATGATTGACTCATCAGTTGGTGGAACTTTGAATAACAAAACTCCTGAAGCGGCTTACAACTTTATTGAAGAGATGTTTTTGAATACCTATCAATGGAAAATTACAAGGGCCAAACCGATAAAATCAGCTAAAGTTTTTAAATTAGACGCAGTAATAATGTCACAACACAGGTGGAGATCATGAATAAAAAGCTTGATAATTTATGTTCTTCACAGTACACCCAAGAATGCAATCTGAAACGTGTGAGAATGTGGTGAATCCACAGTACCCACCCTACCAACCAGAGCAAAACAGAGCGCATAAAACTATATAGGTAAAAATTTTAGATCCAATAATAATCCTTATAGTAACACTTATAACGCAGTTGGAGGAACCACCCAAATTTTTCATGGGAGGACAAAGGAAATCAAGGAAATAAAAGACAGCAACCTTCTCCAAATTATCAAAATCAGCCATATCCACAAGAGAAGAAATCAAACCTCAAGAGATCTTGACGAAATTCATGGCAGCCACAGATTCTCGTTTCCAAAAGATCAAGCAAAGACTTGATGAACAACAAAAATCGATCAAAGGGATCGAGAATCAAGTTGGAGAACTTACTAGGTTAGTGGGACATCTCACAAAGCTGATTTCTAAACGTCAACAAGGATGTCTACCAAGCAACACAGAAATAAACCCAAAAGAACAGATCCAAGCCATCACAACTCAAGAGGGTACAAAGGTAGATGAGCCCACCACAGCACAAGAAACTAAGGAAGAAAAAGGTAAAATAGAGGTAGCACACGAAAAGCCAAAACCAATAATCAATGAGTACCAACCTCGCATACCTTATCCCGAAGCAATGAAAAGAGACAATTCAGAGGAATAGTTCTGTAAGTTTCTTAAACTCTTAAAGAAATTACATATTAACTTACCTCTTCTTGAAGCTCTTTTTTTGATATCAGACTCGAGGAAATTTTTAAGACAGCTCTTAACCAACAAATGCAAATTAGACGAAGAGCACCACATGGAACTAAATGCAATGTGCTCAGAAAATCTACAAAATAAACTGCCACTAAAATTAAAAGATCCAGGGAGTTTTACAATTCCATGTTTAATTGGTAGTTTATCTATTGATAATGCGTTAGTGAATTTAGGGGCAAGCATCAATGTTATGCCTTACAAAATGTTTAAACAACTAGGTCTAGGGAAACCTAGACAAACTAGAATGAGCATTCAATTAACTAATAAAACTATAAGAATTCCTAGGGGTATAATAGAAAATGTTCTAATCAAAATTGATAAATTCATATTCCCAGTAGACTTTGTTGTTTTAGACATGGATGAGGACAACAAGATCCCCTTAATTTTAGGAAGACCCTTTTTAGCAACTGCTAGAGCTAAAATTGATATCTATGCAGGAGAACTCATACTTAGTGTAGGATTTAGATAGTCACTCTTCAAGCTCTTGACTCGGCCAGAACATCAAGTGATAAAGGTAAGAAAGTAAATTTAGTTGATAACCAACTTGTTCAACCTTTATTGCAAGAAACACCACAAAGCTACAAACCTGAGCCGGATCATAGACCTCGTGCTAATAAAGAAGAATCACATGAGGAACTAGAACCACACGAAGTCAACCCAAAGAAACCCCAGACGAGTTGATAGGAATAATAAATCACATCAAAATAAAGGATCAAATATTGTTGAATAAGGAAGACCCTCGAATCACCAATTCAGACCTCAAGACAAACAAAGAAATCACTTTATGTCTTCCAATACGGCACAGTCGAGGTAAGCAATCCCAAATTCAACACTTTTGAGGTAAACACTACTCGACTTAAACTTTATATCCATAACTGAGTTGATCGCATGAGAAAGAATTTCCACCTCCTTAAACCACCATGATCACGCAAATAACAGGTAAGTCTAGCTTAAGACTATAAACGAGCGCTTCTCGAGAGGCAACCTGAGCACTAACCCTATTTTTATTTTTATTTGTTTTTTGTTATTTTTATTTTCCCTTTTTAAGCATTCAAATAAACCAAAAGTGCAGATTTCCAGACCACACAGCCATGCACACGACCGTGGCCGTGACCGTGTGGGCACCACGACTAGGCACATGGGCGTAGACCGTATCTCTATTTAATTATTTTTATTCTTTTTTTTTGTTTGTACTTTCTTTATTATTCTTCGTGCTATTTAGATTTAGTTTAGGATACAATAAAATTAGACCGGCTACTTTGAGGATTCAATTTCAAACGGTTTGAGACACTTCCCCACGTTCACCTCCAATCCTATCCGATTACTTTTCAAAGACTTCATCCATAATTTAGGAAGTTTCACTTCTCTCCCTATCTTATGATTTTATTATTATCTTACTTTGTACATTGAGGACAATGTAAAACTTAAGTGTGGGCAGGTTAACTACAGCATTATTCAAAAAATCCTGAATTTTAAATCTTATTTTTAAGTATTTTTCTCATATTACTGATAAACCGTAAAAGTAACATATTTTAATCCCATATTTAGTATGATTTTGGATGATTTAGCCCTCAATTTATGTAAAAAGGTGTTCTTAATCCTTTCTTTTCATGTATTATACTCAGGAAAGCACTCGAGAACGAAAAGAATGAGAAACGGGCTTAAAACGGACCAAATTGGGCAAACCCAAGAAATTGGCATGGCCTAGACTTCAAGTCACACGGTCGTGCCTCGCCAAAAATTTAAAGACACGTCCCAAGCACGATTTGCATGGCCGTGCCCCAATCGACAGACTGAAGCACGGCCTGAACCCCGGTTTGCACGGCTGTGCCTCAATCAACAGAATAGAGACACGGCCTAGAATACGACTTACACGGGCGTGCCTTGGGCTTGCCCTGGCCGTGCCCTTGCCACGAGAGAGAGCAATTTCACTCGGATTTGGATGCTTGAAGATAAAGAAACATACTTCTAAGTCTACTTAAACACTTTAATAATAATTCTACTTGAAGTAGATGCTTAGGAGTCAAGTGAGGCATCCAAAAAGCCTATATAAAAAAGCTAAGGCAGTCATTCTAGAGGGTCGGAGGTTTTGGGTAGAGTTTTCTGCCAGAGCTTTTATTTAGGGAATTACTCGAAGATAGCCAATTGATCCATCTTAAGAAGCCGGTGTTCTACTCAAGACAGAGGATCTCCTCTTCAATTCCTTCAGGGGGTTTTATGGATTTCTTATGTTTTGTTTTATCTTTTCTCTTGAGATGTTTTCTTATTTTGTTATGAACTAAACCCTTCAGATACCTGAAGGGGATGAAACCTATGATGGATTTTGTTATTTGATTTTTGGTTTATATGATAAATACTTAGTTTGTTCTTAATTATATTGCTTAATTTAATTTGATGTGCTTAGGTGGAGGAGGAATAGACCTTTGCCTAAGAGTAGATCTAGCATAATTAAGTGGAGTTAATCGAACGCCTAGAGATAGGGTTACGAGATATTATTGGATTAGGGTGAAACCTAATATGGGAGTCCATTGATCGATTTACTGCTTCCTCAGGGGGTTATTATAAAAGAACGAGAGTTCCACTAATTAACCTAAGGTTAGATGTTATTCGCTTCGAGAGAGGGTTTAATATAGGTTAGGGAGTCTCACGAATCTAGCTAAGTAAAGAAGTCATATGAATTAAAAGTTAGATAACAAGAGAAGTCATAGGTGGATTCTTCCTGATGGTATCATCTTAATCAACTGAGTTATTCCACAGTCTTTTCCCAAAGTTTCGTTCTTTTGTCTTTGCATTTAGTTTAAGTATTTCATTAGTTTTTAGATTAATAAACCAATCGCTCCATATTTCAAAGCTAAATAATAGAAAAAGTGAGTAGTAGTACTTTTAGGTTCCCTTGGGTTCGATAAATACTCTTGCCTAAACTATACTACTTGTCGATACTTGCCTCTATCGTTGTCATAGTTAGTCTACTGTGTTCGATCATTCTTTTTATAAATATTAAAACTCGACTGTTTGACACGATCAAGTTTTTGGCGCCGTTGCCGGGGAACACTAAAATATTAAGAAAGCTCTATTTCTATTACTTTAGCCATTATTTTATTATTTTTCTCATTAGATTTTTATTTACACTAAATTTCTTTCTTTCTTCTCCTAGCAGGTACCTCTAGTTTATGACTAGAAGTAACCCGAGAGGACCTTTAGGGTATGAAAGTAACATTGAAGCTACCGCTCGTAGAAATCGTAGAGAAATTAGACGAGCTCTAGACTACCAAAGAGAAGAACAAGACAGATCCAATCCTACTGAAGGGATGGATGAAAACAATCCACCACCAAATGTACAAGAATAGAATGCTCCGCGCACTATATATGATTATGCTAAACCTAATTTGACAGGAGCAGAATCTAGTATTGTTAGGCCCGCTATAGCTGCTAATAATTTTGAATTAAAGCCTAACACAATACAAATGATTCAACAGTTTGTTCAATTTGATGGTTTGCAGGACGAATATCCAAATACTCATATAGCTAATTTCTTAGAGTTCTATGATACCTTCAAAATAAATGGCGTTTCTGACAATGCCATACATCTTCGGTTATTTCCTTTTTCATTAAGGAATAAAGCAAAGCAGTGGTTGAACTCATTACCACGAGGGTCAATCACCACATAGGATCAAATGACCAAAAAAATTCTTTTAAAATATTTTCCACCGGCCAAAACGGCCAAATTTAGGAATGACATATCTTTTTTTATGAAAAATGATGCAGAAACATTATATGATGCATGGGAAAGATACAAGGATCTCCTAAGGATATGTCCACACCACGGATTACCTTTGTGGCTTCAAGTCCAAACTTTTTACAATGGTGTGAATTCTCCAACTAGGCAAATGATTGATTCATCAGCCGGTGGAACTTTAAATAACAAAACTCCTGAAGCGGCTTACGATTTTATTGAGGAGATGTCGTTGGACACCTATCAATGGCAAATTACAAGGGCTAAACCGACAAAATCAGCTGGAGTTTTTAACATAGACACAGTGACAATGCTATCAACGTAGGTGGAGTTAATGAATAAAAAGCTTGATAATTTATGTTCTTCGCAGGTACATTCAGTAATGCAATGCGAAGCAAGCGGGAATGTGGCGAATCTTGAGTACCCACCCTACCAACCAAGAGCAGAAAACAAGCAAACAAACTATATAGGTAACAATTTCTGATCTAATAATTGTTATAGTAACACTTATAACGCAGGTTGGAAGAACCACACAAATTTTTTATGGGGAGGACAAGGAAATCAAGGAAATCAAAGGCAGCAACCTCCTCCTAATTACCAAAATCAGCCTTATCCATAGGAAAGGAAATCAAACCTTGAAGAGATGCTGACAAAATTCATGGAGGCCACAGATTCTCGTTTCAAAAGACTGAAGCAACACTAGATGAACAACAAAAATCAATCAAAGGGATCGAGAATAAAGTTGGAGAACTTACTAAGTCAGTGGGACATCTCACGAAGCTGATTTCTGAACGTCAACAAGGACGTCTACCAAGCAACACAGAAATAAACCCAAAAGAACAGATCCAAGCCATCACAGCTCAAGAGGGTACAAAGGTAGACGAGCCCACCACGACACAAGAAACCAAGAAAGAAAAAGGTAAAATAGAGGTAGCACATGAAAAGCCAAAACTAATAATCAAATAATACAAACCTCACATACCTTATCCCGAAGCATTGAAAGGAGATGATTCAGAGGAACAGTTTGGTAAGTTTCTTAAACTTTTAAAGAAATTACATATTAACTTACCCCTTCTTGAAGCTCTTTTCCAGATGCCAGACTCGAGGAAATTTTTATGGAAACTCTTGATAAACAAACGCAAAATAGACGAAGAGCACCACGTGGAACTAAACGTAACATGCTCGGCAATGTTACAAAATAGACTACCGTAGAAACAAAAAGATCCAGGGAGTTTTACAATTCCATGCTTAGTTGGTAGTTTAACTATTGATAATGCGTTAGCTGATCTAGGGGCAAGTATAAATGTCATGCCTTATGCATTGTTTAAACGACTAGATCTAGGGAAGCACAAACAAACTAGGATGAGTATTCAACTAGCTGATAAAACTGTTAGAATTCCTAGAGGCATTATTGAAGATGTTCTTGTAAAAATTGATAAATTTGTTTTCCCAGTAGATTTTGTTGTTTTAAACATGGATGAGGATAATTCAATCCCTTTAATTCTAGGAAGACCTTTTCTAGAAACTACCAAGACTAAAATTGATGTTGCCATAGGCGAGCTTATGCTTCGCGTAGGAGATGAATCAATTAAGCTTCAAGCTCTCGACTCGGCCAGAATAAAAAATGATGAAGGTAAGAAAGTCACTTCAATAAATAATCAACTTTCATCACAGAAAACACCACATAAAGACAATCTTGAGCCAACTCATAAGCCCCAAAACAAAAAAGAAGAATCCTACAGGGGACAAGACCTTAGGCTTGATAAGTTTGAAGAGCAAAAGATACAAGTCAAAGAAAAGTCGGATCCACACGAAGTAAAACCAAAGAAACCGCCAGAAAAGCTCGTAGGGACATCAAACCACTTCAAAATAGGAGACCAGGTACTATTAGACAAAGCCAATCCTCACATCTCTTCAACAGACCTGAGAGCGAAGGGAGAAGTCCCGCTTAAGGTACACGATATCTCCCCGCACGGAATAGTCGAGGTAAGCAAATCAACATTCGAAACTTTTAAGGTAAAAGCTTCTCGACCTAAACTTTGTCAAAAAACTAAAACTGTAAGTATGAGGGAAGATATTCAAACCTTTAAACCTCCCTAAAAATTTCAAATACGAGGAAAGTCTAGATTAAGACTATAAATGAGCGCTTTTGGGAGGCAAGCCGAATACTAACACTTTTTATTTTCAATTTTATTTTCAGTTTCTTTCCCTTTTTCTTTCTTTCTTTCTTTTTTTTACTAAACCAAGAATGCAGAATTTCAAGATCACATAGCCTTACACACGGCTGTGTCCATGGCCGTGTGGACCACCGAAATCCCCGTACTGACATAACAGAGTCCGTGCAAATCAAGCCAACCACCCTCCAATGTCACGGATCCAACCACCCTCCCCCACGGGCACCAACAAATTAGCACGATTGTGCCCCATGACCGTGCGAGGCTACTGACTTATCAAGCACGGGCACAACACTCCCGTGCATCACACTCGTGCCCATATACTGACTTCACAAACACGGGCATGATGGGCTAAAACACAGGCGTGGATGAACGACACACTCCACAACACGGCCATGCGATGCAGTGTGTAATTCAACACACCCTCGGTCTACGGGCATGGGAATGAGCCAGATTTGAGCACCTACTTAAACCCCACGGCCCTCTCCTTTCCTACCAATTTCTTCTCTCATTCTTTCCTCCTTCTTCTTTCAAATTTCTCTTATTTCTTTAAAATAGTGTCCAAACTCTTGAGCTACACTAAAATCATGCCAAAGAAGCATAAGAAGGTAAGCATTGTCTCCATAAAGGAGACCCCAACACATAAGTACATGCTGGCAGCTTTAGCTATTCGACACGCCAAGGGTCTCCAAAACTATTTCGATTCTATTTTTCTTTTTTCTTCTCATTTATTTTCCCATCTATACTTCTCCTCTACTTAATTTAATTCCCTTCATCCTAGTTTCTTGGTTTTAGGTTCTAAAGGCTATTTGGAAATCATGCACCATAGCCTTGGAGGTCACACCCACCTCGCGAACCATCCAACAATAAGGACTCCTTAGTCCATTAGTCTTTTCTCTCAAATTCAGTTTTTTTCTTAGTCTCCTTCTCTTTATTTCCTTTATCTTTAATTATAATATTAGTATATTATTAATGTTTCATTAGATTTCTTGGCTATATCTTTGCAGGCTACCCAATTTCTTTATCTAGCACAAAGATCATCAGTAGACACCCCACCAGACCAGCCCCTCTGACTTATATTTCTCTGCCATCCTACCGGAAATCACCCAAAATTCAGGAAGTGGCACTCTATCCTCTCTTTTGATCTTATATTAATTGTTATTACCTATCTTTGTACATTGAGGGCAATGTACATCTTAAGTGTGAGGGGATAAAAGTGCCTAACTTTTTGCATAATTCTCATATTAATGCCTAATTTTTCATTGTTCACAAAATCCTGAATTTTAAACTTGTTCAAAAGTATTTTTTCTCATATTACTAATTAGGATGAAATTTCTAATGATTTATTATTATTATTGATATGTTTTAGAGTAAGTCATAGTTAATTGTGTATTGATGATTAAATTTGAAGAGTACTAGAGAATCATGCATAATAAGTCTACTTTCTAAAAATTAAAATTGATTGGTTGTTGAACTGAATTTGAGTATTACTTTGAAATTTGAAATTTATAAGGATTGATGTCAAAACACCCATAATTTTTGTGAGATTTTGAGCCTTATAGAGCATATATTCTTTTTCGTACTCACTTTTTTTTATGAGTGTGTCAACTTTGAACTGTTATTCTAGAACTTGCCTCGTTTATGCATATTTAGACCACATTATTGACTTGATATACTGAGATGATAAAGGCACCTAGGTTTTAACCCATTCACTCCACTAAAAAGCCTACCTATTTAATTAACCCCTAGTGAACCCCGTTGAAACCTAACAATTTTTTCTTTTTTTTTCTTTACCCCTAAAATTTTAACCCAAAACCCCTTTGTATTTGTTATCACTATTCCTTTGACTACCCTTCTTTCGAGAATTGATTTGATCAGTTACTTAAATTAGTTTATAAAGCTATTCCAGTATTACTTAGTTTGTTCTTAAAAAAAATCCAAGTTTATCCAGTACTAGAGCTTAGAGCATTTAAACTCCAATTGTTGAAGAAAAAAAAAACTCGTATTAAAGTATTATCAAATTTCAAGTGATGAAAATACTCTTTATTATAGAGTAATTATCAATAGTAGGTATTATTAGTTTTTCATTCAATGTAACTATTCAGATTTAGTTCATTGTTTCTAGTTAGGTAATTTGTCAAGTCAGTCTTGATTCTAACCCTCTAATCAGCCTGTATCCACACCTTTAACCTTAGCCCCGTTACAACCCTAATAAAGACCTTTTGATCTTGTGTATCATCTCATATACAGTGGTAGAGATTTGATTTTCAGGCAAGCCTATGGGATTAACTTTTAAAGTTCGACTTATGAGTGCTTATTCTTGAACCTTAAACACTTTGAGTGATTTGAGTGAACCTTTAGTGAGGATGTCAATCCTTGTCGGTTTTGAATTAAAGGTAATTATTCAGATAAGGGGAGACACCTATGTTTTCGTACTACAAAGGTATGACTTATCGTGATTGAATCTTTAGGACTCTTTGAGCTGAATTATCCATGTATAAATTATCTATGAATTATGATGAGACATTGCCGTTAGGAATTATGAATTATGGAAAGTTCGTTTTAATTGTAAGTTGAGAATTTTGATTGAGGACAAGCAAAAGCTTAAGTGTAGGGGTATTTGATAAACCGTAAAAGTAACATATTTTAATCCCATATTTAGTATGCTTTTGGATGATTTAGACCTCAATTTATGTAAAAAGATGCTCTTAATCCTTTCTTTTCATGTATTATACTCAAGAAAGCACCCGAGAATGAAAAGAATGAGAAACGGGCTTAAAACGGACCAAATTGGGCCAACCCAAGAAATTGGCACGGCCTGGACTTCAATCACACGGTCGTGCCTCGCCAATCATTCAAAGACACGCCCCAAGCACGGTTTGCATGGCCGTGCCCCAATCGACAGACCCAAAGCACGGCCTGAACCTCGGTTTGCACGATCGTGCCTCAATCAATAGAATAGAGACACGGCCTAGAAGACGACTTACACGGGCGTGCCCTGGCCGTGCCCTGGCCGTGCCCCTACCACGAGAGAGAGCAATTTCACTCGGATTTGGATGCTTGAAGCCAAAGAAACATACTTCTAAGTCTACTTAAACACCTTAATAATAATTCTACTTGAAGTAGATGCTTAGGAGCCAAGTGAGGCATCCAAAAAGCCTATATAAACAAGCCAAGGCAGTCATTCTAGGGGGTCAAAGGTTTTGGGTAGAGTTTTCTGCCAGAGCTTTTATTCAGGTAATTACTCGAAGATAGCCAGTTGATCCATCTCAAGAAGCCGGTGTTCTACTCAAGACAGAGGATCTCCTCTTCAATTCCTTCAGGGGGTTTTAGGGATTTCTTATGTTTTGTTTTATCTTTTCTCTTGAGATGTTTTCTTATTTTGTTATGAACTAAACCCTTCAGATACCTGAAGGGGATGAAACCTATGATGGATTTTGTTATTTGATTTTTGGTTCATATGATAAATACTTAGTTTGTTCTTAATTATGTTGCTTAATTTAATCTGATGTGCTTAGGTAGAGGAGGAATAAACCCTGCCTAAGAGTAGATCTAGCATAATTAAGCGGAGTTGATCGAACGCCTAGAGATAGGGTTACAAAATTTTGCCAGATTAGGGTGAAACCTAATATGGGAGTCTATTGATCGATTTACTGCTTCCTTAGAGGGTTATTATAAGAGAAGGAGAGTTCCACTAATTAACCTAAGGTTAGATGCTATTCACTTCGAGAGAGGGTTTAATATAGGTTAAGAAGTCTCACGGATCAAGCTAAGTAAAGAAGTCATAAGAATTAAAAGTTAGATAACAATAGAAGTCATAGGTGGATTCTTCCTGAAGGTGTCATCGTAATCAACTGAGTTTTTCCACAGTCTTTTCCCAAAGTTTCGTTCTTTTATCTTTGCATTTAGTTTAAGTATTTCATTAGTTTTTAGATTAATAAACCAATCACTCCATATTTCAAGCTAAATAATAGAAAGAAAGTGAGTAGTAGTACTTTTAGGTTCCCTTGGGTTCGATAAGATACTCTTGCCTAAACTATACTACTGTTCGATAGGTCTACTTGCCTTTATCGTTGTCATAGTTAGTCTACAGGTTCGATCATTCTTTTTATAAATATTAAAACTCGACTGTTTGACACGATCAATTACTAATTAGGATGAAATTTCTAATGATTTATTATTTTTATTGATATATTTTGGATTAAGTCATTGATAATTGTGCATTGATGATTTAAACTTTAAGATACTAGAGAATAAAGCATGATAAGTCTATTTTTAAAAAATCAAAAAAAAATTCTAGGTCGTTGAACTAAATTTGAGTATTACCTTGAAATTTGGAATTTATAAGGATTGTTGTCAAAAACACCCATAATTTTTGTGAGATTTTGAGCCTCATAGAGCATATATTCTTTTTCATGCTCACTTAATTGATTATGAGTGTGTCAACTTTGAACTGTTATTCTAGAACTTGCCTCGTTTATACATGTCGAGACCACACTTTTGATTTGATATACAGAGATGATAAAGGCACCTAAGATTTAACCCACTTACTCCATAAAAAGCCTACCTTCACAAATTAACCCTTATTGAACCCCGTTGAATCCTAACAACCTTTTTATTGACTCACCCACTAATATTAACCCAAAACCCCTTTGTATTTGTTATCACCCTTTCTTTTGACTACCCTTTAATCGAGGTTTCATTTGATTAAGTTACCGGATTATATTAGTTCAATAGTTACATTTATCATTTATGATGTAATATTTTAGTTTGTTCTTAAAAAAACCCAAGTACAATCAATATTAGTGGTTTATAAAAAGCTTAGAGTATTTAAATTCCAATTGTTGAAGAAAAAGCTCGTATTAAAGTATTATCAAATTTTAAGTGATGAAAATACTCTTTATTATAGAGTAATTATCAATAGTGGTATTATTAGTTTTCATTCGATGTAAATATTCATATTTAGTTCATTGTTTCTAGTTAGGAAATTTTTCAAGTCAGTCTCGATTCTAACCCTCTAATTCAGCCTGTATCCACACCCTTAACCTTAGTCCCGTTACAACCCTAATAAAGACCTTTTGATCTATGTATCATCTCATATACAGTGGTGGAGATTTGATTTTTAGGCAAGCCTATGGGATTAACTTTTCAGGTTCGAATTATGAGTGCTTATTCTTGAACATTAAACACTTTGAGTAATTTGAGTGAACCTTTAGTGAGGATGTCAATCCTTGTCGGTTTTGAATTAAAGGTAATTATTCAGATAAGAGGAGACACCTATGTTTTCGTACTACAAAGGTATGACTTATCGTGATTGAATCTTTAGGACTCTTTGAGTTGAATTATCCATGTATAAATTATCTATGAATTATGATGAGACATTGTCGATAGGAATTATGAATTATGGAAAGTTCATTTTAATTGTAAGTTGAGAATTTTGCTTGAGGACAAGCAAAAGCTTAAGTGTGGGGGTATTTGATAAACCGTAAAAGTAACATATTTTAATCCCACATTTAGTATGCTTTTGGATGATTTATCCCTGATTTATGTAAAAAGGTGCTCTTAATCCTTTCTTTGAATGTCCTATACTCAGGAAAGCACCTAAGGATAAAAAAAACGTAAAACGGGCTTAAAACGGACCAAATTAGGCCAACCCAAGAAATCGACACGGCCTGGACTTCAATTACACGGCCGTGCCTTGCCATTTATTTAGAACACGGCCTCACCCTTATTTACACGACCATGCCTCGTCGACAAAATTCTAACACGGTCTGGCCACGACTTACACAGGCGTGTGCCATGGGCGTGCCCTCGCCACTTGAATGAGCAATTTCACTCGGTTTGGATGCTTAAAGCCAAAGAAACATACTCCTAAGTCTACTTAAACACCTTAATAGTAATTCTACTTGAAGGAGGTACTTAGGAGCCAAGTAAAGCATCTAAGGAGCCTATATAAACAACCTAAAGCGTACCATTCTAGAGAATCAAGTTTTGGGCGAGTTTTACGCGAGCTTTTATTCGTGGAATTACTTGAAGATAGCCATTGATCCATCTCAAGAAGCGGAGTTCTACTCAAATAGAGGATCTCCTCTTCAATTCCTTTAGGGGTTTTAGGGATTTCTTATGTTTTGTTTTATCTTTTCTCTTGAGATGTTTTCTTATTTTGTTATGAACTAAACCCTTCAGATACCTGAAAGGGATGAAACCTATGATGGATTTTGTTATTTGATTTTTAAATTATATGATAAGTACTTAGTTTGTTCTTAATTATGCTGCTTAATTTAATTTGATGTGCTTAGGTAGAGGAGGAATAGATCCTACCTAAGAGTAGATCTAGCATAATTAAGCGGAGTTGATTGCATGCCTAGAGATAGGGTGACGAGATTGTGCCGGATTAGGGTGAAACCTAATATGGGAGTCCATTGATCGATCTACTGCTTGCTCAGGGGGTTATCATAAGAGAACGAGAGTTCCACTAATTAACCTAAGGTTAGACGTTATTCACCTCGAGAGAGGGTGAAATATAGGTTAGGGAGTCTCATGGATCAAGCTAAGTAAAGAAGTCATATGAATTAAAAGTTAGATAACAAGAAAAGTCATAGGTGGATTCTTCCTGCGGGTATCGTCATAATAAACTGAGTTTTTCCACAGTCTTTTCCCAAACTTCATTCTTTTGTCTTTGCATCTAGTTTAGTTTTTTTTTTCATTAGTTTTAGATTAATAAACCAATCACTCCATATTTTAGGCTAAATAATAGAAAGAAAGTGAGTAGTAGTACTTTTAGGTTCCTTTGGGTTCGATAAAATAATCTTGCCTAACTATACTATTGTTCGATAGGTGCACTTGCCTCAATCGTTGTCATAGTTAGTCTACAGGTTTGATCATTCTTTATAAATATTAAAACTCGACTGTTTGACACGATCACCCATCGTAATTAAACAATAAGGTGGTATCGCACTTAGCCCACCATCAAGCGTTGTCTTTACACATTTATATGATTATTTCATCATTCATACAATAATCATTCAATCCACTAGAATCACATATGTTCTCAATCTTGCCATACACTAATTAGCAACATAATGTTTACAAAAATATGCATTGTTTACATATAAACTTACCTCGGTGCAAAACGTGTTAATTAGCAATTTACTCGATCACCTTGCCTTTCCCACGGTCAAGGTTGATTCCGCACTCTTTTTGATCTATAACAATGAAATTCATTCGCTTAAATCATTCTATGATCATAATACATCAAATTATACACTTGGGAAAAAATAACCATTTTGCCATTGTACATTGGCAAAATTACGGTTTTGCCCCTAGGCTCGTAATTTATTTTTCAACACATTTTCTCAATAAACAAGCCTAGCTGAACATTTATTTCTCTTAAAACTACTCAAAATTCCAACTATTTCATGAATTTATGACACAAATTAAATATTTGCATTCAAGTCCTATTTAGGTGTTTCCATGCTAACACCTTTCACAAAAGTTGTTTCTCACTTCCCTAAATTCATTTTCTTCCATGAAAACTCAGATAACAACATAAAAACTCTCATGGAAAGTCCCTATACTTTCAACCATATTGCAAATTGGTCCCCTCATTAGCTAGCTTAAGCTTTGGGGACTCCAAAAACATAAAAATCACCAAGAAAGACCTCTAAAATCACTTACTTGTAGGGAGATAACTTGGCTGAAATTTTAACGCATTCAAAACCCCTCTAAGCTTTAAATTTTTGGTGGAGGTGAAGAATGAATAGTGAAAGATGATATCTTTCCTCTTTAGCATTTTTTTTATTCATCATTTATCACCTAATGTCACCAAATTGACTAAAATTAATGCTCTTGTCCCCCTAGCTTCCTATGGCTGGCCAACACCCTCAATATGGCCTAATTACACTTTAAAATCCTCTGAATTACATTCTATAGCTATTAGGTACCCCTACCTTATAAAATAGAACTTTTGCATCTCATGCGATTTAGTCTTTTTCACAATTAAACATGCTATTGCTAGAATTAAAGCTCTAAAATTTCCGTATAGCCCTATATTAATACCATAATACATAAAATAATAATAAAATAATTTTTTTAACATCGGTTTAGTGGCCTCGAGACCACTATTTTGATTAGCCCCAAAATCGGGCTGTTACAGATCGAGTAGTGAAATCTCTTGACTTCTTAAAAGAGGATTGAAATGACTTGCCTAATTGTCTCTTCTTTGAGTCGCGAGAGTCAATTTCATCCTTTCTTTTCTCCTTAACCAGTTCCCTGGCTTTACAGGCTCTATCTACCAGCACCACAAATTTTTTTAGTTCGAGGACACCAACAAACAAACTAACATCTTCATTTAAACCACCCTTGAACCTTTTGCACATGATGGCTTCATCGATAAGCACTCTCGAGCAAATTTGTTAAGCCTTACAAACATGCGCTCATATTCAGTCACTGTAATTCGGCCTTGCTATATCTCTAAGAACTCTTTTCTTTTCTGGTCAATGAACCTTTGGGTAATGTACTTCTTCCAGAATTCCTCTTGGAAGAATTCCCAGTTAACTCTCTCCCTTGGTACCACCGACACAAGGGTGTTCCACCATTGATAGGCTGAATCTCTCAAAAGAGATATCGCACACTTCATGCACTCTTCAGGCGTTCACGACAACTCATTGAATACCTTGATGGTATTCTCAAGCTAGAATTCTACCCTCTCTGAATCATCATCTTTACTTGCTCAAAATTCCTCAGCTTCTTGTTTTCAAATCTTATCGATTGAGGTCTTTCTCTTCTTACTACCTCTACCACTTAAGGAGCTATAGGAGCGGGCTGAGGAATAGGTGGGGGGAGGGGGTTGAGCATTAGGATTTGTTGGAATATATTCAGTGTACCAATTGCTCATCATATGGAGAAGGGCTTCTCAAGCCTCTTCTCCCTGACCCAAAGTCTCGAGTCTACTCTCAACTGGCGTAGTCCCTTACGCGGGAGCCAGCGCATTACTTGCAGCATCATCAGCTGCAGCTCGATCGTGATTCATTACTATAAAAACACCATTCTAATCATCAGGAGTCGTTACACTATCAATAAGTAAATACTCATACATATGGCATGTATAGCTAGACTCATACTTATGCTAGGTTAGTCCAAGAATTGACTAAACCATAGCTTTGATACTACTAAATGTAACACCCCTTACCCATATTCGACACTTGAACTGGGTACGAGGCGTTACCATACTTTACTTGCTCAATCGTGCAACATTGAATCATAAAACCTCATTACAATTTAAAGGCTTTTATGGAAGACCTTAATGTCCTTATTAAGGGTCTACGATACCATAGACTTACACTCGGAATGATTTGGGAACAAATCGAAAAATTTTGAGCACTTAGAAAATTTGACATAAAACAGTCTCACATGCCTGTGAAGGGTGGGACACACCCGTGTGGAATTATTTTTCAATCCAAACCTATAGGGGTTTTCACACGGCCGGACACACACTCGTGTCCTCGATCGTGTGTAAAAATCTTGGCATTCTATTTATGACATCATCATCCTAATATGGTTACATGGCCAAAGCACACGCCCTTGTCCTTAGACCGTGTGTTGAATTAAATTCCTAATTTCAGGTGCAGACTTAACACGGCCTGAGCACATGCCCATGTCCATGGTCGTGCCTCCCACACGGCTGAGACACACGACTGTGTCTCTGCCCGTGTGTTTACTACTGAGCATACTGACTTGTAAACCTAGCATGCAAGCGGACACACATCCAATCAATATACCCATAGGGCTGACTGTGTGTCACAGACGGCATAGACACAAGCCCGTGTGTCTACCTGTGTGGACATTGGAAAGGCTATTTTCCAAGCCAAATACCACCCTACATAGCAACCATACTTATACCAATTCAATCCAACCTGTATAATAACTATAAAGCACTTCTAGAGACTCAAAATCAAGAAATCTATACTAGCATACACTTAATGAATTTCATCATCATTGAATATGTATAAACTTGTCAAGGATTGGCCCAATTCCAATAACTACTTACAAAATGAATTTGATAACATTAATAGCCAACACTTTGGCTAACAAATATGACATAACAAAAGACCAAGTCCTATACATGCCATACTCAAAATAAAACTAACTTTGCTATACCAAAAAGGAATTGATAGTGTGATTTTCGAGCTCCGATGTTCCACGAATTCTCGAGCTAGCTTGGAAATACTACAAGGACAAGGGAAATGAGAGGAGTAAGCATAAAGCTTAGTAAGTTTGCATGAAATAAATAACAACATAAGGCTCATAATGTCATTCATCCATGGCATTGAATAAAACACAAAGTCTTAGGCACATTGCCATAACTTACTCATGCTTACTCTTATCCATTTACATATCATATCACATATAGTAAACTTTTCTTGTGAATTACTCACATGTACCTATACCACTTCATCCCACGAGCTTAGCACTAATCTCGTCTCTATTACGAGCTTAACTATTACCCTATTGAATCACATGGGATACTTGAAGGTACATAATCATCGTCATTTACATAAATATGTCACTAATGACATATCCCAGATATGGTCTTACATGGGGTCACCTCTAAATGCCGATGCCATATCCCTGTTATGGTATTATACGGATCTCATATCGATTGTCGATTCCATATCCCGGATATGGTCTTATACGATTCTCATATTTGATGTCAATTTCATATCCCCGATATGGTCTTATATGGGATCTCAATTCGGTGTCGAGGTCATGTCCCGGACATGGTCTTATACGGGACCTTACCCTTCTCAAGTCTTGACAATATTATTCTCTCATTTATTAAAGTCCAACAGGGACTTCCACATCAAAATTCTCAACATTATCTCATTCAACATCATTACTCAAATTCATAGAAATATTGTGCAACATCACCAATATCGACATTTAGGGACTTAAATAACATGATTTTGAATTTATTGCACACAAACTTACCTCGATTTTAAAATAGGCCAAATTGACGATTTAGTCCGATACATTGCCCTTTCCTCGGTCAAGGTTAATTCTTCGTTCTTCTTGATCTATAATGACAAATTAGCACATTTAATCACTACATAAATCATGACACTTCAAAATTTCTACTTAGGCAAAAATGACCGTTTTGCCCTTATACTTTAGCAAAATTACGATTTTCCCCTAGGATCGTAAAATGAAATTTGTTCATTTTTCATACACTCAAGCCTAGCTGATTCATATTCCTTCTAATAGCAACTCAAGATTTCAATTATTTCATGCATTTACTACTCAATTTACAACCTTTACAAAAAGGTCCTTTTAGGTGTTTTCATGGAAACACCTTTCACAACAATAGTGTATTTAACACCCATGATTCATTTTCTTCGCTAAAAATACTCTCATGGAAAGTCCTTAAATGTTCAACCATTTTGCAAAATAGTCCCCTCTTCAGCTAGCTTAAGCTTTGGGGTTCCAAAAGTACAAAAATTATCAAGAAAGACCTCTAAAATCACTTACTTGCTAGAGGATATCTTGGCTGAAAGTTTAAGCTTAAAACCCTATTTCTTACTGAAAATTTTGGTGGAGAAGATGAAGAGGAAAGATAATATCTTTCTTTTCTTTATTTTATGGTTAAAAAACCAATTTAGTCACCAAATTTTTACCTAACCAATTGACCTTGTCTCATCCTTGTCCCTATGGCCGACCAACACCCTCTCATTGGCCTAATTGAACATTAAGGACCTCCAATTTAATATTCCATAGCTATTAGACACCTCTAGCTTGTAAAATGAAACTTTTGCACTTTATGCAATTTAGTCCTTTTTCGAAATTAAGCATATAATCGTTAAAATTAAAGCACCAAAATTTTCATGCATCCTTATAATCATGCTATAACACATAAAATAATATTAAAATAATTTCCTTCAACCTCAGATTGTGATCCCGAGACCACTGTTCCGACTAGCCCCTAAATCGGGCTTTTACACACACGTTCGTGTGATGAGGACACACACCTGTGTAAGCAGGCCATGTCATCACACACGCCCATATCCCTAGTCCATGTGGAATTTATTTTTCATTTCAATCCTACAGGGGTTTTCAAACTACCAAACACATGCCTGTGTCCTTAGCCCGTACCCCTCACACTGCAATTACACGCCCGTGTCTTCACCCGTGTGTGAAAACTTTGACATTCTATTTATGACATCATCATCCCATTTAGGTCACACAGCCAAGGCAGACGCCCGTGTTCTTAAATCGTGTGTCAAATTAAATTCCTAATTTTAGGTACAGACTTCACATGGCCGGGTACATGCCCGTATCTTAGGCCTGTGTCTCCCACACAGTTGAAACACACGGTTGTGTCTCAGCCCGTGTGTTTACTAGTGGGTATTTTGACTTGCCAACCTAGCATGCATGGGGACACAGGGCCTATCAAAATGCCCATGGGGCTGACTGTGTGTCACACACGGCCTAGACACACGCCCGTATATCTACGCATGTGGATAATTGTAAGGCTATCTACCAAGCCAATTGCCACCCTACAAAGCAACCACACTTATACCAATTCAATTCAACATACATCATGACTATAAGGCACTTCTAAGAACCCAAAATCAAGACATCCACACAAGCATACATTTCATGAACTTCATCATCATTTAATTTATAAACTTGTTAAGCATTGGCCAATTTCCAATGGCCATTTACAAAATGAATTGAACACTATTAAAAGCCACACATTGGCTAACAAATATGACATAACACAAAATAACCAAGTTTCTATACATGCCATACTCAAAATAAATCAAATTATGCTATACCAAAGATAAGTTGGTAGTGTGATTCCGAACCCCGACGTCCCACGATCCTCGAGCTAGCTTGGCTATACTACAAGGAATAGGGAAATGAGAGAGGTAAGCATGAAGCTTAGTAAGTTTACATGAAATAAATAGCAACAATAAGGCTCATAATGTCATCCATCCATTGCAGTGAATAAAAACACCAAGTCTCAAGCATATTGCCATAACTTACTCATGCTTACTCTTACCAATTACATGTCATGTCACATCGTAAACATTTCTCGTGAATTATTCACATGTACCATATCACTTTATCACATAGCTTTAGCACTAATTTCATCTCTATTATAAGCTTAACTACTTATCCCGATGATTCACTTGGAATACCCGATGATACATAATCATCATCATACACATAAATACGACGCCAATTCCATATCCCAGATATGGTCTTACATGGGATCACAACTTGATGTCGATGCCATATCCCAAATATGGTCTTATACGGGATCTCATATCGATGTCGATGCCATATCCTAGATATGGTCTTATACGATTTTCCCTATTCGATGCTGATGCCACATCCCATATATGGTCTTATACGGGATCTCAATTTGGTACCGAGGCCATGTCCCATACATGGTCTTATATGGGACCTTACCAATCTCATGTTTTGATGATGATACCCTCTCACTTCTTAAAGTCCAATCGGGACTTCAACATCATAAATTTTCATCATTTTCTCATTTAACATCAATACTCATTTTCATAGAAATATTATTCATCTTCATGAATATCAAACATTTTAAAACATACTAGCATGATGTTGAATTTATTACACACAAACTTACCTCGATACCAAAATATGAAATTTTGCGATCTAGACTGAAACCTTGCCTTTTCCTCAGTCAAAGTAAATTTCTCGTTCTTCTTGATCTATAATAACAAATTAGCTCATTTAATTACCATATTAATCAATACATTTCAATAATCATACCTTGGCAAAATTACCATTTTGCCCTTAGACTTTTACAAAATTATGATTTTACCCCTAGGCTCATATATCGATTTTCATCAAATTTCCTTATTAATAAAGCCTAGCTGAATACATTTTAAGCTTATAGCAACTCCAAATTCTCATTATTTCTCACATTTAACACATATTTTATAACCTTTGCAAAATGGTCCTTTTAGGTGTTTTGATGGAAATACCTTTCACAAAAGTTGTTTATTTAAAACTAAGATTCATTTTCTTCCATAAAATTTTAGAAATTAAAATGAATACTTAGATGGAAAAACCCTAGACTCTTAACCATTTTGCAAAATAGTCCCCTCATTAGCTAGATCCTTATACAAGGGTCCTAAAAGTATAAAAATTATCAAGAAAAATCACCAAAATCACTTACTTGCAAAAGGACAAGTTGCTGAAAATTTTAAGCTTTCAAACCCCTATTTTGCTGGTATTTCTGGTGGAGAAGATGGAGAGAAAAGACTATATCTTTCTTTTCTTTATTTTATTCTATTTCTAGACAATTTATAACCTAATCCACCAACTTGACCAATTTTGACATCTTTTTTTCCCTATGGCGGTCAATCGTTACTAGAGGGGTTAGTTTCACTTTAAGGACCTAAAAATAATATTCTATGGCTATTAAACACCTTTAGCTTGTAAAATAGAACTTTCACACTTTATGCGATTTAGTCCTTTTTCGCAATTAAGCATGCAATCGCTAAAATTAAAGCACCAAAATTTTCATGCACCTATATAATCATGCCATAACTCATGAAATATATAAAAATAATTTTCTTCAACCTAGGATTAGTGGTTCTGAAACCACTGCTCTGACTAGCCCCTAAATCGGGCAGTTACAATTTCCTTAAGGATTTTCGTCCCCGAAAATCTTACCGATAAAAAGGTTGGGATATTGGTTTCTCATAGTTTCTTCGGGCTCCCATGTAGCCTCTTCTATTCCATGCCTTTTCCATAGTACCTTCACGAGAGATATACGTTTGTTTCTCAACTGTTTGACTTCTCGTACCAAAATCTTAACCGGCTCTTCGCCATAAGTCATGTCCGGTCGAATTTCTACCTCTAATGGTACAATCACATGCGAAAGGTCTAATCTGTAGTGACGCAACAAAGACACGTGGAATACATCATGAATCTTCTCCAACTTAGATGGTAATGCCAAATGATAAGCTACTGGCCCTATCCTCCCGGTAACCTTAAACGGTCCGATAAAGTGCAGACTCAATTTGCCTTTTCGGCCAAATCTGAAAACCTTCTTCCATGGTGATACTTTCAGAAACACTTTATCACTGACTTGAAACTCAATATCTTTCCGTTTCAAGTCCGTATATGACTTTGGTCTATCTGAGGCAGTTTTTAGTCACTCACGTATCACTTTTACCTTCTCTTCAGTTTCTCTGACTAAATCGACCTCGTGAATCTGGTTTTCTCTGAGTTCAGTCCAATACAAAGGCGTTCAGCACTTATGCCCATACAATGCCTCATAAGGCGCCATCTTCAAACTCAACTGAAAGCTATTATTGTAGGCGAATTTTGCCAATGGTAAGTATTTCTCCCAATTACCTTAGAATTCCAAAACACAACATCGAAGCATGTCTTCCAGTATCTGTATTACTCTTTCTGACTGACCATCGATTTGCGAATGGAAAGCAGTACTAAAGCTCAATTTTGTGCCTACGGCCTCTTGCAACTTTTCCAAAACTGCGACGTAAATCTCGGATCTCTATCTAAAATAATCGACAAAAGCACTCCGTGCAATCTCACAATCTCAAAAATATACAATTCGCCAACTTATCAAGTGAATAATCAACCCGTACCGGCATGAAATGAGCTGACTTCATTAGTCTATCAATGACAACCTATACAGCATCCTTCTTTTTCGGTGTCAACGTAAACCCGTCACAAAATCCATAGCAATCCGGTCCCATTTCCACTCGAGAACAATAATAGGCTGAAGTAAACCTAAGGGTATTTGATGTCCAGCCTTCACTTGTTAACAAATTAGGCATCTCGATACAAACTTGGAAATGTCTTTCTTTATACTCGGCCACCAATACCATTTCCTCAAGTCATTATGCATCTTCGTGCTGCCTGGATGTACAGAAAAACTGTAATATCCGGGAATTAGGGCTTCTGCATTTTTCTTATATATGTGGAAGCATGTCTATGTGTATGTGGAATGTGTTTTATGAATTTTTGTGAACCTTAGTGTGTAGGTGAATGCCTTAAGAATTATTTGATTTTAAATTTCAAAGAGGGAGCTAAGCCTGATAGGCCTTAAGAAAATGAGTAGGGGAAAGATGACACAAAATGGGCTTGTTTAAGTGGCATGAAGGTGCCACTTAGGGCCTTAGAGTGTGACGCCACAAGGTGGTGCAAGGGCCTAGGTTCGAGTTACAAGGGAAGCAAATAAAAGTTTTATTTTGCAAAGAGGAGACACAGAGGGGGACGGCATGGGAGACTAGATGGATGAGTTTAAGATGTGATCTAATCCTTTTAAAATTTCGGCTAAGGTAGGAGATAATTATGGATTTGTTTTAATTATTTTGAATAAGTAAAGAAGAGAGAAAATAGGGATTGGATAGAGAGAGGAGGAGTTGGACTGCCAAGGGAGTCTTTGGTGTCAATAATTCAGCTAGGTGGGTAAAAGAGGTGTAGCCGAAACTTTATTAGGGGTTAAGAGCATTTTTGGGTTCTTTTCTTTCTCTAGTAAGTGTGCCAAAATTTCTTCTCTTCTCACTTTTCTCATTTGTGCCGAAAAATTTCCAAAGAATCCAACTTGTGTTCTTTTGCTCTTTTTCTTTCGTTTTTGCTACTCACTTCCAAAAGCCAAAATTTTCTTCTATCTATTTCACCTTTGCCGCAACATCTTCAACCCAAATCACCCTATTGTCGAATCTCTTTGCACTCTATTCTCTTCTTCTTCCACAATTTTCCAAAAGCCAAAACTTAGTAGGTAACATCTAGTCTATAGCCGAATATCTCTGTGGATCTAAACAAGGGTGCCGTCAACTATAGTATTGATGGTAAGGTTAGTTGTTATTCGATTTTCAATCCTTTCTCTTTTAGCCGAAAGTTTGAATCTAATCCTATTATTGTACTTTGGCCGAAACTCTGAAGGAGGGTTTCGGGATTCTGCTACTGTCGACTACAAGGGAGGAGGTCTTCGGGATTTTAAGGATCTAAGGTAAGCAAGGTATAAGATTAGGCCGAAGGCCATTTATTTGAATGTTAGAATGGGATCTAACATGTACCCTGTAGAATTTCAACATCTTCTTAGCCAAGAGACTACTTTCGGGATTTAATATCGCAAGGTAAGTGTACATGTATATTCAGCCAAGGCCAAATTTAGTGAATTAGATCTGTTTCTTATTTGTTCAAAAGCTGAAACTAACCAAGTCTAGTGAGCTAGTGTTGGCCGATTGCAAGGAAGAAATATCACAGAATTTCGAGATTTGATTAGTAATCAAATCGGTAGCAAGGTAAGATTTCGGTTATGTTCATCCTTCAGGATTTGATTATTTAGCCGAATGGCTTTTTACTGAAGTACTTAAGGTTGGCCGAATATAGGAACTAAGGATCTAAAGCATTAGATCGGGTTTTCGGGATTTCAGTGAAAGCGTTAAGTGAACCAGGTGTGTACCCCACGCTAACCCTTAATAGATTTACGGAAAAAATTTAATATATGTGTTTATAATAATGTGAAATGTGGCCAAAGGTACCATGCAATGGTACAAAGTACTCAGGTACATAACCTTAACATTATGTTAATAAATGACATGAATATTTGGAATACGGCACATATGTGAATATTGATAAGAATGTGACATAAGGCATAAGGCATAGTGTTGCATGATTTGTATGACATGGGGCATATGGGAAATTATTTTAAGGGGAAGTGATCTGGTGGTTTATACCACAATATCTGAATGTGGTGACTCATGTCACAAAAAAAAAAAGAAAATCCGAATGTGGTGACTTATGTCACAAATGATTATCTAGTGGCTATGCCACAATATATATAAGGGCGATGAGCATGTCGTCTGTAGTGACTGCCTTCGATGATGTGTAGCGGATGGAGGGTCGACTTAGTAGTCCCCACGGTGTGATGGTTGGTACGGGTGATGTGTAGCGGATGATATCTAGGTTTGGGTTCGGGATTGCATCATTATATTTCTAATTTTATATGTATATGTATGATCTGATATGCCTGAATCGTTGGGACTTAGTGTTGGTTGCTACACCTTTGAGTCTGCTTGACTCACCCTATTGTGGGATATTTTTCGTGTGACGCTTCGAGGATTGACTGGTTTGACGGGAGCTTAGCGGTGGCCATGCTCATTTCGGACTTTATTTAAATTTTGGACTCTTTATTTTAAGTATTTTGGATTTATCTTGGGTTTTGTTTGATGTAATAAGGCCATTCGATTTAAAATCGCTACATGCGCTTTTAATTTCTCATTACGATACGATTATTTTTTAAAAGTCAAGATTAAATTATTTTTCCTAAAAATAAATTCTTAAAAGTTTTGGAACCTAACCACAAATGGTCTTCAATTTAAAAGTAACTCTAAAACAACTCGACTTTTTTTTTTGTTAACTCCTAGTTTCGAAACTAATAATAAAGTTTTATTAAAACCTAGACTTTTCAATTCGAACCCAACACAAAACAAATTTTCTTCAAAAACCACCCAAATCTTTCCAAAGTAACAATCTGTTTTAAAATGTTTTACTCAAGGAACATACCAGATCCGGTCATGGCCCGTCGGTCAAGTTTGGGGTGTTTCAGCTTGGTATCAGAGCCCAATTTTAAACTCTCAGCCTTGGGTTTAAAGCCCACAATATTTTCAAAATTTGGCTCAAATGAATTTTTTGAAAGTCTTGTGAAATGAGCAGGTTTTCCGGCATGGCACCTAAGTCTCTGACCCGAAGTCCACCAGGTAAGTACCCCTAACTATTGTGTGATATATTATATGATTGGTATATGGGTACAAAGGGAACGTAGATTAGTATATTAAGTTATTAAACCCTAGGATTAGCTTACTCCAACACAGAATTGCATAAAACTTTAAAGCCTAATTAAACAAACTCGTGTCTAAGTCACGAGTTAGGGTCCGCAACTATTGTGTGCATGTCTAGGATTGGTTTCGTGGGAGCTTGGTATTTAAGCGATCCTATGACTCACCTCCTCTCCACTGAATCCTACAGTGCGTGGTGACGGTTCACCCTAACCAAGAGAACTTACTCATGGGCTAAACTCAATAATTAAAACCCAAAGGATGGCCATATTTTTATGAAAACCCTAGTTTTTAAAATCATCAAACTACCCATTTGATTTGTAAACGCTATTTTGATAATTTTTCCGAAAAATCTCCGTTTTACAAAATTACCTAAATACCCCTAGTTTATAAATTACTAAAATGCCCTTGGTTTATAAAATTACCATATTGCCTCGATTTTACTAAGATATTCTTACTTTACAAAATTATCCAAAATCCTATTTTGCAAAATATCCAGATACCCTGATTTGGAAAATTTACTTAAATTACCCCGATTTACAAAATTACCAAAATGACCTCGATTCTCAAAATTTCGCCATACCTCGATTTGGGAAAATTTTCAAAATACCCTCAAGTTTTGAAAATTTCAGAGTGCTTTGATTTATTAAGATTTTCAAATTGACCTCGATTATTTTACCAAAATACCCTTCTAGGCTAAATTATGAAAATACCCCTGGGATAGGAACAGACAACAATGTTTGAAAGGTGAATGTGTGTGGTAGATACTACTGAATGGATGTATTTCTCTAAACTAGGATAGAAGACTTGAAACTCTGAATGATCAAAAGAACTACCACTAAACTTCTTTCATAAAATTTCTTCGCGGATAATCAGTGGAACAAAGACTAATGCATAAAACTTTTTAATCAGATTGCGATCGTAGGCATGAGCTCTAGGGGATGTGGTCGTAATGTGCAAGGCCGTGGTAGAGGTCGAATGACCGTATCAGAACCCGTTAGATTGGGTCAGGGGTTAGAGAATGAGGTACCACCACCACCCCCACCACCAGCTGTTGGTGTTGAGTAGCAAGATCAGACGGGGGATGATATTGTATCGCAGGTGGTGCTGCGAGTTCTTGAGATGGTGGTAGGAGCAGGAGGAAATATGGGAGCTCAAAAATCTGTACTCGAGTGACTCTGAGCCAATGAAGCTGAGGTGTTCCGTGGTGTATCTGGTGTGGCACCCAGTACGGCTGAGTATTGGTTGGAGGCGACTGAATGAATTACGGATGAGCTTGATTTAACTGCTGAGGAGAAGCTGAACGGAATGGTGTCACTTCTTCGCGATGAGTCATACCAGTGGTGGCTCACAGTGTGGGATGGTGTTACAGCTGAGGAACTCACTTGGGAGTATGTTAAGGCGGCATACCAGAAGAAGTATGTTGGTACTAATTATATTGATCGCAGAGGAATGCATTTTTGGGGCTGGTTCAAGGGAACAAGTCCGTAGTAGAGTACGAGGCTGAATTCTTAAGGTTGAGCCGGTATGCTAGAGGAATCGTGGCTACGGAGCATGAGTGATGTGTCTAGTTTGAGGATGGACTGAGGGATGATCTGAGGTTGTTGATAGCTCCGTAGCAGGAGCGGGAGTTTGCCGTATTGGTAGAGAAGGCTAAGGTAGCCGAAGGAATTAAGGACTCTGTGAGGCAGAACATGGATCGAAATAGGCAAAAGAGAGGCTTTGGATCAGCAGGGTCATCTAGGAATGTGCAAAAGAGGCCTAGAGTTGATGGGCCATGAGGTCAACAGGCTGCGACAGGAGGGCAGTATCGTACTTGTGCCCAGTGTGGGAAGATGCATTTAGGGGAGTGTTGGAAAAAGACAGGAGGATGCTTTAAGTGCGGGTCTAAGGATCATATGATTAAGGACCGTCGATAAAGATAGACAAAATTGACCAACAGTCGTGGTTCTAATCAGTGGAAGAGGTGGACAAAAACCTCAGTAGGGGCCGTGGTCCAGTTGGTAGAGGTAACAGTCTTTGAAGGGATGAGGAACACCGGTAGAGGTGTTAATAATCTGAGGCAAGACACCGGGTTTAGTGTATGCAGTTAAATCGAGGGAGGATTTGAGACGCACTGGACGTCATAACCGGTACGTTCCTTATATTTGGCAAGCCTTACTTTACATTGATTGATGTTGGCTCTACCTACTCTTATGTTGTATGTAGAGTAGTTGAAACACTAGGCCTAACCTCTAAACTATCTAATAGGGAGATGACTGTAGTAAGCCCATTAGGTCAAACTGTAGTGGTGAATAAGATGTTTCGAAAAGTACCTCTAGAAATTCAGGGAGTGGTATTTTCCGCCGACTTAATAGAACTACCCTTCGGAGAATTTGATCTTATTCTTGGCATGGATTGGCTAGTGGAGCATCGAGCTGTATTAGATTGTGCAGCTAAACGAATGGAGTTGAGGACCCCAGAGGATGAGGTGATAGTTATGATAGGGGAAAGAAGAAACTATTTGTCTAACGTAGTTTCAGACTTAAAGGCTGATAAGATGGTTCAAAAGGGGTGTGAGGCATTTTTGGCTTTCGTTAGTGCTTTGGATGCGAAAGAAGGGGGAGTTAGTGGAGTTAGAACCGTAAGGGAGTTTGTGGATGTCTTTCAAGAGGAGTTACTTGGAATACCCCCGGATAGGGAAGTGGAGTTCGGAATTGATTTGCTACCAAGAACAGCTCCTGTGTCAATTGCCCCATACAGAATGGCACCAAAGGAGTTGGTTGAGCTCAAGGCTCAGATCCAAGAGTTGCTTGATCGTGGGTTTATCTGCCCCAGTGTGTCTCCATAGGGAGCACCGGTCTTGTTTGTGAAGAAGAAGGACGGAACTATGCGTATGTGCATAAATTATCATCAGTTGAACAAGCTGACCATCAAGAACAAGTACTCTTTGCCAAGGATTGACGACTTGTTCGATCAGCTTAAGGGGGCTGCAGTATTCTCAAAGATAGATCTACGGTCTGGATATCATCAGCTTAAGGTGAAGGAGGCAGATATCCATAAGATAGCTTTTCAGACAAGATATGGGCATTTTGAGTTTGTTGTAATGCCGTTCAGTTTGACGTACGCCTCAGCAGCATTCATGGACATGATGAACCGGGTTTTCCAATCCTATCTAGACCGGTTCGTTGTTGTGTTCATAGACGATATTTTGGTGTATTCCATGTTTCTATGCCACGTCATTACCGATCGGATCCATCTCATGTAGTTCTAGTTGAAGAGGTGGAGCTAAGGCCAGATTTGTCCTATGAGGAGGAGTCGATTAGATCTTGGAACAGGATGTGAAAGTATTGCAAAGGAAATCAGTTCCTTTGGTCAAAGTGTTGTAGCGTAACCATGGATCAGAAGAAGCTTCTTGGGAGCTGGAAGAAGCAATACGACAGCAATACCCCCACCTATTCTAGCCAGGTAATTTCGAGGTCGAAATTATTTTAAGGGGGTAGAACTGTAATATCCGGGAATTAGGGCTTGTGCATTTTGCTTATATATGTGGAAGCATGTCTGTGTGTATGTGGAATGTGTTTTATGAATTTTGTGAACCTTAGTGTGTAGGTGAATGCCTTAAGAATTATTTGATTTTAAATTTCAAAGAGGGAGCTAAGCCTGATAGGCTTTAAGAAAATGAGTAGGGGAAAGATGACACAAAAATGGGCTTGTTTAAGTGGCATGAAGGCGCCACTTAGGGCCTTAGAGTGTGACGCCACAAGCAGGGTGCAAGGGCCTAGGTTCGAGTCACAAGGGAAGCAAATAAAAGTTTTATTTTGCAGCAAGGAGACACAGAGGGGGACGGCATGGGGAGACTAGATGGATGAGTTTAAGATGTGATCTAATCCTTTTAAAATTTTGGCTAAGGTAGGAGATAATTATGGATTTGTTTTAATTATTTTTGAATAAGTAAAGAAGAGAGAAAATAAGGGATTGGATAAAGAGAGGAGGAGTTGGCCGGCCAAGGGAGTCTTTGGTGTCAAAATTTTGGCTAGGTGGGTAAAGGAGGTGTAGCCGAAACTTCATTAGGGGTTAAGAGCATTTTTGGGTTCTTTTCTTTCTCTAGTAAGTGTGCCGAAATTTCTTCTCTTCTCACTTTTCTCATTTGTGCCGAAAAATTTCCAAAGAATCCAACTTGTGTTCTTTTGCACTTCTTCTTTCGTTTTTGCAACTCACTTCCAAAATTTGAAATCTTCTTCTATCTATTTCACCTTTGCCGCAACATCTTCAACCCAAATCACCCTATTGCCGAATCTCTTTGCACTCTATTCTCTTCTTCTTCCACAATTTTCCAAAAGCCAAAACTTAGTAGGCAACATCTAGTCTATAGCCGAATATCTCTGTGGATCTAAACAAGGGTGCCGTCGACTACAGTATTGAGGGTAAGGTTAGTTGTTATTTGATTTTCAATCATTTCTCTTTTAGCCGAAAGTTTGAATCTAATCCTATTATTGTACTTTGGCCGAAACTCTGAAGGAGGGTTTCGAGATTCTGCTACTGTCAACTACAAGGGAGGAGGTCTTCGGGATTTTAAGGATCTAAGGTAAGCAAGGTATAAGATTAGGCCGAAGGCCATTTATTTGAATGTTAGAATTGGATCTAACATGTACCGTGTAGGATTTCGACATCTTCTTAGCCAAGAGACTACTTTCGGGATTTAATATCGCAAGGTAAGTGTACATGTATATTAGGCCAAGGCCAAATTTAGTGAATTAGATCTGTTTCTTATTTGTTCAAAAGCCGAAACTAACCAAGTCCAGTGAGCTAGTGTTAGCCGATTGCAAGGAAGAAATATCACAGAATTTTGGGATTTAATTAGTAATCAAATCGGCAGCAAGGTAAGATTTCGGTTACGTTAATCCTTCGGGATTTGATTATTTAGCCGAATGGCTTTTTACTGAAGTATTTAAGGTTGGCCGAAAATAGGATCTAAGGTTTAAAGCATTAGATCGGGTTTTCGGGATTTCAGTGAAAGCGTTAAGTGAACTAGGTGTGTACCCCACGCTAACTCTTAATAGATTTACAGTATCAATTTAATATATGTGTTTATAATAATGTGAAATGTGGCCAAAGGTACAATGCAATGGTACAAAGTACTCAGGTACGTAACCTTAACATTATGTTAATAAATGACATGAATATTTGGAATACGGCACATATGTGAATATTGATAAGAATGTGAAATAAGGCATAAGGCGTGGTGTTGCATGATTTGTATGACATGGGGCATATGGGAAATTATTTTAAGGGGAAGTGATCCGTGGTTTATACCACAATATCTCGAATGTGGTGACTCATGTCACAAAAAAAAAAAAGAAAATCCGAATGTGGTGACTTATGTCACAAATGATTATCTGGTGGTTATGCCACAATATATATAAGGGCGATGAGCTTGCCATCTGCAGCGACTGCCTTCGATGATGTGTAGCGAATGGAGGGTCGACTTGTAGTCCCCACGGTGTGATGGTTGGTACGGGTGATGTGCAGCGGATGGTATCTAGGTTTGGGTTCGGGATTGCATCATTATATTTCTAATTGTTATATGTATATGTATGATCCGATATGCCTGAATCGTTGGGACTTAGTGTTGGTTGCTACACACTGAGTCTGTTTGACTCACCCCGTTGTGGGATATTTTTCAGTGAAGCTTCAAGGATTTGATCGGTCGGCAGGAGCTTAGCGGTGGCCATGCTCAGCTCAGACTTTATTTAAATTTTGGACTCTTTATTTTTAAGTATTTTGGATTTATTTTGGGTTTTGTTTGATGTAATAAGGCCATGAGATTTAAACTGCTATGCACGCTTTTAATTTCTGTTACGATACGATTATTTTTTTTTAAAAGTCAAGATTAAATTATTTTTCCTAAAAATAAATTCTTAAAAGTTTTGGAACCTAACCACAAATGGCCTTCAATTTAAAAGTAACTCTAAAACAACTCGACTTTTTTTTTGTTAACTCCTAGTTTCGAAACTAATAATAAAGTTTTAGTAAAACCTGGACTTTTCAATTCGAACCCAACACAAAACAAATTTTCTTCAAAAACTACCTAAATCTTTCCAAAATAACAATATGTTTTAAAATGTTTTACTCAAGGAACATACTAGATCCGGTCATGGCTCGTGGGCGGGTTTGGGTGTTTCAAAAACATCCACTATGTGCTTTTGCAGAATCTTCTGAATAAGCTCATCATCTCTAGGTACACAGACCCTATCTCAGAACATCAAACATCTATCAGGACTTATTCGAAAGTCTGACTCAACATTTTACTCACATTGAACCCTTTTAGCTTGTAAATCATAGTCGCCTTTCTGAGCTTCAGAAATCTCATGGAGAAACATTGGTCTAGCCCTCAACTCAGCTAGAATAGAACCATCATCTAACAAAATCATTCGTGTATTCATGGCTCTCAGTACAAACAAGGATTTGCTACTCAAGGCATGGACAACTATGTTCGCCTTTCTCGGATGGTAGTCAATCACTAGCTCATAATCTTTTATTAGCTCTAACCATCTTCTCTGCCTTAGGTTCAACTCCTTTTGAGTCATCAAGTACTTTAAGCACTTATGATCAGTGAACACCCGACATTTCTCACCATATAAATGGTGTCTCCAAATTTTTAGTGCAAATACAATTGCGGTTAACTCTAAATCGTAGGTCGGGTAATTCTTCTCTTATGGCTTTAATTTTCTAGAGACATATTCTATCACCTTACCTTCATGCATAAGTACAATTCTCAATCTATTTAAGGATGGATCATTGAAGACTACGAATTCCTTTCCGGCTCAGGTTGTACTAATACTGGAGCCTCATTCAACAATGCCTTCAATCTCTAAAAACTTTGTTGGCACTTTTCTGTCCACTCAAACATCACATGTTTTTGCAATAGCCTCGTCATCGGAGTAGCTATCATGGAAAATCTCTTGACAAATCATCTATAGTAGCCAGCTAGACCTAGAAAACTCCTAACTTTGATTACATTCCTTGGTGGTTTCCAATCCATAATTGTTGAGATCTTAATCGGGTCGACTCTAATTCCATCTCCCGAGATAATGTGCCCCAAAAATCCAAATTTCTTAAGCCAAAATTCACTTTTACTATACTTGGCATATAATTGTTTATCTCTCAAAATTTGCAGAGCCGTTTTCAAATGTTCAGCATGCTCATTCTCATCCCGAGAGTAGACCAATATATCATCAATGAAGACTACAACAATTTAATCCAAATATGGCCGAAAGATGCGATTCATCAAATCCATGAAAACTGCAGGGGCATTTGTTAAACCGAAAGGCATGACAAAAAATTCATAGTGACCATACCTTGTCTGAAATGCGATTTTTGACACATCCGAGTCCTTAACTCTCAATTGATAATATCCAGACCTCAAGTCTATCTTGGAAAACACCGTGGCTCTCTTCAATTGATCAAACAAATCATCGATTCTTGGCAATGGGTACTTGTTCTTCATGATTACCTTATTGAGCTGTTGATAATCTATACATGACCTCATGGAACCATCTTTCTTTTTCACAAATAATATGGAAGCACCCCACGAAGAATAACTTGATCTTGTGAAGCCTTTATCCATTAACTCTTGTAACTATGCCTTCAATTCTTTTAGCTCGGTTGGACCCATTCTGTACGGAACAATCGATATAGGCGCAGTACCAGGGGCCAACTCAATCCCAAATTCAATCTCTCTAACTGGAGGTAACCTTGGAAATTCCTTTGGGAAAACATCTAGATACTCACATACTATGGGCAGTGATTCAATTCTTAACTTAGTCTCTTTAGCATTCATCACAAAGGCAAGGTAAGCTTTGTACCCTTTTCTCAGGTATTTCTGAGTTAACATGGAAGATATCATGACAGGGAATCTGTCTTGCTCATCTGATTCAATACGAAGAATATCCCCATTTTCACATTTTAACTCAATAAATTTCCTTCCACAATTCTCTATCACATCATGGGTAGCTAACCAATCCATCCCAAGGATGACATCGAATTCATCAAATGGCAATAAGATAAGATTAGTTGGAAAATAATGACCCCTAATCATCAAAGGGCAACCTTTGCATACTTTATCGACTAACACACATTTGCCTAGGGCATTCGACACTTTTATCACATATTTGGTAGACTCTACAGGCATGTTCATGTTAGAGACTAATTTCATGCAAATATATGAGTGGGTAGATAACATGAGTATCATATAGAGAAAATATACCCATGATCACGTTGGGGGAGGACTCATCTTGTGGCCTTGAATGGAATATGTTCTCACCAAGGTTTCACCCTCGACCTCGCATCGCTCTCTAGATGTATTCTTACTACTTATTTCATTTCCCGAGTTTCTCTGTGGTCTTCCTCTAACAGTACTTCCCTGTCTTGCACTCTGAGGTTTCTTTTTTTCACCCACCTCGGGGCAATCTCTGATAAAATGGTCTCGGGATCCACACTTGTAACAAGCTTTCTCATTTGCTCGACACTCTCTGGGATGACGTCTACCACACTGTAGACATTCCGATCTACTTGGTCGAGTGTTGCCAACACTAGCAACCGAAGTAGTCTGAGCTTTAGATCTTGAATATTGTTTGCCCTTACTTCTATTTGAAAACCCAGCTGAAGTGGCTAATCGAGTAATAAAATCTCTTGATTTCTTGGATGAAGATTGAAATGGTTTGCCCAACTATCTCTTTCTTGAGTCACGAGACCCGATTTTAGCCCTTCTATTCTCTTTGACCAGTTCTTCGGCCTTACAGGCTCTATCCACTAACACGATAATTTTTTTAGCTCTAAGACACCAACAAATAAACGGACATCTTCATTTAACCCATCCTCAAACCTTTTGTACATAATGGCTTCTGTTGATACGCACTCTCGAGCTTATTTACTAAGTCTTACGAATTCATGCTCATATTCAATCACCATCATTCGACCTTGCTTTAGCTCTAATAATTCCTTTCTTTTCTGGTCAATGAACCTTTGACTAATACACTTCTTCCGGAACTCTTCTTGGAAGATTTTCAGTTAACTTTCTCCCTTGGTACCACCAACACAAGGGTGTTCCACCACTGATGGGCCGAATCTCTCAGGAGAGATACCACACACTTCATGCACTCTTCAAGTGTGCATGACAACTCATCGAATACCCTTATGGTATTCTCAAGCCAAAATTCTGCCCTCTCCGGATCATCATCTTTACTAGATCAAAATTCCTCAACTCATTGTTTCTGGATTCTATGAACCGGAGGCTTTTCTCTTTTTATTACTTCCACAACTTGGGGAGCTATAGGGGTAGGCTAAGGAATAGGTGGGGTGAAGGGGTTGAGTATTAGGATTTGCTCGAACAAACTCAATGTACCAGTTACTCATCATATGGAGAAAGGCTTCTTGAGCCTCTTCTCTCTAACCTAAAGTCTCGGGGCTACTTTCTACTAGCGCGGTCCCTTGCGCAGGAGCCGTTGCATTACTTGCAGCATTATCAGCTGTAGCTCGGTCAGGATCCATTTACTATATAAAAACACAATTTTAAATCGTCAGGAGTCATCACACTATCATTATGTAAATACTCATACGTATGACATGTATAGCTAGAATCGTACTTACGCTACGTTAGTTCGAGAATTGACTAAACTGTAGCTCTAATACCACTAAATGTAACACCCTTACCCGTATCCAACGTCAGAACCGGATACGAGGTATTATCATACTTAACTTACTCAAACATACAATCTCATTCCTACTTAAAACTTCTTATTCGAAACTATAACATCCCTCTTATAGGTCTACTAGACCTTAAACATACACATGGAATAGTTTGACACTAAACCATAAACATTTGAACACTTACAAAATTTTTACACAAAATAGGGCCACACGCCCGTGTGATAAAGGACATGCCCGTGTGAGCAAGCCGTGTGGTCACACACGCTCATGTCCCTAGTCCATGTGGATTTTATTTTCCATTTAAATCCTACAGGGGTTTTCACACGGTGAACACATGCCCATATCCATGGCCCATGTCCCTCACACGCCATGACGCGCCCGTGTGTGAAAACTTTGACATTCTGTTTATGATGTCATCATCCCGTTTAGGTCACACGGCCAAGGCACACGCCATGTTCTTAGACCGTGTGTCAAATTAAATTCCTAATTTCAGGTGCAGACTTAACATGGCCTGGGCACATTCCGTGTCTTAGGGTGTGTCTCCCACACGGTTAAGACACACGGCCGTGTCTCAACCCGTGTGTTTACTACTAGGTATTCTGACTTGCCAACCTAGCATGCATGGGGACACATGGCTTACCATAATGCCCATGGGGCTGACCGTGTGTCATACATGGCCTAGACACATGCCCGTGTGTCTATCCATGTGGACAATTGTAAGGCTATCTACCAAGCCAATTGTCACCCTACAAAGCAACCACACTTATACGAATTCAATTCAACAAACATCATGACTATAAGGCACTTCTAAGAACCAAAATCAAGACATCCACAAGCATACATTTCATGAACTTCATCATCATTGAATATAAAAACTTGTCAAGCATTGGCTAATTTCCAATGGCCATTTAAAAAATGAATTGAACAATATTAAAAGCCACACATTGACTAAAAAATATGACATAACACAAAATAACCAAGTTCCTATACATGCCATACTCAAAATAAATCAAACTATGTTATACCAAAGAGAAGTTGATAGTGTAATTCCAAACTCTGACGTCCCACGATCCTCGAGTTAGCTTGGCAGTACTACAAGAAAAAGGGAAATTAGAGAGGTAAGCATGAAGCTTAGTAAGTTTGCATGAAATAAATAGAAACAATAAGGCTCATAATGTCATCCATCCTTTTCAGTGAATAAAAAACCAAGTCTCAAGCATATTGTCGTAACTTACTCATGCTTACTATTACCAATTACATGTCATGTCACACATCGTAAACATTTCTCGTAAATTACTCACATGTACCTGTATCACTTCATCACATAGCTTTAGCATTAATTTCATCTCTATTATAAGCTTAACTACTTATCCCGATGAATCACTTGGAATACCTAAGGATACACAATCATCATCACACACATAAACAGGACGCCAATGCCATATCCCAGATATGGTCTTACATTGGGTCACATCTCGATGCCGATGCCATATCCCAAATAGGGTCTTATACGGAATCTCATATCGATGTCGATATCATATCCTAGATATGGTCTTATACGATTTTCCCTATTCGATGCCAATGCCACATCCCAAATATGATCTTATACGGGATCTCAATTTGGTGTCGAGGCCATGTCCCTAACATGGTCTTATACGGGACCTTACCAATCTCATGTTTTGATGATGATACCCTCTCACTTCTTAAAGTCTAACCGGGACTTCAACATTATAAATTTTCATCATTTTCTCATTTAACATCAATACTCATTTTCATAGAAATATTATTCATCTTCACGAATATCAAACATTTTAAAACATACTAGCATGATGTTGAATTTATTACACACAAACTTACCTCGGTACCAAAATATGAAATTTTGCGATCTAGTCTGAAACCTTGTCTTTTCCCAGTCAAGGTAAATTCCTCATTCTTCTTAATCTATAATAACAAATTAGCTCATTTAATTACCAAATTAATCAATACATTTCAATAATCATACTTTGGCAAACTTACCATTTTGCCCTTAGACTTTCACAAAATTACGATTTTACCCCTAGGCTTGTATATCGATTTTCATCAAATTTCCTTATTAATCAAGCCTATCTGAATACATTTGAAGCTTATAGCAGCTCCAAATTCTCATTATTTCACATTTAACACCTATTTTATAACCTTTGCAAAATAGTCCTTTTAGGTGTTTTCATAGAAACACCTTTCACAAAAGTTGTTTATTTAACAACTAAAATTCATTTTCTTCCATAAAATTTCAGAAATTAACATGAATACTCAGATGGAAAAATCCTAGACTCTTAAACATTTAGCAAAATAGTCCCCTCATTAGGTAGATCATGATACAAGGGTCCTAAAAGTACAAAAATCATCATGGAAAATCACCAAAATCACTTACTTGCAAAGAGGACAAGTTGTTAAAAATTTTAAGCTTTCAAACCCCTATTTTGCTGCTATTTTTGGTGGAGAATATGGAGAGAAAAGATGATATCTTTCTTTTTTATTTTATTTTATTTCTAGACAATTTATCACCTAATCCACCAACTTGACTAATTTTGACATCTTTTTGTCCCCTATGGCCGATCAACCATTGATAGAGGGTTAATTGCACTTTAAGTACCTCCAAATAATATTCTATAGCTATTAAACACCTTTAGCTTGTAAAATAGAACTTTTGTACTTTATGCGATTTAGTCCTTTTTCGCAATTAAGCATGCAATCGCTAAAACTAAAGCACCAAATTTTTCATGCACCTATATAATCATGCCATAACTCATAAAATAATATAAAATAAATTTTTTTCAACCTTGGATTAGTGGTTCCGAAACCACTGCTCTGATTAGCCCCTAAATCGGGCTGTTACATGGGCTTTTTGAGGTCCTACTCGGAGTGTAGGGATGGGTGGGTTGATTAAATCCCCGCAGTAAGTGTAGGGTTGGACGGAGATGGTATGTTGGCTGAATGGGTGGTTTATTTTCTAATGCATGTGCACTCATATGCATCTGATTGACACTATGGCTGAACGTGATACTGTGATTGAATTTGATTGAGTGTTTGACTGAAACATTTGAATGTCTGATTGAATAAAATGTTTGATTGTATTGTTTGACTAAATGGAACTCGTGCCTAAGAGAACCTGGTGTGATGGGCTAAGGTCCAAACTGATTCTAATTCTGGAAAGGGCTTAGGCTTAGGTTGTAACTACTGAGAATTTCTGCTACTGTGTCCGATTAGGCCATACGACTATAGAGTTACATATGGCATACGTTTACTTTGGGGTGAACCCGCTCAATTGTTATCTATCTGTAAGAATGTTCTGTGTCTAACTGCTTCCAGGCTTTTCTATTTCTTCGCCTATAGTACTTCTATTTTCGTAGTGTTACTATTCTGATTTCTGATGCTGGACTCGGTACACGGAGGTCTCGGACAGCTTTAACAAATTGGATTATCAGTTTTATTTTCTAGTTTTTACATTTGGTTTTGAACTGTAAATATTTTTAATATTGTGGTACCATTATTGTTTAAACTTTGTTCGTACAATATGTTGTTACATTCGCGAACGATATTTTTAAACAAATAAACGTTTTGGTTTATTTTGAGATAAATATTTTAGAAATTAAATTTTGAACGACTAGTTTTTGTTAAATTTTCCTACGACCACTTGATGATCAATGTAGCATTCTGAATTACGCCTAGACTTATAGGTCGAGTTTGGGGTGTTACAAATGATTCCTAACAGCTTAAATTGTGTTTTCATATAGTAATAGATCCCGAACGAACTGTAGCTGATGATGTGGAGAGTAATGTGCCCGCTTTCGCTCAAGGTGTAGCTCCATCTGATCCTAGGCCTATAACAAGTAGCCACGAGGGAGAGGCTAAAAAATTTTTTCCAAATAATGAACAAGGGGTTCACGGAGTTCATTCGAATGAATCTGGCTGCTCAACAATTTCCACCCCCACCTATTCCTCAACAACCCCATGTTGTTCTTCAAGTTATAGATCCGATACGATTGAACAAGTTGCCAGTAGAGATTCATAAATATGGGGCTGAAGAGTTCCAGGATACTACTGATGATGATGCTGAGAGCGTTGAGTTCTAGCTCAAAAATACGATTCAAGTATTCGATGAATTGTCTTGTACTCCTAATGAATATATTAAATGTGCTATATCTTTTCTGAAAGACACCGCGTATCAATGATGGAACACGTTGGTATCTGTGGTTCCAAAAGAACGGGTTACTTGGGAGTTCTTTCAATCCAAATTCTGAAAGAAATACATCAGTCAAATATTTCTCGATCAGAAGCACAAAAAGCTTCTAAAATTAAGACAAGTCCGAATGACTATAGCTGATTATGAAAGAGAATTTTACGGTTGAGTAAATATGCCAGAGAGTATGTTTCTACGGAAAGGATTATGTGTAAGCGGTTCATTGACGAGTTGAACGAAGATATAAAATTACTAGTCAAAATTCTAGAGTTGAAAGAATTTATCTTTCTTGGAAAGGGCTTGTAAAGCTGAGGATTTTAGCAAAGAAAAGAGAAAAGTAGATTCAGAAACTAGAGACTAAAGAAAAATATCGATGAGTAAGCCGTATCAATCTTCATCAAAGAAATCCAGAGATTCATACGCTAGGCCAAATGCTTTAAATGAATATTCAAACAGAGATCGTAGAAAACAATATTCAGGTTCTAAAGTTCAAGCTACATCATTATCGAGTGTTGGCAGTGTGAGAGATAATAAACCCGAGTGTCGAGTGTGGGAGACGACATTTTGGAGAATGCTGGAGTAAAATTAATAAAGCTTGTTACAAATGTGGTTCACTAGATCACTTCATCCGAGATTGCCCTGAGCTGGATGAGAAAGATAAAGTTTAGAATGTGAGACCAAGTAACACATCAAATAGAGGTAAACCACCTAGAATTATCGAAAATGTAAATGGTAATAGAGGGGCGAAAAGGATTCAATTGTGAGATCCAAGGCCAGAGCACCTACTAGAGCCTATGCTATTCGCGCCCACAAAGAAGCGTCATCTCTAGATGTTATCACCGATACTTTCACTCTCTATTATACTAATATGATTGCATTAATAGATCCAGGATCAACTCATTCATATATATGTATGAATTTAGTATCTAGTAAGACTTTGCCCGTAGAGTCTACTGAATTTGTGATTAGAGTATCGAACCCCTTAGGAAAATGTGTTTTGGTTCACAAAGTCTGCAAGAATTTTCTGTTAATGTATCGAGATTTCTATTTTCTTCTAATCTGATGTTGTTGTCATTCAATGAATTTCATTTGATTTTGGGTATAGATTGGCTAATGATGCATGATGCTATAGTGAATTGTAGACGAAAGACAATTGAACTGAAATGTCAGAATAATGAGACTATTAAAATTGAATCTGATGATCTGAGTAGTTTGCTAGTTGTGATCTCGTCTATGTTAGCTCAGATATTTGTGAGAAAGGGGTGTGATCTTGCTTATGTACTTGTTACAAAAGTGACAGAAATAAAGATTGAATTAGTACCAGTTGTGTGTGAGTATCCAGATGTATTTCCCGAAGAGTTATCGAGTTTACCACCTATCAAAGAGGTTGAGTTTGGTATTGAATTAGTACCAGGAATAATGCCGATACTGATAGCTCCATACAAATGGCTCCGATAGAGTTAAAAGAATTGAAAGCTCAGTTGCAAGAGTTGACAGATAAAGGTTTTGCTAGATCGAGTTTCTCTCCTTGGGTGCACCGGTGTTATTTGTGAAAAAGAAAGATGGCACGATGAAAATGTGTATAGACTATCGACAACTCAACAAAGTGAGGATCAAGAATAAATACCCTTTGCCACGAATAGATGATTTGTTTGATCAGTTAAAAGGGGCAACAGTGTTTTTAAAATTTGATTTGAGATCAGGTTATTACTAGTTACGAGTTAAAGATTCAAATGTGCCAAAGAATGCATTTAGAACAAGGTACGAACACTACGAATATCTTGTTATGCCTTTCGGACTAACAAATGCACCTGCTATTTTTATGGACTTGATGAACCGAATTTTTAGGCCGTATTTAGATCGATTCATAGTTGTGTTTATTGATGACATTTTGATTTACTCTCGTGATGAATCTGAGCATGCTGAGCATTTGAAAATCGTGTTACAAACTTTAAAAGATAAAAAGTTGTTTGCAAAGTTCAACAAATGTGAGTTTTGGCTACGGGAGGTTGGTTTTCTGGGACATATAGTTTCAGCCGAGGGTATCTGAGTTGAACAAAGCAAAATTTTTGCGATTAAAGATTGGAAGCCTCCGAGAAATGTATCCGAAGTCCGTAGTTTTCTAGGACTAGCTAGCTATTATAAATGATTTGTGAAAGGCTTCTCGATGATTGCAACTTGATGACACGATTGCTTCAAAAACATGTTAAATTTGAATGGTCAGAAAAGTGTCAGCAGAGCTTCGAGTAGTTGAAAGCGGTATTGACAGAGGCTCCATTATTAGTTCGGCCTAAGTCGAGTAAAGAATTCATAGTTTTCAGTGATGCATCGTTAAATAGCCTGGGTTGTGTTTTGATGCAGGAAGGAAAAGTTGTAGCTTATGCCTCAAGACAGTTGAAGCTGAACGAAAAGAATTATCCAACGCATGATCTAGAGTTAGCAGCGATAATGTTCGCATTGAAAATTTGGCGTCATTACTTGTTTTGTGAGAAATGCCATATTTATACCGACCACAAAAGCTTGAAATATTTGATGACTCAAAAAGATTTGAATTTGCGACAACGGAGATGGCTAGAATTGCTAAAAGACTATGAATTAGTGATTGATTATCATCCGGGGAAAGTGAATGTAGTTGCTAATGCTTTGAGCCGAAAGTCCTTATTTGTTTTACGTGCTTTGAACACACAATTAGCTTTGTCTGACGACGATTTGATAGTAGTCGAGTTGAAAGTGAGACCATTATTTCTACAACAGATTTGTGAGGCTCAAGAATTTGATAATGAATTGTAAGCAAAATGAGCCCAGTGTGAGTCAACTTCTGATTTAGAGTTTTAAATAGGGTTTGATTACAGTTTGATGTTTCGTAATAGAATGTGTACCAAGAAATTTTGACCTCAATCGAAAGATTCTAAACGAAGCACACAGTAGTTGTTTATCAGTACATTCGGAAACACGAAAATGTTTAACGATTTGAAACAGCTTTATTGGTGGCACAGCATGAAACTAAATATCTCAAAATTTGTTTAGAAATTTTTGATTTGTCAGCAAGTCAAAGTTGAGCATCAAGTGTCGTTAGGTTTATTACAGCCTATTATGATTCCTAAGTGAAAGTGGAAAAGAATAAAAGAAAGATGCAATCTAGGTTGTTGTTGACAGATTGACGAAATCAGCTCATTTCATTCCGGTACATACAGATTTCTCACTTGATAAATTAGCTGAGTTGTATATTTCTGATAGTATGGGATTACATTGGGTTCCCCTATCTATTATTTCAGAGAGAGATCTAAGATTTACTTCGCGATTTTGGAAGAAATTGCAAGAAGCTTTAGGTTCAAAGTTGCATTTTAGTACTGTATTTCACCCGCAAATGGATGGTCAATCCAAACGAGTTATTCAAACACTTGAAGATATGTTGTGTTGTTGCATTCTTGAGTTTGAAGGTAGCTGGGAGAAATATCTACCGTTGATTGAATTTGCTTACAATAATAGCTTCCAATCGAGTATAAAGATGGCACTGTATGAAGCTCTATACGGTCGTAAATGTAGAACACCGTTGTTCTAGACTGAGCTTAGAGAAAATAAGATTCACGGGGTTGATCTGATCAGAGAGACTAAAGAAAAAGTGAAAGTAATTCGCGATAGTTTGAAACTAGCTTCGGATCGACAGAAATCGTATGCAGAGTTAAAACGAAAAGATATTGAGTTCCAAATTGGGGATAAAGTGTTTTTGAAAGTGTGCTGTGGAAAAAGATATTGCAGTTTGGTCAGAAAGGGAAACTGAGTCCGCGATTCATCGGACCGTATAAAATTACTGAGCGAGTTGGGCCAGTGGCATATCGACTATCTTTACCTTCTGAGTTAGAAAAAATACATAATATGTTTTATGTGTCAAAGCTTCGACAATATCGATCCGACCCTTCACATGTTATTTCCCCGACCAAGGTTAAAATTCAGTCTAATATGTCATATGCTGAAGAACCGATTTGAATTTTAGCTCGTGAGATCAAAGAGTTGAGAAATAATAGAATTGCATTAGTGAAAGTATTATGGCATTGACACGGGGTTGAAGAAGCTACATGGGAACCCGAGGATGCTATGAGAAAATGATACCTGAACCTATTTACTGGTATGATTTTCGGGGACGAAAATCCCTAAAGGGAGAGTTGTAACAACTGGATTTTAGTTAAATAGAAACAGTGTTTTTAGAACCACAAATCTGATGTCAAAAAATTATTTTAATATGATTTTCGGTATTTACAGCATGTTATTTGATATGTGTGAAAATTCCATGAGCTAATTTTATCGATTGGTTGGTTAAATTGATAAAAAAGGACAAAATCGCGTAAAATGAAAAAGTTGCATTCTACTTGTTAAAGGTGTTTAATTGCTATGATTAATTAAATTAGAATTCCTTATGATGATGTTAGACCATTGGTAGTGTTAATGACATTAATGGACATGCATTATAAATTTCTATGTTTATTCATTAAGGTTAAATAGGTAATTTGATTAATTAAGGTATATTAAATAAAACAAACATAAATTTTATTATCATCTTCACCATAGTCGAATATTAAATAGGTAATTTGAAGGTTATTCATTAAGGTTAAATAGGTAATTTGATTAATTAAGGTATATTAAATAAAACAAACATAAATTTTAAGGCTATCATCTTCACCATAGCCAAATATTGAAGAGAAAAAGAAGCCATTTTATGGTACTTGATTCAGCTCACTCCTATCTTGAATAAGGTACGATTTTAGCTCGATTTTTAATGATTTTATGTTTTTTGTAATTATTATAGCTCAATCTAGCTAGCTCGTACCTTAGATTTCGAAATTGTTAAAGATTGTGAGAGTTTCCATTGTTGAATGCTTGAGTAATTTGATGATTGATGGTAGATTATGAAGGTTTATTGATAGATTTACTAGTTTTGTAAAGTGATTTTTGACAAAAATGTCAAAAAGGGATTAAATTGAGAATTTATAAAATTACGTGGGTAAAAGTGTGAATAAATGAAAGTTTTGGACCGCTAGGGACCTATTTATAATTCACCAAGCATGGGTTTTGTTGAATTGTGTGACTTTTGTGTTTTGTGAAATAAGGATTAAATTGTTAAAAGTGTGAAAGTTTAGGGGCTAATGTGCAAATAAGCCTAAATGTATGTTTTGGACTAAATTGAAAGAATGGTTGAATAAATAAGTTATTTTTGAATTCATATAGATCAAGAAAGAAAGAATTCAGATTTAGATTGGGCGAAAAGTAAGGTTATCAAGTAGTCGACCCGATCCGTCAATTCCGAATACGAGGTAAGTCCGTATGTGGTAATTTCATTATAAATGTATGTTTAATGCTTTGATATTGCATAAATAGTGATTACGAAATTACGGATAATTTTTTAATTTTGAGTACGACTCTATGGATACGTTCGACGATGATTTGACAAGCGTGAAATCCCGGTTGAACCTTAGGAATAGTTTAGGATGCTAGTGACATGTCATTAGGTTATTGTGTTGGCTTTGGGCCACAATATCGGCACTTCAGGTGCGAGTTACACCTTGATTTGGCTTCGGGCCATGGTATAGGTATTTAGGAGATGAGTTACCTTGATTTGGCTACTGGCCATAGTATAGGTACTCCGGGGATGAGTTACCTTGATTTGGCTCGGGCTATGGTAAAGGTACTTATCAATTGAGATCCTTGAATATCAGATTTCTATTCTGAATGGTTCAACGGGTAAATGAAAGATTTGGTTGAGTATGAGATTGGTATGAGATGGTACGGCCACGTACGGTAATGAATTGAGTATTAAAACTATGGAATTGATGAGTTCATTGTCAAGTTATGTGAATAACCATTTGATAGCTTTGAGATTTAATAGATTTTTATATATTGTTTTCTATTATTTGAATGATGAATGAATGGTGATAGTTTCTTATTGTACACAAATGAGCTTACTAAGCTATGAAGCTTACTTTGTGTTATTTTTCTAAGTTTTATAGTGAATCAAGGCTAGCTCAGATTCGAGAGTCATCGGGAACATCATCACGCTATCAAACATCTAAGCTGGTACTTTTGAAATATACATTTATGGCATATGGCATATATAGGCTAGATGTGGTATTTTGGTTGTGATCATAGCCATGAGATTTGGCTTGTAAATGATGTTAATATTGATGTGTGTTTGGTTATTAAAATGATTGCTAATGACTTTTGTAAGATGTTTATAATGCCTTGTGAGATGGATTGTTTTGGCATGGTTGTAGCCAAGACATTATGGAAGTTAAAATGGTTATGTGAATTATGGTAAATGAACCATTTGTTTGATATTGTTTTGACATATATTTGGCTAAGTGAAATGGTTGTAATTGTATAGCATGAATTGTGCATAAATTGGGATTGATTTGGCTACCCTTTGTGTATGAAAATGGTACCATTTTGCCTTGTGTAGGTACATTGAAGTTGGGGTGGCAAATTGGCCTTGCAAATGGCCTATTTTTGTCCACACGGGCAGAGACACGGGCATGTGTGACACACGGTCATGTTATACGGTCGTGTGTCCCCTGGTGTTGAAATTGCATTGAAGTCAGTATGCTCCACACGGTCTCAGGTACGGGCGTGTGATTGACCGTGTGGTACAAGTCAGTATACCCCCCTAATTGGCACACGGCCTAGCACGCGGGCATGTGACTTGGCCGTGTTGCATAAGTCAGTATACCCTATAGGTTTGGCACGGCCTGGCACACGGGCATGTGTGGCCACTTCGAAGGGTACACAGGTGTGTGGTTGGCCGTGTTACCCAAGTCAGTATGTATGCCCTGTTTCCACACGGCCTGAGACATGGGCGTGTCTGGAATCGTTTGAGGACACGGCCTGTTCACATGGGCATGTGACCTTTGTATGTTTGAAATTTTTCTAATTTTTTAAAAATTTTCATATGTTATCGATTTTAGTCCCGAACCACTTCTAAAGCATGTTTAAGGCCTCGTAGGCCCTTAGAAGGGACGATGTGTTTGTGAGTAAATGGTATTTGAGTATGAATGCATGAATGTATGAGTTATGTATGTTAAATGATGTGTATTGATCAATAATACCTCATAACCCTACTTCGACGATGAATACGAGTTAGGGGTGTTACAAAGAATGTGCTAAATTGCCTTTTGAATTCATGTCACACCCTAAAATTGGGCTTAGAAGTTTTGAGGGTAAATTCAAAATTTTGGCTTGGAATAAGTTCGAAAATTTTGAATTGTGGTAACCCAAATTCTTTTTGTCTATGGCATTTTGAAAATTAGTTTTTTTTTTTAAATAATGTTCAAAAGACTTTCAATTTTGAAATAAGGACTGGTTTGTAAAATTGCCTAAATTATGAATGTTTAAAAGCAATTAAACCAAAATTTAATTTTCACCCTATTTGTCATCCATTGCATTCCAAAGCTCCTTTCATTCAATTTTGATTCCCAAACTTTATTCCCTTGATTTCTTTCATTCTCCCAACAATAAACCTCCATAGAATTTTAAGAAAAACACCCAAAAATATCATAGATTTCTTCATTGCTTAACTTTTGGGTTTTTTGGGCTTTTGATCAAATGCTTGGTTTTTCATCAACTAAGGTAATGATTTGATTCCATGTTAGTTTTTGATGTTATTTGATCCTTTAAATTGAGTTTCTAGTTGTTAAATTGCATGTTTTAAATAAAAGTCAAAAATTGGGTCTTTAATGGTGGATTTCAAGATTTTGATTAAAAACATGGTTTCAAAGTTTTTTCAATTATTTTTGACATGATTAGAAGGTTTCTAAACTTACTTTAAAGTTTCGTTGAATACTTCCAACATTTTAATAAATTTTCATGAAAATTGTCATAAACATGTCGAAAATTTTGATACCATGAATTGGGTAGTTTTAAGTAGTCTAAAGGTTGAGAATCAGTTATAGGTGAATAATTAGATGAACAGAATCAGTTTTAGAGAAAAAAATTAAGTATAGATCGATATATTTGAATTTTAAGTTTTCTATGTCGAAGGTTTCGATTATATGAGAATTTAGCTTAGACTTGTGTTTTGATTGTTTGAAGTGAGTCTTTGGTTGATTATTAATTTTATATATTGTGTGATCATTATGTGTGAAGCATCGGAACCGTTGGAGCTATCAACGAGTAAAGATAAAAGGAAGGAAAAGCTAGTTTAAGCTTTCGGCAAATAGGCGAAAGCGTGATCAGTGAGTGTTTGGAATTGCTACTTGTAGACATGATTCATAACATTAATTGGGAGCTTAGGAATAGCCTAAACCCCTATCCTATGTTTCAAGTGTCAGCTTTCTATTTCCCTTTCTTTATTTTGGCAATTATGTGATTATGTGAATAATTGTGAATTGATTATTATGATATGATATTGTGATATAAGACATGTGTGATGACTATTGTGAAATATGTTGTGTTGTGTCGTGGGTATGATATACATGCCAAATGATAGTGATAATGATATGCTAATAATGTAAATATGTAGCAAACGAGCAAAATTTTGGTAAGTATATATGTGTTGAATTGTAGAATGTAATATTATTATGACAGGTAATATGTGATAATACTTGTATGTGTTATATGATGTACTGATCTTAATACACACATATGTGGTCAAACATGTGATGGCTCATGAGCATTATTCTGGCACTTAAAGTGCAAGTAAATGTGAATCTGATAAGCATGCATTGTGTTCAAGTTGTGATGCAAATTGATGAATATGAAAAAAGATCATTAATTAAATCAGTAATTAAAAATGTGTAATTATGAATATTTTGGCCTTGTGATTTATTGAAACCGTTGGATATAGTTGGCATGCCATAGGATTGTGAGTACTCACCTATATGTATTCTATTTTTGGGCATTGAGGCCCTAGGACAGGTTGGAGAGATAAGAGAATGCGAGCTAAAGCTCCATTCAACGGGACTTGTTTGGTGTGTTGGAGAGTGTTAGCTTTATACTTTACTTTTTGGGACATGTTCGACTCCATGAGTCAATTGGTGTGTTGGAGTTCTGTGTAACCGATATGTGGTGATAGAGTCCACTTTTATGTTTCATAGCCTCAAGTGTTGTGATAATACGATGTGAAATGGATGCATAAACATGTAAATAATATGCTAAATGAAGTGGTTCAAGTTTCATGAAAATGTTAGTATATTCTCATAGTAAATTGCATATATAATTGTGGTTTGAGTCGTTTCCATTTAACTTGAGAATGCATGTGAATATATCAACTAGACTTGTGAGCTATTAAAGCATGTATACGTTGTTTAGTCTTGATGAATTATTGTTAAATGAATTACATATATAAGTGAGTTGACTGTAATTGCATGTAGGAGTATATGATAGTTTTATGATTTAATGAAACATGAATATGTTATTTTAACTTAGTTAAAATATGGTTGTGAACGTGTTGTAGTATGGTCTTGTTTAACCTTTGATATTGTGTATACTTTGTGGTTACTCCGGCATTCACTGAGCTTGTTTAAGCTCACCCACTCTCTCTAACCATTTCAGATATTTAATGTTTGCAGTGTAAGCGGTGCGGGGATACCAAGGAAGTGATCCAAGTTAGGCTTTAGTATTTACGTAGGTGGTATTAATATTGTTCTTTGAACTGTAGGGATAAAGCAATGTTGTTATAATTTGATTTATTATTATTGTTGTCATCATGATATTTTATGGGTTTAGTTTTCTAGCACTTTTGATGGATGTTATAATTATTTTATTGATATTGTTTTGGGCTGAATATTTGCTATGTTGAAGTGTCATGAATGGTATGAATGGTCAATGGACGTTGAATAATGTGGTATAATTGTTGCATGAACTTTTTCATAATGTTTTGATTACTTTCATAGCTTATTTGTTCTTAGGATTTATGGATATTGTTCTTGTTATATTGTTTGCTTACTCGAACATGTTTTCGATGATTGAACCATTATTGTGGTAATTTTGGTGATTACTTGATAAAGTATGTAATGCCCTGAACCCGGCCTGGACGTTATGGCCGAATCTGGCGATGTCACATGGTAGTGTGTTAGAAAACTGTACTTTGCTTAAAACATTTTCCGTTTAGAAATCCTCATTATCTTTTATTAGCTTTAAAGTCATGATTCTACTCAATTGTTAATTTTCAAAACATTATACGTTGCGGAAACTTTTTAAATAGTTTGTCCTTGTGGGTATTTTGCTAAAACACATTCATTTCTTTTAAAAACCCGTGTTTTATCTATTTTTAGTAGATATAAATAGAAAATAGTATAAAGTCCAAAAATTTAAGTAAAAATCCATAGAGGCCATTATTACAGAAAATACCCCAAAATAAAACTTAAAATGGTAGAGAAGTATCAAATATCCAAAAATGAGTCGTGTGGCCATAGTTGAGCCCTCCGCCACACCGATCCACCTATGTCTGGAGATTACTTGTACAGATTAAACAAAGGGGTGAGTTTACGTAAACTCAGTGTGTAATCCCCATGCAAAAAAATAGACAATAACAGATAATCTCAGTCCGGCCTAAGCCCTTTTTAATATCAGAATCAGTATCAATTTAGGCCTTAGCCCATTTCAGTAACAGTGAGCACTAGGGCCTTAGCCCATCATAGTATAGTAGTAGTAGCAGATATGCAATCAGATAATCCTACCCAACCAGCCTCTACACTCCATCTCCGTCCAACCCTACACTCCATATGGGGATATAATCGACCCACCCATCCCTACACTCCAAGTAGTACCGGTTGCGGCACTAAATAGTAGTTTGCAGTTGTGCTGCCAGTAAATTAGGCTCAAAGCCTTTCAATACACTTCCTTTAATCAATTTCAATCCCTAACCCAATGCAATGCATCATACAGTTATGTCATGCCCAATCATGGTATATCACATTTATATAGTACAGTACAAACAGCATGCTAAATATATAGTCATTCAGTTAGGAGTTTAGGTAATCTTACTGACCCTACAGTAGGTTCAAAGTCGTCTCAGGCGACCCATGCCACTTTTGCAACAAATCAGTGGAAATGGGCTCACACGCCCATGTTGTCTGCCCGAATGGGCCCACACTCCTGTGTGGCCCATATGGCCTAATTTGGCCTTGGTCATGTAGATTATACAGCCTAGCCCAGAATCCCACTCGCCGGTGTGGTTCACCATGTGGGCCCACACAACCCAATTGGTCGAGCCTATGTCTCGTACACGGCCTTACTTGGCTGTCACACGATCATGTCGCCAGTGCACGGCCTAGCTCGTCGATCACACGTCCGTATTGTGGCTTACAGCCTTGCACACGGCCTACCAGACGGGCTACCACATGTCTATGTCGCATCGACAGAAAGCTTTTTCAGCTTTTCACCGAGACGCATTTTCAGTGTTTCGGGCACACACCTGTATCGATTTTGATGCCGAAGTAACTCCAAACAATCCCAAACCTATAATAGACCAATATTTCCACTTAGTTAACCAATTAATTGATTTAAACAACACACAATTGATACTAATCGAAAGGGACATTCCCTAAAAGACTAATAGTACCCTTACCTTCGAGCAAAAACACAATTCTGCAATATAAGAACACCGATTGGCTGACCTCAGACCCTTAGACTTCACCTAAGACAAAAATGATTCTCCCATTAATCGAATAATCACTAAACAACAAGAATCGAACGATTTAAAACTTACCAACCACGCACGCAAGTCGCAGAGACGATGAGATTAAGGCTTGGTTAACAAAAAGAAGGCGAGAAAAGGGAGAGAAAACAATGAGGGGAAGACAGCAGTAATATGCCAGAGTAGGGAAAAAGATGAACGTCAGAACTTCCTTGGAAGGAGAGAGAAATCCAAAAATTTTCAAAAAGAAAAGAAATTAGAAGAAGATTTGGATATTCCCCTCCATCACCCCTTAAACCACTTCTAAAATCTCTCCATAGCTGAATTCGAAAACCATTCAAACACTTCAGTGTTTCGCCTAAACCAAAACACCTACACGGCACAAGCAGCAAAATAGGTCCTTTGTTTGTGCAAAGATTCAAACTCCAAACCTCCAGCTTATTTACACTCCACCTAACCACTAGACCAGCAGATCCATTTGACATACTTTTACCAACATTTAACTAAGAGCCTACTATCCAAATATAGGGCTTTATTTAAAGAAAAACAAAAATTTTGCCCAAGCCAAGGCTTGAACCCAAGACTTCTCAAACACTCCCAGAACACTTAACCAATGAAGTAGAGGTATATTTGTGTAACAAAATTTCAAAAGCTAGAATGAAGAAAAAATTGGGGCATTACAAAGTAAAAGTTGCATGTTGAGTAGTTATTATTTTGAATGGATTATAAGCCTTAAACTACTAAATTTTTGTGGTTTGGAGTAGAGATATCGGTATTCATGTTTTAAAAATGATAGCTTCATGATTTTTGAAAGTGTAGGAACTCAGTAACGTAATTTGGTATCGATACCATAATACAAGTATTGATACTCAAGGTAGAGTAACCGATACTTTATAAAAGGTACCAATAATTTCTGAGATTTTGATTTTAAACGAGAAACGAAATGCTATTTTGGTATCGATTTTCCATTCGATATCGATACCATATAAGAGAAATATCAATACCTTTGTTTCAGTATCAATACCTACGTTACTTGTTTTGGAATTTTGCTAAGTGACTCTAATGTATGTTTAATTGATATTATAAGTTTGTTTGAAGTATGTTTGGTATGTTTTAATGATGGTTAATATATGCTTGAGTTAAAAATTTGTAAGAACACTAATAAAGAGGACGATTGCCTATTAATATGACATTTTATAGTGTGTGTGATGCATGATGGTGGTGTGACATCCTGATATTCGGACTCGGGGATCGGGACGGGTATAAGGTGTTACAATTCAAGTGTATTTTCTTGCAATACACCTTTCAAATAGCCAATTTCACGTGATTTTCTCCTAGAATCATGCTTAACAACCAACCACAAAATTGGATTTTATTTATAAATATAGGATTTAGTTAAAGTAAAAAATCTGGTATCAGCCCAAAAATAAATTCTGCAATTCTCAATTCAGCTCCTCATCTTTCTTTTTGTTCCAATTTAGCCCGATTTTGCTCCTTTTTGAACTTCGGAACTCCAATTACATCCTTGATAAAATTTAAGTAATAAATCACAAGCTTAGTAGCATTTTATTAAAAAAATTGACCAAAAATAAGTACATTAAACACACAAAATGAGATTGCTATCATTTATCCTATACAAATTGAATACCAAACTTTATTTCCTCATTTTCTTTCACCTTTACCGAGTAAATTTGAAATATATACCAGATTTTAAAAAATTAAGGTTTTAAGTCGATTTTGTTGATATTTAGGGAAATAGGCTAATTTTGGAGAGAGAAATAAAAAGCGCGTCTTGCTAGACGTATTTTTTGTTTCTCTATCCAATTTTTTTGTGTTGGATGTTGGAAATTTGAGGAGAAATATTTATTTGTGTTTGTGTTTGAGGTAGACGTTGTGATGGTCTTAAGGTATATTGAGTTCACGGTGATGCGATAGCACTCAGAGACTCACAAATTTCATCTGTCGTGTCAGGATAGAACCATCACCTTAGAAGTTGTGGAGTATGCCTCACATTTCAGGAAAAAAAAGTAAGTGACGTCCCGATGAGATAAAGCTTGATGTCATGATGAGCAACAGATGTCACGACGAGAGGAAAGCCTTCATCCTGAAGACACGACACCTCCTCATCACGATGACATGAATGCTACGTCATGACGTTGCAACATGTTCATCAAGTTTCTTGATTTTTTCTCTCTGTTAAACTCTATTTTTGTTTCCCACTTAAACTATGATTAACCTAGGGATATTCTAGTAATAAAAGCTATGGATTTCAACCTATAAATAGGCCTTACTTACCCTAGATTTAGAACATAGAAAATAACAAAATTAAAAGAGAATTTTATATTTCTGTTTGAAGGGTTTCGAATTTTCCTTTATTTTAATTTTGTACATCTTGTACTTGTCTTTTATTAGTGAAATCTCTTTTTTCCAGTGGTTTTTTTACCTCTTTTGAGGAGTTTTTCATTTAAAATTTGTGTGTTCAATCTTTCAATTTCTTCATTATTATTCTTATTTGTTGCTTACACGAGTTTATCCCCAATAGAAGCCTATCACATTGCAACTCAAGCTCCTAATTCAAAGTGCTTATACGGTCACAGTTTGAAGTATAACTAGAGCTCCTAGTTGATGGTGGTTATGCAATCATGGGTTGGAGTATAACTCGAGAGCCTAGTTGACAATAGCTATGTGGTCATGGGTTCAGGTTTCATGATACCAAAAAAGGATGGTTATAACTCGATACATAAGTATGAGACCATAATCATAAGGAAAAACAAAAGATCTTTCCAATATAATCAACTTATTGATTTTCTCCATCTCTACCAAATGCAGTATCATTAACCTAATTGTTTGAAACCTGTGACAGAGTTGGGCGCAAGAGGACTTTCAAAAGGTGAATGATTGTGATGGTGGAGAGAAAGCTAAAACTCGAGTCGATGTGGCAACGATTTTAGTTATTTATAAGTTATTTAATCACAATAGACATTGTTGACCAGAAAAGACTTTCAACTTTTCTCCATCATAACAATCACTCATCCCTCTGAAATTTCTCTTGCCCTCAACTCCATCACAAGTTTCAAACAAGGAGATTAAGGATACTACTTTGGTGGAGATGAAAAAAAAAAACTTATTATACCAGAAAACCCCTTAGTTTTTCCCTATGATTATGTTCTCAAACTTTTTCATGGGGTTTATAAAGCAACCTTTTTAGGTGGCATGAAACTTGAATCCATAACCGCATAACCACCATCAACCATGAGTCGTAGTTATACTTCAACCTGTGACCATATAACCACCATGAACTAGAGCTCAAGTTGCAATGAGATGGGCTTCTAAGGTGATAGTTTGATCCCCACACTGTAGATGAAATATGGGGGTCTTCTAGCGCCACTACATCACCATGAACTCAAACACGCCTTAAAACTATCACACTGTCTCCCTCAAACACAAACACAAATAAATCTTTTTGTCTAAAAATTTCAACAATCAACAAAAAAAAATTAGGAGAGAATGTTTTATTTTATAAGGGACGGTGGCCGAGAAAATTGATGGAGTGGGAGGAAGCAAAACCCCTTCTATATAGGCAACTAGGGGGCAATTGAAAAATTAAACAATGTGGAAGCCCAATCTAAAAATTATCCTTGGATGTTTGAAAATTATACAGGTTCTAGAATTTTTTTCACGGGTTAGGGTTGAAAATGGGAGGGAAGAAAATGTGCCCTGTAGGACGTGTTTTCAACTTACATGGCAGAATGTTATCTAAAAGTACGCACAATAGGATGTGCTTTCAACCTGCATAGCAGACAAGTTAGCTAAAAATGCGTCCTACGGCGTGTACTTTCAGAGAACATTCTACCACCTCAATTGAAAACACATTCTGCAGGACGTGTTTTCTTCCCTCTCATTTTCAACCCTAACCCATGAAAAATCCCAAATTTTAACTCTAACCCTAAACTAGAAATTCTAAACACAAGATGGTAATAAAAAACTCCTACCAATAGCTTTTGCAAAAATAGGGGGAGAATCCACTAATGATTGTGATTTCTTTTTTATTAACTTGAAAAGGCATGTTGTGCTGCAACCTAATATATGCATCATTTTAGATAAGGGACATGGAATACAGGTCACAATTGAATAGTGTGGAAGCATCTAGGATCTTACACACCATAAGTATTGTATAAGACACATAGGGTGTAACTACATGGGCTGATATCATAAGTATGTTGAGTGGCAACATGTTGTTAACATGGGTATGTAATTGCCACTATTTCCTATACCATTCTTTAAAATATATAGTGTTTGCATTCCTGGATATACTTTTGATTTATGTTGATTGGGTACGAGCTCGTCCAACATCATTTTCATGAAATGTTGGAGAACTTGCTGGCTATAAACTTAATCAATGTCGAATACCTTGATGGGATACCTAAAGAGCAGTGGACACAATCATATGATGAATGTTACGATACAGGCACATGATAACGAACCTAGAAAATGCATAAATTCCATATTGAAGGGGACGCATCATTTGTTAATAGCCTCGGTGGTCAAAGAAACATATTTTCACTTAGCAGCATTATTTCCAAAGTGAGTAAAAAAAATACTTTGGACAAATAAAAGGCGATCACATTTAATGCGAGGATGTGATGAAAGAAACTAGAGAAAATGTAGAAAGAGCGAACTCTATGTCTACAGTGTGTCACTTACGTCCAAATCCAATATTTCGGGTTACAGAGTTCCATAGACCCAATGAAGGTATTATTAGAGGATCATACCATGTATACTTGGGACGAAGGACCTACGACTGTGGGAAATTTCAAGCACTTCATTGTCCATGCGCACATGCAATTGTTACATGTTCCTTGACATGTCTAGATTGCATGAGCTATATTGACAAAGTGTACAGAATAAAACGCATATATAAAGTATGGAAATTTGAATTCCCACCGGTCCCAAATGTAAGTATGTGGTCATTTGTATCGAGCACTCCATTTGATTTGGTACCAAATATTTTTTTTTGTTTCGCAAGCCAAAAGGTCGTTCAAATTCTACTCGGATACGCGATAATATAGATATTCGGGAGATGACACACCAATCAAAGTTATGCACTTTTTGTAGGAACCCAAGGCATACTAAGCCAACATGTCCACACTTAGGGGAAACATTGAGGACAAGACCTAATCAATATATTTATTCATTTTTTATAGACATAAAAAAAAGAAGAAACAAATAAACGAACAAATAATTTGTTCATTTTTTCACTTGCATCTCATTTTTTGGTAAATTGTAAATATTTATATATTATTGATGTAAAATACAATAGAATACAATATAAAGAATTTTTTCATTTTTTCTTAGATTGTAAATAAATAAGTATATATTATTGATATGATATACAATAAAATACAATAAACCAATTTTTTAAATTCTTTTCCTTAGATTGTAAATAAGTATATTATTGATGTTTATATATATAATTGGAATGAGTACATTATGGATGGAAAAAATTTAATACAATAGAAATTAAAAGTTAGCAAAGTAAATGATAATTTAAATGAAAAAAATAATTTAAAAATCATCGGCATCATCGGGGTCGAATGTGTGTCACAACTCGGTGGGTGTCAGTTGCGAGTAGGAATTCTTCATATTTGGGGTTTTAGCTCCTCATCTTTTTTATCTTCATCATCATATCGTTCCTTCGTGCTTGAGTGTCATGTCGTCCAAGGTTGCCCTCATATATCGTCTGTTCTAGTAACAGGTGGTTGCGAACATGAGTCACCTCGGCAGAACAATTATGTTGAAGGTGTTTGCGACACTATCAACGAATAAGTGTATTATGTCACATAACCCGATTACGAATAAACTGTTAGGATTATCGAAGATGGCAAATACGTTGGTGTTGCTGCCAACATTGGCATGTAATATGGTATAGGGGACAGAGGTGGTGAAAAAAATATACTTGCAGAAAAGGTTGATGTAAGGTATAGTGGTGCATAAGGTGGTGCTTGTGTAAAAATAACGGGGTTAGTGAAAGCACCAGAATAATATTAATCATATTGATCGGAGGTGGTGCAACCATCGGTGCCATATATGGGGTTGGAGCTGATGAAGACTCCATCAAGGCATGTATTCCCGACCTAGGATTTAGGATTTTAAGGCTTTAGGGTTGCCTAGTCATTTCCTCCTTCGGCAGTAAATATTGCTTATCATGATGTCTAAATCATGTCATGTAATCTAGAGAGGTCGTCAATTCTAGTAAGAGAATTGGTTCGTGCATAGGTATGAAATCATACTTATGATCTTAAATATAGATATATTTCTCGTGAACTTTCACCCAATCTTTGTTGGTTCTTCCTTGCAAGTCAACCTTGTGCAGTTTTTCAATATCTTAAGGTGACAATGAAATACTTTGCCTAAACTTGAATTGGCGCGTCAATCAATCAAATTTTTGCATCTCGACCGTCATGAAAACTATGCGCGTCAATCAATCAAATTTTTGCATCTCGACCGTCATGAAAACTATCAATGGCACCTTACTGTGCCAAATATTGCGATTGGCCAAAAATTTGACCAGGATACATTCTTGAATTCTCAAATCAGCGTATGACATTCATTCAAACTATAGTACGAAATTATAAATTTTAATTAGGGACCTAATTTTAAAATTCAAATAATTATGTAATTATTATATAATTCAAAAATTCAAAAACTAATGTTAACTTTCGATTGTTGATCTAACAATAGTCGAATATCTTCAAGCTCATCCGTTATACCCATATGGTTCGCCTCATTGTTCCACTTATTCAAATAATATGTTATTTCAAAAAAATATAATAATGAAAAAATATATATTATAATAACTATATTATCAAATGAATTTTATATTATTACGAATGGAAAAGAATAAGTGGCATTTACTTGGGGACATAAAAATGGTAGTCGATACCATGCCCATGACTATAGAAGGAGTATGCAATAACCGATTTTAATTTTTTATGGTTGCGTCGCCCGGCACATCTCACAATACAATGTCGCCAACAAACTAATCCCTAACGAAGTCATCTCGCTTTTTCAAGTTGATGAATTGAAGTAGCCACCTTAGATGTACCAGGTTTTGAGAATTATCGAGAAATTAGAAATGTAACACCCCTAACCCACATCCATCGTTGGAATAGGGTTTCGGAGCATTACCAAAGCTTATCGATCAAACAGACATAAAATACAAACATTTCTTATCATATTATATTCAGGTCAAAAATCAATTGAACACATACATACTGTCCCTTATTTGAGCCCTCGAGGCCCAAAATATGCATTAGAAACAAATTGGGACTAATTTGAAAACTCAAATAATTTTTCAAAAAATATTAAAAATTTTCAAAGCTGTAGGGTTCACATGGCAGTGTGATCAGGCCGTGTGACTCACACGGTCAAGGGATATGCTTGTGTCTTAGACCATGTGGGCATTCGAAATAGGGACACACAACCGTGTCCCAGCCCGTGTCTATACCCGTGTAACTCTCTGACTTGGGTCACACGGTCAAACTACACGCCCGTGTGCCAGACTGTGTGCCCTTTCGAAATGGCTTCTCACGCTAGTGTGCTAGCCATGTATCTCACAGGCCCAGTCACATGCCCGTGTGTCTGGCCGTGTGACTCAAAATGTACCTTAAACAACAAGTTTACCATTCACTGCAAGCTTGGACAATAAGCAACTCAAATATCATTCATTTAACCAATTCAAAACACAATCAAACACATCCAAATCATATCAAACAAACATCCTAGGTGCCTAACCAATGTATCCTCATTGGTACCACAATTATATTATCAAAACATATCGTCAAAGTATCATTCAAATCCAATTTATAAACATATATAATTCCATCTATTTTTCCTAATTTATGAACACTTAAACATCAATTTACCATGCCATAATATAGCTTCAACACAAACACCTATTTATATGTATATAACCAACCAACATTAAACTTATAACCTCATTACAATCAATTCACAAAATATCTAATAGTTAGACACCCTAGGTACATGTCGACCCAAAAGGATAAACATCACCACGTTTGAGATCAGGACCATTGTTAGATGCTGAATCGGCGATCAAAATTAAGTACGTAACCTGCGCAAAGAAAACAAAACCGTACGCTGAGTAAAACTTAGTGGTATTTCTATAATCCAAATATTCAAAGACAAGATAATATAATATGCACAATTGAATATTAAAAATCACATTTATTCATACAATGACATTAGTCATTCAATTATTTAATTCATAAATACATCATTCATACCATACCCAATTATCATCATTTACTATATAATAGCTTTTCACAATATGATACACATATCATTTAAACAACAATATTGTTCATTCCATATCCATTTCATGAATACACAATTCATGTGTCTCAATCCATATTTCAATCCACTGTCCCATTTTCATTTCACATACAATATCATCCAATATCAATCATAGTGTCATTTCATTTAATTACCCCTATTAACACGACTCGGACTCGGACGGATAAACGGATCTAACCAAAACGCATCGGTTTTGCACCCAGTGCCTCATTGAATAATTCGAAGTAGTAAATTGACAAGCAGTGTCTCATCGATTAAACCGAAGTAAATTGGCATCCAGTGCCTCATCGAATAAATTCGAAGTAATAAATTGACACCCAGTGTCTCATCGACTCAAAGTCGAAGAAATCCCTGAACTCTTCCAATCCTATGGCATGCCATCTATATCCGACTCAACTCGATACAGTTAATAGGGTTTTAATTTCACATTTTAAATATAAACAATATCAAATACTAATTTTTTTTTATATAATCTCATAAAAATACATATATCCATTTCAATTCAATAATTAATACAATCATTATATATTTACCATTTCAATCCATTTCAATCAATTATCAAATATCAATCACTCACCTCTACACTTACCATATACTATAAATTGAATTATAACAATTAACAACTAAGTTCGGATTATAGAGATATAAACCAAAAATTCTGAGTTATTCCTCATCAACTTTATCTTTCCCCTTTTTAGTTGAGGATTCCGGTACAACGTTAGATTTGGAATTAAAACAATTAAAATTCATCAATACAACACAATTCAATTTTATATTGAATATTTCAATTTTTACTCAATATTTGCCTAAATTCCAATTTAGTCCCTAAACCGAGACTAACTTTTATTCTTCACATTTAATTCTTTATTTTCATGTAAATTCCACTTTAGACTAAATTTAACTCCCTATTTTTACTTAAATCCCTAAATTTTGAATTTTTCACAATTTAATTCCTATTTCTCAAATTTTACAATTTATTCTACAATTTAATTTTCATTTCTAGCTTAAAATCTATCAATTTAATCTCTAATACTAAAATTATTCAACATTAACAACACTTAAAAACTCAATAATTTCTAAAAATTTTGGCATGGGTCGGGTAATATTTAATATCGAGATTCCAAAAACATAAAATTACAAGAAAAAGGGATTAAATGGACTAATCAATTAAACTTGGAAGCTTTTGAAACCCTAAACCCCTTCGTCTCCTTATTTCTCCCTTTTCTTTCTTTTTCTTTGTGTTTCATTTTGCTTTGTTTCTTTTTAATTCATTCTTTTATTATTTTGTTTTATTATACATTAATATATTATTATATAATATATATATATATATATATATATATATATATATACACACTAACACTTAAGGTTTATTTTATAGTATATATAATAAATTCACAAATAATCTACCTTATGCCACCTCATAAGGAAACAATGACATAATTGCTTCTTTAGTTCTTTTAATTTTTCTTTAAACTATAATTCAACTTTCAACCTATATGTAATTTAGTTCTTTTAGCTAATTATTCTTAATTCATGCAAATTCACTTAACCAAAACATAATTAATTACACAATTAGCTTCGTAAATATTTTTAATAATTATTTACGAGTCCAAATTAGGGTGATGGAGTCTCGAAAATACACTTTTCATCACCCGTGACTATCGAGTCGTTACAAGAAAACCTCGATTAACCTCAAGATGAATGCTCGGACGTATTGTTCTCTTTCAACGACACTCATGGAGTTATTGATATAATTGAAAATTTCTTCCAACCATTTCATCTCTATTCGACTACTAAAAAACTTGTCTGCCACATTGCCTTATAGTTGCTTGCAAATGCTGCTCCAATTGCCAATGATCATTGCCCCTATAATAACTGGTCCATCCACCGATAGATCGAGCTGTAAAGCTACGTCCTTGAGTGTAATTGTACACTCACTGCATGGAAGATGGAAATGTACGTGCCTTAAGTCTTCATATTTTCTCCAAAGCACTGATAATTGTGAGATCCAATTTAGTTCCCCCGAGCATACGAGACACGTGCAAGAATCCCGCCTTTTGCAAGTGTTGTTCAATAACACGCAGTGCCCTCACAGTTAAATTATGCATGTATGTTTCTAAAATAAGATCTTTGGCCTGATTATATAAACATAAAAAATTATAAAAATTAATAATGTTAATAAATTAATAATGAACTTAATTAAAATTAAAAAGTATAATAATATTTTCTTACCATTTGTAATTGGACACTGGAAATGCGTTTGTCATCCAAACGAATAAGCGAGATTGTCATTATAAAAATCAATTAAAAACAAAGAAATTACGAATTATAAAATTAAAACAACAAGATCTTGAGAGAAATTGAATGAAAAAGTGAGAACTTTGAGAGAATTGAGAGAATAGATAAATTGAGAGAATTGAGAGAATTAGGAGAATGGGATTTGAAAGCAAAATGAAGAAAATGACTTTGTTTATATAGCAAATAAATTAATCGTTCGAAAAATTTTACCGTTGGACTTTTTTACTGTTGGGAAAAGTTACTGTTAGCTAAAAACGCATCCAATATATAGGATGCGCTTTCCTACCATCTTAGCTGAAAACGCATCCAATAGGACGCGTTTTCTATTTCTCTCTCCAAAATCATCTTATTTCTCTAAATATCAGAAAATCATCCTATTTCTCTAAAATGGAAGCAATAATAATATAAATTAATAATAAATTTTGGACAAAATTGATTTCTTGGTTATACAAATTTTTTAAGTTTATGTATGTACATAATAATTTTGAATTTTAAAAATATATATTATTAAATTTTTAGAATTAAAATCAAATTATTAAAATTTGTAAATATTAAAAATTAAATTTATTAAAATTTTAAAATTAAGATCTTGATAAAATATATCAAATTAAATTTATTATTAAATAAATTAAAATAATGTTATGCCAACCTTCCTTTTGATAATTAAATACATTGTAACGGTGAAGTTACTAAAATTTAAAATTTGATGTAACGGACCACAACTTTTTACAACTTGGTGAACTTTTAAATACTTTTTCTTTTTATATAATAATAAAGAAGCTAATTAATCAAAGAAAATACTCACTGAAACTCACCCGCTCAATTATACCATCTTCAAACTTAGCTACCACTGCACTCAAAACTCTTTTCAACAATTTTATGCCTTGTCCTAATCCTACGCCACATTTATTTTTTTATGCAAGATGCATTTTAAAAATTTATTAATAAATTTCAACTGTTAGGTTGCATTTTAATTGTGAGAAAGTTATGAATTAATTTTATATTAGAATAAATAGATTTTTCTCATAAAATAATATATATTTTAGTGATAATATTATTGAAAGGGTAGCTATAAAGTCTAAACATGAATTGTGAAACGAATATGAAAAATATTTAATATACATATCATAATTTTTATACAATTAATATTTTAACAATTGAATTGTTGAATTTATTAATATAAATATACTGGCCATAGTCATAACGTTTTCAATATCTTTATTGTATCAATAGAGAATAATGTTTTTATTGATACGTATTAAATGTTTTTTACTGAAATATTTTTAATTTACCTAAAATTTGATATACTTAAACTATTAATCGTACAAACATAATAAAAGATATGTAAAATTACTTTAATTTTATATTAATATAAAGAAATCTCTCTCCTATACGTGGGTAGATAGGAGGATTTACTTATAATTGTGCATAGCTTTTTACATCATTTATATTTTAACAAGAAAAATTTTCAATTATTAAATATATATTAATAAAGATATTTATTTTTATCGAAATGATAAAAATATTGAATTGATTCAAAATTTTATATGTATGATAAGTAAAATTATATCGATAAATTCAACGATTGAATTGTTTAGATATTAATTAGACAAAAATTAGAGGCTAAATTCTACTATTAGTCCTTGTACTTTACAAAAGTTGTGGATTTTATCTATATACTTTAATTTGATCATTTTAGTTCCTTTACTTTTTAAAATTTAAATTCTTAGTCATTACCAAACAATAACTATTAAGTTCATTTTGTTAAGTTCTACTATTTCTAAAATCAAATGTGGGAATCAATTTTTTATATGCAATGTCATGTTAGCTTATCATTTTCACATATTACTCATTAAAAATTTAGTTAATGGTTAAATAACTATCATTTGTATCGCGACTGAAATTTCAATGTTCAATTAGTATAGGGGCTTAGAATGATCCAATTGGAGAATATAGATTAAATTTAAAATTGTACGCATAATACAGAACTAGTAATTAAATTTAACAAAATGGATTTAACTATTACTATTTGGGTCAGGACTAAAATTTTAAAATTGAAAAGTATAAAGATTAAATTTGACAAATTCAAAAAGTACAAAAATCAAATTTAATCAAATTAAAGTATAAAAACTAAATTTTTAAAAAATACAATGATTAATAATAAAATTTAACCAAAATTAAAATATTTAAAACAACTTAAATTTTACAATCTTCCGAGGACAGCATCTTTGGACTACCAATTGTTTCAATTTGAATCAGATAGTTCCAACACTGGTAGCCTCAATAGAAGTATGCACTTTTATTTATGGACAAACTACATAGATAGTCACTTGATTATTAAAAACTTTCATTTTAGGCATTTCAAATAAAAAGTTTATAATTTAAGTACTCACGTTATTTAGTTTGGTCATTTTGGTCACTCTCCTTAAAATCACAAACTGCAAGTTGAAGTGGCAGTTAAAAATTTTGAACAATGATAAATTTAACCCTTAAATTTTACATATTATATCAATTTAGTTATATTTTTAAAAAATAACCCTTAAAATTTACAAATGATCTCAATTTGATCCTAATTCTAAAAATTCAAATAAATATAAATATATATAAATATTTTCAAAATTTTAAAATATATAAATTATAATTGAAAATAAATAATAATATATAAAATAAATATTTTCAAAAATATAATTTAAAATTTAAAATTTATATTAATATTAATATTAAATAAATATAATTATTTTAATATATTTTAAATTTTATATATTATTATATTTGTCAACATTTTTAAAAATTTATATATATTCTTCAAAATATTTATGTGTTTTATATATTTATTTGAGAACATTTGTAAAATTTAAAAGTTAATTTTAAAATATAACTAAATTGATATAATATATAAAAGTTGAGAGTTAAATTTATTATTATATCAATTTTTAAATTGTCATGATAAATTATCGTTTATAATTTTAATAGGAATGACCAAAATAGTGAAAGAATATTTTTATTTTAGGTTGCCATCAATTCCTTGGTTTTTCTCCTAATAAATTGTAGGTTTAAGAGGGTAGGCTGTGAGTAGTTTGAAGATCCATGACCCAAAAACTTTGGGATTTTTCTTTTTTAAAAAATATGGGAAAGCATTAAATTCCCATGGTATTGGTCTAATTTCATTTCCATTGTTTCAGCAAATTCTGAATCATCTCCTCTACTATTTATATATCAACCTTGGGTTAAAAAATAGAATGTTAAGTCAAAGACGTAATAAGACTAATTTATAGGCCTTTGGTCCACATGGTCAGTGGACAGTTTAGGTTTGCCCACACAGATCCGAACATTTTCTTATACATTTAACTAATCCAATCTACTCTCCACATCAACATAATTATTTGAAGTCCGGTAAGAGTTACGAGACTCAAATTTTGTAAAATTTTATCCATATTTATGTTTTATTTTTAAATATTTATTACTTTTATTAAAATTTTAAACATAAATAATTTTAATAATTGTTAGCATTTGCATTGGAGTCTATTTTATTAAATTTGCATATAATATAAATTCTGAAAGATGTTGAAATTAGAGTTTAAATTCATTCATATTTTAAAGTTTAAACCCGTTTATTTTTCTTTTATTCAAGTCCATTTTCAATTTATCCGTTCTTATGTTTTTATCTTAGTCCAAACTCTTGAGCATTTCTTATAAATATATAATACATTAGATATAAATTTTAGAGTTATTAGTAAAAAGAAAGGTTAAGTGGGAAATAAAATAAAAAATCAATTAATACATCAATAAAATTTAACACATAATTAAGTCTTTAAAGATGAAAATTAATCGATTAAGCATATGCATTAATGTTGACCAAGTTTAGTTGTTCAGCTTTGCTGACGTGGTTGACAAACTAATACGATGACAAGACATGAGAATTATGTGTACATTATATTGATGTGGTATTTTCGCCACATCAACAAATATTTTTTGAAAAAATTAAAAATCTTAAAATTAAATAAGTTTTAAAATAATTATTTTAAAATTATTAAAAAAACTTTAAAAATTTGTAAAAATCACATTTGGAATGAACCAAGACAAGTGGTTGTCCAAAAACTTAGACAAATTAGTTCTCCAAATTCAAATGCATTTGGACAATCTCTTGTCAAGGTTCATTCCAAACATAATTTTTAATAATTTCTAAACATTTTATTAATTTTTATAAGTTCTCATAATTATTAATAATTTTCCATAATTTTTAGTAATTATCTAAAGAACCACATCTAAAAGAACCTAGATAAGTGGTTGTCTAGATTCCAACGCATCTAGACAACCATTTGTTCATGTTTATACTAGATGTATTTTTAAAATAATTATTTTAAAAGATTATTTATTTTAGGATTTTTTATTTTTTGAAAATATGGGTAAACTATAGCAATTGTCACTTAATTATTAGTAAATTTATTCTTTTATCACCCAACTATGAAAAGTTACAAGATGTCACCCAACTATTAATAAATTTCCTTTTGGCCACTCACTATTCAAATTTGTCTTTTTTTTTTTTATTACTAGCGGGCTAACGGTGACAACTTTTATAATTATCATAATAGCAATTTTAACTCTCAACATTTATATATAGTGTCAATTTGTTCTTTATTTTAAAAAATCCAACTCTCAACACTTACACATTGTATAATTTGGTCTGTAAGAACCCAATTTAGCCCGGGCCCATGAAACAAACCAAAACAGAAATAAAATAAAAAAATAAAATGTCCAATTTTTTTTTTACAGTCCAATTTACACAAAAAAAAAAAACCATCCTCAAAGCCCAAATTTACCATAGCCCACCTACTCCCAAAACAGACCCAAATACTAACTCACTACCCAAAACAGACCTAACCTAACCTGTTTAAAATCCCAATGTGACCCAATAACAGGATCGGCCCAAATGGCCCAAGTAATTTGTAGATGCAGGAAACCCTAGGTTTCCATTGCGCCGCAAGTGTCCCGACAGTAGTCCCTTTCTCGCGCCGAGGCCACTGATTGCGCCGCAGTTAGCATGGATCACGCCCATTCACCGCCGAGATCTCCGTCTCTCACTTGCAAACATGAAAGGATATCGACAGCAAGTAGCAAAAATAGAAATCTTCCTTTTAAATCCTGATTTGTTTTGGGTTATAAAAACCCCTAAAATAACTTGTAACAGATACAGAGAATACAGGCAAAAAAATATACTGAAATAAAAAACCAACAAATAAAGGTGATTTTTTTATTTTTATTCTCGTTATTCTTTTTGTTTTCCTTTCTTTGATTCATGCAAATATAGAATATATGTAAATGAAAAGGAGTTTTTTTTTTTTACCTTTCAAATCGCTCAAAAAATGAATCACCGGTCTCCGCCACCGCCTCGAGGTGGCGCGTCTGCAATAAGATCACCGAGCTAGGGAAGTTAGACCCAGGCGAAAGAAGGAGAGCATTTCAGAGCTCTTATTCAGTTTTTTTTTTTTTAAAAAGGATGTTAAAATGTTTTTTTTGGCCAACTTTTGACTTATATAGCTAAATGAAAACGGCGCTGTTTTTGCTTAATCTAATAAGAACAAAACGACGTTGTTCAGGGCTGAGGATCCACGCGTTAACCCGAAAACCTGGGGAGGATCCGTGCATTTTTATAAATGGGATATTTGTTGTTTAGGCCCTTCCGCTTTATTTCAATTTTATACTTACGTATTGTTATATTTTTTTATTTTACAATTGGGCCCGAAATTACTTCTTGCGTTTCAATTTGGTCCTTCGGACTATTTAAAGGTCAAAATCATAAAGGCGCTGATTTTGGAAAGGAGGCATAATTGCCATATTAGTCCCTGTGGTTTAACGCGCGTTTCGATTTAGTCCTTTTATCTATTTTTATTACTATTTAACCCCTATTTCTTTGTTTATTTTTTAAATCTTTTTATTTTATTTTATTTTAAATTATTTTAACATTGTATTAAATTATTTTATCATATTAAATATTCTATATTATTTTCTTTATTATTTATATATTAATTTATTAATAGTATAAAATTTATATATTTTATATGTATTATTCTTATAAATATTAAATTATTATTTATTATTTTATTTGGCTTAATATTATTTTTATTATATACTATTTTTTATATATTAGTTATTATATTATATATCTTTAAAATTTTATATTATATAGTATTATATTATATCATATATGATTTTTAAAATTTTATTTTGTATAAAATCTATTTATATTATATAACATATTTTATTTATATTATCTATTACATATGCAATTTTTATGATTAGTGTATTATATATATGTTTTTATTTAAAATTATTATATACTATTTACTAATTATTTTTATTATATGTATTAAATCATTAAATTATGTATTTGTTATAACTACTCTTATTTTTTACTTTAATTTTTATATTGTTTATATATATTAAATCATTTTAAAATCGTCATATTCTTTTATTTTTTATTTAATGTTTAAATATATCATTCCCTTTTCATTTGACTTTGTTATTTTGTAAAGATCATAATTATCGCTATTTATTTTATATTCCATGTTTATTTATTTATGTTTCTTTAATCGCTTATTATTGCTTAACATAATTCTTTATTTATTTGTTCATGTTATATTATTATTTAATTATGTGTTAATTAATATAATGTTGAATTATTCAAATAATATTTATTCAAACCATTATTTTTAAAACACCTTTTGAATTGATGTATTTTATTCAAATAATTTTTAAAAATACGGTGATATTTAATATTTGGGGACTTCGAGAAAAATTATGCCCTAACTCACTGGGTTTCGATTTTTATTGTTGAACTTAAAATATTAAGTATCCCTTTGCTTTTAAAATTGAAATTTATAAATTTCTAAATCAAAATTTATTCTCGGGAATTCAAAACGTTATATCCTAACTTATTAGATATGATATTTTGTGTCTCGAGATAAGAATTTTCTTCAAATAAAGGCGAGCCTAGCTTCGAAGTCATGAGATGTTACATCCTAACTTATTGGGTATAGTATTTTATTTTTTTGAAATATGTAAGTCTTGTTTTTTTCCTGTCATATAAAAGGATCATATTTCAAAGTTTTCAAATTTTCAACATTAGGACATGATTTTATCAATTAGGTACCTTTTTGGGCGTTATGAGGGTGCTAACCCTTCTTCATACGTAACCGACTCCCAAACCCGTTTTCTTGTATTTCGTGGATCAAAACCAATGTTTTGAAATAAAATGTTTTACGAGGTAATCCAATCACACCTAAATAAAAAAGATTGGTGGCGACTCCATTTCTCCTTTTTTTTAAAGTCGATCCCCGTTTTTATAAACCTATTTAAAAATGATTTGACAGTGCTGCTTTTGCGATTTTTATTTTCTTGCGACTCTTTCACCTAAAAAGCTATAAAACAAATTTATCAACTATATTTGATTGGAAATATAAAAAAAAAAAACACCCAAAAATTCAATATAGTATTTTGTATTTATTTATCATTCTTTTAAAATTAACTCTCATTGCTATAAAGAAAGCAAAATTACAAAAAAAAAAAAAAAATTATACAGTGTGCAAATGTTGATGATTATTTTTTTAGAATTGAGACTAAATTGACATGATTTATAAAAATTGATTTTTTTCATTCTTTTACTAATAAACCTAAATTTTATAATTAAATGTTTTCATATATATATATATATATATATATATATATATACCTATTAATTAGTTGAACGGTTTGGACAGTCGTACTAAATTCAGCTCAGCCCAGCTGCTTAACTATTTATGTATTAATAAAAATAAAAAAATATTTGATAATTGAAAACTATTATTTAAAATAAATTCCAACCAAGTTGAGGTAAAAATGTATGAAAGAAGTCACAGGTTTTATTTTACTAAGGTTCAATAATGAAAGACACCCACCAATTCCTTGACTGCAGAAATGACCCCACACTCTTTCACTTTTATAAAGATTGAACAAAATAAATCAATTAATAACAAATCAAACCTTCTCCTTTTTACATTTCAAACACTTTCACATCTTTTAGGGCAGGGCCCTCCTTTTACATTTATGTCGATAATCTTACAATACACGACTTCGAATAGCTTGATATTATTATTGTTATAATAATTTTAAAATTTTGAGTTTAAACATTTTTAAGTGCATAATACTTTTTTATTTTAGAGTTTGAGATTTTGCGTAGTTTAATCATTATATTAAAAAAAGTGTTTCACGGTTAAATTCTTTTTTTTTTTTTTCTTTGGTGTCATTGTTTCTGTCTCTTGTCCGGAGTATAAATACGATGATAGCTAAAAGGGATTGAATTAGTTGAATTCAAATTTAATTCTATCAAATTAAATCTTTAAATATGTCTTAATAAACCAATTCAATTTTCTAAGTCAGACATAATTTATCATCAATTTTATATTTCGATTTAGTTTCCATACATAAAATGAGTTAATTTTTTAATCTTTTATTTAAAATTTCTAGTCTATTTATATTGATTTGCTTAATATATGGTAGGCTTTTTTCAAAATTGACCCTAAAGACTTGATTATTTATGAAAATAACCCAGTTCAAAATTTTTAATGGAAATAATATGTTTTTTACTGTGTATGTTGGTGTCAACCATCTCACTGCTGGCACCACCCTCCACCATCCCCTAATCATTGTCTGATAATTGTCCGATTAATAAAAAATGAAGTTTTTGTGCCAAGAGTGTGTTCGTCTGCACCAATTTTTAATTTTCAAATGCACTTTAAAAATATAGGTATTCTATGATTAAAAATATATATATATTTTAATAGACATCGACGTTTACATTATCAGCACCGGTTCAAATTTTTTTTAAATATATTTTTTAATGGGCGTGATCAGCTTCTGTAGCGGCATCGGAGAAATTTTTCATCCATTATATCATGTTAAAAAGAATAGTACAACAACCACAATTACATGAAATGAATTTAAGCCAGATTAATAGAAAAATAATTTGAATAGATCCGAAACCAAAATTCTCTTATCCAAATCCGTGACCGACCATTGAATGGGGTCAGTCCAATTTATTGGAAGCAACGAGCAGCCTTTTCTATGCCCAAAATTTACAATCCAAAGCAAAGCAAAGGCCATGTCGGGCTTTTATTTGTGTCATAATTTTATATTATTATAATAATCACAATTTCTTGAATCTTTTTCGGTTATCCTTTAAAAAAAAGATCGATCTAAGTTATGTTAGAGTAGGTTGGTTGAATTGAATATAGTAAAGGAAAAGCAACTTGGAAACAAGACAAATCCCAAAATAGATGGATAAGAAATGCTTAAATGTTGCTTAGTATATTCTATATGTAACTTGAAATTCTAGCAAGGGGAACACTTTTTTATTATGTTTGTATTTCTTTTTCCGATTACTTGATCACCGTACATGAGAATTACTTACAACATTATATAATATGAAAATACAATTTTTTTTTTAAATTTACTTAATATAAGGATAATTATTGAATATATTGATGTTTTTGGGGATCGACCCGTATAGACAATAAGATATTAAAGTGGAGAAGAACAAATACAAATATTTTAAGTGGAAAATCCCTCCGAAGATGATAAAAATCACAGGCAAATGAGGCTTCAAATTTTTACTAAATGAGTAAACAAACGAGACTACAATATGGAGAAAATAAACCTAAATATACTAAACGTACAAAACCCAAACCCAAACCCAAACAAAATCTTGATTCGAGAACAAAATTCTCTCCATAGTTACCACAAAAAACTTTCTCAAACTCATATACGAATACATCTTGTCGCCTTCAAAGAAAATCCCTCTCTAATTGGCATGTCTAAATCAGGGTTACAAAGGCCTTTTAAATAGGTTAAGATTAAAGGTCTAATCATACTAAAATAACCCTAAAGTAATCAGAGTCCAATTAGGAGAAGAAGTCTTATTTAGAGTCTAAAACATAGCTACACTAGGTGAAATATTGTTGTGACATCACCCCTGCTCTTGCTTCAAAAGATCGTCGCCTCATTCCTACGACCCTCGTCGTGATGTCGTTCCTTGCTCGTCGTGTCGTCGCAACATCACATATCTTCTCGTCATGACGTTGCATGTTTGTCTCCGATAAGTGCCTGTAAAATGTTTGATAAATGCAAGGCACACCCCACAAATCTCCACTTGACTTGTATTTATCACACAACCTTTTCCATGCCCTGTCATGGGCCTAACTCGAATTTCACATAATGTCAACCAAGTCTAAACTGTGCTCGAACTTGGAAATTGAAAGACTCCTAGTTTTCAAATCAAAGTTGTATAATGCAACATGGGCCAATAATACCCAAACAAAAGAGAAAACATCAATTCTCTCCACCTAACTAACCTTGTGTAACGCCCCAAATTTTTTATATTTAAATTTCTAAATCATGTCAAGTAAATTGATTTGTTTCAGTGGTTAAGTGCTCTGTATATGTGCTTAAAGTCTTGTGTTCAAATCCCTTTCCTAGAAAATTTTGTATTATTTTTATTATTCTTTCTCATGGCTTAGTCAATGTAGGTTATATTTTACTCTTGTTAACAAGAATGAGCTTGCTAATTCAATGGTAAGACTTCAGCTTACCTTTAGGTCCCATGTTCGAATCTTGTGTGTGCAAAACAAAATAAATTTCTGTTTGGACTCTGCTGTTGCAATGTAACACTCCTAACCCGTCTTCATTGCTAGATTAGGATTATAGAGTAGTACCATAATAAATCATTCAATCACATACATTTTGTCCTTAAATCGAGACCTCGAGGTCCTGAAAATAGCTTAGAAGCAATTCGGGACTAATTTGAAACAAAATGGAAAGTTTAGCAAAAAGTTTCAAAAATTAGAAACAAGGGTCACACGGCCGTGTGGTAAGGTCATGTGAAATCACCCCAGGCCATATAACCTTCAAACAAGGGACACACGATAAACCGTAAAAGTAACATATTTTAATCCCACATTTAGTATGCTTTTGGATGATTTATCCCTGATTTGTGTAAAAAGGTGCTCTTAATCCTTTCTTTTCATGTCTTATGCTCAGGAAAGCACCTAAGGATAAAAAGAACGTAAAACGGGCTTAAAACGGACCAAATTGGGCCAACCCAAGAAATCGACACGGCGTGCCTTACCATTTACTTCACACGGCCATGCCACGATTTACACGGCCGTGCCCCAATCGACAGAACCGAGACAGGCCTGAAGACGACTTATACGGGCGTGTGCCATGGGCTTGCCTCTGCCGCAGGAAAGAGCAGTTTCACTCGGATTTGGATGCTTGGAGGCAAAGAAACACATTCCTAAGTCTACTTAAACATCCTAGGAGGAATTCTACTTGAATTAGGATACTTAGGAGCCAAGTAAAGCATCTCAAAGCCTATATAAACACCCAAGGTAGCAACTAAAAAGGAGAGTTCGGCAGAAGCTGAAACAGGTCGATCATTGAGCAGAGTCTTCTACCAAGCCTTTCTCATTGAGGGATTGTCTCGAAGATAGCCAATTGATCCATCTCGAAGAGTCGGAGTTCTACTCAAGACGGAGGATCTCCTCTTCAATTCCTTCAGGGGTTTTAGGGATTTCTTATGTTTTGTTTTATCTTTTCTTTTGAGATGTTTTCTTATTTAGTTATGAACTAAACCCCTCAGATACCTGAAGGGGATGAAACCTATGACGAATTTTGTTATTTAATTCTTTCAGTTTATATGATAAATACTTAGTTTGTTCTTAATTATGTTGCTTAAATTTATCTAATGTGCTTAGGTGGAGGAGGAATAGACCCTGCCTGAGAGTAGATCTAGCATAATTAAGCGGAGTTGATCGGGCGCCTAGAGATAGGGTTATGAGATTTTGTCGGATTAGGGTGAAACCTAATATGGGAGTCTATTGATCGATGCTTCCTTAGGGGGTTATTATAAGAGAACGAGAGTTTCACTAATTAACCTAAGGTTAGACGTTATTCGCTTCGAAAGAAGGTTTAATATAGGTTAGGGAGTCTCACGGATCAAGCTAAGTAAAGAAATCATATGAATTGAAAAGGTAGATAATAAGTGAAGTCATAGGTGGATTCTTCCCGAAGGTATCGTCTTTATCAATTGAGTTTTCTTCAAAGTCTTTTCCCAAAGTTTCGTTCTTTTGTCTTTGCATTTAAATTTAAGTATTTCATTTGTTTTAGATTAATAAACCAATCACTCCATATTTTAGGCTAAATAATAGAAAGAAAGTGAGTAGTAGTACTTTTAGGTTCCTTGGGTTCGATAAGATATTCTTGCCTGAGCTATACTACTGTTCGATAGGTGCCCTTGCCTCTATCGTTGTCGCAGTCAGTCTACAGGTTCGATCACTCTTTTATAAATATTAAAACTAGACTGTTTTGTAGCGACCACCCACACGCCTGTGTGCCAGGTCGTGTGCTAGGCTGTGTAACTCTCTGACTTGTATACTAAGAAACTCACAAATGATACACGGCCGTGTCGCTAGGCCATGTAACTTTTGAACAAGGGACACCGACCGTGTCCCAGCCCATGTCCTCAACCGTGTAACTCATTGAGTAACCCCACACGCCTGAATGCCAGGCCATGTGCTAGGTTGTGTAACTCTCTGATTTGTACACTAAGAAACTCACAAATGACACATGGGCGTGTCACCAGGCCGCACGTCCATGTGACAACCTGTGCATCAGGCCATGTGGACCCAAAATTTTACCTAAAATAAAGATATTTCCTTACCAATTCATGCATAACTACCCAATCCATTTGTGCACACTTTCAAGGGACTAATGCATCATTAGAATGCACATAATCATGCCAATTCAAACAACCTAATTCACCTAACCAATATGCCATTCAAATGCACCACAATTGCATCCAAACATCATCTACCTAAACATGTCAATATAGCCTTATTTCAAGCATAAGAACCTAGTTTAAACTTCTACCAAATCATGTCTCAATTGACCATTGTCAAGCTATTATAAACATACCAAAAAGGAGCCTTATATACAAACACTTATAAGTGATCAAAGGGACTTAACTTAACAAGCATTACAAGTCCATCAACCATACATAAACAACAAGGCACAAACATACCAAATTACTATTTACACATTCACTAAATACCATTACAAAATGACCTATACATGACATTATAAACCTTGGCCAAAATGCTCAAAAACTACCGAATTGACTATTGGATAGTGTGATAGGTCTCCGACGAGCTTTCAACCAATCGAGCTTCTGATAATATATAATACAAAGGAAAGAAACTACGTAAGCAACGAGTGCTTAGTAAGCTTGTATAAACTAAAACATAACTTACCATGTTATTTATACAATTTAAAGATTAAACATAGTTCACCACCAATGCCATAAGCTTTTTTAAAGCCTAACAACATCACCAACTCACAAGTTAGTATACTTGTCCATGATACAATGAAATCAACCATAAAACATGTAAATTTGCATATGTACTAGCATCATTTAGTTCATAAATCCTTTCATAAAGTCATGATTCAATCCATTTGCATGCTTACCATTTCGTTCCCTTTTCTTACCCGTTGAACCATCTAGAATTACATCGGATACTGGGGAAAGCTCACACATAGTGTGCCTCTACATATAACTGTAACCTTTCCTTTACATCAATGCTCACACGAGCTGTGAAATGGGCCTGCTCACACGAGCTTTGGATCGAAATGTAAGCTACACAATACTGCTCACACAAGCTGTAGAGAATTTGAAACAAATGCAAGACCTCAGCTATCAGTGGGACATTCAAGACCAGTACCCAAAACATGAAATCCCTAATGACATGTCATTTGTATCCTTAGAATTCTTAATGTTCAACTGGGACTCGATATCCGTCATTACATCATGGCATAAATTCATTTATACTAAATTTCATTTATTTCATAACAATATAATAACATTCAAATTTAACTAACATTAAAACAATTACAGTTCATACGAATTTACCTCGATAACTAGGGCGTAGTAATATAGTCAAACTAATCCGAAGCTTTAGCTTTTCCTCGATCTAAGTCCGAATATGGTTTATCTTGATCTAAATAGATAATTTAAATCAATTAAGTACTTCTAGACTTCAATTTAATCCATAGTTCATATTGATGCAAAATTACCAATTTGTCCCTAACATTTTAACTTTTCACGGTTTAGTCATTTTTCTCATAACTTAAAATCTAACCATTTTAACCTAAATCCATGTTATCCATAGATTCAAGGGACCTTGATACAACCCATATTTACCATCATTTCACAATAAAACCTATAGATTTACACCTTTAACAATTTAATCCATAATTCCAAAATTCATCAAAAATCACTTAACAAAACTTGTTTATTTTTTAAGAAAGATTCATAATCTATCAATTAACATAAAAAATCATTCAAAAGCATTCATGGTAAGTCCCTCGACCTTTAAAAATTTTGAAAATTAACCCCCGGGCTAGCTAGATTAAGCTAAAACGGACTCAAAAACATAAAAATCATTAAAAATGGGACCGAAATCACTTACAATGCAAGATTGGAAGCTTGACTGAATACCCCAGCTCACTTCAATGGTGATTTTCGGTTGAAACAAATGAAAGGAAGAAGATGATGACTTAGTCTCATCTTTCTTTACTTAATTTTTCTTTTAATTGTTCATTTACCATTTTAACCTTTAAAAACTATTAAAATTTAATTAAAACCATGTCCATAAACATCCACTATCTCATTAATTGGTATAATTACCATTCAAGTCCTTTAGTTTAAGATTTCATAGTCATTAGACCCTTTTAGCAAATAAAACTTAACTTTTACACTTTTTATGATTTAGTCGTTTTCACCTAATTAACCATTTAAACATTAAAATTTCTTAACAAAATTTTAATATGACCTTAATATAATCTCATAGACACTAAATAAATAATAAAATAATAATTTTATTATCGAAATTGTGGTCCGAAAATCACTACTTCTGACACCACTAAAGTTGGGCTATTACATGCCACCCATAGATGTCAGAGTTTTAGGTCAAATTCTACTACTAAGTAATCTGATAGGTGGTTACTTAGTAGATTAGATAGGTGATGTGTTTCTTGTAATCAGCCCATTTTGCCAGGGCCCATTCAAAATAATAAAATAAATAAAAAACCAATGTTTTTTTTTAAAAAAAATAGTCCAGTTACAAAACTAAATCCAGTAGCCCAATTACAGACTCCAAAACCAAACCCAATATCCCATTACACCCGAGCCCAAACAGATTACCCAAGCCAATCCATTACAAACCACTAACCCAACAGACTACCCAGCAACCCAAACTAAACCCACACCCTAAGCAGACCTGACCCAAACTCGCGCAGCCCAAAAGGGCCCAAATGCTGAGTAGGGTCAGGAAGGTTTCCTGGAAACCCTCGCGCCGCAAGCTTCATCCAGCCTTTGATCACGCTTTTCTCTCATAGCCATCAACCATCATTATCGCCATAATCCTCGTCATTGATCTGCAAACAAGGAAAGAACAACAGCAAAAGGAAAGAAAGAAATGGCAGAAATAGAAAGAATTTTTTTTGTATTTATTTCTAGTTTGTTTTTAGGGTTATAAATAACCCTAATGAACTTGTAAAATGGACACACAAAAACATACGGAGATTACACAAGCAACAAAGATACAAAAAATAAACAGAGAATAATAAGAGGTGATTTATTCTATTTTGTTTTATTTTTCCTTTCCGATCTACGCTATCTTTTATATATATACACATATTGTAAAAAACATAAGCAAGTGGAGAAGACTACCTTCGTTTCGGCATCAGAATAGGGAGATTCGACTCTCCGACCATCGTGTGTGATGGCGTGTGTGACGGCGCGTGCGGCGGTCTGCCATCAGAACCTAGATCGTACTCTGGCCGGAGACGAAAGGGAAGAGAGCATTTCAGAGCTCTCATCTGAGTTTTTTTAAAAAACAATGTGTGAAATGATTTTTTTGGGCCAGCTTTGACTTATATAGGCCAAAGAAACGACGCCGTTTTGGTGTGGCCTATTAATGACCAAAACGACGTCATTTTAAGACCAGATCCGCGCGTTGACCCGAAAACCTGGGGAAGATCCGCGCATTTTTAAAAAAGGGTCCAATTGCTTCTTTAGCCCTTCCGCAATTTCCTTTTGTTCAATTTAATTCTTTTTTTATTTTTGATTCGGCCCTGGAATTTTGTTGCTGTTTCAATTTGGTCCTTCAGACTATTAAAAGGTTAATATCGGAACGGCGTCGTTTTGGAAAGAAGGCATAATTGCCACATTAATCCCTGCAGTGTGACGCGCGCTTCGATTTAAACCTTTTATATTTATGTTTATTTGCTATTTAATCCATATTTTTCTATTTACTTTTAAATCCTTTTATTTTATTTTTATTTTCAAATTATCCTAATATTTAATTTTGTATTTATATTTCATTATTTGTATATTAATCTATTAATAGTAAAAATTCATATGTATTTTTATCTATATATATATGTAATTATTACTATGTATTATTCTATTTGGTTTAATATTATTTATATTATATATTATTTTTATTTTGTATATTAGTTATCGTTTCACATTTTTAAAATTTCTATTTTATATAGTATTATGTTATATTATATACTACTTCTAAAATCTTATTTTTTATAAAATTTATTTATATTATATAATATATTTTATTTATATTGTTTATATTATATATGTAATTTTATGATTAGTATAATATATATGTTTTTATATAAAAATATTATATACTATTTACTAATTATTTTTATATGTAATCATTTATATATGTATTAAATTATTAAATTATATATTTATTATATTTTTTTTGTTTATATATATATACACTAAATCATTATAAAAATTTTCGTATTCTTTTATTTTTTATTTTATTTTCAATGTTTAAATATATTATTCTCTTTTCATTTGATTTTGTTATTTCGTGGAAATCTTAATTATTGCTATTTATTTTATATCACATGTTTATTTATTTATGTTCTTTTAATCGCTCATTATTAAGTAGCATAGTTCTTTATTTATTCATGTTATATTATTCTTTTGTTATTTATTGTCAATATAATTTGTAGTTATGTAAAATTGCTATTAAATATGTATGTTGTAATGTCTTACTCAAACCATTGTTTTATAAAAACATGTTTTTAATGACACATTTTATTCATATATTAAAACAACGATATATGATATTTGGGGACTTCGAGAGAAATTATACCCTAACTTACTGGGTTTTAATTTTTTCTCTTAGAACTTAAAGTATCAAATATCCTTTTTTTAACTCACAAACTTCAAATCAACACTTATTCTTGGGAATTCAAAATGTTGTGTCCTAACTTATTGGGTATGATATTTTGCGTCTCGAGGTAAGAATTTTCTACAAATAAAGGTGAGCCTAGTTTCGAAGTCACGAGATGTTACATCCTAACTTATTGGGTATAGCATTTTATTTCTTTGAAATAGGCAAGTCTTGACTTTCTTTCAAATAAAAGGACCTTATTTTTAATTTTTTCAAAATTTTGACATTAAGACATGAGATTATGAATTCGGTACCAAATTTTGGGTGTTACGTAACTAATCAATTCGGTACCAAATTTTGGGTGTTACATAACTAACTCCCGAACCCATTTTCTTGTATTTCGTGGACCAAAATCATTGTTTTTTTAAAATAAAACGTTTTACAAGGTGGTCCAGTCACACCTATGTAAAAGGATTGGTGGCGACTCCCATTTTCGCTTTTAAAGTATATCCTCATTTTTTAAACCAACATCAAAATGGTTTCGACATTTCTAACTAACTATGTAACAGCCCGGTTTAGACCCTAGTCGAAATAGTGGTTTCGAGACCACAAATCCAAGGTTGTAAAAAAATATTTTAATGATATTTTCTATGTGAATGATATGTGACATAGTTTTTGTGAAAATTCTGTGTGATAATTTGATTATTCGTGTGTCGAATTAAGAGAGAGGATTAAATTATATAGAGAGTAAAATGCTGTGTGCTGATTTGTGAGTACTTAAATGTTGTCGGCTTACTAAGGAAGAGGCCTAATGTTGTTATTATACCCATTTGTAGATAGTGGATGAATGAAAGGCAAATATGACCTTATTATATGTTTGTTTTAATTAAAAGTTTAATGGATATTTTAGTAATTGAATAATATATGTTTATATTATAATAAACAAAAGAAAAGATGAACATTATCATCTTATTTTTGGTGCCGAATATTGGAAGAAAGAAAAGAGAAATTTTGTTAGGATATTCGACTATTGTCTTCTTTGATTAAGGTGAGTTTTGACTTTGGTTTTTGATAATTTCTACGTTTTTATGATTGTTGCTTGGTGCTTTACAAAACCCATACTCAAATTCCATGCATTGATGATGTTGTTGTGATGAGCCATTGATGAATGTTTGAGCTATGTGCTAGTTGATTTTGAAATATGAAAACTTGGTGTTGGATTAACATAATTTGTATTAGGATTTTTGATGAAATTGTGTTAAATTGTGAAAAGTGTAAATTGAGGGACTAAAATGTGAACTAAATGAAATGTGTGGACTCCTATGAGACTAAGGAGAATTCGGCCTAAGCATAGTGTAATAAAATTTTGAGTATTTGATGATTTTGTGAGATAGGGACTAAAGTGTCGAAATGTAAAAATGTGAGGGCTATTTCATAAAATGCCCTAAATATGTGTGTTTGGATTAAAATGAATAAATTGATGATTGAATGGATTGAATTTGAATGTGTATAGACCAAGAGAGGAGAGGTTCGGATCGAGATCGAAGCAAAGATAAAGTGCTCGATTAATCGACCGTAGCGATAGTTCGACGTTCGAGGTAAGTTCGGATATAATATGTGTACTTAGCTGTGTTTAAATGTTGTGAAACGAATGGTTATGATATTATTGATTTATAAATATTATGTGAGAAATGAATCTATGTGGCACTAAGTGTGCGCATTTGGGAGGGTAACCGAGAAGATTAGCATTTTGTGTGCGAAATAATGGAAGTTTCGGCTTTGTGATTGGCATTGTGTGTGCGATATCGAATCAAGTTCAGTTTTGTATTAAGGCACTGAGTGTGCGATTATAAGAAATGAATAGAACTGTGTGTGCAATGATATGAAAGCTTCGGCTTATTGAATTGGCACTGTGTGTGCGACATCGAGGCAAGTCGAATAAAAGAATAGACATTAAGTTTGCGATTATAATTAACGACTAGCACTATGTGTGCGAAACAATAGAAGCTACGGCTTTAATGAATAGCATTGTGTGTGTGAAATGATAGAAGTTTTGGCTCATCAAAATGGCACTATATGTGCGTTACCAATATAACTTCTATTTAACATATCGGCACTAAGTGTGCGATGACAAATAGGCTCCGATTGTCAAATTGGCACTAAGCCTGCAAATTCATTTGAGTAATAGCAGAGGTTGAGATAGAGGTAAAATCGAGGAAATTGAGTTGTATGAATAGTGAGTAACTACGTGTGGATCAAGGTATGTTTGAATCTATGTGGTTGAAGATAGATTTAAGAGTTGAATGAATAGTTAATTAAGCATGTGGTTGAGAGTGATATTGTGCTTAGTTGTGTCATTATCTATGTGATGGTTGGATAGTATGATTAGTGATTAACTAAGTGTTGGCAAGGTAAGTATGATACCAATGTGATTGGCGAAATTTGAAGTGAAAAAAAAATGGAATGCTATGTGAGTATTGAATAAAGTTGAGCTTGTGTACCATTGATAAAATATCTATGTGATGGTTAAATGTGTATATTTACTTGGTTCATTGAGTTAATTGTTTTATAATTCAAACTTACTAAGCTTTGGAAAGCTTACTGTGTGATTTGTTTCTCTGCTTTACAGGGTCAGTAAAGCTAGCTCGGATCTGGGATCCTCAGCTTTCCAATCACACTATCGGTATTCTATTTTGGTACTCTTGAAAGGATGTATATAGTTGTAATATGGCATGTATAGGCTGGTCATTTGAATCATGTTTGATTTTGTAAGTAGCCATGGTATGTGGCTAGATATGTGCTAGTTTTAGCGTGAATGGTTTTGATATATGTGATACATCTTTTGGTATGATTTGTGAATTGAGATATTTGCTATTGAATGGTAACTTTGTGTTGATAAATGCTAGTAGGGGTAGTGAGATTGGGAATGAATTATGCTTGTGATAGAGTAAGTATGGGTATTGAATTGGGTATGATTAGAGTTGGTATTGATTGCATGTTTTGAATTGCTAAATTGGTATGCTTTTAGATGGCAATATATGCAGAAGATGTTTGGTTGTTGGCTTGTAGGTTTGACCCTAAGTGGGTGGCATGATGGCCTTGCAAAAATGGCCTATAATGTCACACGGTTGGGGCACACGGGCATGCCTCAAACTGTGGCTAAATTGGTAGAATGTGGCTTAAACTGCTCACGGCCTCGACATAAGGGTGTCATCTAACCGTGGTGCACAAGTCAGTAGCTGGCTTTAATAGTAGACGGCCATGGCACGGGCGTGCCTACAGGTCTTGTGAGAAATGGCAGTATATGACCTTATAGGACACGACCTTAGCACATGGGCATGCTTGTTATCCGTGTTGATTTTGGCAGTATGTAACCACGGGAGGTCACACGAGTGTGTAATGTAGCCGTGGAAGAGGCACGACCTACCCCTACGGGCGTGTCTCCCCTGTATTTTAGAAAAGTTTCAATTTTTCATGAAATTTTATATGTGTTTTGATTTAGTCCCGACTCAGTTTATAAGCATGCTTAGGGTCTTGATGACTCGTTTAAGGGACACTATGATTGTATACGAATGTGTTTGATGATAATTGACTTTGTGTCATGAATGTGATGTAAAATAATCCTATTGTTTGGTAATGCCTCTAAACACTATTCCGACGATGGTCTCGGGTTAGGGGTGTTACAATTTTATTGGTATTAGAGCTACGGTTTAGTCGATTCTCAAACTAACATAGCGTAAGTGAGTCTAGCTATACATGCCATATAAGAAATTACGATAGTGTGATGAATTCTGACAGATGAAAATGTGTTATGATATAGTAATGGATCCCGTCGAGCGATTCTTGATGATGTAGAGAGTAATCGCTTTGCCGCTCAAAGGGATGACCCACCACATCAAGGCCAAATGATAGTGGTGAGGAAGGTGAGGCTAAGCAAGCCTTCTTCCGCATGATGCGTGAATGGTTTTCAGAATTTGTTAGAACAAATCCGACTGCCCCACAACCTCCACCCCCACAAGTACCTGTTGTGCCACAAGTTGTAGATCTGATCAGATTGAATAAACCTCCTGTGGATAAGATTCGCAAGTATGGGGCCGAAGTGTTTAGGGCCACAGCTGATGATGATGTTGAGCGAGCCGAGTTTTGGCTTGAAAATACAATTAGAGTATTTGATGAGATGTCGTTGAACCCTGAAGAGTGCATTAAGTGTGCAGTTTCCTTGTTGAGAGACACAGCTTATAATTGGTGGAAAACGTTGATATCTGTAGTTCTGAGAGGGAGAATAACCTGGGATTTCTTTCAAGTCGAGTTTAAAAAGAAGTATATCAGTCAGCGCTTCATTGATCAGAAACGTAAAGAGTTTTTAGAGCTGAAACAGGGCCGTTTGTCTGTTACTGAGTACGAGCGAGAATTTGTATGATTGAGTCAATATGCTAGAGAGTATGTTTCTACGGAAGCTACTATGTGTAAACATTTTATAGAGGGATTGAATGAAGACATTAAGTTGTTGGTTGGAATACTGGATATAAATGAATTTATTGTATTAGTTGAAAGAGCATGCAAAGATGAGGAGCTCAGTAAAGAAAAGAAGAAAGCCGATTTTGAGGCTCGAGATGAAAGAAAGAAATCGATGAATAAATTTTCTCAGCCTTCTTCAAAGAGATATAGAGATGCCAGTAATCGTTCAAATGCTTCGTTTGGTCATCCTAATAGAGATCATTCGTGACAGAGTACTGGTTTATGAATTCAAGCCCCAAATGAATCTAATGTTGATAGTGCCAAAAGTAACAAACCTGAGTGTAGACAGTGTGGAAGATGACATGTTGGAGAATGTTGGGGCAAATACAACAATAGAGTTTGCTGTAAATGTGAATCACGAGATCATTTTATTAGAGACTGCCCAAAGATGACTGAGGAAGAAAATGTTCAGAATGTGAGATCGAGTAATGTGACGGCTAGGGGTAGACCAGCCAGAAATGTTGGGAACATTAGTGGAAGTCAAAGAGGGACCATTGATACAGCGTGAGATCAGAGGCGAGAGCACCTGCCCGAGCTTACGCTATACAAGCAAGAGAGGAAGAGTCATCTCCAAACGTCATGATCGGTACTGTAACTCTATTCGATACTGATGTGATTGCATAAATATAGTAGGGATCAACCCATTCCTATGTGAGTATGAATTTAGTATTGCATATGACTCTACCTGTTGAGTCTACTGAATTTATGGTTAGAGTATCGAACCCCTTAGGCAAGTGTGTCTTAGTGGATAAAATATACAAGAACTGTCCGTTGATTTTCAGGATGTTTGCTTTTCGGCTAATTTGATATTTCTATCATTCGATGAAAGTTGAGTTATATGATAAAGGATTGCGAAGACTATTTGGCATATGTGATAGATACAATGGTGTCAAAAAAGAAAGTTAAAGAATCTGATGTGTTGAAAATTATTTTCAGAACGAGGTATAAATATTATGAATTCTTAGTAATGTCTTTCGAACTAACGAATAATCCTGCAGTGCTTATGGATTTGATGAATCAGATATTCAGGCCGTATTTGGATTGCTTTGTTGTAGCATTGTGATAAGACACAATATTTCAAGCATTTGAGAATTTTGTTACAGACATTGCGTGAGAAGCATTTGTATGCTAAGTGCAATAAATGTGAGTTTTGGTTGAGTGAGGTTGGTTTCGGAGCATGTTGTATCAGCTGCGGGAATAAGAGTTGATCCGAGTAAAATCTTTGCTATTATAGGAATAGGAGCCTCCGAGAAACGTATTTGAAGTCCGTAGTTTTCTTGGACTAGCAAGATATTATTGACGATTTGTGAAAGGCTTCTCGATGATTGCGAATCTATTGACGAAGTTGTTACAGAAAGATGTTAGATTTGAGTGGTCAAAAAAGTGTCAGCAAAGTTTTAAGCCGTTGAAAGTGTTGTTGCGAAAGCGCCAATGTTAGTTTAACCTGAATCGGGCAAAGAAAAAAAATTAAAGTTTACAGTGATGCATTTTTAAATGGTTTGGGCTGTGGGTTGATGAAAGTAGGCAAAATCATTATTATTGCTCCGAGACATCTAAAGACGCATGAAAAGAACTGTCTGACACACGACCTTGAATTAGCTACAATTGTGTTTGTGTTAAAAATTTGGCGCCGCTTACTTAGCGAGAAATGTCGTGTTTATACCAATCATAAGAGTTTGAAGTACTTGATGACTCAGAAAGATTTGGACTTGCGACAGAGAAGATAGTTAGAATTATTGAAAGATTATAAACTTGTGATAGATTATCACCCGGGTAAAGCTAATATTGTAGCTGATGCTTTGAGTCAAAAATTGTTCTATGCTTTACGAGTTATGAGTACTCAAATAGATCTGTGTGATGATAGTGCAGTTATAGCTGAATTGGAAGTAAAGCTGATGTTTGTACGTTAGATTAGTATTGCTCATAAAAGTGATGATGAAATGATAGCAAAACGAAATTAATACGATTTAAATTGATTTAGAGTTTGAGTTGATAGTGCTGATTGTTCGAGATTTAGAGACTGGATTTATGTTCCAATGAATTCAAAGATGATTCAGTTAATATTGAATAAAGCTTATAATAATCGTTTGACTGTGCATTCGAAGGGTATGAAAGTGTATAACGATCTAAAACAGTTTTATTGATAGCATGATATGAAAAGAGACATCCCTGACTATGTGTCGAAATGATTAGTTTGTCAGCAAATTAAAGCTGAACATCAAGTTTATCTGTTATTATCGACTTTGTGTCGGGATTTCCTTTGTCTCTGGGAAAGAAAGAATACAATTTGTGTGATAGTTGATAGATTGGTTAAGTTCGCTCATTTCATTCCGATGAGAAAAAATTATTCACTTGATTGATTGGGGTATATTATGGAAATAGTGAGAAACGCGGAATTGAAGAGGCTATGTGGGAGTCTGAGAACATTATGGGAGAGCAATATCCACACCTGTTCACTAGTAAGATTTTCGGGGACGAAAATCCCTAAGGGGGGAGAGTTGTAACAGCCCGGTTTAACCCTAGTTAGAACAGTGGTTTCGAGACCACAAATTTGAGGTCGTAAAAAAATATTTTAATGATATTTTCTATGTGAATGATATGTGACATAGTCTGTGTGAAAATTTTGCGTGATAATTTGATTATTCGTGTCTCGAATTAAGAGAAAGGATTAAATTGTATAGAGAGTAAAATGCTGGGTGCTGATTTGTGAGTACTTAAATGTTGTTGGCTTACTAAGGAAGAGGCCTAAAGTTGTTATTATACCTATTTGTAGATAGTGGATGAATGAAAGGCAAATATGCCCTTATTATATGTTTGTTTTAATTAATAGTTTAATGGATATTTTAGTAATTGAATAATATATGTTTATATTATAATGAACAAAAGAAAAGATGAACATTATCATCTTATTTTGGGTGCCGAATATTGGAAGAAAGAAAAGAGAAATTTTGTTAGGACATTCGGCTGTTGTCTTCTTTGATTAAGGTGAGTTTTGACTTCGGTTTTTGATAATTTCTACGTTTTTGTAATCGTTGCTTGGTGCTTTACAAAACCCTTGCTCAAATTCCATGTATTGATGATGTTGTTGTGATGAGCCATTGATGAATGTTTGAGCTATGTGCTAGTTGATTTTGAAATATGAAAACTTGGTGTTGGATTAACATAGTTTGTATTGGGATTTTTGATAAAATTGAGTGTTTTGGGTTAAATTGTGAAAAGTGTAAATTGAGGGACTAAAATGTGAAATAAATGAAATGTGTGGACTCCTATGAGACTAAGGAGAATTCGGCCTAAGCATAGTGTAATGAAATTTTGAGCATTTGATGATTTTGTGAGATAAGGACTAAAGTGTCGAAATGTAAAAATGTAAGGGCTATTTTGTAAAATGCCCTAAATATGTGTGTTTGGATTAAAATGAATGAATTGATGATTGAATGGATTGAATTTGAATGTGTATTAAACAAGAGAGGAGAGGTTCGGATCGAGATCGAAGCAAAGATAAAGTGCTAGATTAATCGACCGTAGCGATAGTTTGACGTCCGAGGTAAGTTCGGATATAATATGTGTACTTAGCTATGTTTAAATGTTGTGAAATGAATGGTTATGATATTATTGATTTATAAATGTTATGTGAGAAATGAATCTATGTGGTACTAAGTGTGCGCATTTGGGAGGGTAACCGAGAAGATTAGCACTTTGTGTGCGAAATAATGGAAGTTTCGGCTTTGTGATTGGCACTGTGTGTGTGATATCGAATCGAGTTTGGTTTTGTATTAAGGCACTGAGTGTGCGATTATAAGAAATAAATAGCACTGCGTGTGCAATGATACGAAAACTTTGGCTTATTGAATTGGCATTGTGTGTGCGACATCGAGGCAAGTCGAATAAAAGAATAGACACTAAGTTTGCGATTATAATTAACAACTAGCACTATGTGTGCGAAACATAGAAGATACGACTTTAATGAATAGCACTGTGTGTGTGAAACGATAGAAGTTTTGGCTCATCGAAATGGCACTGTGTGTGCGTTACCGATATAAGTTCTGTTTAACATATCGGCACTAAGTGTGCAATGACAAATAGGCTTCGGTTGTCAAATTGCACTAAGCGTGCAAATTCATTTGAGTAATAGCAGAGGTTGAAATAGAGGTAAAATCAAGGAAATTGAGTTGTATGAATGGTGAGTAACTACGTGTGGATCAAGGTATGTTTGAATCTATGTGGTTGATGATAGATTTAAGAGTTGAATGAATAGTTAATTAAGCATGTGGTTGAGAGTGATATTGTGCTTAGTTGTGTCATTATCTATGTGATGGTTGGATAGTATGATTAGTGATTAACTAAGTGTTGGCAAGGTTAGTATGATACCTATGTGATTGGTAAAATTTAAAGTGGAAAAAAAAATGGAATGCTATGTGAGTATTGAATAAAGTTGAGCTTGTGTACCATTGATAAAATACCTATGTGATGGTTAAATGTGTATATTGACTTGGTTCATTGAGTTAATTGTTTTATAATTCAAACTTACTAAGCTTTGGAAAGCTTCTCGTGTGATTTGTTTCTCTTTTGCGAGGTCGAAAAAGCTAGCTCGGATCCGGGATCCTCGACTTCTCAATCACACTATCGGCATTCTATTTTGGTACTCTTGAAAGGATGTATATAGTTGTAATATGGCATGTATAGGCTGGTCATTTGAATCATGTTTGATTTTGTAAGTAGCCATGGTATGTGGCTAGATATGTGCTAGTTTTAGTGTGAATGGTTTTGATATATGTGATACATCTTTTGGCATGATTTGTGAATTGAGATATTTGCTATTGAATGGTAACTTTGTGTTGATAAATGCTAGTAGGGGTAGTGAGATTGGGAATGAATTATGCTTGTGATAGAATAAGTATGGGTATTGAATTGGATATGATTAGAGTTGGTATTGATTGCATGTTTTGAATTGCTAAATTGGTATGCTTTTAGATGGCAATATGTGCATGAGATGTTTGGTTGTTTGGCTTGTAGGTTTGACCCTAAGTGGGTGGCATGATGGCCTTGCAAAAATGGCCTATAATGTCACACGGTTGGGGCACACAGGCGTGCCTCAAACCGTGGGTAAATTGGCAGAATGTGGCTTAAACTACATACAGCCTCGACACGGGGGTGTCATCTAACCGTGGTGCACAAGTCAGTAGCTGGCTTTAATAGTACATGACCATGGCACGGGCGTGCCTACAGGTCGTGCGAGAAATGGCAGTATATGACCTTATAGGACACGGCCTTAGCACACGGGTGTGCTTGTTAGCCGTGTTGATTTTGGTAGTATGTAACCATGAAAAGGTCACACGGTGTGTAATGTAGCCGTGGAAGAGGCACGGCCTACCCTCACGGGCGTGTCTCCCCTATATTTTAGAAAAGTTTCAATTTTTCATGAAATTTTATATGTGTTTCGGTTTAGTCCCGACTCGGTTTATAAGCATGCTTAGGGTCTTGATGACTTGTTTAAGGGACACTTTGATTGTATACGAATGTGTTTGATGATGATTGACTTTGTGTCATGAATGCGATGTAAAATGATCCTATTGTTTGGTAATGCCTCGAAACCCTATTCCGGCGACGGTCTCGGGTTAGGGGTGTTACAAACTATGATCACAATAAATGTAAGCGACCTATCGTTTAATAGTATAGTTATGGTAAGGCTAGAAATATCGTATCCACAAGGACCAAGAGTACTAGTAATTACTATCTTCTTATTATCTAGCCTAAGATTTGGAGTGATTTCTTCTAAACTAAAACTTAATTAAAAACACGACAGAGAACGAATTGGGAAAATACTTTTAAACAACTTTATGAGATAAGCAATACCCAAGGAAGAACCCACCTAGACTTCACTTATTACTTCTGATTCATATGATTTGTTCACTTACTTAATCCATAGAAATCCCTGATTTATGTTAATATCTCTTTCAAGATTAAAAACAACTGACTCTAGGTTGATTAATTGAAATTTCTTTCTAATTAAAACCCCTATTGCCGCATTAACTCGACCTATGGATTCCCTTATTAGATTTGACTCTAATCCGACAGATTTTTGTCGCCCTATTTCTAGGGTTGCAATCAACTTCACATAATTGTGTTGATCTACTCTTAAATAGGGACTTTGGATCCTCTGAATAAACACTTTCGACTTGAATCAATAACTTGAATTATCAAAACAAGAATAAGAACTCAAAACAAAGAATAAGAGCAAGTATTTATCTTCGAAATCAAATAGTAGTAAGATCCGTCTTAGGTTTCATCCCCTTAGGTATTTAAGGGATTAGTTCATACTGATAGAGGGAAACATCTTAAAATAAGGAAAACTACAAAACATAAGAAAACCCAAAAAACTTCAAGAGAAATTGATAGGAGATCTTCAGTCTTGATGGAGATCCTTCTTCCGTGCTGCTCCCGATGGCTACCTTCGAGTATTTTCTACTTTCTATTCGGCCTCTTTTTAGGTCACCCCTAGGGTGTTTATATAGGCTTTAAAATGCCTTTCTTGGCTCACAAGTACCCTATTCCGAATAGAATTAAACTTTGGTACAGCAGGGACACGCTCGTGTGACACGCCCGTGTTTGATTTCTTGGATCGTGCTCGCTTCTGCTCGCCACACATGGCCATGTAGTCTGCCGGTGTACGTTGATCCAGGCCGTGTTCAATTCTGCTCGTAACACACGGCCATGTTTGATAGTCCAGGCCGTGTTGTTTTTTATGATAGGCCTTTTTTGCCCCTTTTTGGCCTGTTTCTCGTTCTTTTTGACTCCCTAAACTCTCCTGAATGTAAAACATGAAATTAAGGGATTAAGAGCATCGAATTCATCAAATCTAATAAAAATTCATCCAAAAATAAGCCAAGCATGGGGTCAAAATTTGTATAAATTATGGTTTATCAAATATCCCCACATTTAAGTATTTGCTTGTCCTCAAGCAAAATCCTCAACTCACAATTAAAATTAACTTCCTTAATTCATAATTTTCATCAATAATGTCTTATCATAATTCACAGATAATTCATACATGGATAATTTAACCTAAAGAGTCCTAAAGATTCAAACAATCTAAGTCACAAATTTTTTAGCACGAAAACATAGGTGTTTCCCCTTATCTAAATAATTACCTTTGATTCAAAACCGACAAGGATTGATATCCTTACTAAGGATTCACTCAAATCACTCAAAGTGTTTAAGGTTCAAGATAAAGCACTCAAAAGTCAAACATGAAAAGTTATTACCATAGGCTTGCATGAAAATCAAATCTCTACCACTATAAAATGAGATGATACACAAATCAAAAGGTCTTTAAAAGGGTTGTAACGTGGCTTGAGTTAAAGGTGTGGATAAAGGCTGAAAAGGAGGGTTAAAATCGAGATTGAATTGATAATTTACCTAACTAGAAAAATAAACTAATACTGAATAAGTACAATAATTGAAAACTTATCAATAATAACACGAGCTTCTTCTCAAAATGTGAAATTAACTGCTTAAGCTCAAATAAAAAAGAATAATAATGAATATATTTCCAACCTTTTTTTTAATAATAAGAACAAGTACATGATATAAAGAATGTAGTTAGGCAACTGATCAAATCAAATCTCAACAAATGGGGAGTCAAGAAATTGGGAATAACAAATCAAATAACTAGGTTTTGGGTTAATATTAGTGGTATATCAAGAAACGGTTGATTAGGATCAAAGGGGTTCACTAGGGATTAATTATGAAGGTAGGCTTTTAATGGAATAAGTGGGTTAAAATCTAGGTGCCTTTATCATCTCAGTATATCAAATCAAAGGTGTGGTCTCGACATGTATAATAGAGGCAAGTTCTAGAATAACAAATCAATACTGACACACTCATACTCAATAAAGTGAGCAAGAAAAGTGTATCCTCTAAAGGCTCAAAATCTCACAAAAATTATAGTTTTTGATGTCAACCTTGCAAATTTCAAACTTCAAAGTAATATTTAAATTTAGGGAAACAACTTAGAAATTTTTAATTCTGAAAATAGACTTATCATGCTTGATTCTCTAATGTCTTAAAGTTTAAACCATCAATACACAATTACCTATGATTTAATCCAAAACATATCAAGAAAAGTTTCATTCTAATAGAAATATGAAAAAAATTACTTAAGGACAAGACATAATTCAGGGATTTTTTGATAATCAATTAAATTACCTCCCCACACTTAAGATGTACATTGTCCTCAATGTACAAAGATAGATAATAGCAATATAGTAAGAAAATCATAAGATAGGGAGAGAAGTGAAACTTCTTGAATTATGGATGAAATACTTAGAGAAGTGATAATCCTTAAGAAATAGATCAAATGTTAAGCATGATGAACTAGGCAGAGGTGAAGGTGGGGGAGAATACTGCGGTAGTTTGTTCATCCCTTAATAGCACTTGAACTTTTTAAAACTGCAGAACCATCAGTAAAGTTTTAAGGGCTTTCATTAATAGACTTCATTATGGTTACTCAATAATAAATAACCAGAGATAAAAAGAAATCAAAGTATACTAATATAATTTAAATATAAGAAAGATAAAGAGAAATAGTTTAAAAATTAAAGTAAAGAAAACGAAAAAAATAAATGGACTCAATAGTCCTCATCGTCAAATGGATCGCGAGGTGGGGGTGGTGGCGATATGTGAATGGTGGTCTTACACGGGTGTGGACTGCGTGCTGTACGTGTGGAGAAGAAAGGGGGAAGAGGAAAGGGAAAGGAGAATGGGGAGAAAAGAGGAGAAATGGGATGTGAAAGGAGGAGGGGGAGTCGATGGTGGTGGCCGGAATAGGGGAACTGAGTAGAGAGAGTGGAGAGCGGCTAGGGTTTTTATGGGGGAAAATTTGGGGAGAAGATGAACAGTGGGGTGGTTTAAATCAAAATTAGGGCACATAGTCGAGGCCCACGGCTGTGTGCCCTATGTTTAGCCCGTGTATTTCATAAATTTTGAATTACTGTGCGTCTAAGTCGTGGCCCATGCCCTGTTCCCTGGGTGTGTTGGGTCACACGGCCGAATCGCACGACTGTGTGATGCTTCATTTGTTTCTTCCATGCCCGTGTTTAGGATCACATGCCCGTGGTAATTAGTTAGTATTGACCACGACCTATAGGCACCGACGTGTCCTACGCTCATGTGATTTATTCAGTTTTAACCACGGCTTTTGGGCACGGGCGTGTCGCACACCCCGTGTCATTTACTCAGTATCAACCATGGCCGCATCGCACGGTCATGGCACTTTATCACAGCCTATGTTTTTGAGTAAGTTTCGACCATGACCGCATCGCACGGCCATGGTGTTTTATCGTAGCCCATGTGTTGAGGGAACTTTTTCTTCCTTGGCTTGCACGATCTCTGCCACGCCCAAGTACATACCCGTGGTGGCCACACGGCCACGCCACGCCCTTGTGAAAGGCCGTGTGGGTCTGAAAACCTGCGCCTACTTGGTTAGTTTTTAGTTAGATGCTTAAAAATTAAAAATATGGATGTTAGTGAGGTTAGTGCTCAGATTGCCTCCCGAGATGCACTCGTTTAAAGTCTTAAGCTAGACTTACCCTATTTTCATCTCTATATGGGGGTTCACAGAACTGAATCTCCTCTCTTATATCCCTAAAATCTTCACCATTATATATTTTAAGTCGTTGACCATTTACCTTGAATGTGCCATAAGTTAGATGAGTTACCTCAATTGTACGATAGAGAAAAATGGTTTTGATTATGAATGGACCTGACCATCTTGATTTCAGCTTTCCAGGAAACAATTTGAGCTTTGAATTGTATAGTAGGACAAGATCTCCAACTTCAAATTGTTTCGATTGCTTCAAATGAGCATCATGGCGCCGCTTTGTTGCGTCCTTATATAAACATGAATTCTCGTAGGCATTAGCTCGCCACTCATCTAGCTCGTTCAACTGCATCATTCTTTTTTTACCTGTAAGTTTAAGATCATAGTTTAAGATCATAGTTTAAGAATTTTATAGCCCAAAATGCTTTGTGCTCTAATTCAAATGGTAGATGACAACTCTTCCCCTAGACAAGTCTGTATGGGGATGTTCTTATGGGAGCTTTAAAAGAGGTTCTATAGGCCCATAAAGCATCGTCTACTTTTAATCCACAATCTTTCCTGTTTGATTCTATGATTTTTTCCAGAATACACTTAAGCTCTCGATTGGCTACTTCAGCTTGTCCAATTGTTTGAGGGTGATAAGGAGTAGCTGTTTTGTGGTGTACTCCATATTTATTTAAGATTTTATCAAATTGAGTATTACAAAAATGAGTACCCCTATCAAATAGTTGCTCTAGGTGTTCCAAATTGAGAGAAGAGTTTCTTAAGAAATCTCACTACCACTCTAGCATCATTAGTAGGTAGAGCTTGAGCTTCCACCCATTTTAACATATAATCAACCGCTACTAAGATGTATTTATTCCCAAATGAGCTAGGGAATGGACCCACAAAATCAATACCCCATACATCAAATATTTCACATGATAGCATATACGTTTGAGGCATTTCATCATGTGTAGAGATATTACCTGTTCTCTAACATCTATCACACGAAGTAACATACCTGTTAGCATCCTTGAACAGAGTGGGCCAATAAAAATCTGATTCGAGCATTTTATGTGCTGTCCTAGTCCCATTGTAATGCCCCCTATTGGTCCTGAATGGCAATGTTCTAAAATTTTGCTTGCTTCTATCTTTGTAACACATCTCTAAATTACTTGATCTGCACATATACGAAAAAGAAAAGGGTCCTCCCAAAAATAGTTTTTCACATCAGCAAAGGATTGCTTCTTTTGATGATGTGTCAACCCTTTTGGTAGGATGTTAATAGCTAAGCAATTCGCAATATCTGCAAACCAGGGTACCTCGGAGTCGGATATAGCCAAAAGTTGTTCTTCAGGAAACGAGTCATTTATCTCATTCTCATCGAGTTCTTTGATATGTGGATTTTCAAGCCTAGAATGGTAGTCTGCTGCAAGATTTTCAGCTCCTTTCTTATCCTGAATTTCCAAATGAAATTCCTGTAAGAGTAAAATCCATCTTATGAGTCGAGGTTTTGCATCAGATTTAGTTAAAAGATAACGAAAGGCTGAATGGTCAGTGTAAATGACAACTTAAGATAATATCAAATATTGTCTAAATTTATGAAATGGAAAAACCACAGCTAGAAACTCTTTTTCAGTGGTGGTGTAATTTTCTTGTGTGACCATTAATGTCTTGCTAGCGTAATAAATTGGCTGAAAATGCTTGTCTCTTCGCTGTCCCAAAATCGCACCTACTGCAATATCACTCGCATCACACATTAGTTCAAAGGGTAAATTCTAATCAGGTGCAATTATAATTGGAGTATTTGTTAATTTATTTTTGAGGATATTAAATGCATCTAAACATTCCCGATCAAAATTGAAAGGCACATCTTTTTCTAGTAATTTCGTTAAAGGCTTGGATATTTTAGAAAAATCCTTAATAAACCTTCTATAAAATCCAGCATGTCCTAAAAAACTTCTAATAGCCTTAACTGAACTAGGAGGAGGTAATTTTTCTATGGTTTAAATTTTTGCTTTATCAACCTCAATCCCTTTATTAGTAATTTTGTGACCTAATACAATCCCTTCTTGAAACATAAAGTGACACTTTTCCCAATTAATCATAAGGTTCATTTCCTCACATCTCATTAGAACTCGTTTTAAATTTTTAAGGCAAAGGTGGAAGGAATTACTAAATACCGAAAAGTCATCCATAAATACCTCCATAATATCTTCCACGAGTTCATCAAAGATGACTAGCATGCAGTGTTGAAAAGTAGCAGGAGCATTACATAATCCAAAAGGCATTCTATGATAAGCAAACGTACCATATGAACATCTAAATGTTGTCTTTTCTTGATCCTCAGGAGCTATTGGGATTTGGAAGTAGCCAGAGAGTCCGTCTAGGAAGCAATAGTACATATGCCCAGATAATCTTTCTAACATCTGATCAATGAAGGGTAAAGGAAAGTGATCTTTTCTCGTGGCATCTTCAACTTCCTATAGTCAATGTAGACTCTCCAACCGGTGACTGTTCTTGTTGGAATCAATTCATTCTTTTCGTTAGCGAAAACAGTCATGCCTCACTTCTTTGGAACAACCTGTACAAGACTTACCCAAGTATTGTCAGAAATAGGATAAATAACTCCAGCATCTAGAAGCTTAATTACCTCAGCTTTAACAACTTCCTTCATGTTGAGATTCAATCATCTTTGAGGTTGCACACATGGTTTATATTCATCTTCTATTAAAATTTTGTGGGTGCAAAACGATGGACTTATCCCTTTAATGTCAGAAATCTTCCAAGCTATGGCTCTTTTATGCTCCTTTAGTACCTGTAGTAACTCCTCTCTCTTTGGGTTCTAGTTCTGAAGAGATAATTACTGGTAGTGTAGAATTATCTCTGAAGAATGCATACTCTAAGTGATTTGGTAACTGTTTCAATTCCAATTTGGGAGGTTTTTCAATAGAGGGTTTTTGTTTTAGTTCATCATTTATTTCAATACCCTCATACTTCTTTTATCTTGGGGAAGAAGTATTAGAATTTAACTCACTTTTTATCTCGCCCATCTCATTGGTATCGTCATCTGCTCCCTCACCTTAGGTAAGACACAATTCCAATGTGTGTTCATGTATGATTTCCTGAAAAGAATCTTGAATAAAATGATCAATAGCATCAATAAAATAACATGAATCATCTTGCTCTCTAGAATATCGCATAGCATCATAAATTTTAAAAATAATTTCCTTGCCACCTACCCTTAGCACAAGTTTACCATCACCTACATCAATAAGAGCCATAGCAGTAGCTAAAAATGGGTGTCCTAAAATTAAAGGCACCTCAACATCCTTATAACAGCCCGATTTTGGGACTAGTCAGAACAGTGGTCTTGGGACCACTAAACCGAGGTTGAGGAAAATTATTTTAGTATTATTTTATGTATTATGGTATTAATATATGGCTATATGGAAATTTTGGTGCTTTAATTCTAGCAATAGCATGCTTAATTGTGAAAAAGGACTAAATCTCATGAGATGCGAAAGTTCTATTTCATAAGATAAAGGTACCTAATAGCTATATAATGTAATTTGGAGGATTTTAAAGTGCAATTAGGCCATATTGATGGTGTTGGCCGACCATAGGAAGCTAAGGGGACAAGTGCATTAAATTTTGGTCAAATTTGATGATGTAAGGTGGCTAATAAATAAAATAAGATGAGTAAAAGATGTTATCATCTTTCACTATTCACCCTCCTTCTTCCCACCAAAAATTGAAGAGAAAATAGAGCTTTTGGGGGCTCAAACTTTTAGCCAAGCTATCTCCTTACTAGTAAGTGATTTAGGTGGTTTCAATTGATGATTTTTGTATTTTTTGAGTCCCCAAAGCTTAAGCTAGCTAATGAGGGGACCAATTTGCAATATGGTTGAAAGTCTAGGGACTTTCCATGGGAGTATTTATGATTTTAACTGAGTTTTTATGGGAGAAAATGAAAGTTAGGGAGATGAGAAACAACTTTTTTGAAAGATGTTTGCATGAAAACACCCAAATAGGACTTAAATGCAAAGAGTGAGATTGTGTCATAAATGCATGAAATAGTTTGAATTTTGAGTAGTTGTAAGAGAAATAAATGTTCAGATAGGCTTGTTTAATGAGAAAATGTGTTGAAAAATAAATTACGAGCCTAGGGGCAAAATCATAATTTTGCCAATGTACAAGGGCAAAATGGTCATTTTTGCCCAAGTGTAGAAATTGATGTATTATGATCATAGGATGATCTAAACGAATGAGTTTCATTGTTATAGATCAAGAAGAGCTCAGAATCAACCTTGACCGTGGGAAAGGCAAGGTGATTGAGTAAATCGCCAGTTAACACGTTTTGCATCGAGGTAAGTTTATGTGTAAACAATACAATTTACTTATATACATTGTGCTGCTAATTGGTTTATGACATGATTGAGAACATATATGATTCAAGTGGATTGAATGTGGTAGTCATTGATTAATTATTGTATGAATGAAGGAATAGTCGTATAAAAGTGTAAGGACAACACTTGATGGTGGGCTAAGTGCGATACCACCTTATTGCTTAATTACGATGGGATTTGTGCAATACCCTCGTCATTTATCTAATGGTGGGCTATGTGCGATACCACCGTAACCAACCTTTTTTGTGGGCTAAGTACGATACCACCTTATTGCTTAGTTACGATGGGCTTTGCGCGATACCATCGTCTATTTATCTAATAGTGGGCTATGTGCGATACCACCGTAACCAACCTTTTGGTGGGCTAAGTACATTACCACCCCAATAAAAACTAATGCTGGTCTAAGTGCGGAACCATCAAATAAATTGACTCTAAGTAATAGACTAAGAGATTGTGATGTGCTGTATATTGTAACATTGTGATGCTAAGCGCAGGGGAACCTGTCAATGAATGCATGCATTATGCTAGTGATATGGTTGGAATATGTGAATGGAGGAAATAAGTAAGCATGATCATGAATGTAGATTGTTTCTTGCTTAGTATATAAAGCTATGAAATTGTTGAATACATCTTAAAATGTTATATTGTTTACCTATAAACTTACTAAGCTTAAAGCTTACTCCCCTTTCTTTCCCTTGTTTTATAGAGCTAAAGAGTCGAGCCGGGATACGTCGATAACCAGGAGTCCGCCCACACTATCTGCTCACCTCGGTATATTTAGACTTAGTGATTTTGTGTATGGCATGTATAGGGGCTAGACTAGTTAGATTATTTTGTTATTTTGGCCAAAGGTGTATTGGTTCTTGTTAAGACAATTATTTTGTAAATTGCAAAGGTTGATGGCTCACCTTATCATTTATGAAGTTATGAGTTACTTATGGGAGTTTATATTGAAATCATGGATTTTATATTAGTATGATGAATAAAGTTATGTGGTATGAGTTAGGGGAATGTAAAGAACTTGGCAAACAGCCTCGTTCTCGTTCACATGGGTAGGCACACGGGTGTGTGTCTAGGCCATGTGTGACACACGGTCAGCCCACGGGCGTGCAACCTAACTGTGTGTCCCCTGCATGTTAGCATTTTAAGTTAGGATAGACAATGGACTAACCACACGGTCATGTCCAAGCTGTGTGAAATTTGTCAGTGTCGACCACGGGTGGAAGACACGAGCATGCCTTGAGGGTACATGGGCATGTCTTATTCCATATGGGCGTGTGCCCTAGCCGTGAGACTTTGGCAGAATGATGAGGTTTTTAGGCACGGTTTGGGCACATGGGCGTGTGAGACTACACGCGGTCGTGTGTCTTCTAACACGGTCGTGTACTCCCTATTTAGTTAAGAAAGAAATTTTATGGATCGTAGGAGTTTCCGATATACTCTTGAGAGCCCTCGTATGTACGAGTGAGGTCTCGTAAGTCGAAAATGAGGTTGTTGTAGTGACTCAAAGAGAGTTGTCTTGTTGAGCCTAAGTGGAGATCAAGTAGTTTTGTACAGTAACGCCTCGTGCCCAACTCCAGTGGGGATTTCGGGTAAGGGATGTTACAGTTCTCATCTATGTCAAGCACAACAAAATCAACAGGGAATATGAATTTATCAACTTTTACCAAAACATCTTCAATAATTCCCCTAGGATATTTAATAGACCTGTCAGCTAATTGAATACTCATCCTAGTGGGTTTTTGTTCCCCAAGACCAAGCTACTTGAACATTTTATAAGGCATTAGATTAATACTGGCACCTAAATTAGCTAATGCTTTCTCAATATTTAAACTACCAATTAGACAGGGAATAGTAAAACTTCCTGGATCTTTCAATTTGGTTGGTAGCTTATTTTGGATAATAGCTGAACATTCCTTGTTAAGCTCTACGGTCGATAGCTCTTCAAACTTCATTTTATTTGTTAAAAGCTCTTTTAGCAATTTTGCGTATGTCGGCATCTGCGAAATAGCTTCAACAAAAGGAAAGTTAATATGTACTTGTTTAAAAAGTTTAAGAAATTTACCATATTGTGTGTCTATGTGGTATTTCTTTAACTTTGCCGGATATGGGATTGGTGGTTTATACTCTTTAAGTACCAGTGTTACATTCTCGTTTACTTCCTCACCCTTTTCTTTATCAGTTTCTTGTGGCATCTTCTTTCCAGCTTCAACCAATACCTTCCCATTCCTTAGTGTAACTGCCTTCACATGCTCTTTTGGGTTAGGTTCGGTGTTATTAGGTAAACTGCCTGGTTGCCTTTTGGAAACTAACTTGACCAGCTGTCCTGTAACACCCCTAACTCGAAACCGTCACTGGAATAGGGTTAAAAGGGCATTATCAATCAATCAGAACGTTTCTTTACCATTTCACGACACTGAGTAAAACATCAATCAAAAATATACAATTACAAGAATATAGTCCCTTATTGAGGTCTTCAAGACCTTAAACACGTGTTAGAAAGAAGTCAGGATTAAACCGAAACACATACAAAATTTCTTGGATAATTAAAACTTTTCAAAGATTCAGGGGTTACACGTCCATGTAGGCAGGCCGTGTGCCTCCCATGGCTGCTAGACACACCCGTGTGTCCTCCCCATGGTCGAACCTGACTTTACCCCACGGCCACCAAGCACGCCTGTGCACCTTGGCTGTGGTCAATCCTAATTTGGCTCCATGGCCACCAAACACCCCGGTGTGCTAAGGCCGTGTACTCTTAGGCCATATACTGACTTTTTCACATGGCTGCTAGGCACGCCCATGTACCATGGTTGTGTGTCCTTAAGCTAGCTACTGACTTATGCCCATGGCTAGTTGACACACTCGTGTCAAGGCCATGTGCTATTAGGCTATATACTGTCATTCACCCACGGTCATTAGGCACGCCCATGTGCCACAACTGTGTGACAAAATAGGCCATTTTCCACCCACACAAGGGTCAATCTCTACAAGCACATTAAAGCATGATTACACATATAATTTGGCAACCAATTTCATGTCAAATGGTCAACATATCATCTTATACAATCTCATTCACAACCATGTTAACTAATAGACTAAATTGTACCACTTGAACACATTCCATACCAATATGATTCATTCCCAAAATCTCTAATTCATACTAACATCATACCAACACAAAGTTTACCATTCATAAGTCATTTTATTAACTCACACTTCATACCAAAAGATGCATCATATATCAAAACCATTCATCCTAAAAACTAACACATATCTAGCCACATCACATGGCTATTTACACATCTCAAACATAATTCAAATAACTAGCCTATACATGCCATATTTCAACTATGTACATCTTTCCAAAAGTACCCAAAAATAGATTGTTGATAGTGTGATTGAGATGCTGACGATCCCTGGATCCGAGCTAGCTTTATTGACACTGCAAAGCAGAGAAACAAATCACACAGTAAGCTTTCCAAAGCTTAGTAAGTTCGAAATATAATACAGTTAACTCCTTGAATCAAATCAATGTACAAATTGAACCATCATATAAATAATTTACCAATGATACACAACTTCATTATATTCAATACTCACATAGCGTTCTATTCATCTACTTTCAATTTCACCAACCACATAGGTATCATACCTACCTTTGCCAACACTTAGTTACTCACTAACTATACTATCCAACCATCACATAGATAATGACACAACTAAACACATTATCAATCTCAACCACATACTCAAATATCTATTCATTCAACTCTTAAATCTATCATCAACCACATAGATTCAAACATACCTTGATCAACACATAGTTACTCACCATTCATGCAACTCAATTTCTCGATTTTATCTCTCATTCAACCTTTTCTATTTCCTTTGATAATTTCGCACACTTAGTGCCAATTTGTAAACCTGACATACTTGTCATCGCACACTTAGTGCCATTATGTTAAACCAAGCTTATATCGGTATCGCACACACAGTGCCAATTCAATAAGCCAAAGATTCTATCGTTTTGCACACACAGTGCTAATCATTAAAGCCAGAGCTTCTATTGTTTCGCACACATAGTGCTAATCATTAAAGCCGTAGCATCTATCAACTCGCACACACAGTGCCAATAATTTCTATCACGTTGCTAATTTTGCACACTTAGTGCTTTCTAATTCTATTCAGCACATAGAATTTCTAAGCTCATAGTTATATAGATATTTATTCAATTCACATCACATAGAACACAAATTAAAAAATTGTACTATATTCGAAATTACCTCGGACGTCGAATTACCGAAACGGTCGACTAATCGAGCACTTTATCTTTGCCTCGATTTCGATCCGAACCTCTCCTCTCTTGGTCTATACACATTCAAATTCAATCCATTCAATCACCAATTCATTCATTTTAGTCCAAACACACATATTTAAGGCATTTTACACAATAGCCCCCATATTTACACATTTTGACACTTTAGTCCTTAATTCAAAAATCACGAAATACACATAATTCCACTTCACCCATGCCTACCCGAACTCTCTCCAAATTCATACAAGTACACACATTTCATTTATTTCACATTTTAGCCCTTCAATTTACACTTTTCTTGATTTAACCCGAATTGCTCAATTTCACTAAAAATCCTAATGCAAACTATGTTAACTCAACACCAAGTTTTCATATTTCACTATCAACTAGACATAGCTCAAGCATTCATCAATAGCTCATCACAAAAACATCATCAATTCACAAAATTACAACATGGGTTAGCTAAAGCACGAAGCAACGATTTTGAAAACGTAGAAATTATCAAAAATCGAGTTAAAAACACATACCAATTAAATCTTTCAATTGCCGAACCTAGCTAGCCCCTTTTTCTCTTCTTTTTCTTTCAATTTTTAGCAAGAATGCATGAACAATCGACTATCTTATTTTTATGCCTTTCATTTATTATAATATAACATTATCTTTTATTATTTTAACATTTATAATTTATATAGTATAAACCATATAAATATCCATCATAATAATGCCGCCCACTATCATTGCTTTTGGGTTATTTAAAACATGAATCCTCTAAAGTATAAAGACAACAACAATTAAGCACTTATAAATCAACACATTCTTTTACACTTTATGCGATTAAGTCCTTTCTTTTAATTTGACACATAGTCAATAAAATTACCACACAGAATTTTTACACAGACTATATCACATATAATCAACACCAATAATAATATTAAAATATTATTCTGACCTCAGATTTGTGGTCTCGAAACCACTGTTCTGACTAGGATCTACACCGGGCTATTACATGTCCAATTTGATTCTCAAGTCCTTAAATTAATGTTTGTTGATTTTTCAACGCTGTTTCGGTATTCTGAAAATGAGTTTTTGACACCGAAATAAACTTTGCTAGCATATCTTCAAGGTTTGATTTCTTCTCTTGTGGGTAGTGTTGTTGTTGAAAGCCCGGAAGGGGTTGTTGCCTCTGATTTCCTTGACCACCCCATGAGAAGTTTGGGTGGTTCCTCTAACCTGCATTGTAATTGTTAAAATATGAATTATTCTGAGGTCTAGAATTATTACCCATACAGTTCATATGTCTGCTCTTTATGCTAGGGTTGTATGATGGATTCTGTATTGTTCTTCACTCCTCCATTTGCATCGTATTGCATCACTAGATGTACCTGCAAAGAACCACACAAACCATCAATCTTTTTACTTAAAAGTTCTACTTGGTTTGATAGCATGGTAACTGCGTCGAGGTTGAAAACATTGGCGGCTTTTGTCGGCTTTGTTCTCATGACTTGCCACTGATAGTTATTCAGTGACATCTCCTCTATAAACTCATAAGCCGCTTCAGGGGTTTTGTTAGTTAGGGTTCCATCGGCAGCTACATCAATCAGTTGTCTAGTTGAGGGGTTCACACCATTGTAAAAGGTTTGAACCTGTAACCATAATGGTAACCCATGGTGAGGGCATCTTCTCAATAGATCTTTGCATCTCTCCCATGCATCATAAAGTGCTTTTAAATCCATTTGCACAAAAGAAGAGATCTCATTCCTCAACTTAGCCGTTTTAGTCGGCAGAAAATTTTTAAGAATTTTTTGGTCAATTGTTCCCATGTAGTGAATGATCCTCGTGGTATCGAGTTCAACCACTGTTTGGCTTTATTCCTCAATGAGAAGGGAAACAACCGAAGGCGAATGGCATCATCAGAAATCTATTTGCCAAGTGATTGTTGGGATCCTTATCCTGCAAAGCATCAAACTAAACAAACTGCTGAATCATCTAAATAATGTTAGGTTTCAATTCAAAATTATTTGCAGCAATAGTAGGTCTAACAATACTTGATTTAGTTCCTGTTAAATTAGGTTTAGCATAATCATACATAGTACGAGGATCAGGATTTTGATTCACCAGGTTTGCGGCAACCACAGGAGGTAGCAGATTATTTTCGGCCATCTCTTCGGTAGTATTGGTTTCGTCTTCTTGCTCTTCTTCCATGTATTGTAGATTTTGCCTTATTTTTCTTCAATTTCTAAGAGCGGTACCTTCTATATCACTGTCAAAAAGTAATGGTCCTGACGGGTTCCTTCTAATCATAAACTAAAAGTTCCTACTAGAAGCAAAGAAAGAAAAATTAGAGAAGTAGAAACAAATAAAAAGTAAAATTAAATTGCAATAAAATAAGAATGGCTAAAGTAATAAAAAATTAGTGTTCCTAATATCTTAGTCCTCGGCAACAGTGCCAAAAACTTGATGTGTCTCTAACTAACTATGATCACAATAAAGGCAAGCGCACCTATCGTTTAATAGTATAGTGATGGTAAGACCAGAAATATTGTATCCACAAGGACCAAGAGTACTAGTAATTACTATCTTATTATTATCTAGCCTAAGATTTGGAGTGATTTCTTTTAAACTAAAACTTAATTAAAAACACGACAGAGAAAGAATTGGGAAAATACTTTTAGACAACTTTATGAAATAAGAAATACCCAAGGAAGAATCCACCTAGACTTCACTTATTACTTCTGATTCATATGATTTATTCACTTGACTTAATCCGTAGAAATCCCTGATTTATGTTAATCTCTTTCAAGATTAAAAAGAATTGACTCTAGGTTGATTAATTGAAATTTCTTTCTAATTAAAACCCCTATTGTCGCATTAACTCGATCTATGGATTCCCTTATTAGATTTGACTCTAATTCGATAGATTTTCGTCGCCCTATTTCTAGGGTTGCAATCAACTCCTCTTAATTGTTTTGATCTACTCTTAAACAGGGACTTTTGCTCCTCTGAATAAGCATATTCGACTTGAATCAATAACCTAATTATCAAAACAAGAATAAGAACTCACAATTAAGAATAAGAACAAGTATTTATCTTATAAATCAAATAGTAATAAGATCAGTCTCGGGTTTCATCCCCTTAGGTATTTAAGGGATTTAGTTCATACTGATAGAGGGAAACATCTTAAAATAAGGAAAACTACAAAACATAAGAAAACCCAAAAAACTTCAAGAGAAATTGATAGGAGATCTTCAGTCTTAATGGAGATTCTTCTTCCGAGCTACTATCGATGGCTGTTTTTGAGTATTTTCTACCTTCTACTCGGCCTCCTTTTTTAGGTCACCTCTAGGGTGTTTATATAGGCTTTAGAATGCCTTTCTTGGCCTACAAGTAGCCTATTTGAATAGAATTAAACTTTGGTACGGCAAGGACACGTCCGTGTTTGACTTCTTAGCTCGTGTTCACTTTTGCTCGCTACACATAGCCGTGTGGCCTGCCCATGTATGTTGATCCAGGCTGTGTTTGATTCTGCTCGTAACACATAGTCGTGTTTGATAGTCCAGGTTGTGTTGATTTCTAAGATAGGCCCATTTTTTCCCTTTTTGGCTCGTTTCTCGTTCTTTTTGACTCCCTAAACTCTCCTGAATGTAAAACATGAAATTAAGGGATTAGGAGCATCGAATTCATCAAATCTAATGAAAATTCATCCAAAAGTAATCCAAGCATGTGGTCAAAATATGTATAAATTATGGTTTATCAATAGGATTTTACCTAATTTATTTTTTTGAAAAAAAAAATAAGCAAAATTTCCCTAAAATCTCTCCCCTATTTTGCCGTCCCTCTCTTCCCACTCTCTCCAATTTCTATTTTGGCCATTTTTCTTTTGATTCTGTAAAAATTTTCTATCATTTTCCCCTTTTCTCTCCTTTTCTCTTTTGTTTGGTTCATAATTGCAATTTCAATCATTTTCATTTATTGCGTTTCCTTGCTATTGTTTTTCTAGCGAATTATTGCTTTGGTGCTGTGTTTTGAGCGAGCTATTCATATTTCCATTCTAAAGTAAGTTTCAGAAGTACATTCTTCAGTGGTAAGGTGAATTAAGTCAGTTTCGTGTGACAGATAGGAGTTTTAGTCATTCGTTATTCTTCGTTATTGATTATTTTTTGGGTTTCATTTAGCGATGGATCTTGCAATGGTTACTCCTTCTTCTGGCTGATTGTAGTGGAATTAATCCTCTTCTAGGTAAGTCACCAAATGTTAGTTTTACGGCTAGTTTCATTAAGTATTAAATACTGGATTCAAGTTGGAATTTTAGTAATTGGTTGCTAATTGGGTTGGTCATTGATGTCGTGTACAGGATGTAACACCCTAGCCCGTCACTATCACCGAATTAGGGTTACGAAATATTACGACACATATCAAATCAAATGATAGTATAAAACCATTAAGTATTAATTTAAATATTAGACAACCAAAACCAATCATCATTCATAGCATATATACAAACACGGGCCTTATAACAAGCTTACAGAACCTAAAAATTTATTTAAAAGTAATTAGGGGCTAATTTGAAATAAAAAAATGTAGAAAAATTGAAAACAGGAGTCACACAGCTGTGTGGCCAGACCATGTGATATAGTCCAGGCCGTGTGGCTCAAAGGCAAGGTCACGTGGCCAAACCATGAACAGTTCAAAAATAGGGTCACATGGCAGTGTCGCCCGATCGTGTGTTAATCGAAATAGGGTCACACGGTCATATCGCAGACCATGTGCTAAACCAAACCAAAATCAACCATTCACATGCCTCCAAAACACACTTAAATAAGCTTAAAACATACCAAGAAATCCAACCTAAGTGCCTAACCAATATGCCCTTATTGGCACCACTTATAATCAACATTTATCAACCAATCAATATATCCATTCCAGCCTTCTAATTATCATTAAGCACACTAAACTTGTTACCATAAAATCATCCAAAAATACCATTCAAACATAACTTATAACTACACATTACCAAGATACCAAATATGCAATACATATACCAACTTTGCACGTAATTGCAATAACAACTAAAGTACCAAAACATGTCCAACATTTTCAAAATAAGTATCCTATTTACATGCCACAAGTAACCACAATTCAAGACTTAAAAATCTACCAATGTCAGAAGATGGTAGGTGTGAGCTCTGTTGATCCGATCGACACGCTCCGGTTATCCAAAATCTACAGAACAATATAAAAGGATTAAGTATATACAATACTTAGTAAGTTCATACAATCCAATTCAATAACTTACCTTATTAATTTAATAGATAATTGCATATAGCTATTCAAACTAATATCCCTATCATGAAAAAAATTCAATAACACTTGGATTCATAATGTTGAATTTGGTGAAATTAGAACGATTAGTTTCGGGACCACAAATTCGAGCCAAAAATAAAATTTATTTTTATTTTATTATATGAACCGTATTATGTTAGAAAATTCATGTGAGAATTTTGATACAAAAATTTTATCGATTATGTGTTTAATTAAGGGAAGGACTAAATCGTATAAAATGTAAAAGTTGAATTCTAGTAGCTATAAGGATTAAATAGCTATGAAATTCAAAACTAGAGGTCCTTATATGGTAATTAGGCCATTAAAGAGAAGTATGTAGATATTTTGATATGACTCATCCATGGAAAAATAAAAAAAAAAAGGCTAACGAGTAAATTGGAAAGATGAAAAGTTATTAAATGACAATTTAATTAAATGAAAAAGAAAACAATTTCATATCATCTTCCCCAAATATTTCCATGGAAACCCTAGGAGAGAGGAAGAATACTTATCAAGCTTATTTGGGTAAGTAATCAAGCCCCGTTTTTAATAATTTTGATATTTTTGAAACCGAGATAGCGTAATCTATCTATTTGGGGGATCAATTTGTAAAGTTATCAAAGTATGGAAAATGGGTCATGGATGTATATGCCAAAAATTAGAAATTTATGGTAGAAAATGAAAGGTTGATGATAGATAAACAACTTTTACAAAGTGATTTTTGATAAAAATATGATTTAGGGACTAAAATGTAAAGTTGTAAAATTGAAGAAAAATGCTAAATTTTTATGAATACATGTGCTGTAAATTTTGTCATGGGATTTTTGTTATGCTTGGAATAGGGAGTAAATTGTAGAAATTTCATTTTCCGAGCCTAGGGATGAATTGGAATTTATGGAAAAGTTAGGGGCAAAATAGTAATTTTGCCTAGTATGAAAATTGAGTCCACTTGAATGTGAAATATGATAATTGATGTTAAATTTACTCGTATAGATCCGAATAGACCAAATCGGAGCTAGAACGAGGAAAAGAGGAAAATGTCGGATTAGTAGATGTTTGTAAACCTTTGTCGAGGTTAGTTCGTGTAACTAAATTGTGTTTATTTACATGCTTGCATTGATTGTGTTGATGTAAATTGTATAAATGTCATGAATATGTGAAATGATTACATATCTGATCAAGCTCGATAAATAAAAATGTTTAAATTAAACTATAATGCCCGATAGATAATAAATGATAAACGATGAAAATGTTAACTTTATGCTTGGAATGTGATCATTTGAATTATATGGATGCTATAGATGTATGAAATAATCACATACCGAAAAATGCTTGAAAATTTTAAATCCCATTTGAATAAATGAAAATCAATGGACAAATGTAATTGCCGAAATGAATGAGGTCCTGCATTTGTTGCAGAATGGATTAGGCTAGAATGAGCAATCCTAATGACTTCATTATAGAAAGGATTTGGCCCGGACGGGTAATCCTGATATAAGTCCTCTCGAGCATATGTTATGGATTGGATTTAGCCCAGAAGGGTAAATCGGATCAAGCTCTTTAGAGCATATGTCATAAAAAGGGTTTAGCTTGGACCGGTAATCCTAGCATTTTTATATATGCGGCTCGAGAGTGTACTCTCTGAAATAGTACCCTATGGGTACCATTGGACATGAATTGACGGATTCTGATTTGTACACCTCGAGTGTACTACCTGTGTATCCATCAAAATTTTGAATAAATTCAAAAGGTAAAGTTCTTGACATGCGTAGATACGAAGAAGAAATGAGTTATTATATACATCGGCCTAAAATACATGAAAATTACGATACGTGATGATTAATATATGAAAACATGAGATGATGATATTTGTACATGGAATTCATTTGATGAATATGTTCATCCTTGATTATAGACTTGTACACTTTGAGTGTGCTATTACTCGAGTGACATTGTTATTTCGAGTAATATGAGTAAAGTTCTGATATGAAATAATCTGAACTCGAGATGAATTACATGAAATTATACTTGTAATATAAAGATATGATTTATGCATGTTAAATGGATACATGTTGTGGAAAAGCATATATGCCTAGAAACTTGATTGTTGTTGAGCCCGTATATGTTTTGATGTTATTATGGAATATTTGACTAACAAGGGCAATGAGGATATGTGTAGGGCTTGAGGTAAAATTGATTGAATGTGCCTTACTTAGTTCCTCAAAATAGAATGAATAGTAAGTTAAGAACCATGTTATACGAACTTACGAAGCATGTAATGCTTACTTAGTTTTATTTCCCTATTTTATAGTAAATCAGAAGCTCGTTAAATTGGAAACTTGGCGAAGATCACTTACACTATCCATTGGCCTATTTCAGTGAATATGGTAAATCAATTATGGTTGTTATGGCATGTATAGGTTATATTGGCCATATTGGCATGTAAATGTAAATGATGCTTGTAATCTAGCCATTGGAATGGCTAGTAATGGTTTGTTTTGATAGATTTGTAATGTCATACTATGGTAGCTACATATGTTTTAAGTAGTTGATCAAATTATGACTAACATATGGAGTAAACCAAGGCAAGATTATGAACATGTATGCATGTAATGGCATGCTATGTTGAATAATAGAGTTTGCTTAACTTGAATGCTTGAAATGGTTGGCATTTGAATGTGAGTTTAAGTGCAGGTCATTGGTGTGATTTTGGGTGAGAAATGAAGCTAGAAATAGCTTTATTTTTTCCACACAAGAAGACACACGGGTGTGTGTCTAGACCGTGTGTGACACACGGCCTGGTACATGGGCGTGTAGTTAGGCCGTGTGTCCCCTACACCTTAAATTCGAGAAAAACAGAATGCTTAGAATTAAACACATGGGAAGAGATACGGGCGTCTGTCTCAGTCGTATGGGAGACACGGCCTTAAACATGGGCACATGTCTTGGCCATGTGAAACCTGCACCTAATTTTGAAATGAATTAATTGACCACACGGCCTAGGACACGGGCGTGTGGCATGGCTGTATGCACAAGTTAGAGAGTTACACGGGGTCAAACATGGCTTGTAGCACAGGCGTGTCCCAGGGTCACACGGGCTTGTCCCCTGGACCACACGGGCATGTGAGCCCTGTACCTTGGAAAAATTTTGTAATTTTGCAAAAAATTCTTAAAGGTTTCGATTAAGTCTCAACTCGATTCTAATGCTCGTATTAGGCCTCGAAGGTCCATTTAAGGGATGTTATGAATAAATCTCGAGAAATGAATAGTAATTGTTATGATTTGTCTGTAAATGTTTTTGAATGTTTCGGTAATGCTCCGTAACCGTGTTTCGGTGACGGATACAGTTAGTGGTGTTACAGGATCAGTAAATAATGATAATATAGATAGTCCTAATTCATATTTTGTCCACATTAATAATACATTGTATATCTTTTTATTTTCCAATGGAACTTTGTAAAAGAACTCAATACACAAGTACAATAACATTTAATGCTCGTTCGAGCTAGTCGGGTATAGAAATATATTTGCCAGGTTACCCATCCGGGCTAAACTATTGACAACACAAAAAAATAGACGGACTAGGGCTATGCATACATGTAAGGTTACCAATTCAGGCTAAACTTTTAAAACGACAATAGGTTACCAGTCCAGGCTAAATCCGTATCACATGTATATTCGAGTTCGCAAAAAATGTTAGGGCTCGGTCTAGAACGGGAATCATTCAAAAATCTCTTGTGTGAGACTTTTAATCATTCCATTGGAATTATCTAGAATTCAATTTAGTACCATATAGTCTGATTTCCATTTTAATAGTTTATATATAACTAATTAACAACATCTAATAACAAATTGTAACCACGGAAGGTAGTATGAACTTACCTGTCAAGTGATTCAACTATTAGGGACTAATAGATAATTTTTTCTTTTCCTCGTATGTCTTCCATTTGTTGAGATTCTTGATCTAAAGTATAGTTTAGTTTAATTAGATCATTTCACACAACATAAACAATCAAATTTATACATTTAAACCCCTTTAATTCATATTTTACAAATTTATCCCTAAATATTACCTTCAAAGCAATTTAAGCCCTAAACCCGAAACTTTCAAATTGAGCATATTCAAGCTTAAACTAAGCTAGCTGGAATTTCTTGTAGTCCTTGAACAGCTCATATATTTCATAATTTCACCATATTATCATGATATTTTACTACTTTAACAATTAAATCCTTAAACATCAAAATCACTAAAAATTACTTTACAAAATAATCCTATTTAGCTATCAAACTTATAAAACTACCATCAAACTTCAAAAATTTCACAAATTCAACAATGACACATTTCAAAATGTTTAACAATTTTATGAATTAAGCCCCAAGTTAGCTAAATTAAGCTACAACGATCTAAAAAACATAAAATCTACTAAAAAAGGGAACCAAAATCACTTACATATACTCTTGGAACTTGGTCGAACCTTGAGCATGCTTAAAAAAGTGTAAACAGTGGTGGAAAAACATAAGGAAGAAGATGACCATTTTTTTATTTTTTATTAACAAATTTACCTATTTACTAATTTACCCTTGAAATTAACCTTTAATTCTAACCAATTTCTAACCTTAACTGTCCAATATAAATATTAATGGTCTAATTACCATTTAAGGCCATCAAATCAAGTTCCTAAAGCTTTTGAACCCATTTTAACTAATAACAGTAAACTTTTGTAGCTTTACGGTGTAGTCAATTTTACTTAATTAATGAATTAAAAGTTAAAATTTTCTTATCCAAATTTTAATACGACCTTGTAATATTCCTATAAAAAATAAATAATAAAATACTGACTCAGTTGTTAGAATTATGGTCCTGAAACCATTGTTTTTTACACCACTGATAAACGGGATGTTACAACTCTCCCCCTTAGAGAAATTTTCCTCCTCGAAAATCTTACCAGAGAATAGGTTCAGGTATTGCAATTTCATAGCTTCTTCTAGTTCCCAAGTAGTTTCCTCAACCCCATGGTGTTGCCAAAGTACATTAACTAAAGCTATGTGTTTATTTGTTAATTCTTTGATTTCTCGAGCCAGAATTTTTATCGATTCCTCACTATACAACAAATCCAGCTCTAACTTAACTTCATTCGTAGATATCACATGTGACAGATTTGAATGATATCGACGTAACATCGATACGTGAAAAATGTTGTGAATCTTTTCAACCTCTTGTAGTAAAGCCAAATGGTATGCTACAAGTCCAATTCTTTCAAAAATTTTATAAGACCCTATAAACCTTGAACTAAGCTTTCCTTTTCTGCTGAATTGTAGCGCTTTTCTCCAATGTGAGATTTCCAAGAATACTTTATCCTTGTAATATCCGGGATTTAGGGGTTATGCATTTTCACTTAAATGTATGTGGCTATGTGCTTGTGTGTGGTTTGTATGTGTTTTGGGGGCTTCGGGAACCTTGGGATGTAGGTGGAAGCCTTAGGAAAATATTTGATTTTAAGCCTAAAAAGGGAACTAAGGGAGCTAGGCCTTAAGGAGTTTAGTGTGTGGCTTAGGACACAAGAATTGAGCTGGTAAAGTGGCAAGGGAGGCGCCACTTAGAGCACAGGAGAGTGACGCCACAGGGAGTGTGAAGGGGTGTAGGTTCGAGTAACGCAGGTGGCGTTTTGGAGCTTTTATTTTTCGACAAGGAGGTGCAGTGGTGGACGGCACAAGGACTCTGAATGGATGAAGTGTAGATTGGGTCAGATAGCTCAAAATTTTGGCTAAATAGGAGGAAAAGAGGGGATTTGGATGAGTGAAGAAGAGTTGGCCGGCTAAGGGACTTTGGAGGGGGCATATTCGGTCATGTTTAGGGGAGCTAAGTGCCGAAATTGCTTAATCTTTTTACTCATCTTTAGACCGAAACTCTCTTCTCTTCTCTTTTCTTCTCTTCTCTTCTCTTCTCTTTTGTTTGAAAACCTAAACCTACCCTCTCAGTCCTACTAAAATCGAAACCATACAAGACTTCAACCCTTTCTCTTCTTCTTTGCACCGATTCCTCCATTTTCAAAAGCTGAAAGAACCTTTTTCATTTGCTGAGATCATAGCCAAACACCATAAACCCTCAACCCTTTCTTTTATTTTCATTTCCCTAGAAACTGAATAACCCTCTTATTTCCTTGAGTGTTGGCTGAATCTGTTAGACTCTATTCCATCGGATCTACTAGTTGGTAACGGTTCTTCTATTTCAATTTCTCTCTTTTTTCCTTTGATTAGCCGAAATTAAGGACACTAAACCCTATATATTTTGGTCAAACCATGAAGGGGATTTGAGATCCATTTGTAGCCAAGCAGTAGAAGGAGATCTTTCGGATTTGAGATCCATGGTAGCGAAATGTAATATTCTACAAAGGCCATATTATTTTAAAGATGGCGATTCTAACTATGGTCTTTAGGGGGAGTTCGACAGAGATAAGGAGAAATTTTGGGATTCAGATCTATTTCGGTAAGGGTTCTAGTGTTTTAGATTTGTCTCTCATTCGTTTAAAAGCGAAGGCTAATTATTTTGTGTGCTAGTGCTTGGCCGATTGCAAGGAGGTGCATCACATAGCTTCGGATTTGGTTGAAACCAAATCGGCATTAAATGAGTGTTATCTTCATGCGACATATCCTTCGGATTTCTAGTTGGGACGAATAGATTTTTGGTTACTAACAAAGTGTTGGCCGATTGTAGAAAGGGGGAAGGCAAACGTTTCGGGATCTCGTTAGTTTCGCGTAGTTTTAGGATTTCGCTTAGATCTACGAATAGTCAGGTGTGTAACCCTACATTAATTCCTGATAGATTAATGGTAGCAATATTAAACATGTGATTATGAAAATACGAGTAACATGGCTAAGGGTACCATTCAATGGTACAGTGCATTCAGGTACGTTACCCATAACTCTCAGTTAATAATGTTATAAACATTGATATGGAATATGTGTGATTTCGTTATGACTTTGGGGTAAGTTACATTGCATGATATCTATATAATATGTATGTTGCATGGGCATTTGGGTGATAATGATAAAGGGGAAGTGTTCCGGTGGTTTTTACCATATTATTCGGTGACTTATGTCACATATTATGAATCCGATGCCTCTGTCACATTATCTGGTGGCTATGCCATAATTATAAGGGCGATGTCCAGTTGACTGTAGCGACTACCTTCGAGGGTGTGTAGCGGATGGAGGGTCGATTTAGTAATCCCACGGTGTGATTGGCGTGCGGTGGTGTGTAGAGGTTGGATATCTAGGTGGGTTTGGGTTGCATCATTGCTTATATTTGTTATATGTGATTTGATATGCCTTAATCGTTTGGGAGTCATGTGTTGGTTGTTACACACCGAGTCATTGACTCACCCTTCGTGGGCTAACATTTTGCGGTGATACTCAATAAATGGACCGGGTGGCGGGACTTAGTGGTGGCCATGCTCAGCTCAGCATTTTCGGGTTTCTTATGATTAAGCTTGTCACGTTTTCTTATTAAGTTTTTTTTTAGATTTATTTCGGGATTTGTTTTGTTGTAATAAGGCCATTACTATTTAACTATTTCACGTATGCGTTTTAAATTTTTATTCTATTATGATCGACCTCAAACAAATGGTTAAACAATTTTTCGTAAAACAACTTCAAATGTTTTGACACCTAAACACCTACGATTTTCAACTTATTGATAAGATCTAAAATTTGACATTTCTTTCAACTTGAAATTTTTGAAACATGAAAATAACATTTTAATGAAATACAAACTTTAATAACAACACAGTTTTCAACTTGATCATAACACAAATCTATTTTCTTCAAAACCACTAATTTCTCTAATATGACAAAACGAGATTTAGCTATGTTTTACTCAAGAAGCATGCCAGATCTGGTCAGGGTTTGTGGTCGAGTTTGGGGTGTTTTAGCTTGGTATTAGAGCCCGGTTCAAAACTCGGCCTTGAGGGCTTTTGGGCCCAAAACGTTATTTTTTTTTTGAAATTGAGTTTTACTAAAAGATGAGCAGGTTTTCTGGCATGGCACTTGAGTCTCCGGCCCGAGGTCCACTAGGTAAGTACCCCTAACTATTGTGTGGTTTGTATGTGGGTATTACGGGATCATAGATTAGTAGATTAGGAGCTATTGAACTCCAGGATTAGCTTACTCCAACACAAAATTACATAAAATTTAAAGACTAATCGAACAAACACATGAGTAAGTCACCCAAGTTAAGGTGTGGCAGCAGTTGTGAGCATGTCTCGGATTGGATTCGGGGAGCTTGGTATTTAAGCAGTCCTAGTGACTCACCTCCTCTTCGCTCGAATCCTCACAGGGTGCGTAGTGACGGTTCACCCTAACCAAGAGGACTTACCCACAAGCTAAATTCAATAATTAAAACCCGAAAGGGATTAGCTACACTGTTTTATAAAAACCTTAGTTTTGAAATCACCAAATTACCCCCTTGATTTGCAAAAACTACCTTAGATCTGGAAAAAAATTTTCGAAGTACCCCGATTTGTAGAAATTACTAAAATACCCTCGGTTTATAAAATTACCATACTACCTTCAATTTTTACCAAAATATTCCTATTTTGCAAAAATACCAAAAACCCCTATTTTGTAAAATTACGAAATACCCCTAATTTGGAAAATTACCAAAATACCCTTATAGAATAAATTACGAAAATACCCCTAGGTTGGAACGGATGAAAATGCTCAATCGGTGAACGTGTGTAGTAGATACTATTAAATGAATATGATTCTCTGAGTTAGGGTAGGAAACTTTGAAATGATCGAAAGAACTACTACTAAACTTCATTACATAAAATTTGTTCGTGGATAATTAGTGGAACAAAAAGCTAATGCATAAAATTTCTTAAATCAGATTAAATCGTGATCATAGACATGAGTTCTAGGGGACGTGATCGTAATGTGCGTGGGCGTGGTAGAGGCAGAATGACCGTATCAGAACCAGTTAGGTCTAGTCAAGGGTCCGAGAATGAGATGCTACCACCACCAGCTGCTGGTGTGGAATATCAGGATCATACGGGGGATGATGCAGTATTGCAGGCAATGCTACAAGTGCTTGAGAGGGTGGCTGGAGCAGGTGGAGGCATGGGAGCTCGAAAATCATACCTGAGCGACTCCGAGCCAATGGAGCTGAGGTATTCCGAGGTGTATCTAGTGTGGCGCCTAATACGGCTGAGTATTGGTTGGAGGCGACGAAGTGAATCATGGACGATTTGGATCTAAATGCTGAGGAGAAACTGAAAGGGGTGGTATCGCTTCTCCGGGATGAGTCATACCAGTGGGGGCTCACGGTTCGGGATAGTGCTGCAGCGGATGATCTCACTTGGGAGTATTTCAAGGCGGCATATCAGAAGAAGTATACTGGGACTAGCTATATTGATACGCAGAGGAAGGCATTTCTGAGGCTGGTTTAGGGGAGTAAGTCCGTAGTGGAGTACGAGGCAAAATTCTTAAGGTTGAGTCGATATCTCGAGGTATCGTGGCTACGGAGCATGAACTATGTGTCAGGTTTGAGGACGGACTGAGGGATGATCTGAGATTGCTGATAGCTTCACAGTAGGAGCGGGAGTTTGCCGTATTGGTAGAGAAGGCTAAGGTAGCCAAAGGGGTCAAGGAATCTGTGAGGCAGAATTCGGATAGGAATAGACAAAAGAGAGGTTTTGGATCATCAGGGCCGTCCGGGAGTCTCTAGAAAAGACCTAGGGTTGATGGGTCGCGAGATCGACAGGTTGCTGTGGGAGGTCAGTATCGTGCGTGTGCTCAATGTGGAAAGATGCACCTGGGGGAGTGTTGGAAGAAGACAGGGGGATGTTTTAAGTGTAGGTCCAAAGATCACATGATTAGGGACTACCCTATGGAAATAGACAGGAGCCGACCAGGAAGTCAGGGTTTCAATCAGGCTAGAAGAGGTGGACAGGAGCCACCGTAGGGTCGCGGTCCGGTTGGCAGAGGTAATGGTGCTGGAAGAGGTCACGGAACACCAAGCAGAAGTGTTGGTAACACGGAGGCGAGACAGTCGGGTCTGGTATATATGGTTCATCGAAAGAAAGATGGTTACGCACCTGATGTCATAACGGGTACGTTCCTCATCTCTGGATTACCCTTTATTGCTCTGATTGATATAGGGTCAACTCATTCGTACATCGCTAGTGAAGTATCTGGAACTCTGCATGTGAACTTTGAGACTGTACCTAAGAAGATGACTATACTTAGTCCTTTAGGGCAATTAGTAGTAGTAGGCAAACTCTTTAGGCAGTGCCTTTAGAAGTTCAGGGGGCGCAGTTTCCAGCTGACTTAATAGAGTTGCCATTCGGGGAATTTGATCTAATCTTGAGAATGGACTGGCTAGTGAAGTACAGTGCGAATGTGGACTATACTGCTAAGCGCATGTCATTGAGAACTTCTAACGACAATGAGGTTATGGTGATGGGCGAGAGGCGAAATTACTTGTCGAATGTAGTATCTGCCCTTAAGGCGGAGAAGATGGTAAGAAAGGGGTGTGTAGCTTTTCTGATGTTGGTCAGTGCCTTAGAGGCTAAGGAAGCAGCTGTAGGAGGGGTCAGGACAGTAAGAGAATTTGTGGATGTCTTTCCAGAAGAACTGCCTAGGTTACCTCCAGACAGAGAGGTGGAGTTCGGAATTGATTTACTGCCAGGTACAGCTCCTTTGTCAATTGCTCTGTATAGAATGGTGCCAAAGGAGTTGGTAGAGCTCAAGGCCGAGATCCAAGAATTACTTGATCGTGGGTTTATCAGACCCAGTGTGTCTCCATAGGAAGCACCAATCCTATTCGTGAAAAAGAAGGACGGGACTATGCGCATGTGCATAGATTACCGGCAGTTGAATAAGCTGACCATCAAGAACAAGTATCCATTGCCGAGGATAGACGACTTGTTCGATCAACTTAAGGGAGCCGCAGTATTTTCAAAAATAGATCTACAGTAGGGATATCATCAGCTTAAGGTGAAAGAAGCAGATATCCATAAGATAGCTTTCCGGACAAGATATGGGCATTATGAGTTCTTAGTAATGTCGTTCGGATTGACGAACGCCCCAACTGCGTTCATAGATATGATGAACGGGTTTTCCAACCCTACTTGGATTAGTTCATTGTTGTGTTCATAGACGACATCCTAGTGTATTCCAAGTTTGAGGAAGAGCATGATGAGCATCCCTGGGCAGTATTGCAAGTGTTAAGGGAAAAGAAGTTATATGCCAAGTTCAGCAAGTGCGAATTTTGGCTGAAGGAAGTTGCATTCTTAGGGTATGTGGTGTCTGTGGAAGGAATAAGGGGTGGATCTTCAGAAGATTGAGGCAGTATTAGATTGGAAACCACCTAATTCTGTGGCAGAGGTTCATAGTTTCTTGGGGTTAGCAGGCTACTACAGGAGATTTTTTGAAGGGTTCTCATCAATAGCAGCACCTCTGACGAAGTTGTTGAGAAAGGAGGTACCTTTCGTATGGGCGGATAAGCAGCAGGAGAGTTTTAAGAAGCTTAAGAAAGTGTTGATAGAAGCTCCAGTTTTGATTCAGCCAGAAGCAGGGAAAGATTTTGTGGTGTATTGTGATGCTTCCCATACAGGATTGGGATGTGTTCTAATGCAAGATGGGAAGGTGGTCGCTTATGCGTCTCGATAATTGAGGCCACATGAGGTTAACTATCTGACGCTTGATTTGGAGTTGGCGGCGGTAGTATTCGCTCTAAAAGTATGAAGGCACTACTTGTATAGAGAAAGGTCAGTGATCTACACGGACCACAAGAGTCTGAAATATTTGTTAACATAGAAGGAGCTAAATTTGAGACAGCGAAGGTGGGTGGAGTTGTTGAAAGACTACGACTGTTCCATAGAGTATCACCCGGGCAAGGCAAATATGGTGGCAGATGCCCTAAGTCGAAAAGTGGTGTCGGATCTGAGGGCGATGTTTGCACATATTAGTCTTTATGATGATGGAAGTTTGCTAGCAGAGTTACAAGTGAAGCCGACATGGTTAAGTCAGGTGAGAGAAAAATAGTTGGTAGATGGTGAACTAAGTGCTAAGCTGCTGCAAGTGCAAAATGGGAGTTGGAAGACTATGGTGTAAACAGCGATGGAGTACTGTGTTTTCGGGGCAAGGTCTGTATGCCAAAGGATGAGGAGTTAAGGCAGAAAATTATTCAGGAATTGCATAGTAGCCCTTATACTATGCATCCCGGAGGAAGTAAGTTATCTGAGGATCTACGGGATCGCTTTTGGTGGCCTCGGTCTTAGCGAGAATTACGAAATTTGTAGGGAAGTGCTTAACGTGTCGGCGAGTTAAAGTGAACACCAAGCACCGTCGAGATTGCTTCAACCGATAAAGATTCCACAATGGAAGTGGGAGAATTACTATGGACTTCGTTAGTGGGCTTCCCTTCGCCTACTAAGAAGGACTCGGTATGGGTGATAGTAGATCGCTTGACTAAGTCTGCACATTTCATACCGGTCTTGGGTTGACTATTCTCTCTGAGAGGTTAACGAAGTTGTATGTGGAAAAAATTGTAAGGCTGCACGGGGTGTTGGTGTCGATTATCTCAGATAGGGATCCGAGGTTTACGTCTCGATTTTAGAAAGCACTACATCAGGCATTGGGCACCAGGTTGGACTTCAGTACGACATTTCATCCATAGTCAGACGGCCAGTCTGAGTGGGTAATTCAAGTGTTAGAGGACATGTTGAGGGGTTGCGTGATAGACTTGAGAGGAAGTCGAGGAGTTCTTGCCTTTAGCGGAGTTTGCGTACAATAATGACTATCAAGCAAGTATTCGGATGGCACCGTCTGAAGCCTTGTATGGACGGAAGTGTCGCACTCCTACGTGTTGGACAGAGTTAGGAGAACATCAGGTTTTGGGTCCGGAGATTGTAGCAGAATCGGAGGAAAAGGTTAAGGTAATTTGAGCACGGTTGAAGGAGGCATCTAATGCATAAAAGTCGATCACGCACCTCAAGCGGAAGGAGATAGAATTTGCAGTAGGGGATAAGGTGTTTCTAAAAGTTTCGCCATGGAAGAAGGTGATGAGATTTGGTCGCAAGGGAAAGCTAAGTTCCAAGTTTATAGGACCTTATCGATTTTGAAGCGGGTTGGACCAGTGGCATATCAGTTAAAATTGCCTTCGAAATTGAAGCAGATGCACGATGTGTTCCATGTTTCGATGCTACGTCATTACCGATCGGATCCATCTCATGTGGTGCCAGTGGAGGAGGTGGAGCTGAGACCTGATTTGTCCTATGAGGAGGAGCCGATTCGGATTCTGGAGCGGGATGTGAAGGTGTTACGAAGGAAATCAGTTCCTCTAGTCAAAGTGTTATGGCGTAACCATGGATCGGAGGAAGCTTCGTGGGAGCTAGAGGAAACAATGCGACAGCAATACCCTCACTTATTTTAGCCAGGTAATTTCGAGGTCGAAATTATTTTAAGGGGGTAGAACTGTAATATCCGGGATTTAGGGGTTATGCATTTTCACTTAAATATATGTGGCTATGTGCTTGTGTGTGGTTTGTATGTGTTTTGGGGGCTTCGGGAACCTTGGAATGTAGGTGGAAGCCTTAGGAAAATATTTGATTTTAAGCCTAAAAAGGGAACTAAGGGAGCTAGGCTTTAAGGAGTTTAGTGTGTGGCTTAGGACACAACAACTGATCTGGTAAAGTGGCAAGGGAGGCGCCACTTAGAGCACATGAGAGTGACGCCACAGGGAGTGTGAAGGTGCCTAGGTTCGAGTAACGCAGGTGGCATTTTGGAGCTTTTATTTTTTGGCAAGGAGGTGCAGTGGTGGACGGCACAAGGACTCTGAATGGATGAAGTGTAGATTGGGTCAGATAGCTCAAAATTTAGGCTAAGTAGGAGGAAAAGAGGGGATTTGCATGAGTGAAGAAGAGTTGGCCAGCTAAGGGACTTTGGAGGGGGCATATTCGGTCATATTTAGGGGAGCTAAGTGCCGAAATTGCTTAATCTTTTTACTCATCTTTAGACTGAAACTCTCTTCTCTTCTCTTCTCTTCTCTTCTCTTCTCTTTTGTTTGAAAACCTAAACCTACCCTCTCAGTCCTACTAAAATCGAAACCATACAAGACTTCAACCCTTTCTCTTCTTCTTTGCACCGATTCCTCCATTTTCAAAAGCCGAAATAACCTTTTTCATTTACTGAGATCATAGTAGAAACACCATAAACCCTCAACCCTTTCTTTTATTTTCATTTGCCTAGAAGCTGAATAACCCTCTTAGTTGGTCAATCATGGGACTCTATTCCATCGGATCTACTAGTTGGTAAGGGTTCTTCTATTTCAATTTCTCTCCTTTTCCCTTTGATTAGCGAAATCAAGGACACTAACCCTATATCTTTTGGCCAAACCATGAAGGGGATTTGAGGATCTATTTGTGGCCAAGCGGCGAAAGGAGATCTTTCGGATTTGAGATCCAAGGTAAGCAGAATGTAATATTTGGCCAAAGGCCATATTATTTTAAAGATGGTCGATTCCAACTATGGTCTTTAGGGGGAGTTCGACAGAGATAAGGAGAAATTTTGGGATTCAGATCTATTCCGATAAGGGTTCTAGTGTTTCGGATCTGTCTCTCATTCGTTCCAAAGTCGAAGGCTAATTATTTTTGTGTGCTAGTGCTTGGCCGATTGCAAGGGAGATGCATCACGTAGCTTCGGGATTTGGTTGGAAACAAAATCGCCATTAAGGTAAGGTGTTATCTTCATGCGACATATCTTTCGGGATTTCTAGTTGGGCCGAATAGGCTTTTGGTTACTAACAAAGTGTTGGCCAATTGTAAGAGGGGGAAGGCAAACGTTTCGGGATCTCGTTAGTTTCGCGTAGTTTCAGGATTTCGCTTAGATTTATGAATAGTCAGGTGTGTAACCCTACATTAATTCCCGATAGATTAATGGCAGTAATATTAAACATGTGATTATGGAAATACGAGTAACATGGCTAGGGGTACCATTCAATGGTACAGTACATTCAGGTACGTTGCCCCTAACTCTCAGTTAATAATGTTATAAACATTGATATGGAATATGTGTGATTTCATTATGACTTTGGGGTAAGGTCATTGCATGATATCTGTATAATATGTATGTTGCATGGGCATTTGGGTGATAATGATAAGGGGAAGTGTTCCAGTGGTTTTTACCATATTATCAGGTGACTTATGTCACATATTATGAATCCGGTGACTCTGTCACATTATCTGGTGGCTATGCCACGATTATAAGGGCGATGTGCAGTTGACTGCAGCGACTACCTTCGAGGGTGTGTAGCGGATGGAGGGTCGATTTAGTAATCCCCATGGTGTGATTGGCAGGTACGGGTGGTGTGTAGAGGTTGGATATCTAGGTGGGTTTGGGTTGCATCATTGCTTATATTTGTTATATGTGATTTGATATGCCTTAATCGTTTGGGAGTTTGTGTTGGTTGTTACGCACTGAGTCTGTTGACTCACCCTTCATGGGCTAACATTTTGCAGGTGATACTCAGTAAATAGACCGGGTCGGCAGGGACTTAGTGGTGGCCATGCTTAGCTCAGCATTTTCGGGTTTCTTATGATTAAACTTGTCACGTTTTCTTATTAAGTTTTTTTTAGATTTATTTCGAGATTTGTTTTGTTGTAATAAGGCCATTACTATTTAACTATTTCACATATGCGTTTTAATTTTTTATTCTATTACGATCGACCTCAAACAAATGGTTAAACAATTTTTCGTAAAACAACTTCAAATGTTTTGACACCTAAACACCTACGATTTTCAACTTATTGATAAGCTCTAAAATCGGCATTTCTTTCAACTTGAAATTTTTGAAACATGACAATAACGTTTTAATGAAATACAACTTTAATAACAACACGGTTTTCAACTTGATCATAACACAAATGTATTTTCTTCAAAACCACCAATTTCTCTAAGATGACAAAATGAGATTTAGCTATGTTTTACTTAAGAAGCATGCCAGATCCAGTCAGGGTTTGTGGGCCGGGTTTGGGTGTTTCAATCCTCGACTTGGAATTCAATATCATTTTGCTTTAGATCAACATATGATTTCTATCGATCAGAGGAAGCTTTCAAACAATCATGAATAACTCTGACTTTATCTCTAGTTTCACGAATCAAATCAGTACCAATTATCTTTCTTTCACTTAACTCGGACCAATACAAAGAAGTTCTACATTTTCGTCTGTATAAAGCTTCGAATAGTGCCATTATGATACTCATTGATAACTGTTATTATAAGCAAATTCAGCTAACGATAGAAATTTCTCCCAACTGCCTTTGAACTCGATAACACAACATCGAAACATATATTCAAGAATATGAATTATACATTTGGACTGACCGTCTGTCTAGGGATGAAATGTGTGCTAAAAGTTAATTTGGTTCCCAAAGCTTCATGTAATTTACTCCAGAATCTAGAGGTGAAGTGTGAATCCCGATAGAAAATAATGGATACTGGCACACCATACAATCGGACAATTTCAAAGATATACAACTCGGCTACTCTCTTGAGTTAATAATTTGTTTTGACCTGAATAAAGTACGCTAATTTTGTTAATTTATCAATAACAATCGAGGCACCATCTTTCTTTTTTAGAGTCAAGGGTAATCTTGACACAAATCCATTGTGACTCACTCCCATTTCCATTCCGGAATCATTGCAAGCTGCAATAAACCCAATGGAACCTGATGCTCAGCTTTCACCTATTGACATACTAAACATTTAATTACAAAATCAGATATTTCATATTTCATACCTGACCACCAGTAAATTTGCGTCAAATCGTTATACATTTTCGGGCTACCCGGATGAATTGAATAGGTACTGTTGTGAGCTTCACTTAAAATGTCTCATTTTAAAGCCATATCATTCAGAATACACAAACGACCCCTGAAATAAAAATTACTATCATTACCAATACTGAATTTTTTTGCCTGGCCAATTTCAATCAATTCACGCTTTAATTTAAGCTCGGAATCACTTTTCTACAACTCAAAAATTCACTGAAGAAATGTTTAGTCAGCCAGAATAGATCCACCGCTTTCCAAAGTCAACTGAGTATTCAATGCTTTCAAAGCAAATAAAGTTTCCGACTCAAAGCATTAGCAACCACATTCACTTTACCAGGAACATAACCTATAATCAGGTCGTAATCTTTCAGCAATTCGAGCCACCTACGTTAAGGATGATTCAATTCATTCTGGGTTATCAAATATTTCAAGCTTTTATGATTTGTGAACATATGACATTTTTCAACGTAAAGGTAATGTCGCCAACTTTTTAAGGCAAAAACAACCACAACTAATTCCAGATCATATGTAGGATAATTTCTTTCATAAGTTTTCAATTGAGGGGAGGCTTAAGCTACCACCTTGCCTTCTTATATAAGTACACAACCCAATCTATTCAATGAGGCATCGCTGTAAATTGTAAACCTTTTTTCGGATTCATGCTGAGTCAACACTTTAGTTATCATCTTTTTCAACTACTCAAAACTTTATTGACATTTATCAGACCAGATAAACCAAACATTTTTCTATAGTAGTTTCATCATCAGTAAAGCAATGATCGAAAAAATTTTCACAAAACGTCGATAATAACATGCTAAGCCCAGAAAACTATGTACCTCAATAACATTTCACGGAGATTTTCAGTTTACAAATGCAAATATCTTGTTCGGATAAACTCTAATACCATTTGCAGAAATCATATGCCCCAAAAATTGAACCTTAGGTAACCATAACTCACATTTTTTGAACTTCGTATAAAGCTACTTTTCATGCAAAGTCTGTAACACAATTCCCATATACTGATCCTGTTTGGTTTCATTCTTTGAGTACATCAAAATATCATCGATAAACATGACCACAAATCGATGCTGAAATACTTTATTCATCAAATCCATAAATGCAATAGGGGAATTTGTCAAACCGAACGACATTACAAGAAACTCAAAATGGCCATATCGAGTTCTGAATGCTATTTTCAAAACATCTGATTCTTTGTCTCGCAACTGGTAATAACTCGATTGTAAATTAATCTTTTAAAATATAGTCGCTCCTTTCAACTGGTCAAATAAATTGTCAATTATCTATAACATGTATTTATTATTTATTTTCACTTTGTTCAACTGTCGATAATTAATATATAACCTCAGAGTGTCGTCTTTAATTTTAATGAATAAAACAGGGGCTCCTCAAGGTGATATACTCAGTTTAATGAACTCGTGATCTATTAATTCCTGAAGATGAGACTTTAACTCTTTTAATTCTACTGGTGCCATTCTGTACGACGCTATAGATATTGGAGCAATCCCTGGTACAAGATCAATTACAAACTTCTCTTTCTGGTGGTAACCAAGGTAATTCTTCCATAAAAACATCAGCAAATTCACACACTGTTGGAACCTGATCTATTTTTGATTCAGATGATTAAATGTCTAATATATATATATCAGAAAAGTTTTAGCACCTTGTCGGATTGAACTTCTGAGCAGTAAAGACTGATATCATGTTAGTTACACAATCATATCTGTCAATTTCAATGCTAACCAAATCCCCGCTTTGACATTTTAAAACAATTCGTTTCTGTTTAAAGTTAACAACTACATCATGAACTGTTGTCGAAACCATTTTTCAAATCGGCCTTTTTATTTCAAAATTAGAATGGAGTCACCACCAATCCTTTTTATGAGGTGTGATCGGGTCTCCTCGTAATTTCATAATTTTAATAGAAGGTTTGATTTACTAAAACAATGGTTTTGGTCTGCAAAATCCCGAAAATGGGTTCGAGAGTAGGTTACGCACGAGGAAGGATTAGCAGCCTCGTGACTCCCAAAATTGGTACCTAGTTGATTACTTAAAGTCTTAGTGTCGAGAATTGAAAATTTGAAGAGAATTTAAAATACAATCCCTCTTTATATTAATGATCATGTGTCAGAGTCTTAAAAATTTATAAAAAGAATGATCGAACCTGGAAACTAACTAAGACAACGATGGAGGCAAGCGCACCTAACAAACAATTGTATAGTTTAATGGCAAGACCAAATTGTTGAACCTAAAGGAACTAAAAGTACTAATACTAACTTTCTTCTTATTATCTAGCCTAAGAATTAAGGGATTTGTTTATCTAATCTAAAATTAACTAACTAATAAGCATAAAGATGCAAAAGCGAAGAGAATGAATTGGGGAAATACTTGTGGGAAAACCAATTGATTAAGACAATACCCGAGGAAGAATCCACCTAGACTTCACTTGTTATTTAACTCTAAACCAGACGATTTATTCACTTGACTTGATCCGTAAGATTCCCTAATTTATATTAATACCTATTTCGAGGCTACTAACGTCTAACCCTAGGTTGATTAATTAAAATTTCTTTCTAATTAAAACCCCTAGAATTGCATTAACTCGATTTATGGACTCTTATACTAGGTTTGACCCTAATCCGGCAAGTTTTCATCATCCTATTTCTAGGGTTGTGATCAAGTCCGCTTAACTATGCTAGATTTACTCTTAAACAGGGACTTTTGCTCCACTACCTAAGCACATCAATACTTAAATCAATATCCTGGAATATCAAAGAAAGAATTAAGAACACATAATTAAGAACAAAGAATTAAGAACACATAATTAAGACCAAATCAAGTATTTATCATATAGCTCAGAAAACAATAACAAGATTTGTCTTAGGTTTCATCCCCCTCAGGTATCTGAGGGTTTAGTTCATAATTGTAAAAGAAAACATCTCAGAATAAAATATAAAGCCAAACATAAAGAAAACCCTAAAACCCCTTGAAGGAATTGAAGGAGAAATCCTCCGTCTTGAGTATAATCCCAGCTTCTTGAGATGAATCAACTGGATTTCTTCGAGTGAATCCCACAATTTGGCCCCTCTGGCTTGGCTCTTTGGCCTAGCTTGAAACACCCCAAACCTGGCCCACAAGCCCCGACCGGATCTGGTATGCTTCTTGAGAAAAACTCGTTTTGTCGTTTTGAAAAAAACATGTGATTTTGTGGTAAGAGAATATATTTGAAGTATGATCTTGTTGAAAATCGGGTTGTGATTTAAGTTTGTATCTTATTAAATCGTTAACTTTATGTTTTTAGAAAATTTATTATTCAAAAGAAAAACTGGATTTAGAACTTATTATTAAGTTGAAAACCATAGGTATTTAGGTGTCAAAACAATTTAATTCGGTTATCGAAAATATTTAATTATTTAGTTGAAGTTGAGCGTAGAAGAATAAAAGTTTAAAACGTATAAATAAAACAGTTTATAGCGGCCTTATTACAAAAACATAACCCAAAATAAATTTCGAAATAATAAAAGAAAACATAGTAAGTTTAATTAAAAGAAAACCCATATACTGAGTTGAGAAATGGCCACCACGTAGTTCTCGCTAACCCGGTCCATCACGCTAAGTATCACCTGAAAAAGATATCCCACGAGGGGTGAGTCAACAGACTCAATGTGTAACAGTACACTAAAAACCCAATCGATCATAGCAATAAAGCCCATTTAAATCACATTTAGCCATAAGCCCATTATATAGCAAATCAGATAATAACCGATTAAATCACATGTACATATAAAATGAAATGCAATCCCGAGCCCACCTAGATATCCATCCGCTACACACCACCCGTACCTGCCAATCACACCGTGGGGATTACTAAATTGACCCTCCATCCGCTACACACCATCGAAGGCGTCATTGCAATCAACCGCATATCGCCTTATAAATTTGTGGCATGGCCACGGATAATTAATGACAGAGTCACGGATTCATAATATTGTAACCGAAGTCACCGGATACATAATATTATGATCGAAGTCACCGGATACATAATATTGTGATCGAAATCACCGGATAATATGGTAAAAACCACCGAAACACTTCCCCTTTATCAAAATCACCCATATGCCCATGCACATACATATTATTCATATTTTATGCAATATACCCCCAAAATCATAACGGAATCATACACATTTCATACCCATGCTTACAGCATTATTAACGAAGTATTAGGGGGTTAACGTACCTGAATATCATGTACCACTAAATGGTACCCGCAACCATTATCATTCATATTTCTTATTAACACATGGTTATCAATAATACTATTAATCGATCAGAAATTTAGTGTAGGCTACACTCCTTGTAAACATGAAGAACAATAGAATCCTCAAGATTTTCGGCTTTTGCTTACAACGCCGACAGCACCTACATAACACTATATGAGAAATCGCTTATCACTAAAAAGATATGGCCTTTGGCCGAATATCATTAGCTCCTTACCTTACTCAATTAAATCCCGGAAACCATCACTTGCCTATGGAGTTTGTCAAAATCCTATATGATATATGTTAGATTCAATTCTAACATAATGAACAAAAGTAAGTGGCCTTCGGCCTAAGGTCATGCTTGCTTACCTTGGATATTCAAATCCCGATTGATCTCCCCCTAAACGATGGCTACAAAAGAATCCTGAAATCCTTCTTCAAGGTTCGGCCAAAAGACTAGGAGGATTAGAGTCTTGATTTTTGACAATCAAAGAAAGATAAAGGAAAAGAGATCAGCCTAGAAGAGATCCTTACCGAAAAAGAATGACCAAAACAAAAATGGTCAAAAACCTCAAAGAAAATTGACAAGAACAACTTGAAGTAGAGAAATCGGTTCAGATGAGAAAGATGATAGGCTTTTGGTGCTTAGGAGCAATCGGTTTTAATAGGTGACAAAGAAGTGGAACTTTCGGCTTTAGGAGAGAATAGCAAGGGGTTATAGATTCGACTTTAACAAAAGAGAAGAGAGGGATGGGAGGTTTAAGGTGTTGCGGCAATGGTGGCATTAGGAGAGAGAGGTTCGGCCTAAACACAATAAAAAGAAAAGAATAGAATAGAAGAGAAGAGAAATGGTAGATTCGGCTTACCCTTAAACAAATAAGAAAGAAAAGAAAAGAAACAAATGACCCTTATGGTCTATGAATGATTCGGCCAAAGTCTAACAATAGAATAAAAGAATAGATTTTGGTGTGGTTTGGTTACAAAGAAAAAGGTGAAAGTTTAGAAGAGAACGGGGTTAGAAAATCGGTAAAAGAAAGTGACCGAAATGGCTCTTTGATAGTCTTAAGCTTTCGGCACGGCACTAGAGAAAGAAGAAGAAACCCGAAAAGAAAACACCTAAACCCCTAAAGAAATTTCGGCCACTCCCCTCTACCACATGACCGAAATGATCATCAAAGAATTTCCCTGGCCGGCCAACTCACATTCTCATCACAATTCCCACATTTTCCTCCTTATTTCCTCCTAATCCCTTTCAAAATTCAACAACCCCCTAGCCCCCTATGCCGTCTACATACATGGTCAAAAGGCCATAAAATAATTTCCAAAACATCATTCCTTACTTCAAGCCTTATGTCCCCTTATCATACCAAAACCTCTTGATTCCATAGCATAAATTAGCACTTGCCTTTTTCCTTAGTCTACTATCCATAAATGAAAAAGTCCATTCTTACCATAATTAAAGTTTGACCAACACATGCCATACAAATGCAAAAATAAAAGTCACCCTATTGCCATCCAAGGGATTCGAACCTAAGCCCCCCTCACATTGCTTGTGGCATCACTTTCCAAGGCCCTAAGTGGCGCCTCCCTTGCCACTTTGCCAACTGAATTCTTGTGATTAAAACCTCCAACAAATTTTCTTAAGGCCTAACTTGACTAGCTCCCCTTTAAGAATTAAAAATTTAATATTTTTCTAAGGCATTCTCCTACATACTAAAGTTCCTGAAACTCCCAAAACATATACAAACAGCACATAACATGCCATTGCACACATTCAATTGAAAATGTATAACCCCTAAATCTCGGATATTACAGTTCTACCCTCCTTAAAATAATTTCAACCTCGAAATTACCTGACTAGAATAGGTGAGGGTATTGCTGTCGCATTGCTTCCTCCGGCTCCCACGAAGCTTCTTCCGATCCATGGTTACGCCATAACACTTTGACGAGAGGAACTGACTTTCTCCGCAACATCTTCACATCCCGTTCCAAAATCTGAATCGGCTCTTCCTCGTAGGACAAATCTGGTCTTAGTTCCACTTCCTCAACTGGCACTACATGAGATGGATCCGACCGGTAACGACATAGCATTGAAACATGAAACACATCGTGCATCTGCTTCAACTCCGAAGGCAACTCTAACTGATATGCCACTGGTCTAACCCGCTTCAAAACCCGATAAGGTCCTATAAACCTGGGACTTAACTTTCCCTTGTGACCAAATCTCGTTACCTTCTTCCAAGGTGAAACCTTTAGGAACACTTGTTCCCCCACAGTCAACTCTATTTCTTTCCGCTTAAGATCTGCGTACGACTTTTGCCTGTCAGATGCCTCCTTCAACTGTGCTCGAATTACCTTAACCTTTTCTTCAGATTCTGCCACAATCTCTGGACCCAAAACCTGACATTCCCCCAATTCTATCCAACACGTAGGAGTGTGACACTTTCGTCCATACAGCGCTTCATACGGTGCCATCCGAATACTTGCTTGATAACTGTTGTTGTATGCAAACTCAGCTAAAGGCAAAAACTCCTCCCAGCTTCCTCTGAAATCTATCACACATCCCCTTAACATATCTTCTAACACTTGGATTACTCGCTCAGACTGGCCGTCTAACTGTGGATGAAATGTCGTACTGAAGACTAACCTGGTGCCCAAAGCCTGATGCAATGCTTTCCAAAATCGAGACGTAAACCTCGGATCCCTATCCGAAATAATCGACACCGGCACTCCATGCAACCTCACAATCTCTGCCACATACAACTTCACTAATTTTTGCAAAGAGTAATCAATCCTCACTAGTATGAAATGTGCAGACTTCGTCAATCGATCCACTATCACCCATATCGAGTCTTTCTTAATAGGCGTAAGGGGAAGCCCACTAACAAAGTCCATGGTGATTCGCTCCCACTTTCACTGTGGAATCTTTATCGGCTGAAGCAACCCCAACGGTACTTGATGTTCAGCCTTGACTTGCTAACACGTTAAGCACTTTCCTACACATTCTGTAACTTCCCGCTTAAGACCAGGCCACCAAAACTGATCCCGTAAATCTCGATATAACTTACTTCCTCCAGGATGCATAGCATAAGGGCTACCATGCGACTCTTGAAGAATCATTTGCCTCGACTCCCGATCCTTGACATCTGAGACCTTCCCTTGAAACACAATACTCCATCGCTGTTAACACTATAATCTTCCAGCTCCCCATTCTGCACCTGCCATAGCTTAACACTTAGATCATCGTCTACCAACTGTCTTTCTCTCACCTGACTTAACCAGGTCGGCTTTACTTGTAATTTTGCTAGCAAGCTTCTGTCGTCATAAAGGCTAAGATGTGCAAACATCGCCCTCAGATCCGGCACAACTTTCCGACTTAAGGCATCTGCCACTAATATTCACCTTGCCCGGGTGATACTCTATAAAACAATCGTAATCTTTCAACAACTCCACCCACCTTCGCTGCCTCAGATTCATCTCCTTCTGAGTCAGCAGATACTTAAGACTTTTGTGGTCCGTGTAGATCACCGAATTTTCTCCATATAGATAGTGCCTCCATACCTTTAGTGCGAAAACCACAGCAGCCAACTCCAAGTCATGCGTCGGATAGTTAACCTCGTGTGGTCTTAATTGCCGAGATGCATAAGTAACCACCTTCCGCCTTGCATCAAAACACATCCCAATCCAATGTGAGACGATCACAATACACCATGAAATCCTTCCCACCTCAGTTTGAATCAAAATCGAGCTTCAATAAAACCCTCTTAAGCTTCTCAAAGCTCTCTTGCTGCTTATCTGCCCATACGAAAGGTACCTCCTTTCTCAACAACTTCATCAAAGGTGCAGCTATTGATGAAAACCCCTCTACAAACCTTCTGTAGTAGCCTGCTAAACCCAAGAAACTACGAACTTCAGCTACAGACTTAGGTGGTTTCCAATCTAACACTCCTCAATCTTCCGAGGATCCACCCTTATCCCTTCTGCAGATACCACATATCCTAAAAACGCAACTTCTTTCAGCCAAAATTCACACTTGCTGAATTTGGCATAAAGCTTCTTCTCCCTTAACACTTGCAACACTATCCGAAGATGCTCATCATGCTCTATCTCAGACTTGGAATACACTAAGATGTCGTCTATGAACACAACGACAAACTGATCCAAGTAGGGTTGGAAAACTCGATTCATCATATCCATGAATGCAGCTGGGGCGTTCGTCAATCCGAACGGCATTACTAAAAATTCATAATGCCCGTATCTTGTTCAGAAAGCTGTCTTATGGATATCCGCTTCTTTCACCTTAAGCTGATGATACCCCGACCTTAGATCTATCTTTGAGAATACCACAACTCCCTTAAGCTGATCGAACAAGTCGTCTATCCTTGGTAATGGATACTTGTTCTTGATGGCCAGCTTATTCAACTGCCGATAATCTATGCACATACGCATAGTCCCGTCCTTCTTCTTTATGAATAAGACCGGTGTTCCCCATGGAGACACATTGGGTCGGATAAACCCACGATCAAGCAACTCTTGAATCTGAGCCTTAAGTTCAACCAGCTCCTTTGGTGCCATTCATGCGGAGTGATAGATCTTTGGAGCCGCATTGTGCAACAAGTCAATCCCAAATTCCACCTCCCGATCCAGAGGCATTCTTGGAAGATCTTCTGGAAAAACATCCACAAATTCTCTTACAGTCCTGACTCCTTCAACAGTTGCCTCTTTAACCTCCAAGGCACTGACCAACATAAGAAAATCCAAACAACCCTTCCTAACCATCTTTTCTGCCTTAAGGGCGATACTACATTAATAAGTAATTACATCTCTCGCCCATCACTACCACTTCCTTATCGTCGAGGTTCTCAATGACGATGCTTAGCAAAGACAATCTACATTCGCACGATACTTCACTAACCAATCCATGCCTAAGATTAGATCAAATTCCCGAATGGCAACTCCATTAAATTAGCGGAAACTACGTCCTTGAACTTCTAAAGGCACTTCCTTAAAGAGCTTATCTACTACTACGATGCGCCTTAAAGGACTAAGTATACCATCTTTCTAGGTACAGATCTCGAAGTCACATCTGAGTTCCAGATACTTCACTAGCGATGTATGAATGAGTTGACCTATATCTATCAAAGCAATAAAGGGTATTCCAGAGATCGAAGCGTGCCGTGATAACATCAGTGCATCACTATCCTCCTGCGATTTAACGCATATACCGGACTGGCCGTCTAGCCTCGTAGTTACCACTACCTCTGCCCGAAGTTTTGCGACCTCTACTAGAACCATTACCTCTACCATTTGGATCACGACCCCTCGACGTCTGCTGTCTACCTCTGCCAGCCTGATTAAAACCCTGACCTGCTAGACGGTTCCTATCCATATCCATCGGACAATCTTTAATCATATGGTCCTTGGATCCACACTTAAAACATCCCACTGTCTTTTTCCAACATTCTCCCGGGTGCATCTTTCCACACTGAGCACAAGTACGGTACTGTCCTCCCGTAGCAACCTGCTAACCTCGCGGTCCATCAACTCTAGATCTCTTTTGAAAATTCCCGGATGACCCTAAAGACCCATAGCTCCTCTTATTCTTATTCTGACCTCTGTCCCGATTCTGTCTCTCAGTCTGCTTAACTTCTTCAGCTATCCGTGCCCTATCCACTAAGACTGTAAAGTCTCTTTCTCGGTGCGGAGGAATCAACACTCGTAGCTCATCTCTCAGTCCATCCTCGAATCTGACACACCGCTCATAATCAGTAGCTACTATCCCTCTGGCATACCGACTTAACCGCAGAAACTCTACTTCATACTCAGCTACTGACTTATTTCCTTGCACTAAATTCAGAAACGCCTTTCTTTGAGAATCGATGTAACTAGCTCTAATGTATTTTCCCTCAAACTTAATCTTAAAATACCCCCAATCCACTCGATCCTCAGGGGTACTCTCCTTGACAGTGAGCCACCACTAGTAGGCCTTATCTCGAAGCAGCGAAACAGCACCTTTCAGCTTTTCCTCAGCAATGCAGTCCAAATCATCCATGATCCTCTCGATTGCCTCTAACCAATACTCCACTACATTCGGAGCTACCCCAGATACTCCCCTAAAAACCTCAGCTCTGTTTGATCTAAGTCTCTCAGCTACTGACTTTTGAGCCCCATTTCCCATACTAGCTCCTGCTACTCGCTCTAAAACTCGCAAAGATAGCTGCATGATCTCGTATCATCTCCTCCGCTTTCTCTTGAAATTCCACCCAACAAAGGTGGCGGTGCCTCATTTTGGAACCCTGACCAGACCCAACTGGTTCCGACACAACCATTCTGCCTCTACCGCGTCCACGACGACCACATCCCCTAGAACTCATGTCTACTTCACGTCTTACGAAAATTTTATGCATTAGAGTCTTTTCACTTTCTTGTTTAAAGAAAATTTTATGTAACAGAGTTTTAATCAGTGGTTTTTTCGTAGAAGTACACATATACCTAGGGTCCATGTCTCTAAAGTATAGTTTCCTTAGGCTTATCAACTAAAGTATCATACATTAACATACTCACATCAATTTATCAACAAAAGAACTTACCTGGCAGACTTGGGCCGAGAACTAGGGTGCCATGCTTCCATAAAGACCAGTTTAACCAAAACTTTTCACAAAAACTCATTTGGGCTTAATTTTGAAAACGTTGTGGACTTTAAAACCCAAGGCTGAGTGTTTAAAACTAGGCTCTGATACCAAGTTGAAACACCCCAAACCCGGCCCACAAGCCCCGATCGATCTGGTATGCTTCTTAAGAAAAACTCGTTTTGTCGTTTTGAAAAAAACATGTGATTTTGTGGTAAGAGAATAGATTTGAAGTACGATCTTGTTGAAAATTGGGTTGTGATTTAAGTTTGTATCTTATTAAATTGTTAACTTTTTGTTTTTAGAAAATTTATTATTCAAAAGAAAAACTAGATTTAGAACTTATTATTAAGTTGAAAACCATAGGTATTTAGGTGTCAAAATAATTTAATTCGGTTATCGAAAATATTTAATTATTTAGTTGAAGTTGAGCGTAGCGTAATAAAAATTTAAAACGATAAATAAAAGCAGGTTTATAGTGGCCTTATTACAAAAACATAACCCAAAATAAATTACGAAATAATAAAAGAAAACATAGTAAGTTTAATTAAAAGAAAACCTATATATTGAGTTGAGTAATGGCCACCACGTAGTTCTCACGACCGGTCCATCACGCTAAGTATCACCAAAAAGATATCCCACGAGGGTGAGTCAATGCAGACTCAATGTGTAACAAGACACTAAAACCCAATTGATCATAGCAATAAAGCACATTTAAATCACATTTAGCCATAAGCCCATAATATAGCAAATCAGATAATAACCGATTAAATCACATGTACATATAAAATGAAATGCAATCCCGAGCCCACCTAGATATCCATCCGCTACACACCACCCGTACCTGCCAATCACACCGTGGGAATTACTAAATTGACCCTCCATCCGCTACACACCATCGAAGGCAGTCGCTGCAGTCAACTGGATATCGCCCTTATAAATTTGTGGCATGGCCACCAGATAATTGTGACAGAGTTACCAGATTCATAATATTGTGACCGAAGTCACCGGATACATAATATTGTGATCGAAGTCACCGGATACATAATATTGTGATCGAAATCACCAGATAATGTGGTAAAAACTACCGAAACACTTCCCCTTTATCAAAATTACCCATATGCCCATGCACATACATATTATTCAAATTTTATGCAATATACCCCCAAAATCATAACGGAATCATACACATTTCATATCCATGCTTATAGCATTATTAACGAAGTATTAGGGGGTTAACGTACCTGAATATCATGTACCACTAAATGGTACTCGCAACCATTATCATACATATTTCTTATTAACACATGTTTATCAATAATACTATTAATCTATAAGAAATTTAGTGTAGGCTACACACCTTGTAAACACGAAGAACAACAGAATACTCAAGATTTTCGACTTTTGCTTACAACGCCGACAGCACCTACATAACACTATATGAGAAATCGCTTATCACTAAAAAGATATGGCTTTTGGCTGAATATCATTATCTCCTTACCTTACTCGATTAAATCCCGAAAACCGTCACTTGCTTATGAAGTTTGTCGAAATCCTATATGATATATGTTAGATTCAATTCTAACATAATGAACAAAGTAAGTGGCCTTGACTAAGGTCATGCTTGCTTACCTTGGATATTCAGAACACAATGATCTCCCTTAAACGACGGCTACAAAGAATCTTGAAATCCTCCTTCAAGGTTCTACCAAAAGACTAGGAGGATTAGAGTCTTGATTTTGACAACAAAGAGAGATAAAGGAAAGAGATCACCTAGAAGAGATCCTTCATGAAAAGAATGACCAAAACGCAAATGGTCAAAAACCTCAAAGAAAATCGACAAGAAGAACCTGAAGTAGAGAAATCGGTTCAGATGAGAAAGATGATAGGCTTTTGGTGCTTAGGAGCAATCGATTTCAATGGGTGACAAAGAAGTGGAACTGTCGGCTTTAGGAGAGAATAGCAAGGGGTTATAGATTCGACTTTAACAAAAGAGAAGAGAGGGATGGGAGGTTTAAGGTGTTGCGGCAATGGTGGAATTAGGAGAGAGAGGTTCGGCCTAAACACAATAAAAAAAAGAAAAGAATAGAAGAGAAGAGAAATGGTAGATTCGGCTTACCCTTAAACAAATAAGAAAGAAAAGAAAAGAAACAAATGACCCTTATGGTCTATGAATGATTCGGCCAAAGTCTAACAATAGAATAAAAGAATAGATTTTGGTGTGGTTTGGTTACAAAGAAAAAGGTGAAAGTTTAGAAGAGAATGAGGTTAGAAAATCGGAAAAAGAAAGTGACCAAAATGGCTCTTTGATAGTCTTAAGCTTTAAGCACCACACTAGAGAAAGAAGAAGAAACCCGAAAAGAAAACACCTAAACCCCTAAAGAAATTTCGGCTACTCCCCTCTACCACATGACCGAAATGATCATCAAAGAATTCCCTTGGCCGGCCAACTCACATTCTCATCACAAATCCCACATTTTCCTCCTTATTTCCTCCTAATCCCTTTCAAAATTCAACAACCCCCTAGCCCCCTATGCCGTCTACATACATGGTCAAAAGGCCATAAAATAATTTCAAAACATTATTCCTTACTTCAAGCCTTATGTCCCTTATCATACCAAAACCTCTTGATTCCATAGCATAAATTAGCACTTGCCTTTTTCCTTAGTCTACTATCCATAAATGAAAAAGTCCATCCTTACCATAATTAAAGTTTGACCAACACATGCCATACAAATGCAAAAATAAAAGTCACCCTATTGCCATCCAAGGGATTCGAACCTAAGCCCCCCTCACACTGCTTGTGGCGTCACTTTCCAAGGCCCTAAGTGGCGCCTCCCTTGCCACTTTACCAACTGAATTCTTATGATTAAAACCTTCAACAAATTTTCTTAAGGCCTAACTTAACTAGCTCCCTTTTAAGAAATAAAAATTTAATATTTTTCTAAGGCATTCTCCTACATACTAAAGTTCCTAAAACTCCCAAAACACATACAAACAGCACACAACATGCCATTGCACACATTCAAGTGAAAATGCATAACCCCTAAATCCCAAATATTACATAGCTGAATAAGTTAAAAGCCCTGAAGAAGGCTTCTGTCCAACCCTCCGTCGAACTCACGGTTTAAGTTGCCTCCTAGGCTGTTTATATAGGCTTCGAGATGCCTTTCTTGGCCTGAAAGTATCCTAATCTGAATGAAAATCTTCTTTGCTACGTCAGGGACACGCCCATGGCACATGTCCGTGGGATTCGAGGCCAGGCTGTGGTCTATCCTATGAAAGAGGCATGGCCATGTATTTCAAGGGCCAGGCCGTGTTCAGGTCTGTTAATGAGGCACGGCCGTATGGTCTTAGGCTCAGGCTGTGTTGATTTCGTGATTTGGCCCATTTACTCCATTTTCAGCCCGTTTCTTGTTCTTTTCATCCTCTAGTGCTCTCCTAAGCATAAAACATGAAAACAAAGGATTAGGAGCACCAAATTCCACAATTGAAGGGATAAATCATCCAAAAACATGCTAAATGTGGGATTAAAATATGTGTATATTATGGTTTATCAAATACCCCCACACTTAAGCTTTTGCTTGTCCTCAAGCAAAAATCTCAACTCACAATTAAAACGAACTTCCTCAATTCATAATATTCATCGATAATGTCTCATCATAATTCACAGATAATTTATACATGGATAATTTAAATAAAAGAGTCCTGAAGATTCAAACAATCAAAGTCATAGTTTTTAGCATGAAAACATAGGTGTTTGCCTTTATCCGAAAAATTACCTTTGATTCAAAACTGACAAGGATTGACATCCTCACTAAAGATTCACTCAAATCACTCAAGGTGTTAAAGGTTCAAAATAAAGCACTCAACTGTCAAACATGAAAAGTTAATCCCATAAGCTTGCCTGAAAATCAAATCTCCACCACTATCAAATGAGATGATACACAAATCAAAAGGTTTTTAAAGGGTTGTAACGGGGCTTAGGTTAAAGGTGTGGATAAAGGTTGAATTAGAAGGGTTAATATCGAGATTGAATTGACAATTTACCTAACTAGAAAAATGAACTAATCCTGAAATAATTACATCAATTAAAAACTTGAAATTAATAAAACAAGCTTCTTCTTCAAGATGTTGAATTTAAATGTATAAGCTCACTTAATTACAGAACTTAATAATGAATATACTTAATATTTTTTTAAGAACAAATCAATAAATAAATAATATAAGAAAATTTCAACTACTGAAATAAAATAATTAGGTAACTGATCAAATCAAGTCTCGATAGAAGGGTAGTCAAAAGGAATGGTGATAACAAATACAAGATGTATTTTGGGTTAATATTAGTGGGTGAATCAATAAAAAAGGTTGTTAGGATCAACGGGGTTCAATAGGGGTTAATTATGAAGGTAGGCTTTTAGTAGAGTAAGTGGGTTAAATCCTAAGTGCCTTTATCCTCTCAGCATATCAAATCAAATATATGGTCTCAACATGTATAATCGAAGTGAGTTCTAGAATAACAAATCAATGTTGACACACTCATAATCAATAAAGTGAGCACGAATAGAATGTATACTCTAAAAGGTTCAAAATTCTCACAAAAATTATGGGTTTTTGATAACAACCTTGTAAATTTCAAACTTCAAGGTAATAATTAGATTCAGGTAGACAACCTAACAAAATTTTAATTTTTGAAAATAGGCTCATCATGTTTGACTCTTTAGTATCTTAAAGTTTAAATTATCAATGCACAATTGACTATGACTTAATCTAAAACATATCAATAAAATCATGAATCAACAGGAATTTCATTCTAATTAGTGATATGAGAAAAATTACTTAAGACAAGATATCATTCAGGGATTTGAGAATAATGCAAAAAGTTAGGAACTTTTCTAAATAAATTTTCATCCCCACACTTAATATGTACATTGCCCTCAATGTACAAAGATATATATATGGAATCATAAGATATGGGGAGAAGTGAAACTTCCTAATTTTAGGATGGATTCCTTGAGTTGGCAATGGTCGTGGTGTGGTGGCCGTCGACAATCTCTGTGCTAGATGAAGAAATTGGGAATCTCGTGAAGAGTTAACCAGGAAATAATAAACATATTCTAAATATACTAATTATATAATTAAAGAAATGAAAAATAAAAAGAAAGAGTGTAAAAAGTGAAATAAGCCTAAAAGAACCGATTATTGGACCGAAAGGTCCTTATTGTTAGATGGTTCACGAGGTGGGTGTGATTTCTAAGGCCGTGGTGTGTGATTCCCAAGCAGCCTGAAGAACCTAAAACCAAGAAACTAAAATTAAATAAACCAAATTTAGTAAAAGAAAAATAAAGATAAAGATTTTAAAAGAGACGAGAAAAGAAAAAGAGAAAATAAATGGACTCAAAGGTCCTTTTCCTATCAAGTTAATAAAGCGGCCGGAATGAACTTATGTAGATTGGTCTCGCACAGGGAGACTAGGATAGTATCCTTCCATTTCTTCGACATGGGTGAGGTGAAGATCAAGGACTTGGAAGATGAAGAATGAGAGAAATGAAAGGGGAAAAACTTAAAAGGTGTGGAAGAAGAGAATGGAGAGTGTGTGAGAAGGGGAGTAGGTGGTTTAAATAAAATTTTCAGCTCTGGTACATCCCCATGGCGTGTACCGTGAGCGTGTCGAATCACGCAGCCGTGATTCATTTCTCCTACGCCTATGTGCAGGTCGCCACTCTCTGCTTCTAAAATAGTATCGGCCACGACCTCATCGCACGACCGTGGTGTTTAGTTGGAGCCCGTAACTTGAAGATATTTTTTGTCCTTTTTCATACTATCTTTGCCATGCCTGTACTAGAATCCGTAGTGTCCACACGTCCACGGCCACGGCTGTGTGCAAGGCCACGGCCGTGTGCAAGGCCGTATGGTACAGAAATCTGCACTTCATTAACTTGGTTAATTTGTAGTTAGGTGCTAAAAGAAAAGTAAATAAAAATAAATAGGATTAGTGCTCGGTTGCCTCCCGAGAAGCACTTGTTTAAAGTCTTAAGCTAGACTTACCTCTCATTTGCACATTCATGGTGGTTTGAGGAGTGAGAAATCCTTTCTCATGCTATCATTATATGGTTTAAGTCGAGTAGAATTTACCTTGAAAGTATCAAATGTAGGATTGCTTACCTCGACTGTGCCGTATGGGAAGACATTAATTACCTTAAAATAGATCTCTTTGTTCGTATTGTGGCTAAAGTGGTGATTTGCTGGTCTATTTTATCTAACAGTACTTGATCTCCTATTTTGAAGTGATTTTCTGTTCCTTTTAACTCGTCTAGGGGCTCTTTCGGTTTTGCTTCGTGTATTCCTAGTTTCTCCTTGAAATGTGTCTTCCACTCATCTAGCTCATCGATCTGAAGTCGTCATTCCTCATGAGATATTTCTTTGTTGGCATGAGGTATAGGATCAGGCTCAGTGGTGTAGTTCCGTGGTGCTTCCTGAAAAGAAAGTTTAACCGAATGATTATCAATGGAATTTACGTTCTCACCTTTATCACTCATTTTCCTAGCTGAGTCGAGAGCTTGAAGACTGATCGATTCATCACCTACATGAAGAATGAGCTCACCTGTACTAACATCAATTTTAGATCTGGCAGTTTCTAAAAAGGGTCTTCCTAAAATTAAGGGGATATTATTATCTTCATCCATATCTAAAACAACAAAGTCTACTGGGAATATGAATTTTTCAACTTTAACTAGTACATCTTCACTTATATCCCTAGGAATTCGAATAGTCTTATCAGCTAGTTGAATGCTTATCCTAGTTTGCTTGGGTTTCCCTAAACTTAGCTGTTTAAACATTTTAGAAGGCATAACATTGATGCTTGCCCCTAAATCAGCTAAAGCATTATCAATAGATAAACTACAAATTAAACATGGAATTGTAAAACTCCCTGGATCTTTTAATTTTTGTGGTAGTTTGTTTTGTAACATTGCTGAGCACACTGCGTTTAGTTCTACATATGGCTTCTCATCTAACTTTCTCTTGTTTGTTAAAAGCTCTTTTAAAAATTTCCTTTAATCTGGCATCTGCGAAAGAGCTTCAAGAAATGGTAAGTTAATATGTAATTTGTAACACCCCAAACCCAGCCCAAACACTACAACCGGATCTGGTATGTCACTAAAGAGATGTTGTAAAACATGTCGCATTTTGGAAAACAGTTATCAGGTTTAAACATTTATACCAGAAAACTTAATAATTTATTAATTCGTATAAAATATAAAGTTATAAAATGCCGTAATGAATTTTAAACAAAAATCAAAATCTTATACATGCATTAACTTAATTTAAACATAAACTGTAAAAACCCAGTGATAAAAGCCCAACATAAACCCAAAACATCAGTAATAGTCTAATGGCCCGTGGCCTTATTTCAACGAAATTTAAAACCTATTAATTAAAAATATAAAATAGTAATCTAGACTCTTTTCGCCGAATCCAAATGATCTTTTGCATGGCCACCTTGCGCTCCTCTCCAGCCCGGTCCGTTGCACTAGGTGCTACTTGGAATTGTTAAAATAATTGGTTGAGTCACGAGACTCAGCGTGCAACCCTCATGCACCATTAGACTTGAGCCTCATTTCACGTAAACCTAATAATAGATTAATATATATAACCAAAAATATATGCAAGCCCAACCCAAATCCTAGGTTTCCATCCGCTACACGCCACCCTTACCTGCCATGCACACATTGGGGATTTCTACAATCAACCCACACTGCTACACACCATCGATGGCAGTCATGTTGTAGTTAGCTACTCATCGTCAAAGTTGTGACAGAGTCACCAGGCTGAAATGGCATAAGCCACCAGAAACAGAGTTGTGATAGAGTCACCAGGCTGAAATGGCATAAGCCACCGTAAATGATCACTTCCCTTTTCATCAATTTCCCAACCCTGCATATAGTGAGATCGTCATACAAAGCATATCATTTTAGGAATAATCACTAAAATAGGATTAACCGTCACTAACCTTTTCACTTATTATGCGTTACCCTTCAGGGTTTTCACTTATTATACAAATATATATAATAGCAAACAATATAATAGATTTATACACACACACCGATTAGTATCAATACCCTTGCTAAACCGATCTACTACTTTGCTCAAAAAGCCAAAAGATGTGAAAATAGGGCCTCTCCTATAATCGCCAAGGGTTAATAAATACCGAATTTTGCGTAAAAAGAATTAGTAAATCTCCATACCTTAAAATCCCAGAGGTAACACGATTCAAGTGTTATCGAACTATATCTTGGAGATCTATGCGATTGGCCCTACTTCAGATCCCGAAATGCTGAAATAAGAGAACATAAGGGATTAGTTTCTAAATAGCCATTCGCCTAGGGTCTTTGAAAAGCCGGAAAAGATTTGGAAACTCAAAATCAACACTTACCCATTGCTTCCTTCAAGATTCGACACAAGTAGTCTCCACTAAAGAAAATTCGGTAACTTCAGGAGGTGAGATCTAAGAATTTTGGCTTTTAGAAGATTTAAGAATTGAAGAGATGGCTAAGAGAGATTCAGCCAATGAATATTAAGGAGAAGAATAGAATAATAGAGATGTGATTTCGACTTTTAGGGATTAGAAGAAGAATAACAATAGAGGTTAAAAGATTCAGCCAACCAGGAAATTTTATAGAGGAAGAAAGGGTGAAACAGATAGTGGTTTTCGGCTTTTGAGAGGAAGAAGATGAGAAAAGAGAGGCTTCAAAATTTTGGCACACCCCCTCTTTATATAGAAAACCGATTCCTCCCTTTAGCAGAGATTGATTTTCGGCCAACACTGCCACACATGATAGCTCTTATCCCTTTTCCTTTATCTTAATCTGTTATCTCCTCAAAAATAGCCTTTATCTGCTTATTATCCTTAAAGATTAAATCCCTAAATAATAGCCTTTATCTGCTTATTGTCCACATAGAATAAATATAATAAAATTCCCAAAAAAAAAATAGCCTTGTGCCGTCCCCCTTTACTTAATTAAGTGCCGAAATTTAGCCCTATAACTTGGGCTTCAAGCAACCACAATTTGGGCCCTCCTCCTGCACTAGTGACGCCACTTATAGCTCACCTTTACTGTGCCCTTAGTTGTTGGGTCACAAGCCCAATATGTCAATTAATCTACTATAACTTTAACTTAAGCCCTAGAGTGTCTATACAAAATATTTAATCAAAGCCTCATTGAACACGAAGCCCATTTGCACCTCAAATCCTTAAATTAATATTTTAAGCCTGCACTACACAAAATGCACAAGCCCATAAATTCAGGATGTTACATAATTTCTTTAAAAGTTTAAGAAATTTACCGAATTATTCATCTAAATTGTCTTTCTTTATCTCATCGGGATATGGTATTCGAGGTTGGTATTCTTTAATTACCAGTTTTGGCTTTTCTTAGCTTACCTCAACCTCACCTTCACTTACCACAGGTTCTTGCCTTGGCTCGGGTTTAGATTCTACTATCCCTTCACTGTCATGAGCTGTTATGGCTTGAATTTGCTCTTTTGGGTTAGTCTCAGTGTTAGTTGGCAAGCTACCTTGTTGTCGTTTGGAGATCAGTTTAGTGAGCTGCCCTAACTGGTGCTCGATTCCTTTAATCGATGCTTGTTGATTTTTAAGTGTTGTTTCGATATTTTGGAAATGTGTTTCCGACACCGCTATGAATTTTTTCAGCATCTCTTCAAGGTTTGACTTCTTTTCTTGTGGGTAGGGCTGTTGTTGGAAGTTTGGAGGGGGTTGTTGTCTTTGATTTGCTTGACCACCCCATGAGAAATTGGGGTGGTTCCTCCATCCTGGATTATAAGTAATACTATAAGGGTTATTTTGAGATCTAAAATTGTTACCCGTATAGTTTATTTGTTCGCTTTCCATGCCCGGCTTGTAGGGTGGGCACTCAGGATCCGCCACGCCTCCTAGGTTTGATAGCATGGTGACTACGTCGAGGTTGAAAACTCTGGCTGTTTTTGTTGGCTTTTTCCTCGTAACTTGCCACTGATAGTTGTTCAGTGGTATCCCCTCTATAAACTTATAGGCCGCCTTAGGAGTTTTGTTATTCAGGGTTCCGCCGGCTGCTGAATCAATCAGTTGTCTTGTTAAAGGGTTCACACCGTAGTAAAAAGTTTGGACTTGTAGCCACAAGGGTAATCCATGGTGTGGGCACCTGCTCAACAAATCCTTGTATCTCTCCCATGCATCGTATAATGTTTCTGAATCCATCTGTACAAAAGAAGAGATTCATTCCTTAATTTGGCCGTTTTGGCAGGCGAAAAATATTTTAATAAAAATTTTTGGTCATTTGATCCCATGTAGTGATTGATCCTCGTGGAAGAGAATTCAACCACTATTTAGCATTATTCCTCAAAAAGAAGGAAATACTCGAAGACGGATGGCATCATCAGAAACGCCATTAATTTTGAAAGTATCACAAAATTCTAGGAAATTTGCCAAGTGATTATTTGGGTCTTCATCCTGCAAACCATCAAACTAAACAAATTGCTGTATCATTTGTATAGTATTAGGTTTCAGTTCAAAATTATTAGCAGCTATAGTAGGTCTAACAATACTTAACTCAGTTCCTGTTAAATTGGGTTTAGCATAATCATACATAGTTCGAAGAGTACGATTTTCGGCCACCTCTGGAGGTAGTGGATTGTTCTCAGCCATCTTTTCGTTAGTATTAATTTCGTCTTCTTTCTCTTCTTCTATGTAATTTAAGCTTCACCTTATCTCTCTACGATTTCTGCGAGTATGCTTTCAATTTCACTGTCGTAAAGTAGAGGTCCTGTTGGGTTCCTTCTAGTCATAAACTAGAGGTACTTGCTAGGAAAAGACAAAAAGAAAAAGAAAAATTAGAAAAGTAAAAATAAAATTTAATTACAAAAAAAAAAATAAATAAAAAATAAAAAATGGCTAAAGTAATAAAAATTGAGCTTTCTTAATATTTTAGTTCCCTGAGAACGACGCCAAAAACTTGATCGTGTGTTAGAGTCTTAAAAATTTATAAAAAGAATGATCGAACCCGGAAACTAACTAAGACAATGATGGAGGCAAGCGCACCTATCGAACAATAGTATAGTTTAATGGCAAAGACCAGATTGTCGAACCTAATGGAACTAAAAGTACTAATACTAACTTTCTTCTTATTATCTAGCCTACGAATTAAGGGATTTGTTTATCTAATCTAAAATTAAACTAACAACTAAGCATAAAGATGCAAAAATAAAGAGAATGAATTGGGAAAATACTTGTGGGAGAACCAATTGATTAAGACGATACCCGAGGAAGAATCCACCTAGACTTCACTTGTTATTTAACTCTGAACCAGACAATTTATTCACTTGACTTGATCTGTAGGATTCCCTAATTTATATTAATACCTCTTTCAAGGCTACTAATGTCTAACCCTAGGTTGATTAATTGAAATTTCTTTCCAATTAAAACCCCTAGAATTGCATTAACTCGATCTATGGACTACCATATTAGGTTTGACCCTAATCCAGCAGATTTTTATATCCTATTTCTAGGGTTGCGATCAAGTCCGCTTAACTATGCTAGATCTACTCTTAAACAGGGACTTTTGCTCCACTGCCTAAGCACATCAATACTTGAATCAATATCCTGGAATATCAAAGAAAAAATTAAGAACACATAATTAAGAACAAATCATGTATTTATCATACAGCTTAGAAAACAATAACAAGATTCTTCTTAGGTTTCATCCCCCTCAGGTATCTGAGGGTTTAGTTCATAATTATAAAAGAAAACATCTTAGAAAATATAAAGCCAAAGATAAAGAAAACCCTAAAACCCCCTGAAGGAATTGAAGGAGAAATCCTCCATCTTGAGTATAATCATGGCTTCTTGAGATGAATCAACTAGCTTTCTTCGAGTGAATCCCACAATTTGGCCCCTCTGGCTTGGCTCTTTGGCCTAGTTAAACACGCTAAAAGCCCTGACAGAAGGCTTCTGTTCAACCCTCCGTCGAACTCCCCATTTAAGTTGCCTCCTAGGCTGTTTATATAGGCTTCGAGATGCCTTTCTTGGCCTGAAAGTATCCTAATCCGAATGAAAATCTTTTTTGCTGCGTCAGGGGCACGCCCATAGCACACGCCCGTGGGATTCGAGGCCAGGCCGTGGTCTATCCTACGAAAGAGGCACGGCCGTGTATTTCAGGGGCCAGGCCGTGTTCAGGTCTATTAATGAGGCACGACCGTGTGGGCTTGGGCCCAGGCCGTGTCGATTTTGTGATTTTGCCCATTTACTCTATTTTCAGCCCGTTTCTCGTTCTTTTCATCCTCCTGTGCTCTCCTAAGCATAAAACATGAAAACAAAGGATTAAGAGCACCAAATTCCACAATTGAAAGGATATATCATCCAAAAACATGCCAAATGTGGGATTAAAATATGTGTATATTATGGTTTATCAATTAAGATATTATTTAGCTAAATTAGATTAAATGGAAAAGGCCTTATTTCAAGTTGATCGAGAAGAAAGACCATGCCCCGTAAGTTAGGACATGATATTTCGAATTCTTGAAAATGAGAATAAATGTCATTTGATCGTTACTTAAATCTCCTTTAATTTATTTATTTTAAAATAGATATTATACTATCTTGGTTTTCGGAAGAAGTCATATTTCGTAAGTTAGGAACACGACTCTTCTAATTCCAAAATGATGAACATTGCCTCTTTTTATGTACTTTCCGTACGTTAGATAAAACGACGATATTTTTTTTATGATATACGTTTAATTTATTTAGGCATAGTGTAAAAATGAATATATGACGGACATGGTTATTAAGATAAAAAATAATGATGGGTACAATAACATGATATTAGAAAGATGAATAAATCAATAAATGAAATTAAAAAGAATGAAAGGTAAAATAAAACGCCATGCTAGTGAATAATAAATATGAAACCAATTTATAGTAATAATGGCGATAATCGGATCATAAATAAAAATAAAAATAATGAAAATGATGATAAAATATAAAAGTACATAAAAGGAATATAAATAAATTAAATTCTAAACATTTAAAAAGGTAAAGAAAATAATAAAAGGTAGAAAAATAATAATAAATAATAAATAAAGAGTTCATAAAGGGTAAAATTACATAGACTAAAGACTAAATTAAAATTTAAATGAAATTAAAGGCACAAATTGTATATAAAAACAAATAAATTAATCAATAAAGGACTAAAATAAAATACGCTAAATAAAATATTTTGAAGGACTAAAATATGAAATAAATGGAATGTATGGACTTGTATGAACATGAGGAAGATTCCGCCTAAGCATGGTATATTGAGATTTTGTATATTTTGTGAATTTATGAGATAGGGACTTAAATGTTAAAATGTGAAATATGAGGGCTAATTTGTAAAATTCCCTAAATATGTGTTTTTGGATTGAATTGAATGATTTGATGAATAAAAGAGTTAAATTTGAATATGTACAGATCAAGAACCAAAGAAAATGGACTTAGATCGAGGGAAGTCTATAACACCCTGGTTTTAAGGGCTATGCAGGTTGTGTGTAATTCGAGTGTTAGTAGGTTTTTGGGTGTTTTTGGATGTGTTTTAGAGGTTTAAGAATGCTTGGATGAAAGGGGAAGGCTTTGGAAAAATTTTTGATTTTTAGGGTTAAAAGGGGAAAACTGGGAAAGAAGGCCTTAAAGTAATTTTTATAGAGTTTAAGACACAAGAAAGGGACCTGGCAAAGTGGCGTGGAGGCGCTGCTTGGGGGCTTTGGAAGGTGACGCCTAAGAGAGCAAGGGTTCGATCTGCTGGGGCAGCAATTTTGTTTTTGTGCGTCAAGGGACTGGGCTAAGTATGCCTTAAAATTAATGGTGTGGCTTGGTGGACATGGAAGTCCAGTTGGCAAAGTGGCACTCGTGCGCCACTTAGGCGCTGAAGGAGAGCAAGGGCGCTGGTTCGAGTTGGGGCAGCAGCATTCGGCGTTTTTTTTTTATTTTCGTTAGTTGGTGATGGGCTGAGGTAAGAAGGAGTTAAAAATAAACGTTGGGGCTTTATGGACATGAAAGTCAAGCTGGCCGAGTGGCTGAGGCGCTACTTGAAAGGCGCTAGGTGCAGGTCGCGAGTTCGAGGCACAAGGAAGGCAGAATTTTGATAATTATTTTGCAAGCTGGCGTTGGAGGTAGAAAGGGCTTAAAAGAATATATTGTGCGTTTATATCACAAAACAATGCCTGGGCGTGATGGCTTGGGGCGCTACTTGGTCGCCGGTTCCCCTGTGTCCTATGTTCGAACCTTGGAGGTCTTGGTGGGGTTTTCTTCTTTTTTTCATTGTTTGGCGTGAAGGTGGACGGCACATGGGGGAGCTAAGGTTGTTTAATCCTTTTAGAATTCAGCTGGAAGATAAGTGATAAGGGTTGGGTTATTTTTTTATTGTGGTAGGATAATTGTAAGATTATTTTTATTTCTTTTAAATTAGTAAATAGGAGATGTTATTGGTTTGTTTTGATTGTGATAAGGAGATAACGTATAGGATTAATAAGAATTTTAATAGGGATTAAATGGTGGCAAATTGAAGGACTCTTGGGGGTGTGTCATTTGGCCTTGAAGCTTTTAAGGAGAGAGCTGCAGAAAATTTGGGTTTTCTTTCTTCCATGTGTGCCGAATTTTTATAGGAGGAAGTTCATATTTTTGTTCTTTCCTTGATCCTTCCATTGCCGAAATTTTAAAGCCAAGGAAGTTCTTTTGTTCTCCTTTTCTAAGTAAAGCCGAACCTCTCCCTTTTATTATCAAAATCTTCCTTTTCTTTTTGTCTTCATCTTGGCCGAATATTGGGTGTTGATCTCTTGGGGCTATTTCTCAATCGGTTAAATAGGTAAGTGTTACATCTTAAGCAATCGATTTGGATTTTCTCTTTTAATAGCCAAAACCGAATGGTTGGCCTTAGTGTGGGTTGGTCGAATGCTCTATAGACTATAAGTGATGTGTTTTGCTTGTTTGTAGCCAGCGCCAAGGAGTCTAAAGGAAAGTCTCGAATTGTTGGAACTCATCAAGGTAAGGGGTGGCAAGGTATTCTACCAAAGGGCCTTTCCATGGATTTTGTATGGCCGATTCTAATGGTCTTGTGTCTGTGGATTTTGGCAATTCCATTGGTGTTTGGGATTTAATTAAAAGGGTAAGTGGATTGATATTGACCTTAGGCCATTGGTTGTGTTTTGGTGTTGACCGAGTGGTGACTATGGTTTATAGGGCAATCGATGAAGCAAAGGAAGCCTTGAGATTTCAATTTATTTGATGGATGAGTAGTAAGTGACTTAGATTCGTTAATAGTAGATTATGACTTTGTTGATTAATCGTGTGGTTCGATTAAGTATCGTCGATGGATGCGAGTGCCGATCAAGAGGAGAAAGGAAAACTCCCATCCCGAAGTTCAAAAGAGATCGGTTTCATCAGACGAGATTGGCCAACGGGTGTGGGCGTCAATGTAAAACGATAGGCGATAGCGATAGTCTCGCTAAACGATAGCATCGGGATCGAGGGTTTAGAGCTTTAGGTTATAAGGTGTGTAGTTAGCCATTGTTTCCGGGATTTGCGTGATATTTGCCTGTTTGATATGTTTGCTAACAAGTGCAGTAAATGTGAAATTGATACCCTTGAAGGGGGTATGATGATAACCAGGTTAGTAGCAAATTGGTTAATATGTGGTAATTGATTTATAATATGTGAGTATGCCTATGATTGTGAATATCATGCACATGCATCATCTCCGCATTATATCATGTTACATGTGCATGGGTGGGTTTTTGAAAGAAGGTACGGGTGTACTTTGAGTACGTGGTTGATGTCAGCTTTGTGCTACATTGTGGATTGGCGCTGACTGAGGTCGCGTTGTGGATCTTTGCGATTTAGTTCGCGTGGTTACCTTGACTAATATCGGCTTATGTCATATCGTGGCTTGATGGATTGCTGTGTGCTCCATCGTGGTTTGATGTTAGCTATACGCTACATCGTGGATGGCATTGGTTGCCTTTTGGAGGGAAAAGGAGAGGTGACTCGATAGTCCCCGATGTGTGGTAAGTGGTTAAGGGGTGTGTAGCGGATGGACCTTAGGATTGGGTTGGGTTTCATGTTGCATGGTTTTGTTATAAATTGATATGGAAATGGGCCAAGCCCAATATGGAATATGAATAGGTATGTTTTGAGAACATACGTAGAAATGGGCCAAGCCCATGAATCGAGTGAATTAATAAGAAAAGGGCCTAGCCGGTGCTTGAATATGATTTGATTATGGGCCAAGCCGGATCGTGGTAATGTCTATATGATTATGTTTACATGTTGCATTTGATAATTGGGTTGACTTGTGGCTAACATGTGGGTGGATATCGATGGTTTAATTACACATCGAGTCCGTGTGACTCACCCAATTATTTATCCAACATCGCAGTGATTCGTGATTAATGGACCGGTTGGAGAGGATGCAAGGTGGTCCATGCAGAAGGAGATTAATTTAATTATTTTAAGCAATTTTAATACTAAGTGTTTTGTTTAATATTGGTTGTAATAAGGGCCACTTTTGTTTAAAGTACTCTTTTATGGATGATGAAATTTATATCGTACTTAGAAATATTTTTACAAATGATTTATCTTTTAATAAAATATAATAAAGTTTTAATTCAAACCAAGCTTATTACTTAATAATTTTTAGTGGACACACTTTCCAAAAGTTAACAAAATTTTCAAGTTTTATTCTAAAGACAAAGATTTTCAACCGTGATTCCGCGGTGACATAACCAGATCCGGTCAAGGCTCGTGGGCGGGTTTGGGGATGTTACGATTTAATATCGAGCAGATTCAAAACTCGGCTTTGAGGGTTTTGGGCCCAAAAACATTTTCAAAATGGGCTTTTCAAAAAAATATGGGCTTTTAAGAAATTTTTCAGGATTTTCTAGCATGGCACCTGTACTTCCGGCCCGAAGTCCACCAGGTAAGTACTTCAGACTTGTGAAGTAATTTGTTATATGAACTATTATGGGCTTTGTTGGCTCGTAGATTAGTGAATTAGGATCAGTTGAACCCTAGGACTAGTCTACCCAAACATGTGCATAAGATTTAAAGTGCCTAATAAACAAACCTGTGAAATAAGTCGCCAAGTTAAGGTGTGGCAACCTGTGTGCGCATGTCTAGGATTGGATCCGGAAGAGCATGGTACTTAAGCAGTCCTCGTGACTCACCTCCTCTTCGCAGGAATCCTACCTGGTGCGTAGCTACGGTTCACCATAACCAAGAGGACTTGTTCATAGGCTAAACCAATTATTAAAACCCGGAAGGGATTAGCCTTATTGTTTTAAAACCCTTATTTTAAAAAAAATTCTCAAACTTACCTCTTTGGTTTGTAAACCCTAAATCTGGTTTTGAAAAACATTTTCTCGATTCACCAAAATTACCAAAATGCCCCTAGCGGCAAAATTACAAAAATGCCCTCAGATTGTAAAATTACCGACTACCCTCAACTTTTGTTAAAATGATTTTACTTTGCAAAATACCAAAATCTCTAGTTTCCAAAATATAAATATACTCCGATTTGGAAAATTTACGAAAACACCCCTGTGTTAAAAAATTACTAAAATGCCCCTGACTTTCAAAATTTCTGAGATAACCCTAACTTTAATAAAATTCTCTCACTTTGCAAAAGTATCCAAATTTTTGTATTTGAAAATAATACCCCGACTTTTGAAATTTACAAAATTACCCTGGTTGACAAAATTACTAAAATACCCCTAGTTTCCAAAATTCTGCTGTATCTCTAATTTGACAAATTTTCAGAAATACCCTCCCGATGTGGAAATTTCAAAATGTTCTGGTTTGTTAAGTTTTAAAATTTCCCTGGTTTATTACGGAAATGTCCCTGTAGGACAAAATGACGAAAATACCCTTGGGGTAGAAACGGGCAGAAAGGTCCGAATAGTGAATGTGGGTGGTAGATACCACTGAGTGTGCCTCTGCTGAGGAATGAATGTGTTTTGATGATGATTGAATGTGTCTTACTTGAGAAATGAAGGTGTCCTTGTTGATGAATTTGAAAGTGATTCTCTGAATTAGAGTAGTAAAACTCGAACTGAACCTTGTGTGATCGAAAGAACTACTTCTAAAATCTTTCATTCATAAAATATGCTCGCGGTTAAATAGTGGAACAATTACTAATGCATAAAACTTCTTAATCAGATAAATCAAGACGATAGAGATGAGTTCTAGGGACATAGTAGAGGTAGAATGGCGACATCGGGCGATAGAGTCCGCCATGGGTCGAAAAATGAAATGCCGCCAAGAAGGGCGTGGAGGAGCAAGATCGCATCGAGAAGATGACGCATGTCGCGGGCCATGTTGCAAGTGCTAGAGCAAGTAGCGAGGAGTTAGTAGAGGAAATGGAACTCGAAAGTCGGTATCGAAAAGGCTTAGATCAAGCGGATCGAGATCTTTAGAGGAGTGTCGGGAGTAGCTCCGAATGTAGCGAGTATTGGCTAGAAGCGATCGAAAGAATCATGGACGATTTGGACCGCACCAATGAAGAAAAGTCAAGAAGCTGCTTCGTTGCTTCAGCGACGAAGCTTATCGTTAGTGGCTCACCGTCAAACAAGGTGTACCGACGGATCATTGGATTGGGATTTCTTTAAGGCCAAGTTCAAGGGAAGTATGTAAGAGCCAATTATTTGGACTCGCAAAGGAAAGCGTTCTAAATCTAGTGCAAGGAATAAGTCGGTAGCGGAATATGAAGTCGAGTTTGTGCGACTAAGTCGATCGCCAAAGGAATCGTGGCTCCGATTCGAAAGAAGTGTTCGATTCGAAGATGGGCTACGAGATGAGTTGCGGAGTTGATCGCTCATATGAGAGAAAGAGACTTTGCCATTTTAGTGGAGAAAGCTCGGATCATTGAAGAGGTTAAGAAGACTATAAGGGAAAACCGAGAGAAGAATAGGAACGAGAAGAAGAGAAATGTTGGGCCATCAGTATCGTTGGGTAATGTGCAGAAAAGACCAAGGACCGAGAACCCTGTAAGTGCACTTGTACCACTGAATCGAATCGTTCTTGTGCTCGATGTGGGAGACCTCACACAGGAGAGTGTTGGGGAAATAGTAAAGAATGCTTTCGGTGTGGATCTAAGGCACATCTGGTTAAGAATTATCCTCGAGCGACGAGGGGTCGTGGTTCAAGCCATAGAAGGAATGGTTCTAGTCAGAGTCAATCAAGGATGTGATAGCGGGTAAGCTCCTTTGCTTTGGTACATGCTTTGATTGCTTTGCTTGCTTGTGAATTAGCCTTTTCTGTGATGCTAAGAGAGGTGTTTTGAATTTTGAGTGCGAACTTAGAAACTGTGTTGGGAAGGTATGATAGTCTTAGTAAGATCAGAGTGCGCAGCATAAGCGTAAGGTGGTAAGATAGGTTGTACGGACGTTCGTTAGTAAAGTAATTTCGAGGACGAAATTATTTTAAGGAGGGTAGAATTGTAACACCCTGGTTTTAGGGGCTATGCAGGTTGTGTGTAATTCGAGTGTTAGTAGGTTTTTGGGTGTTTTTGGATGTGTTTTAGAGGTTTAAGAATGCTTGGATGAAAGGGGAAGGCTTTGGAAAAATTTTTGATTTTTAGGGTTAAAAGGGGAAAACTGGGCAAGAAGGCCTTAAAGTAATTTTTATAGAGTTTAAGACACAAGAAAGGGACCTGGCAAAGTGGCGTGGAGGCGCTGCTTGGGGGCTTTGGAAGGTGACGCCTAAGAGAGCAAGGGTTCGATCTGTTGGGCGCGAGAATTTTGTTTTGTCGTCCAAGGACTGGGCTAAGTATGCCTTAAAATTAATGGTGTGGCTTGGTGGACATGGAAGTCCAGTTGGCAAAGTGGCACTCGTGCACCACTTAGGCGCAGAAGGAGAGCAAGGGCGCTGGTTCGAGTTGGGGCAGCAGCATTCGGCGTTTTTTTATTTTCGTTAGTTGGTGATGGGCTGAGGTAAGAATGAGTTAAAAATAAACGTTGGGGCTTTATGGACATGAAAGTCAAGCTGGCCGAGTGGCTGAGGCGCTACTTGAAAGGCGCTAGGTGCAGGTCGCGAGTTCGAGGCGCAAGGAAGGCAGAATTTTGATAATTATTTTGCAAGCTGGCGTTGGAGGTAGAAAGGGCTTAAAAGAATATATTGTGCGTTTATATCACAAAACAACGCCTGGGCGTGATGGCCTGGGGCGCTACTTGGTCGCTGGTTCCCCCAGGTCCTGTGTTCGAACCTTGGAGGCTGCTGGTGGGGTTTTCTTCTTTTTTTTCTTTTGTTTTTGGCGTGAAGGTGGACGGCACATGGGGGAGCTAAGGTTGTTTAATCCTTTTAGAATTCAGCTGGAAGATAAGTGATAAGGGTTGGGTTATTTTTTTTATTGTGGTAGGATAATTGTAAGATTATCTTTATTTCTTTTAAATTAGTAAATAGGAGATGTTATTGGTTTGTTTTGATTGTGATAAGGAGATAATGTATAGGATTAATAAGAATTTTAATAGGGATTAAATGGTGGCAAATTGAAGGACTCTTGGGGGTGTGTCATTTGGCCTTGAAGCTTTTAAGGAGAGAGTGCAGAAAATTTGGGTTTTCTTTCTTCCATGTGTGCTTAATTTTATAGGAGGAAGTTCATATTTTGTTCTTTCCTTGATCCTTCCATTGCCAAAATTTTAAAGCCAAGGAAGTTCTTTTGTTCTCCTTTTCTAAGTAAAGCCGAACCTCTCCCTTTTATTATCAAAATCTTCCTTTTCTTTTTGTCTTCATCTTGGCCGAATATTGGGTGTTGATCTCTTGGGGCTATTTCTCAATCGGTTAAATAGGTAAGTGTTCTGTCTTAAGCAATCGATTTGGATTTTCTCTTTTAATAGCCAAAACCGAATGGTTGTCCTTAGTGTGGGTTGGCCGAATGCTCTATAGACTATAAGTGATGTGTTTTGCTTGTTTGTAGCCAGCGCCAAGGAGTCTAAAGGAAAGTCTCGAATTGTTGGAACTCATCAAGGTAAGGGGTGGCAAGGTATTCGGCCAAAGGGGCCTTTCCATGGATTTTTGTATGGCCGATTCTAATGGTCTTGTGTACAGGGATTTTCGGCAATTCCATTGGTGTTTCGGGATTTAATTAAAAGGGGTAAGTGGATTGATATTCGGCCTTAGGCCATTGGTTGTGTTTTGGTGTTGACCGAGTGGTGACTATGGTTTATAGGGCAATCGACAGAAGCAAAGGAAGCCTTCGGGATTTCAATTTATTTCGGTAAGGATGAGTAGTAAGTGACTTAGATTCGTTAATAGTAGATTATGACTTTGTTGATTAATCGTGTGGTTCTGATTAAGTATCGTCGATGGATGCGAGTGCCAGTCAAGAGGAGAAAGGGAAAACTCCCATCCCAAAGTTCAAAAAGAGATCGGTTTCTGCTGTACGAGATTGGCTACCGGGGTGTGGGCGTGCAACAGAAAACGATAGGCAGATAGTGGTAGTCTCGCTAAACGATAGCATCGGGATCGAGGGTTTAGAGCTTCAGGTTATAAGGTGTGTAGTTAGCCATTGTTTCCGGGATTTGCGTGATATTTGCCTGTTTAATATGTTTGCTAACAAGTGCAGTAAATGTGAAATTGATACCCTTGAAGGGGGTATGATGATAACCAGGTTAGTAGCAAATTGGTTAATATGTGGTAATTGATTTCTAATATGTGAGTATGCCTATGATTGTGAATATCATGCACATGCATCATCTCCGCATTATATCATGTTACATGTGCATGGGTGGGTTTTTGAAAGAAGGTACGGGTGTACTTCGAGTACGTGGTTGATGTCAGCTTTGTGCTACATCGTGGATTGGCATTGATCGAGGTTGCGTTGTGGATCTTTGCGATTTAGTTCGTGGTTACCTTTGATCGATACCGGCTTATGTCATATCGTGGCTTGATGGATTGCCGTGTGCTCCATCGTGGTTTGATGTTAGCTATACGCTACATCGTGGATGTCATTGGTTGCCTTTTGGAGGGAAAAGGAGAGGGTGACTCGATAGTCCCCGGTGTGTGGTAAATTTGGTTAAGGGGTGTGTAGCGGATGGACCTTAGGATTGGGTTGGGTTTCATGTTGCATGGTTTTGTTATAAATTGATATGGAAATGGGCCAAGCCCAATATGGAATATGAATAGGTATGTTTTGAGAACATACGTGGAAATGGGCCAAGCCCAGTAATCAGTGAATTAATAAGAAAAGGGCCTAGCCCAGTGCTTGAATATGATTTGATTATGGGCCAAGCCCAGATCGTGGTAATGTCTATATGATTATGTTTCATGTTGCATTTGATAATTGGGTTGACTTGTGGCTAACATGTGGGTGGATATCAGTGGTTTAATTACACACTGAGTCCGTGTGACTCACCCAATTATTTATCCAACATCGCAGGTGATTCGTGATTAATGGACCGGGTTGGAGAGGATGCAAGGTGGCCCATGCAGAAGGAGATTAATTTAATTATTTTTAAGCAATTTTAATACTAAGTGTTTTGTTTAATATTGGTTGTAATAAGGGCCACTTTTGTTTAAAGTACTCTTTTTATGGATGACAGAATTTATATCGTACTTAGAAATATTTTTACAAATGATTTATCTTTTAATAAAATATAATAAAGTTTTAATTCAAACCAAGCTTATTACTTAATAATTTTTAGTGGACACACTTTCCAAAAGTTAACAAAATTTTCAAGTTTTATTCTAAAGACAAAGATTTTCAACGTGATTCCGCAGTGACATAACCAGATCCGGTCAAGGCTCGTGGGCCGGGTTTGGGGATGTTACAAAGTCTAAAGTGGTCGAGTGGTCGAGTAGTCATTTCTGTCCGTTCATATCCGTACGATGTAAGTCTATATACAAATAAATGTGTTTGAATTGATTTATTCATGTTCATATGAAATTGAATTGTGATGAATGACTATGGAATATGTACATGTGAAATTCGAGAAAGTATCGACAATGTGTCAACGTCCGAAAAGTCCCGTATGAACCTTAGGAATAATTAGGATACATATGTCATGACATAGGGTTTCGATATGTGATATCGTGTAAGACCACGTCTGAGACGTTGGCATCGATTTGAGAATTACGTGTAAGACCATGTCTGGGACATTGGCATCATATATGATTTTGTGTAAGACCCTATCTGGGACAGTGGCATCGATATTTGATTACATGTAAGACCATGTCTGGGACGTTGGCATTGTACGAGTATTCCGCATTATCCGAGTATGCTATTTGATTTCAAATGGTTCAACGGGCATTTGGAGAATTGAATAACTATGTGAAATGTGTATCCGATACAAGTACGTTCGAAGTGTATGCATAGTTTGAGTATGAAAATTAAGTATATGTGAGATTATGGAATTTGAGATATATGTGTGGACTTAATGAAATAAGATGTGTTATAGACAAGTGTGTTATGATCTAATGAAATACATGGAGATGAGATTTGTTGGTAAGCAAGTGGTTAGAAACAATTGAGCCAAAGAATAAATATGAATTTGCTATTATGTTATGCTAAAGATTATGTGAATGAAACAGTTATAATTGATTTACATGATAAGTTTATTTGTATATGGCATACTAAGCTTTTGAAAGCTTCCTTTGTGTGTGTTTGCATTATTTATAGATTATTAAAGGTACGAAAAGCTCGGGGATCTTCGAGGATCATCACCACACTATCGAACTATATTTTGGTACCTTTTGAATGTGTACATATTTAAGTATGGCATGTATAGGCTAGTAGTATTAAATTATGTTTTGAGATGTATAAATAGCCATGTGATATGGCTTGTTAAAGAATGTGTTTTTAGGTGAGTTTTGTTCTAGTTTATGATGCATAAGGTGAAATGTTTTGATGAGCTAATGAAAGGCCAAAATGAAATGGTCAATGTTGGTAAGTTTCTTGATTAATTTGTGAAGTTGATATGATGAGAAATGGTATAGATTGATATGGCTTAAAATGTTATATAGGTATGTGTTTTTAATGTAAAGTTGATACTTGAATTGGTATTCTTGAGTAAGAATTGAATATGGAAATGAATGATATTATTAAGAGTCAAATTATGCATGTTTTGGTATATTTGGATGCCTTTGGAGTATGAATTTAGGTTGGTTTGATGCTTGTAGGTTTGACCCAAAATTTGGGTGGCAAATTGGCCTCGCAAATGGCCTAAATTTGACCACACGGTTGAGCACACGGGCGTGTGTCTCGACCGTGTCACTTAAATTTGTAATTAGAAATAAGTTAGACTCGCACATGGGCCAGACATGCGGGCGTGTGATAGGCTGTGTGAATTAAGTCAGTGTTGCCTACGGGCGTGTCTTCGGCCGTGTGGACAAGTCAGTATGTATGCCTGTTTTGCCATGGCCTGCCTACACGGGCGTGTGACCTCTGCAACTTTCAAAAATGTTTGATTTTCAGAAAAATTTTTATGAGCTCAGTTTAGTCCTAACCTCTTCCCAATGCATGTTTAAGGTCTCGTAGACCTTTTAAAGGGACTTTATGTGTAAGATTAGCTATGATATGATGATGATGTATTTTGTGTTGTGAAATGATTGTATATGTTCCGATATGTCCAGTAATGCCTCATAACCCTATTTCGGCGATGGTTACAGGTTAGGGGTGTTACAAGAGCCATAATTAGGAAGTTCACAAAGAAATTTTAATTAGGAAGCTCAAAAAGAGCCTTTAATTAGGAGCTCTAGCTAGCCATATATCGGGAAGTTCAAGCGAGCCATATCAGGACGCTCATAAAGAGCTGCGTTTGTGTCCGCAATATAACAGGATGCTCACAAAGAGCTACGGTAGTCCGCAACACATGCAAGATCACTACCGATCATGATGCTTACAGGAACCATATAACAGGAAGCTCTAGAGGGCTTATAAAAGAATGATCGTAAGAGCTATGGTGTGTCCGCAACATATGCAGGACCACAACCAATCGAAATCAGATCCATCAAATTCCATTTTTCAAACGGGATTTAATATTTATCGGGCTTTGTTAGATATGTAGCCAATTTTATGTATATGACATTTATACAATTCACATGCACAACATTCAATTCAAGCATATAAATATACACAATTTAGTTACACGAGCTTACCTCGATAAATGCTCGTGTAATAAGTAAAATCTACTATTTTGACATTTTCTCTTTCCTCGCTCTAACTACTTAATTTGGTCTATCCGAATCTATATGAATGAATTTAACATTAATTCATGTTCATTTCAATTCAATTCATATCTTAGGCAAAATTACCTTCTTGCCCTAAACTTTTAATTAATGATAATTTCATCCCTAGGCTCGAAAAATGAAATTCATACAATTTAATCCTTATTCCAAGCCAAGCCAATTTTTACATGTAAAATTTATAGCCCATGTATTTCATAAAATTTAGAATTTTTCCATGAATTTTACATCTTTTCAATTTAGTCCCTAAATAATAATTTCATCAAAATTCCTTTACAAAAGTTGTTTATCAATTAACAACCTTTCATTTTCTACCATAAAACTTCATAATTCATCTATGTTCATCGATAGAAAAACCTTAGTACCTTGATAACTTTGCAAATTAATCCCCGAGATAGCTAGATTAAGCTATTATGATCTCAGAAATATAAAAATCATTAAAAACAGGACAAGAAAACATACCTAATTTGTAACACCCCAAACCCGGCCTAGTTGTTACGATCGAATCTAGCGTGTCACATTGAAGTGTTTTTTGAAATCAAGGTTGATGGGAGAAATCGTTTGAGTAAAAATCTATTTAGTTCTTATTTCTTGGGAAACAGTTGAAAGTTATAAAAACCAACACTTAGTAAAATGATTAACATGTTTGTTACTGTTGTTTTTAAATTCGCGGAAGCTACTATATTTTCAGTTATCTTGAAGTTGAAAATATGCGTTTTCCTTGTAAAATAGTTATTAGTTGTGAAAACTTGTTTGTATCCGTTTGGCAGTTCAAAATAAGAAACTAAAAACCCAAATAAAAGAAATTGAAAATCACCAGAGGCCTTATTACAAAAATACCAACCCAATATAAAATATTTAAATGATTACGTTTAAAAAAATATTCTCGATCGTGTGACCCCCTCCTAGTCCCTCGCAGTTCCAAATCGCCTAAGACTGGGGATTACCTGTACAATTAAAAGAAAAGGGTGAGATACGAGAACTTAGTGTGTAATCCCCCATCATTCAATCAACAATGCATGTAGTAACAGTTTGGGCCTAAGCCCAATACAGTATCAGTATGGTACATGTATGCAACCCACCCCAATCTAGACAGCACACCACCCATACCAACCCAACACACCATGTGGGGACAAAGTCGACCCACCCAAATTTACACGCCAATATTACAAAGATAGTCGCCAAGAATAATAACGCAACAGAGCCGCCAAGATGCAGATATGTGGAAATGCCACCAGTAACAGTATTTGTGGTAGAGCCACCAGTATCAGTATGTGTGGCAGAGCCATTAGTAGTAGTACTTCCTCCATAACAGAATCTCAACCCCATGCAGTATGCCATGTCATCAATATTTCGTGTATGCAACACGTCCTACTCATTACAGACATACAGTACATACTTTTATCTGTCAATCTACCTCTAGGGGTAAAATAGCCATTTTCATGTATTAGGGGTAAACCAGTAATTTTTCTTTTTGGGTATTTTGGTCATTTTACTTATTAGGGGTATTTCAGTCATTCTACTCCCTAGGGTCTCGGTAAAGGTAACGACCTTTTTGAAGGCCTACAGTCGCTTCGAGCGGCACAAATAATCTATTTGGTTGAAACAGTGTAAATGGGCTTAAAGCCCAATATTTAGCCCATTTGGCCCAAATTTAATCACGGCTATGTGATCTACATAGCCCAATCCAGTTTTTGCCACTTTTCGTAAATTTTATCCGTATGGGGACCATGAGCCCATTGGGCCCATTTTGGCCCAACGAGGCCCAAAATGGCCCTAAAACACAAGAACACTCGTGGTGGCCTCTACAGTCAATCGCCCATGATTGTGAGCTCAGTTTACCTCACGAGCAACCGCACGTTTGAAAGGCCTCATAGTCGAGGGTTTGGCTTTTCAGCTTTTGCCGATTCGTAGAGGAGATAGTGTGATTACGCACCTTTTTACGGAGTCGTTCCAAGATCTACGCGCACCCAAACTAGAATCATCGAGATCCAATGTTAGTCCTTAATATGCTAGGGTAAAACACCCTATTATCACATTTGTTCCCAAAAAGGCACTTACTACCTTACCTTGATTGAACGAACTACGGCCTGTTTCTTTTAGTTCGTGGGCTAAAATTGATCACACTTTTCTTATCGATAAAATGCGATTACAAAATATTTTAACAGATAGGATTGATCATAACTGTGGCTTAAATCCATGGATATTAGTCTTACAGAAATATATAGAGATATTCGACCTATTCAAAAGGTAAGGTAATGTCTTTACCTTAATTGAATAATGGAAGACAGAGTTTGACAACTTGAGTAACTTTTGCATTTCTCCCCTCCTCGGGAATACCTAAAACCTAACAATCACCACACCAAGAGGAAGGGATCCCAATCAAACACCATGAATAGTAGAAACATTCAGCTTTTAGAGAAAAGATAGAAGGAAACGGATTCGCACACATATCACAATAATAGAGAACAAGAGAGGGAACTTTTGAATACCTATCAATTTGTCAGGATCTCTTATAGATATCAACTCAATATACTACCGGCAGAGTATGGAAACAATTGGGATTTAGAGAGAAAATAGGCAGAGTAGGAGACCACCCCAAGGATTAGTGGAAGAAGAAACTCGGTTTAAACACAATAAAGAAGACAAAAAAATAGAAAGAGAGGGGATGGTATGGTGAGTTCAGCCAACAAGAACTAATCAATGAAACCAAAGATGTGAGCAGGACATTTGGACAATGTTAAATGAATGGGAAGAGAAGGGAAAGGAAATGGAGAGAAAAAGACGAGTAGAGATTCGGCTGACAGTGTTAAGTGATTGAAGAAAACCAAAATGGTAGTCGGCTAATAGAGAAAAGAAACCAAATTGCCCAAAGTACTCGAATGGTAAAAGAAGGTTCAACTTTCACGCAATAGACTAAAAGAGCAACCCACGTTGCACCAAAAGGAAAGAAAAGAGTTCACAAAATGCAAGACTCGACAATTAAACAAATGAAAAGAATCCCAACACTCAGGAAATGATGAAAACTGAATACTCTATTTTTCCCTAGCAAATTCTGCAACAACCTTCAACAACTTAAACTCCCCTTTTTCCTCTTAAAATCTCTCGCCCAATCCTCTCCTTGAAATCCTCCACATATCATTCCAACATCTTATCAATCATAATTTTACTGCAACACAAACTCCAGCCGTGCAAGATATCAAAAGTTGATCCCTTTATTGCGCAAACCAAGACTCAAACTCAAGTCCCCTAGCATTAGAAACACGCCACCTACCACTGGACCACAAGCTTCTTTGTAACATAATTCCACCACAATTATTCTTAAAGCCTACTCTCCAAATTCAAGGGCCTTATTCACATAATAATGAAAAATTTTGCTAAAGCCTAGGTTTGAACCCAGGACTTCCCAAACATTCCCAAACACTCCAAATCACTTAACCATTAAAAAAACATGCAATTTGTATCGGGACATGCAAAATGAAAGACCCTATATTTTTGGGTCGTTACAACTCTACTCCTTAAAAGAAATTTTAGCCTCGAAATTTACCTGGTCAGAATAGGTGAGGGTATTGTTGTCGCATCGCCTTCTTAGGTTCCCAAGTTGCTTCCTCGGTACCGTGATTTCGCCAGAGCACTTTAACCAGTGGAATTGATTTCTTCCTTAGCACCTGAACCTCAAGGTCCAATATTTGTACTAGTTCTTCCTCGAAGGTCAGATCTAGCCTAAATTCGATCTCCTCGACTGGTACTATATGTGTGGGATCAGAGCGATAACGTCTCAACATGGAGACATGAAACACATCGTGAATTCGATCTAATTCTGGAGGCAACTGAAGTTGATAGGCGACTGGTCCCACACGCTTCAGTATAAGGTAAGGCCCAATGAACCTAGGGCTAAGCTTCCCCTTTCGCCCAAACCTCAGTATCTTTTTCCATAGAGATACCTTAAGAAATACGAAGTCTCCCATAGAATACTCAATCTGTCAGCGTTTAAGATCTACGTAAGACTTCTGCCTGTCCGATGCTTCTTTCAACCGGTCTCAAATTAGTTTTACCTTTTCTTCGGTATCAAAAACTAACCCTGGCCCCAAAACTCACCGCTCGCCCAGTTTAGTCCAACAAGTAGGGGTACGACAATTACGACCATACAACACCTTGTACGGTGCCATTTGAATACTGGATTGGTAGTTGTTATTATACGCAAACTCTGCCAGTGGCAAATAGTCTTTCCAGCTGCCTCGAAAATCAATAACATAGCTTCTCAACATGTCCTCCAGTATCTGAATCACCCTCTTTGACTGACCATCTATTTGAGGATGGAACGCAGTACTGTAGTCCAACCTAGTACCCAAAGCCTCGTGTAATTTCTTCCAAAATCGAGACGTGTAACGAGGGTCTATAATAGTTCGGTTTAGACCCTAGTCGAAACAGTGGTTTTGAGACCACAAATCTAAGGTCAAAAAATATTTTTATATTATTTTTGGTGTTTATATTATGTGATTGGGTATGTGTGAAAATTTGGTGTGAAATTTTTTTTCGATTGTGTGTCGAATTGTGAAAAAGGACTTATCGCATAAAATAGAAAAGTTGTGTGCTGATTAGGGGTGAGTATTCGATCGAGTCGAGTCAAAAAATTTTGAGTTAGTCGAGTTGACGAATCCTATTTTTGCAACCGAATTCAATTTGAATTTTTTTGAATCGGATCTAATCAAGTCAAAAAATTTCGAGTCAAGTCGAGTCGAGTTAACGAATCCTATTATTTATACTTAATGTTGCATTTACATGAACCAATTATTTAACTAGTAAATGAAGTATAAAGTTATTTAACTACATAAACAATAAAATAGTTTTGCCTTTAACTTAATGAGTAAATATTTATCAAAACAACGTAGTTTTGACTTTTAACTTAATGATTTTGACTTTTAACTTTAGAAAAGGTAAACATTTATCAAAATGGAGTAGCTTTGCCCTTTCTTATTCAGATTTTCGGATAACCCGAATTGTATAGTTCACATTCGAGTTAAACTGAAAAACTTAATTTTTCATTCGAGTTGATCCAAAAAACTTGATTAACTCAAATAACTTGAACTATTTAATTCAAAATTTGAAAATTTTATCGAGTTTTTGAATCGAATCGGATTTTGCTCACCCTAGTCTTGATTGTTAAATTTCCTATTTGGCATGGATTATTAAAATAGGATTCCTTATGTTGTTATTATACCATGTGATGAATAGATGGACAAAATGCCTAGTTAGTGGAAAATTTAAATGAATTAGAAAAAGGGTAAAATGGTAAAATTTGTATTAATGTTAAATAAATTAAAACAAAACAAAATGAAACTCATTTTGTGTTCATCTTTCCACCGAAAATCAAGAAGAAGAAAAAAGAACTTTCATGGCTATTAAGGGTTCGATCAAGAGAAGCTTCAATTGGTAAGTGTTTTGTGTTCGGTTTTTGATAATTTTTACGTTTTTGTGATCGTTGCTTAGTGTACTATCAAACCCATGCTTAAATTTTAAAAGTTGAAGGTGATTTTGAGATGTGCCATTAATGAATATGTGAGCTTTGTGATGGTTGATGATGAAAAATGAAAGATAGGTGAAAGATTAAAATTTATATCTATGTGAAGACAAAGTGCTCGATTAATCGACCGTTTCGGTATTTCGACGTCTGAGGTAAGTTCGGATATAATACGGTTATTAAATTTATATCTATATGATGTAAAATGAATGAATTGCATTGTTAATGAATTAGCCATGTTATATTTATATGAGATTGAGTAATGAGGCACTATGTGTGAGTAATTAGAAATGAGATTGAGAAGGAATGGCACTATGTGTGTGAAATAGTATAAGCTTTGGCTTATTAACTTGGCACTGTGTGTGTGATATCGAATTAAGTTTGGGTTAATATAGAGGCACTAAGTGTGCAATATTATTTAAGCTTCGACTATGATTTAAGCACTAAGTGTGCGATTGAATCGAAGGAGTGATGAAGGTTGATCGAAATGAAATAATGAGTATTGAGTAGCTTGTGTGATCAATAACTAAGTGTTGGCTAAGGTACGTTCAGAACCTACGTGTTTAATGAAATTGTAATTGAATTGATGGAATATTAATTGAGCATACTAGCTTTGAATGGTATGGTATATGTGATTATGAATTGATCTATGTGATGGATTGTTCTAGTATAATGTAATTGTATGATTGAATTAAATGTATTATGTTACGAACTTACTAAGCTCTTAAGCTTACTGTGTGATTTGTTTCTCTATTTTACAGTGTCAGTAAAGCTAGCTCGGATTCGGGGATCGTCAGCATCTCTATCACACTATCGGTAATCTATTTCGGTACTTTTGGAAGGATGTGTATATTTTAAACATGGCATGTATAGGCTTAGTAATGTGGCATGTTTTGTAGTAAATGGTCCTTGTCATGTAATATGGCTTGAGGGTTGAATAATGTTGGTATGAATGTGTAGGGTTATTTGAGAGATGAATATGGTATGTATCATGTTTAACTGGTTGATGAAAGCTGTACTTTGAATGTGAAATATGGTATGTTATATGTGGTGATTAACCTATATGATTGGAATGTGAAATTGGTTGAGTTGGATGGGCATATTTACGTAGAAATGATGTTTGGTTAGTAAATGGTTTAGATGATGATTAAATGGTGTATATATTGGTATGATTGAGTGCCATTTATGGTATAAATGCTTGTGAAATGAGGTTTTTAGGTGATTCAAGATGTGGAAGGCAAGTTTGGCATTGAAAATGGCCTATAATCGCCTACGATTGAGCACACGGGCGTGTGGCTCGACCGTGTTGTTTAAGTTTGCCAAGTGAAACAAGTCAGGCTCGACCACAGGCTGGACACACAAACGTGTGACTGGCCATGGGGTGTAAGTTAGTGTCGACCATGGTGAGAGCACACTGAGCGTGTCTCGTGCCATGTGGACAAGTCAGTATGTATGCCCTGTTTTGACACGGCTTGGGCGCATGGGCGTGCCGGCCGTGTGAGGCACACGCCCACCCACATGTGACCTCTATAGTTTTGAAAAATGTTTAAATTTCTAAAAATTTTCATATGTGTTCAGTTTAGTCCCGACCTCTTTCTAACACGTGTTTAAGGTCTCGTAGACCTTAATAAGGGACTATAATTTTATATTTGAATATGTTTGATTGATGATTGACTTTGTGTTGTGAAATGGATGTGTAATGTTTTGATCGTTCGGTAATGCCTCTTAACCCTATTTCGGTGACAGTTTCGAGTTAGGGGTGTTACAGGGTCTCTGTCAAATATGATGGAAACTGGTACCCCATGCAGTCTCACAATCTCAGCCACATACAACTTTGCCAGCTTCTGCAATGAGTAATCTGTACGAACTGGTATAAAATGGGCAAATTTAGTCAGCCAGTCTACAATGACCCATACCAAATCCTTCTTAGTAGGCGTTAAGGGTAGCCCACTTACAAAATCCATGGTTACTCTCTCCCACTTCCATAGTGGAATTTTAACTGGCTACAGTAACCCTAAAGGTAGTTGATGCTCAGCTTTAACTTGCTGGCACATCAAGCATTTACTCACAAAATCAGTAACTTCGCATTTTAGTCCTGGCCACCAGTATAGCTCACAAAGATCTCGGTATAACTTGTTTCCATCAAGATGCATAGCATATGGACTACTATGCACCTTTTGCAGCATAGATTGCCTTAGATCAGAATCCTTCGGTACACACACTCTCCCACAGAAACACAGTACTCTTTCACTATTTAGCCCTAAATTTGAAGTTTTACTCCTCTCAACTTGTCAGAAATGAGGAACTAGTGACTTGTCCAACAACTATTTCCCCTTAATTTGCTTAGTCCATGTTGGTCTCACTTGAAGCTCAGCTAACAAGCTACCATTATTATGCAAGCTGAGATGAAGAAACATTGCTCTTAAATCAAATACAGCCCTATGGCTCAGTGCGTCAGCCACCACCTTAGCCTTACCTGGGTGATACTCAATCAAGTAGTTGTAATCCTTAAGCAGCTTCATCCATCTTCGTTACCTAAGATTCAGCTCCTTCTGGGTAAGGAGGTACTTGAGGCTCTTGTGATCGGTGTAGATAATACATTTCTCGCTGTATAAATATTGCCTCTAAATTTTTAGTACAAAAATCACCGCGACTAACTCCAAGTCATGAGTTGGGTAATTCGCCTTGTAAGGCTTAAGCTGACGTGACGCATAAGCAACCACCTTACCCTCATGCATCAGCACATAACTCAATCCAATGTGTGATGCATCACAATAGACAGTAAATTCCTTCCTAGATTCTAGCTGTATCAAAACAGGGGCTTCAGTCAGAACCTTCTTCAATTTCTTAAAACCTTCTTTCTGCTTATCAGTCCAATTGACCGGTACCCCTTTACGCATCAACTTAGTCAGAGGTACAGCAATTAAGGAAAACCCCTCAACAAAATGTCAAGAATACCACCCAAACCCAAAAGCTTCCAATTTGAATCATATCTTAGGTGGTTTACAGTCCAGTACGGCTTCAATTTTTCGAGGATCCACACTGATCCCCTCGGCAGACACCACGTGACCAAAAAATGTCACTTCTCGCATCCAGAACTCACACTTGCTGAACTTAGCGTACAGTTGCTTCTCCCTTAAAATTTGCAGAACAATTCAGAGATGTGGGTCATGTTCATCCTTGATTCTCGAATACACAAAGATATCGTCTATAAATACCATCGTGAATTGATCCAAGTAGGGTTGGAATACTCGGTTCATCAGATTTATAAAGGAAGCTAGTGCATTTGTCAGTCCAAACATCACTAGGAACTCGTAATGACCATGCCGAGTCCTAAACGCAATCTTATACACATCAGCCTCCTTAACTCTAAGCTTATGTACCCAGCGCGAAGATCTATTTTGGAGAAAGTCGAAGCTCCTCGTAGCTGATCAAAAAGATCGTTAATTCTTGGCAAGGGATACTTGTTCTTGATAGTCAGTTTATTAAGCTGCCGATAATCGATGTACATGCACATGGACCCATTCTTCTTCTTCATGAACAACATTGGTGCTCCCCATGGAGACACACTCGGTCGAATGAATCCTCGGTCCAACAGCTCTTAAATTTTTGCCTTTAACTCCACTAGCTCCTTCGGTGCCATCCTATATGGGGCGATGGACACTGGAGCTGTTCCAGGTAAGAGCTCAATACCAAATTTGACTTTGCGGTTCAGAGGCAACCCAGGGAGCTCATCAGGAAACACATCAGAAAAATCTTTGACCGTCCTGATATCTCCAGCAGAAGGACCCTCTGAGCCAGATACTCCAACATAGGCTAAAAATGCCTCACAACCCTTGCGAACCATTTTTTCAGCCCTTAATGCTGAGATCATGTTAGACAAATAATTCCTTCGCTCCCTAATCACAGCCACCTCTTCATCCTCAGTTGTCTTCAACACTATACGCTTGGCAGCATAGTCCAAACTAGCTCAGTGTTTCACTAGCCAATCCATACCCAAAATAAGGTTGAATTCACCAAATGGTAGTTCCATCAATTTCGCTAAAAAAATTACTCCTTGGACCTCAAGGGGCACATCTCTGAATAACTTATTTACCTTAACCGACTATCCTAGTGGACTTATCATGGTTATCTCACTAACATTATTTTCGAACTGAATACTCAAAGTTCCCGACACAGTGCAAGAAACGTACGAATGTGTAGACCCAATATCAATTAAAGTAGTGTAGGGTACATTGTAAATTAAGAATGTACCGGTTATTATGTCAGGGGCGTCACCATCCTCTCGGTGATGAGCAGCATATTCCAGAGCTGGCTGCCTCACTACAGTGTTACCAGTACCTTTGCCTGGGGCCTCACGACCTCGTCTTATACCATTTCCACCTCTAGCCTACCCACGGCCTCTTAGTGGCTACTGACCACCTCTCATTGGCTGAACACGACCCAGTCCTGCAGCTTGTATCTGAACCAGCCTCTGAGGACAATCCTTAACTCGATGATCTATGGGCCCACATCTAAAGCAAGCTCTGATCCTCTTCCGGCACTCACCATGGTGAGATCTCCCATAATCAGCGTAAGGCTGTGGTCTATTAATAGCAACGGGAACTCCAGTCTGAACTGGCCCATCAAACCTGGCCTTCTTAATAGGCTTCTTAGAAGAATTTGAGGGCCCAAAGTCCTCTTATTTCTGCCCTTATCTGTTTCACGATTTTGGTGCTCCGAGCGCTTCACCTCTTCAGCAATCTTTGCTTTTTCTACAAGAGCAGTAAAATCTCGCTTTCTTTGTGGAGCTATCAATACCCTTAGCTCGTATCAAAGGCCATCCTTAAAAGACACACAGCATTCATACTCAGTTGCTACTATCCCTCGTGCATACCGACTCAACTGTAAGAATTCTGCCTCATATTCTGCCACTGTCTTACTCCCTTAGGTCAGGCTCAGAAATTCCTTTTGTCGGGCGTCCACATAACTTGCGCCACGTACTTTCCTTGAAATGTCATCTTAAAGAAATCCCACGTTATTCAGTTGGCCTGCGTACCCTCTCTCATGGTAAGCCACAATTGGTAGGCCTCATCTCGCTGCAAGGACACTGCCCACTTTAATTTTTACTCCGTGGTACAGTCAAGGTCGTCTATTATTTGTTCAATCACCTCTAACCAGTACTCTGCCACATTTGGGGCTACTCTAGAAATACCCCTAAAAATTTCTACCCCATTAGACCGAGTCGTTCTGAAATTGACCCTCGGCCCACTGTTCTAGTACTAGCTCCAGCAACGCTCTCTAAAACACGAAGCATTGCTTGAGATAGGGCATCATCCCTAGCTGCTCGAGCATACGACCTCGTCTCAGTTACTGGTGAGGCTGGTGCTTTTTCAGTAGGCATATGGCCCGATGCCGATGATCCGGCCCGAGCACTTTTTCGGCCTCTACTGCGGCTCCGTGTGCCCCTTCCGCGAGTACCTCTTGTGCTCATTTTGATATGCACTTTATCTTATTAAAAAGGCTTATGTATTAGCTTATAATTTCAGTTATTATTAACAAATGTATTATGAAAAGTAGTCATTAGGAGTTTGTTTTGGCAGATCGAGGTCTCACTACAGTTTTCATTCTCCTACGGTCTCAGTTTCCTCTATCTAGAGTTTCACAGTATAACAGTAATCAGAATTAGAGACTTAAAGATTTGGTGCCGAAGACTCGATGTGCCACACTTATACACTTTTCAAAAACGTTTCAACTCTTTAACCCTTTAAAACTTACTTTCAGAAAGCCTTTTCAAAACCCATTCCACAGACGAGTTTTGCAACCTAGCTCTGATACTACTAAATGTAACACTCTAAACACAGCCTAGACGTTACTGCCGAATCTGGCTTGTCACGTCGAAGTGTTTTTTGAAATCAAGGTTGATGGGATAAATCATTTGAGTAAAAAATCCATTTAGTTCTTATTTCTTGGGAAACAGTTAAAAGTTATAAAAACCAACACTTAGTAAAACGATTACCATGTTTGTTAATGTTGTTTTTAAATTCGCGAAAGCTACTCTATTTTCAGTTATCTTGAATTGAAAATATGTGTTTGCCTTGTAAAATAGATATTAGTTGTGAAAACTTGTTTGTATCCGTTTGGCAGTTCAAAATAAGAAATTAAAAACCCAATTGAAAGAAATTGAAAATCACCAGAGGCCTTATTACAAAAATACCGACCTAATATAAAATATTTAAATGATTTCATTTAAACAAACATCCTCGATCTTGTGGCCCCCTCCGAGTCCCTCGCAGCTCCAAATCGCCTAAGACTGGGGATTACCTGTACAGTTAAAAGAAAAGGGTGAGATACTAGAACTCAGTGTGTAATCCTCCATCACTCAATCAGTGATACATGCGAGAATGCAGGCTGAGCCCTACTCAGTAATAGTGTGGGCCTAAGCCCAATACAGTATCAGTATGGTGCAAGTATACAACCCACCCCAATCTAGATAGCACACCACCCGTACCAACCCAACACACCATGTGGGGACAAAGTCGACCCACCTAGCCCACACACTAATATTGTAGTATAAATGCCAATAATAATAATGCAGCAAAGCTGCCAGTACAGTATATATGGCAAAGCCACTAGTAACAGTATTGTGGCAGAGCTACCGGTATTAGGATGTGTGGTAGAGCCACCAGTAATAGTACTTCCTCCATAACAAAATCCCAACCCCATGCAGTATACGATGTCATCAACATTTTGTGATGCAACATGTCCTACTCAGTACAGTCATATAGTACATACTTTCATCTGTCAATCTACCTCTAGGGGTAAAATAATCATTTTCATGTATTAGGGGTAAACCGATAATTTTGCCCTTTAGGGGTATTTTGGTTATTTTACTCATTAGGGTATTTCACCATTCTACTCCCTAGGGTCTCGGTATATAGGTAACGACCTTTTCGAAGACCTCGATGCTTGAGCGACACATATAATCCATTTGGTCAAAATAAGGTAAATGGGCTCAAAGCCCAATGTTCAACCCAAATAGGCCCACATGCTCGTGTGGCCCATTCGCCCAAATTCAATCACCGCTATGTGATCTACATATCCCAATCCAAATTTTGCCACTTTTTCTAAATTTCATCTCATGTATGGGGCCCACGAGCCCATTGGGCCTACACGGTCCATTTCGGCCCAATGAGGCCCATAAAGGCCCCCGAACACGAGAATGCTCGTGGTGGCCTCTGCAGTCTATTGCCCATGATTGTGGGTTGGATTACCTCACGAGCGATCACACACTCGTGAGGCCTCATATGCCGAGGGTTTGGCTTTTCGGTTTTTGCCGATTCTTAGAGGAGATAGTGTAATTACATACCTTTTTACGAAGTCATTCCAAGATCTACGCGCACCCAACCTAGAATCGTCGCAATCCAATGTTAGTCATTAATATGCCAAGAAAAACACCCTCTTATCACATCTGTTCCCAAAAAGGCACTTACTACCTTACCTTGATTGAACGAACTATGGCCTGTTCCTTTTAGCTTGTGGGCTAAAACCGATCACACTTTTCTTGCCGATAAACTGCGATAACAAAAGATTTTAACAGATGGGACTGATCATAACTGTAGCTTAAATCCATGGATATTAGTCTTACAGAAATATATAGAGATATTCGACCTATTCAAAAGGTAAGGTAATGTCTTTACCTTAATTGAATAATGGAAGACAAGGTTTGACGACTTGAGTAACTTCTACACTTCTCCCCTCCTAGGGAATACCTAAAACCCAACGATCACCACACCAAGAGGAAGGGATCCCAATCAAAGACCATGAGTAGCAGAAACATTTGACTTTTAGAGAAAAGATAGAAGGAAATGGATTCGCACACATATCACAATAATAGAGAACAAAAAAGGGAACTTTTGAATACCTATCAACTTGTCAGGATCGCTTGCAGTTATCAACTCAATATACCAACGGCAAAGTATGGAAACAATTGGGATTTAGAGAGAAAATAGGCAGAGTATGTGACCACCTCAAGGATTAGTAGAAGAAGAAACTCGGTTTAAACACAATAAAGTAGTCAAAAAATAGAAAGAGAGGGGATGGTATGGTGAGCTCAGCCAACAAGAACTAATCAATGAAACTAAAGTGTGAGTAGGACATTCGGCCAAGGCTAACGAGTAGAGATTCGGCTGATAGTGTGAAGTGATTGAAGAAAACAAAAGTGGTATTCGGCTAATAGAGGAAAGTAATAGAGGAAAGAAACCAAATTACCCAAAGTACCCGAATAGTAAAAGAAGGTTCAGCTTTCACACAATAGACCAAAAGAGCAACTCATGTTGCACCAAAAGTGAAGAAAAGAGTTCTCGAAAACACAGTATTCGGTCACCAAACAAATGAAAATAGTACCAACACTCAGGAAATGACCAAAACCGAATACTCTATTTTTCCCTAGCAAATTTGGCAACAACCTTCAACAACTCAAAATCCCCTTTTTCCTCCTAAAATCTCTCCCCTAATCCTCTCTTTGAAATCCTCCACATATCACTCCAACATCTCATCAATCAGAATTTTATTGCAACACAAACTCCAGCCATGCAAGATATCAAAAATTGATCCCCTTATTGCGCAAACCAAGACTTAAACTCAAGTCCCTTAGCATTAGAAACACGTCACCTACCACTGGGCCACATGCTTCTTTTTGACATAATTTTGCCACAATTATTCTTAAAGCCTACTCTCCAGAACCAAGGGCCTTATTCACATAAAAATGAAAAATTTTGCTAAAGCCTAGGTTTGAACCCAGGACTTCCCAAACATTCCTAAACACTCCAAATCACTTAACCATTAAAACAAACATGCAATTTGTGTCAAGACATGCAAAATTAAAGACCCTATATTTTTGGGGCATTACATAATTGATCAAAGTAAGATTGCTTGAGCTACTTTCTCTTAGCTGGGGTTTCCATGGAAATAATTTGGGAAAATGATGAAAAAGATGATATTTTCATTAATTAATTATTTATTTATTTAATTTCATCCTTTTCTTTATTTTATTTTCCATGGATGAGTCATCATCCTTAAACACTAAGCATTTTTAAATGGTCTATTTACCATATAAGGACCTACACTTTAAATTTCTATAGCTACTTAATCCCTTCACTATTAGAACTTAACTTTTACACTTTGTGCAATTTGGTCCTTTATCAAATTAAACATGTAATCGATAAAATTTCTTTACAAAAATATTATACTAAATTAATATCATACTATAGACCATAAAATAATATAAAAAATTTTCTTTCGAAATCAAATTTGTGGTCCCAATACCACTGTTTCAATTTTACCGAAAATAGGCTGTTACAAACATGACTTATAGAATCCATTTCATAAGCCTATATTTATGCTAAGCAATTAGGATGTTATGATCAGAATGAATCAAATGCTCCTATCTAGATGTATATGAATGATATTTGCATGAATGCAGAATGTCATTTTTTGAGAATGACCCCCTTTTTAATGCTTGGGTTGCCATTGCTCGTTGTTTATCAAGATTTTATCACTGATGTGTTACCATGCCTTCTTGTTCAGATCTAGTATCTTTGACAGAAAACCCGAAGAACTAATCATAATTTAAACTATTTGTTCCCAAATATTTCCAACCCTTAGATTTGGTTAGTTCTAACTAGTGGTCCTATTTCAGGTCATTGTACTATTTAGAAAACCTTCCAGAGCAATATGTAGAAATCCTTTTACTTGAATAATGTTAGTCCATTAATTGTTATTCCAATGTAAAAATGCTTGAAAAAGGTTGTAACAATGAACAAGATTGAAATTTACTGGGAGCAAAGCTTGAAATGAATAGATTAATCAAAATAACAAACATTGCTAAAATCCAAAATGAGGAAGATGAAATTAGGTGCCCAAATATCACAGCATGAGCTTATCTTCACAAAATTTTTTAGGACCATTTTGAGCCTGATATGTGTTTAGGAGATTTAGAGTACTTTATTGATGCCCCAAGATGTAACGTTTCTCCTTCCGAGAAGACCCGACCATCACATGTTCAATCTCCAATCCAAATTTGAGCTGCGCTTTCCAAGGTTTTCAACTCAAAACCCTTTGGTTTCAAGGCGCCCTTTACGAGTTTTTGCCTTGGCCTCTCCCTTTTTTTTAGTTGAAGTATTTCTTGACTGAATTTAGATTCACAAGATTAGGCAGGTTCTTGCCATCCATCTCGATCAAAATCAATGCTCCTCCAGAAAGGCCTTCTTTACCACATAAGGTCCTTCCCAGTTTGGCATCCATTTTCCTCTGAAGTCCTATTTATGGGAATGATCTTTTTCAATACCAGGTCCCCCTCATAGAATTCTCTAGGGTAAACCTTTTTGTCATAAGCTCGCATCATTCATTTTTGGTACAACTGACTATGACGAATAGCTTTCAACCTCTTCTCTTTAATTAAGTTCAACTGATCATATCAGGATTGGATCCATTCTGCTTCCTCTAACTTCAACTCTGACAAAACTCAGAGAGAAGGAATCTCAACTTCAATGGGCAAAACTGCCTTCATTCTATAAATCAATGAGAAAGGCATTACCCCGGTGGAGGTTCTAGCAGACATTCGATAAGCATAGAGGGCAAATGGTAACTTCTCATGCCAATCTTTATAAGTCTCTATCATTTTCCCCATGATCTTCTTAATTAACTTATTGGCTGCCTCTACTGCACAGTTCATTTTTGGGTGATATGGTGATGAGTTGTGATGTTTGATCTTGAATTGACTACAGACTTCCGCTATCGTACTATTGTTCAAATTCAATGCATTGTCAGATATGATCCTTTTTGGCGTCCCATACCGATATATGATATTTTTCTTCAAGAATTTTTTGATTGCCGACTTCTTGACATTGGCGTAAGAAATTGCCTCTACCCACTTAGTGAAGTAATCGATGACCACAAAGATGAAATAATGCCCATTGGAAGTTTTTGGGGAGATCAACCCAATGGCATCCATGCCCCACATAGAGAAAGGCCATGGAGAAGTTATGACAAGAAGAGGTGAAGGAGGTACATAAATTTTGTCTCCATAAATTTAGCACTTATGACATATCTTGGCATAAGCGATACAATCTCCTTCCATGGTGGACCAATAATATCCAAGTCTCATGATTTGTCCGCCATTGTAAAACCATTAGCATGTGTTCCTCAAACACCCTCATGGATTTCTTCCAAGATTTTCTTGGCCTCAATAGTGCCCACACATCTTATTAGCAGTTGATCCTTTCTTCTTTTATATAGGATCTCCCCATCCAAGATAAAGTTGATACTTGAATTGGTATTCTTGAGTAAGAATTGAATATGAAAATGAATGATATTATTAAGAGTCAAATTATGCATGTTTTGGTATATTTGGATGCCTTTGGAGTATGAATTTAGGTTGGTTTGATGCTTGTAGGTTTGACCCAAAATTTGGGTGGCAAATTGGCCTCGCAAATGGCCTAAATTTGCCCACACGGTTGAGCACACGGGCGTGTGTCTCGACCGTGTCACTTAAATTTGTAATTAGAAATAAGTTAGACTCGCACATGGGCGGACATGCGGGCAGTGATAGGTCAGTGTGAATTAAGTCGTTGTTGCCTACGGCGTGTCTTGGTACGTGTGGACAAGTCAGTATGTATGCCCTGTTTTGCCATGGCCTGCCTACACGGGCGTGTGACCTCTGCAACTTTCAAAAATGTTTGATTTTCAAAAAAAATTTTATGAGCTCAGTTTAGTCCTAACCTCTTCCCAATGCATGTTTAAGGTCTCAGTAGACCTTTTAAAGGGACTTTATGTGTAAGATTAGCTATGATATGATGATGATGTTTTTTGTGTTGTGAAATGATTGTATATGTTCCGATATGTCCAGTAATGCCTCATAACCCTATTTCGGTGATGGTTACAGGTTAAGGGTGTTACAAGAGCCATAATTAGGAAGTTCACAAAGAAATTTTAATTAGGAAGCTCAAAAAGAGCCTTTAATTAGGAGCTCTAGCTAGCCATATATCGGGAAGTTCAAGCGAGCCATATCAGGACGCTCATAAAGAGCTGCGTTTGTGTCCGCAATATAACAGGATGCTCACAAAGAGCTACGGTAGTCCGCAACACATGCAAGATCACTACCGATCATGATGCTTACAGGAACCATATAACAGGAAGCTCTAGAGGGCTTATAAAAGAATGATCGTAAGAGCTATGGTGTGTCCACAACATATGCAGGACCACAACCAATCGGGAAATCCTGTATCCATCAAATTCCATTTTTCAAACGGGATTTAATATTTATCGGGCTTTGTTAGATATGTAGCCAATTTTATGTATATGACATTTATACAATTCACATGCACAACATTCAATTCAAGCATATAAATATACACAATTTAGTTACACGAGCTTACCTCGATAAATGCTCGTGTACGTAAAATCTACTATTTTGACATTTTCTCTTTTCCTCGTTCTAACTACGAATTTGGTCTATCCGAATCTATATGAATGAATTTAACATTAATTCATGTTCATTTCAATTCAATTCATATCTTAGGCAAAATTACCTTCTTGCCCCTAAACTTTTAATTAATGATAATTTCATCCCTAGGCTCGAAAAATGAAATTCATACAATTTAATCCTTATTCCAAGCCAAGCCAATTTTTACATGTAAAATTTATAGCCCATGTATTTCATAAAATTTAGAATTTTTCTATGAATTTTACATCTTTTCAATTTAGTCCCTAAATAATAATTTCATCAAAATTCCATTTACAAAAGTTGTTTATCAATTAACAACCTTTCATTTTCTACCATAAAACTTCATAATTCATCTATGTTCATCGATAGAAAAACCTTAGTACCTTGATAACTTTGCAAATTAATCCCCGAGATAGCTAGATTAAGCTATTATGATCTCAGAAATATAAAAATCATTAAAAACAGGACAAGAAAACATACCTAATTTGTAACACCCCAAACCCGGCCGAGTCGTTACGGTCGAATCTAGCGTGTCACATTGAAGTGTTTTTTGAAATCAAGGTTGATGGGAGAAATCGTTTGAGTAAAAATCTATTTAGTTCTTATTTCTTGGGAAACAGTTGAAAGTTATAAAAACCAACACTTAGTAAAATGATTAACATGTTTGTTATCAGTTTGTTTTTAAATTGCCAAGCTACTATATTTTCGCTTATCTTGAAGTTGAAAATATGCTTTCCTTGTAAAATAGTTATTAGTTGTGAAAACTTGTTTGTATCCGCTTAGCGCTTCAAAATAAGAAACTAAAACCCAAATAAAAGAAATTGAAAATCACCGAGGCCTTATTACAAAAATACCAACCCAATATAAAATATTTAAATGATTACGTTTAAAAAATATTCTCGATCGTGTGACCCCTCCTAGTCCCTCGCGGCCCAAATCGCCTAAGACCTGGGATTACCTGTACAATTAAAAGAAAAGGGTGAGATACGACAACTTAGTGTGTAATCCCCATCATTCAATCAAGAATGCATGTAGTAACAGCTTTGGGCCTAAGCCCAATACAAACATATCGATGGTACATGTATGCAACCCACCCCAATCTAGACAAAGACACCACCCATACCAACCCAACACACCATGTGGGGACAAAGTCGACCCACCCAAATTTACACACGCCAATATTACAAAGATAGTGCCAAGAATAATAACGCAACAGAGCCCCAAGACAAAGATATGTGGAAATGCCACCAAGAATGAGATTTGTGGTAGAGCCACCAAGACGATATGTGTGGCAAGCCATTAGTAGTAGTACTTCCTCCATAATAGAATCTCAACCCCATGCAGTATGCCATGTCATCAATATTTCGTGTATGCAACACGTCCTACTCATTACGTATATACAAGACATACTTTTATCATCAATCTACCTCTGGGGTAAAATAGCCATTTTCATGTATTAGGGGTAAACCAAGAATTTTTCTTTTGGGTATTTTGGTCATTTTACTTATTAGGGGTATTTCACTCATTCTACTCCCTAGGGTCTCGGTAAAGGTAACGACCTTTTTGAAGGCCTACAGTCGCTTCGAGCGGCACAAATAATCTATTTGGTTGAAACAGTGTAAATGGGCTTAAAGCCCAATATTTAGCCCATTTGGCCCAAATTTAATCACGGCTATGTGATCTACATAGCCCAATCCAGTTTTTGCCACTTTTCAGAATTTTATTCGTATGGGGACCACGAGCCCATTGGGCCCATTTTGGCCCAACGAGGCCTAAAACGGCCCTAAAACACAAGAACACTCGTGGTGGCCTCTACAGTCAATCGCCCATGATTGTGAGCTCAGTTTACCTCACGAGCAACCGCACGTTTGAAAGGCCTCATAGTCGAGGGTTCTGGCTTTTCACTTTTGCCGATTCGTAGAGGAGATAGTGTGATTACGCACCTTTTACTGAGTCGCTCCAAGATCTACGCGCACCCAAACTAGAATCATCGAGATCCAATGTTAGTCCTTAATATGCTAGGGTAAAACACCCTATTATCACATCTGTTCCCAAAAAGGCACTTATTACCTTACCTTGATTGAACGAACTACTACTGCTTTTTTTTAGTTCGTGGGCTAAAATTGATCACACTTTTCTTATCGATAAAATGCGATTACAAAATATTTTAACAGATAGGACTGATCATAACTGTGGCTTAAATCCATGGATATTAGTCTTACAGAAATATATAGAGATATTCGACCTATTCAAAAGGTAAGGTAATGTCTTTACCTTAATTGAATAATGGAAGACAGAGTTTGACAACTTGAGTAACTTTTGCATTTCTCCCCTCCTCGGGAATACCTAAAACCTAACGATCACCACACCAAGAGGAAGGGATCCCAATCAAACACCATGAATAGTAGAAACATTCAGCTTTTAGAGAAAAGATAGAAGGAAACGGATTCGCACACATATCACAATAATAGAGAACAAGAGAGGGAACTTTTGAATACCTATCAATTTGTCAGGATCTCTTATAGATATCAACTCAATATACTACCGGCAGAGTATGGAAACAATTGGGATTTAGAGAGAAAATAGGCAGAGTAGGAGACCACCCCAAGGATTAGTAGAAGAAGAAACTCGGTTTAAACACAATAAAGAAGACAAAAAAATAGAAAGAGAGGGGATGGTATGGTGAGTTCAGCCAACAAGAACTAATCAATGAAACCAAAGATGTGAGCAGGACATTTGGACAATGTTAAATGAATGGGAAGAGAAGGGAAAGGAAATGGAGAGAAAAAGACGAGTAGAGATTCGGCTGACAGTGTTAAGTGATTGAAGAAAACCAAAATGGTAGTCGGCTAATAGAGAAAAGAAACCAAATTGCCCAAAGTACTCGAATGGTAAAAGAAGGTTCAACTTTCACGCAATAGACCAAAAGAGCAACCCACGTTGCACCAAAAAGGAAAGAAAAGAGTTCCCGAAAATGCAGTACTCGACAATTAAACAAATGAAAAGAATCCCAACACTCAGGAAATGATGAAAACTGAATACTTTATTTTTCCCTAGCAAATTCTGCAACAACCTTCAACAACTTAAACTCCCCTTTTTCCTCTTAAAATCTCTCGCCCAATCCTCTCCTTGAAATCCTCCACATATCACTCCAACATCTCATCAATCATAATTTTACTATAACACAAACTCCAAAGTGCAAGATATCAAAAGTTGATCCCTTTATTGCACAAACCAAGACTCAAACTCAAGTCCCCTAGCATTAGAAACACGCCACCTACCATCGGACCACAAGCTTCTTTGTAACATAATTCCACCACAATTATTCTTAAAGCCTACTCTCCAAATTCAAGGGCCTTATTCACATAACAATGAAAAATTTTGCTAAAGCCTAGGTTTGAACCCAGGACTTCCCAAACATTCCCAAACACTCCAAATCACTTAACCATTAAAAAAACATGCAATTTGTATCAGGACATGCAAAATGAAAGACCCTATATTTTTGGGTCGTTATAACTCTACTCCTTAAAAGAAATTTTAGCCTCAAATTTACAGTCGGTCGAATAGGTGAGGGTATTGTTGTCGATCGCCTTCTTAGGTTCCCAAGTTGCTTCCTCGGTACCGTGATTTCGCCAGAGCACTTTAACCAGTGGAATTGATTTCTTCCTTAGCACCAACCTCAAGGTCCAATATTTGTACTAGTTCTTCCTCGAAGGTCGATCTAGCCTAAATTCGATCTCCTCGACCGGTACTATATGTGGGATCGAGCGATAACGCCTCAACATGGAGACATGAAACACATCGTGAATTCGATCTAATTCGAGGCAAGCAAGTTGATAGGCGATCGTCCCACACGCTCAAAGATAAGGTAAGGCCCAATGAACCTAGGGCTAAGCTTCCCTTTCGCCCAAACCTCAAGATCTTTTCCATAGAGATACCTTAAGAAATCTGAAGTCTCCCATAGAATACTCAATCATCATGTTTAAGATCTACGTAAGACTTCACACGTCTCGATGCTTCTTTCAACCTGGTCTCAAATTAGTTTTACCTTTTCTTCTAGATCAAAACTAACCACGCCCCAAAACTCGCCGCCCAGCTTTAGTCCAACAAGTAGGGGTACGACACTTACGGCCATACAACACCTTGTACGGTGCCATTTGAATACTGGATTGGTAGTTGTTATTATACGCAAACTCTGCCAGTGGCAAATAGTCTTTCCAGCTGCCTCGAAAATCAATAACATAGCTTCAACATGTCCTCCAATGATCTGAATCACCCTCTTTGATCGACCATCTATTTGAGGATGGAACGCATCTCGTAGTCCAACCTAGTACCCAAAGCCTCGTGTAATTTCTTCCAAAATCGAGACGTGTAACGAGGGTCTATAATAGTTCGGTTTAGACCCTAGTCGAAGCAAAGGGTTTTGAGACCACAAATCTAAGGTCAAAAATATTTTTATATTATTTTTGGTGTTTATATTATGTGATTGGGTATGTGTGAAAATTTGGTGTGAAATTTTTTTCGATTGTGTGTCGAATTGTGAAAAGGACTTATCGCATAAAATAGAAAAGTTGTGTCTGATTAGGGGTGAGTATTCGATCGAGTCGAGTCAAAAATTTTGAGTTAGTCGAGTTGATTTAATCTTATTTTTGCAACCAATTCAATTTGAATTTTTTGAATCGGATCTAATCAAGTCAAAAATTTGAGTCAAGTCGAGTCGAGTTAACTAATCCTATTATTTATACTTAATGTTGCATTTACATGAACCAATTATTTAACTAGTATATGAAGTATAAAGTTATTTAACTACATAAACAATAAAATAGTTTTGCCTTTAACTTAATGAGTAAATATTTATCAAAACAACGTAGTTTTGACTTTTAACTTAATGATTTTGACTTTTAACTTTAGAAAAGGTAAACATTTATCAAAATGGAGTAGCTTTGCCCTTTCTTATTCAGATTTTCGGATAACCCGAATTGTATAGTTCACATTCGAGTTAAACTGAAAAACTTAATTTTTCATTCGAGTTGATCCAAAAAACTTGATTAACTCAAATAACTTGAACTATTTAATTCAAAATTTGAAAATTTTATCGAGTTTTTTGAATCGAATCGGATTTTGCTCACCCCTAGTGCTGATTGTTAAATTTCCTATTTGGCATGGATTATTAAAATAGGATTCCTTATGTTGTTATTATACCATGTGATGAATAGATGGACAAATATGCCTAGTTAGTGGAAAATTTAAATGAATTAGAAAAAGGGTAAAATGGTAAAATTTGTATTAATGTTAAATAAATTAAAACAAAACAAAATGAAACTCATTTTGTGTTCATCTTTCCACCGAAAATCAAGAAGAAGAAAAAAGAACTTTCATGGCTATTAAGGGTTCGATCAAGAGAAGCTTCAATTGGTAAGTGTTTTGTTTTCGCTTTTGATAATTTTACGCTTTTGTGATCGCTGCTTAGTGTACTATCAAACCCATGCTTAAATTTTAAAAGTTGAAGGTGATTTTGAGATGTGCCATTAATGAATATGTGAGCTTTGTGATGGTTGATGATGAAAATGAAAGATAGGTGAAAGATTAAAATTTATATCTATGTGAAGACAAAGTGCTCGATTAATCGACCGCTTTAGGTATTTCGACGCCCGAGGTAAGTTCGGATATAATACTGTTATTAAATTTATATCTATATGATGTAAAATGAATGAATTGCATTGTTAATGAATTAGCCATGTTATATTTATATGAGATTGAGTAATGAGGCACTATGTGTGAGTAATTAGAAATGAGATTGAGAAGGAATGGCACTATGTGTGAAATAGTATAAGCTTTGGCTTATTAACTTGGCAATCGTGTGTGATATCGAATTAAGTTTGGGTTAATATAGAGGCACTAAGTGTGCAATATTATTTAAGCTTCGACTATGATTTAAGCATTAAGTGTGCGATTGAATCGAAGGAGTGATGAAGGTTGATCGAAATGAAATAATGAGTATTGAGTAGCTTGTGTGATCAATAACTAAGTGTTGGCTAAGGTACGTTCAGAACCTACGTGGTTAATGAAATTGTAATTGAATTGATGGAATATTAATTGAGCATACTAGCTTTGGATGGTATGGTATATGTGATTATGAATTGATCTATGTGATGGATTGTTCTAGTATAATGTAATTGTATGATTGAATTAAATGTATTATGTTACTTAACTTACTAAGCTCTTAAGCTTCTCGTGTGATTTGTTTCTCTATTTTACGTTGTCGAGAAAGCTAGCTCGGATTCGGGATCATCAAGATCTCTATCACACTATCGGTAATCTATTTCGTACTTTTGGAAGGATGTGTATATTTTAAACATGGCATGTATAGGCTTAGTAATGTGGCATGTTTTGTAGTAAATGGTCCTTGTCATGTAATATGGCTTGAGGGTTGAATAATGTTGGTATGAATGTGTAAGGTTATTTGAGAGATGAATATGGTATGTATCATGTTTAACTGGTTGATGAAAGCTGTACTTTGAATGTGAAATATGGTATGTTATATATGGTGATTAACCTATATGATTGGAATGTGAAATTGGTTGAGTTGGATGGGCATATTTACGTAAAAATGATGTTTGGTTAGTAAATGGTTTAGATGATGATTAAATGGTGTATATATTGGTATGATTGAGTGCCATTTATGGTATAAATGCTTGTGAAATGAGGTTTTTAGGTGATTCAAGATGTGGAAGGCAAGTTTGGCATTGAAAATGGCCTATAACTGCCCACACGATTGAGCACACGGGCGTGTGGCTCGACCGTGTTGTTTAAGTTTGCCAAGTGAAACAAGTCAGGCTCGACCACAGGCTGGACACACAAACGTGTGACTGGCCATGGGGTGTAAGTCAGTGTCGACCGCAGGTGAGGCACACAGACGTGTCTCAGGCCATGTGGACAAGTCAGTATGTATGCCCTGTTTTGACACGGCTTGGACGCATGGGCGTGCCCGAAGCCGTGTGAGGCACACGGCCTACCCACACGGGCGTGTGACCTCTATAGTTTTGAAAAATGTTTAAATTTCTAAAAATTTTCATATGTGTTCAGTTTAGTCCCGACCTCTTTCTAACACGTGTTTAAGGTCTCGTAGACCTTAATAAGGGACTATAATTTTATATTTGAATATGTTTGATTGATGATTGACTTTGTGTTGTGAAATGGATGTGTAATGTTTTGATCGTTCGGTAATGCCTCTTAATCCTATTTCGGTGATGCTTTGAGTTAGGTGTTACAGGTCTCTCACAAATATGATGGAAACTGGTACCCCATGCGCCTCACAATCTCACCACATACAACTTTGCTACCGCAATGAGTAATCTGTCTTTTGGTATAAAATGGGCAAATTTAGTCACTACCACAATGACCCATACCAAATCCTTCTTAGTAGGCGTTAAGGGTAGCCCACTTACAAAATCCATGGTTACTCTCTCCCACTTCCATAGTGGAATTTTAATCAGCACAAGAATCCTAAAGGTAGTTGATGCTCACTTTAACTTGTCGGCACATCAAGCATTTACTCACAAAATCAAGAATCTCGATTTTAGTCCTCGCCACCAAAGATAGCTCACAAAGATCTCAGATAACTTGTTTCCATCAAGATGCATAGCATATGGACTACTATGCACCTTTTGCAAGATAGATTGCCTTAGATCGTAATCCTTCTGACACACACTCTCCCACGTAAACACAAGACTTTTCACTATTTAGCCCTAAATTTGAAGTTTTACTCCTCTCAACTTGTCGAAATGAGGAACTAGTGACTTGTCCAACAACTATTTCCCCTTAATTTGCTTAGTCCATGTTGGTCTCACTTGAAGCTCAGCTAACAAGCTACCATTATTATGCAAGCTGAGATGAAGAAACATTGCTCTTAAATCAAATACAGCCCTACGGCTCAGTGCGTCAGCCACCACCTTAGCCTTACCTGGGTGATACTCAATCAAGTAGTTGTAATCCTTAAGCAGCTTCATCCATCTTCGCTTCCTAAGATTCAGCTCCTTCTGGGTAAGGAGGTACTTGAGGCTCTTGTGATCGGTGTAGATAATACACTTCTCGCTATATAAATATTGCCTCCAAATTTTTAGTACAAAAATCACCGCGACTAACTCCAAGTCATGAGTTGGGTAATTCGCCTTGTAAGGCTTAAGCTGACGAGACGCATAAGAAACCACCTTACCCTCATGCATCAGCACATAACTCAATCCAATGGTTGATGCATCACAATAGACAGTAAATTCCTTCCTAGATTCTAGTTGTATCAAAACAGGGGCTTCAGTCAGAACCTTCTTCAATTTCTTAAAACCTTCTTTCTGCTTATCAGTCCAATTGACCGGTACCCCTTTACGCATCAACTTAGTCAGAGGTACAGCAATTAAGGAAAACCCCTCAACAAAATGTCAGTAATACCCTGCCAAACCCAAAAGCTTCCAATTTCAGATACAGTCTTAGGTGGTTTACAGTCCAGTACGGCTTCAATTTTTCGAGGATCCACACTGATCCCCTCGGCAGACACCACGTGACCAAAAAATGTCACTTCTCGCATCCAGAACTCACACTTGCTAAACTTAGCGTATAGTTGCTTCTCCCTTAAAATTTGCAGAACAATTCAGAGATGTGGGTCATGTTCATCCTCGATTCTCGAATACACCAAGATATCATCTATAAATACCATCGTGAATTGATCCAAGTAGGGCTGGAATACTCGGTTCATCAGATCTATAAAGGAAGCTAGTGCATTTGTCAGCCCAAACATCACTAGGAACTCGTAATGACCATGCCGAGTCCTAAACGCAATCTTATACACATCAGCCTCCTTAACTCTAAGCTTATGTACCCAGAGCGAAGATCTATTTTGGAGAAAACCGAAGCTCCTCGTAGCTGATCAAAAAGATCGTTAATTCTTGGCAAGGGATACTTGTTCTTGATAGTCAGTTTATTAAGCTACCGATAATCGATGTACATGCACATGGACCCATTCTTCTTCTTCATGAACAACATTGGTGCTCCCCATGGAGACACACTTCATCGAATGAATCCTCGGTCAATGACTTTTAAATTTTTGCCTTTAACTCCACTAGCTCCTTCTGTGCCATCCTATATGGGCGATGGACACCGGAGTCGCTCTGTAAGAGCTCAATACCAAATTTGACTTTGCGGTTCGAGAGGCAACCTGTGGAGCTCATCAGAAACACATCGAAAAATCCTTGACCGTCTCCGATATCTCCAAAGAAGGACCTCCGAGCGATACTCCAACATAGGCTAAAATGCCTCACAACCCTTGCGAACCAGCTTTTTAGCCCTTAATGCCGAGATCATGTTAGACAAATAATTCCTTCGCTCTCTAATCACAACCCACCTCTTCATCCTCGCTTGTCTTCAACACTATGCGCTTGGCAAAGATAGTCCAAACTAGCTCAAGGTTTCACTAGCCAATCCATACCCAAAATAAGGTTGAATTCACCAAATGGTAGTTCCATCAATTTCGCTAAAAAATTACTCCTTGGACCTCAAGGGGCACATCTCTCAATAACTTATTTACCTTAACCGACTATCCCAGTGGACTTATCATGGTTATCTCACTAACATTATTTTCGAACTGAATACTCAAAGTTCCCAACACAGTGCAAGAAACGTACGAATGTGTAGACCCAATATCAATTAAAGTAGTGTAGGATACATTGTAAATTAAGAATGTACCTATTATTATGTCGTATGCCACCATCCTCTCTTGATGAGCAAAGATATTCCGTGGTCGGCCTCACTCACAAGTGTTACCAAAGACTTTGCACTGGGCCCCACGACCTCGTCTTATACCATTTCCACCTCTAGCCTACCCACGGCCTCTTAGTGGCTACTGACCACCTCTCATTGGCTGAACACGACCCAGTCCTGCAGCTTGTATCTGAACCAGCCTCTGAGGACAATCCTTAACTCGATGATCTATGGGCCCACATCTAAAGCAAGCTCTGATCCTCTTCCGGCACTCACCATGGTGAGATCTCCCATAATCGCCGAAGGTCAGGTCTATTAATAGCAATGGGAACTCCAGTCTGAACTGGCCCATCAAACCTGGCCTTCTTAATAGGCTTCTTAGAAGAATTTGAGGGCCCAAAGTCCTTCTTATTTCTGCCCTTATCTGTTTCACGATTTTGGTGCTCCGAGCGCTTCACCTCTTCAGCAATCTTTGCTTTTTCTACAAGAGCAGTAAAATCTCGCTTTCTTTGTGGAGCTATCAATACCCTTAGCTCGTATCAAAGGCCATCCTTAAAAGACACACAGCATTCATACTCAGTTGCTACTATCCCTCGTGCATATCGACTCAACTGTAAGAATTCTACCTCATATTCTGCCACTGTCTTACTCCCTTAGGTCAGGCTCAGAAATTCCTTTTGTCGGGCATCCACATAACTTGCGCCACGTATTTTCCTTGAAATGTCATCTTAAAGAAATCCCACGTTATTCGGTTGGCTGCATCTCTCTCTCATGGTAAGCCACAATTGGTAGGCCTCATCTCACCGCAAGGACACCGCCCACTTTAATTTTTACTCCGTGGTACACCAAGGTCGCTATTATTTGTTCAATCACCTCTAACCAAGATTTCGCCACATTTGGGGCTACTCTAGAAATACCCTAAAATTTCTACCCCATTAGACCGAGTCGCTCAAATTAACCTCGCCCATCGTTCTAGTACTAGCTCCAAGAACGCCTCTAAAACACGAAGCATTGCTTGAGATAGGCATCATCCCTAGTTGCTCGAGCATACGACCTCGCCTCGCCATCGTGAGGCTGGTGCTTTTCAAGAGGCATATGGCCCGATGCCGATGATCCGCCCGAGCACTTTTTCTACTTTCATCATGTCTCCGTGCCCCTTCCATGAAAGTACCTCTTGTGCTCATTTTGATATGCACTTTATCTTATTAAAAGGCTTATGTATTAGCTTATAATTTCAGCTTATTATTAACAAATGTATTATGAAAAGTAGTCATTAGGAGTTTGTTTTGGCGGATCGAGGTCTCACTACGCTTTCATTCTCCTACGGCCTCCGCTTCTCTATCTAGAGTTTCACAAGATAACAAAGAATCGTAATTAGAGACTTAAAGATTTGGTGTCAAGACTCGATGTGCCACACTTATACACTTTTCAAAAACGTTTCAACTCTTTAACCCTTTAAAACTTACTTTCGAAAGCCTTTTCAAAACCCATTCCATGCATTTAGTTTTGCAACCCGGCTCGATACTACTAAATGTAACACTCTAAACATGCCTAGACGCTATCGCTTAATCGGCTTGTCACGTCGAAGTGTTTTTTAAAATCAAGGTTGATGGGATAAATCATTTGAGTAAAAAATCCATTTAGTTCTTATTTCTTGGGAAACAGTTAAAAGTTATAAAAACCAACACTTAGTAAAACGATTACCATGTTTGTTACTGTTGTTTTTAAATTCGCGATAGCTACTCTATTTTCAGTTATCTTGAATTGAAAATATGTGTTTGCCTTGTAAAATAGATATTAGTTGTGAAAACTTGTTTGTATCCGCTTATGCTCAAAATAAGAAATTAAAACCCAATTGAAAGAAATTGAAAATCACCAGAGGCCTTATTACAAAAATACCGACCTAATATAAAATATTTAAATGATTTCATTTAAACAAACATCCTCGATCTTGTGGCCCCCTCCGAGTCCCTCGCAGCTCCAAATCGCCTAAGACTGGGGATTACCTGTACAGTTAAAAGAAAAGGGTGAGATACTAGAACTCAGTGTGTAATCCTCCATCACTCAATCAGTGATACATGCAGTAACAGTCTGGGCCTGAGCCCTACTCAGTAATAGTGTGGGCCTAAGCCCAATACAGTATCAGTATGGTGCAAGTATACAACCCACCCCAATCTAGATAAAGACACCACCCGCATTCAACCTAACACACCATGTGGGGACAAAGTCGACCCACCTAGCCCACACACTAATATTGTAGTATAAATGCTAATAATAATAATGCAAAGAAAGTCGCCAAGATAAAGATATATGGCAAAGCCACTAGTAACAAGATTGTGGCGAGCTACCCAGATAGGATGTGTGGTAGAGCCACCAGTAATAGTACTTCCTCCATAACAAAATCCCAACCCCATGCAGTATACGATGTCATCAACATTTTGTGATGCAACATGTCCTACTCAGTACAGTCATATAGTACATACTTTCATCTGTCAATCTACCTCTAGGGGTAAAATAATCATTTTCATGTATTAGGGGTAAACCGATAATTTTGCCCTTTAGGGGTATTTTGGTTATTTTACTCATTAGGGGTATTTCAGTCATTCTACTCCCTAGGGTCTCGGTATAGGTAACGACCTTTTCGAAGACCTACAGTCGCTTCGAGCGACACATATAATCCATTTGGTCAAAACAGTGTAAATGGGCTCAAAGCCTAATGTTCAACCCAAATGGGCCCACATGCTCGTGTGGCCCATTCGGCCCAAATTCAATCACCGCTATGTGATCTACATATCCCAATCCAAATTTTGCCACTTTTTCTAAATTTCATCTGTATGGGGCCCACGAGCCCATTGGGCCTACACGGTCCATTTCGGCCCAATGAGGCCCATAACGGCCCCCGAACACGAGAATGCTCGTGGTGGCCTCTACAGTCTATTGCCCATGATTGTGGGTTCGGATTATCTCACGAGCGATCACACACTCGTGAGGCCTCATATGCCGAGGGTTTGGCTTTTCGGTTTTTGCCGATTCTTAGAGGAGATAGTGTAATTACATACCTTTTTACGAAGTCATTCCAAGATCTACGCGCACCCAACCTAGAATCGTCACAATCCAATGTTAGTCATTAATATGCCAAGAAAAACACCCTCTTATCACATCTGTTCCCAAAAAGGCACTTACTACCTTACCTTGATTGAACGAACTATGGCCTGTTCCTTTTAGCTTGTGGGCTAAAACCGATCACACTTTTCTTGCCGATAAACTGTGATAACAAAAGATTTTAACAGATGGGACTGATCATAACTGTAGCTTAAATCCATGGATATTAGTCTTACAGAAATATATAGAGATATTCGACCTATTCAAAAGGTAAGGTAATGTCTTTACCTTAATTGAATAATGGAAGACAAGATTTGACGACTTGAGTAACTTCTACACTTCTCCCCTCCTAGGGAATACCTAAAACCCAACGATCACCACACCAAGAGGAAGGGATCCCAATCAAAGACCATGAGTAGCAGAAACATTTGACTTTTAGAGAAAAGATAGAAGGAAATGGATTCGCACACATATCACAATAATAGAGAACAAAAAAGGGAACTTTTGAATACCTATCAACTTGTCGATCGCTTGCGCTTATCAACTCAATATACCAACGCAAAGTATGGAAACAATTGGGATTTAGAGAGAAAATAGGCGAGTATGTGACCACCTCAAGGATTAGTAGAAGAAGAAACCTGCTTTAAACACAATAAAGTAGTCAAAAATAGAAAGAGAGGGATGGTATGGTGAGCTCACCAACAAGAACTAATCAATGAAACTAAAGTGTGAGTAGGACATTCGCCAAGGCTAACGAGTAGAGATTCTACTGATAGTGTGAAGTGATTGAAGAAAACAAAAGTGGTATTCGCTAATAGAGGAAAGTAATAGAGGAAAGAAACCAAATTGCCCAAAGTACCTAATAGTAAAAGAAGGTTCAAATTTTCACACAATAGACCAAAAGAGCAACTCATGTTGCACCAAAAGTGAAGAAAAGAGTTCTCGAAAACACAGTATTCGGTCACCAAACAAATGAAAATAGTACCAACACTCAGGAAATGACCAAAACCGAATACTCTATTTTTCCCTAGCAAATTTGGCAACAACCTTCAACAACTCAAAATCCCCTTTTTCCTCCTAAAATCTCTCCCCTAATCCTCTCTTTGAAATCCTCCACATATCACTCCAACATCTCATCAATCAGAATTTTATTGCAACACAAACTCCAGCCATGCAAGATATCAAAAATTGATCCCTTATCACAAAAACCAAGACTTAAACTCAAGTCCCTTAGCATTAGAAACACGCCACCTACCATCGGGCCACATGCTTCTTTTTGACATAATTTTGCCACAATTATTCTTAAAGCCTACTCTCCGTAACCAAGGGCCTTATTCACATAAAATGAAAATTTTGCTAAAGCCTAGGTTTGAACCTGTGACTTCCCAAACATTCCTAAACACTCCAAATCACTTAACCATTAAAACAAACATGCAATTTGTGTCAAGACATGCAAAATTAAAGACCCTATATTTTTGGGGCATTACATAATTGATCAAAGTAAGATTGCTTGAGCTACTTTCTCTTAGCTGGGGTTTCCATGGAAATAATTTGGGAAAATGATGAAAAAGATGATATTTTCATTAATTAATTATTTATTTATTTAATTTCATCCTTTTCTTTATTTTATTTTCCATGGATGAGTCATCATCCTTAAACACTAAGCATTTTTAAATGGTCTATTTACCATATAAGGACCTACACTTTAAATTTCTATAGCTATTTAATCCCTTCAGCTATTAGAACTTAACTTTTACACTTTGTGCAATTTGGTCCTTTATCAAATTAAACATGTAATCGATAAAATTTCTTTACAAAAATATTATACTAAATTAATATCATACTATAGACCATAAAATAATATAAAAAATTTTCTTTCGAAATCGAATTTGTGGTCCCAAAACCACTGTTTCAATTTTACCGAAAATAGGCTGTTACAAACATGACTTATAGAATCCATTTCATAAGCCTATATTTATGCCAAGCAATTAGGATGTTATGATCAGAATGAATCAAAGCTCCTATCTAGATGTATATGAATGATATTTGCATGAATGCAGAATGTCATTTTTTGAGAATGACCCCCTTTTTAATGCTTGGGTTGCCATTGCTCGTTGTTTATCAAGATTTTATCACTGATGTGTTACCATGCCTTCTTGTTCAGATCTAGTATCTTTGACAGAAAACCCGAAGAACTAATCATAATTTAAACTATTTGTTCCCAAATATTTCCAACCCTTAGATTTGGTTAGTTCTAACTAGTGGTCCTATTTCAGGTCATTGTACTATTTAGAAAACCTTTCAGAGCAATATGTAGAAATCCTTTTACTTGAATAATGTTAGTCCATTAATTGTTATTCCAATGTAAAAATGCTTGAAAAAGGTTGTAACAATGAACAAGATTGAAATTTACTGGGAGCAAAGCTTGAAATGAATAGATTAATCAAAATAACAAACATTGCTAAAATCCAAAATGAGGAAGATGAAATTAGGTGCCCAAATATCACAGCATGAGCTTATCTTCACAAAATTTTTTAGGACCATTTTGAGCCTGATATGTGTTTAGGAGATTTAGAGTACTTTATTGATGCCCCAAGATGTAACGCTTTCTCCTTCCGAGAAGATCCGACCATCACATGTTCAATCTCCAATCCAAATTTGAGTCAGGCTTCCAAGGTTTTCAACTCAAAACCCTTTGGTTTCAAGGCGCCCTTTACGAGTTTTTGCCTTGGCCTCTCCCTTTTTTTTAGTTGAAGTATTTCTTGACTGAATTTAGATTCACAAGATTAGGCAGGTTCTTGCCATCCATCTCGATCAAAATCAATGCTCCTCCAGAAAGGCCTTCTTTACCACATAAGGTCCTTCCCAGTTTGGCATCCATTTTCCTCTGAAGTCCTATTTATGGGAATGATCTTTTTCAATGCCAGGTCCCCCTCATAGAATTCTCTAGGGTAAACCTTTTTGTCATAAGCTCGCATCATTCATTTTTGGTACAACTGACTATGACGAATAGCTTTCAACCTCTTCTCTTTAATTAAGTTCAACTGATCATATCAGGATTGGATCCATTCTGCTTCCTCTAACTTCAACTCTGACAAAACTCAGAGAGAAGGAATCTCAACTTCAATGGGCAAAACTGCCTCCATTCTATAAATCAATGAGAAAGGCATTACCCTTGGAGGTTCTAATGTATATTCGATAAGCATAGAGGGCAAATGGTAACTTCTCATGCCAATCTTTATAAGTCTCTATCATTTTCCCATGATCTTCTTAATTAACTTATTGGTCGCCTCTCTTCGCACGCTCATTTTTGGGTGATATGGTGATGAGTTGTGATGTTTGATCTTGAATTGACTATGCACTTCCGCCATCGCACTATTGTTCAAATTCAATGCATTGTCGATATGATCCTTTTTGGCGTCCCATACCGATATATGATATCTTTCTTCAAGAATTTTTTGATTGCCGACTTCTTGACATTGGCGTAAGAAATTGCCTCTACCCACTTAGTGAAGTAATCGATGACCACAAAGATGAAATAATGCCCATTGGAAGTTTTTGGGGAGATCAACCCAATGGCATCCATGCCCCACATAGAGAAAGGCCATGGAGAAGTTATGACAAGAAGAGGTGAAGGAGGTACATAAATTTTGTCTCCATAAATTTAGCACTTATGACATATCTTGGCATAACTGATACAATCTCCTTCCATGGTGGACCAATAATATCCAAGTCTCATGATTTGTCTGGCCATTGTAAAACCATTAGCATGTGTTCCGCAAACACCCTCATGGATTTCTTCCAAGATTTTCTTGGCCTCAATAGTGCCCACACATCTTAGTAGCACTTGATCCTTTCTTCTTTTATATAGGATCTCCCCATCCAAGATATAGTCATTGGTCAGTCTTCTTAGCATCCTTTTATCATTCTCGGTTGCCTGATTAGGGTATTTATGATTCTTCACATATCACAATATATCGTGGTACTAAGGGTGATCATCTTCTTCTTTCTCGATGTCGTAATAATGGGCTGGAGCCTCATAAATACTCATCTGGATAGGTTTTACATCCTCTTATTTGTTCACTTTGATCATGGAAGTTAAAGTAGCCAGGGCGTTAGCCATATAATTTTCATCTCGCGAAAGGTAGCAGAAGATGATGTCATCTAACTCCTTAATTAACTCAAGAACCAGCCTTCGATAATTGATCAATTTGGGGTCTCTCGTCTCCCACTAACCTTTGAGTTGATAGATCACTAGTGCAGAATCCCCATATACCTCTAGTACTTTGATCTTGAGTTCTATGGTTGTACGGATTCCCATGATGCATGCTTCGTATTCTGCCATATTGTTCCTGAAATAAAATCCTATTTACTAGTAAAGGGATAATGATCTCCGTTTGGGGACACCAGGACTGCCCTAACTCTGTTACCCATAACATTTGAGGCCCCATCAAAATTTAGTTTCTAGGGATGTTCTTCTTTAGCACCTTCTTTAGTAGTCGCAACATACATCAGATCTTCATTTAGGAAATTGAAATTCAAATGCTCATAATCTTCTAGAGCCCTACTGGCTAGAAAATCTACTATTGTATTTCCTTTTACTACCTTCTGGTTCACATAGACTATATCAAATTCGAAAAGCAAAATCTGCCATCTAGCCTTTCTTCCATTCAGAGCAGTTGACTCCATCATGTACCTTAAAAGGTCTATTTTTAAGATTAGCCAAGTTGTGTGGTACAGCATGTACTGTCTTAATCTCCGGGTTGTCCAGATCAAGGCGCAACACAACTTCTCAATTGGCGAATATCTTGTCTCACATTCAGTGATTTTTTTACTGAGGTAGTATATCGCTCTTTCTTTCCTTCCTAACTCATTGTGTTGGCCAAGCACGCATATCATAAAATTCCCAAATACTGCCAAGTACAGTATCAATGGCTTATCTGAACTAGGTGTGTAACACCCCAAACCCGGCCCAAACACCACGACCGACTCTGGTATGTCACTAAGAAAATTTACTAAAACATGTCGCATTTTTGGAAAATATTTTCCTTAAGTTTAACCTTTTATTCGGGAAACATTAATAGATTGTTAATTTTGATAAGCTATAAATTCTATGAGATGTTTTTATGAATTAAAAACCAAAACTTAAATACATGCTTTAGAAAAAAAATGTAAACTTAAAATGTCTGATAATAATAATAAAATCCCAAAATTAAAATTGAACTGAAATGTAAAGCTAATAGCCCGTGGCCTTATTACATTGAAATTTAAAACCCATTAAATAAAGATATAAAATAATAAACTAAATTCTTTTGCTGAATCCAAATATTCTTTCGCATGGCCACCTTGCGCTCCTCTCCAGCCCTGTCCGATGCACTATGTGCTACCTGAAAAAATATTAAATAATAGGTTAAGTCGCGAGACTCAGTGTGTAACCCTCATGCACCATTAGATTTGGGTCTTAGCCCCACAGAACAGAATAACATATTAATATATATATATATATAACAAAAATTATGCAAGCCCAACCCAAATCCTAGGTTTCCATCCGCTACACGCCACCCTTACCTGCCATTCACACCATTGGGGATTTCTACAATCAACCCACACCGCTACATGCCATTGATGGCAGTCATGCTACTCATCGCCAGATCATGGCAATAGCCACTACAACAGATCATGGCAAAAGCCACTACAACAGATCATGACAAAAGCCACGACAACAGATCATGGCAAAAGCCACTACAACAGATCATGGCAAAAGCCACTACACAGAACACTTCCCCTTTCATCAAACCCAACCCCGTGCAATCACAAAAATTGGCATACTTATAAAACATATCATCTTAATAGGAACATTCATCAAGAATGATGTAAATCACTAACCCGGTGATTCGCTTACCTCATCGTGTTTTGAACGTTATGCTGGGATTTCGGCATTTAACAGAATATAAGCAGATTTATTAACACATATTAACAGACAATCTAATGGTGTGAAAAGTTACACAGCTGATATCACGTAGTACTATACTCTTAGTCGATATCCCTGCTATCCGGATCTACTATCCTCAGTCCATAACTTGGTTCAAGAAAATTTAGAAAAACACGAAGATTTGGCCTCCCCTACATTCGGCCAAGGGTTAATAAATACTCGAATTTACACATTAAAACTAATAGATCTCCTTACCTTGAAATCATGAAAGTAACACATTCGAGTGTTACTGAACCCCGACTTAGAGATCTAAGCGATTGACTCCTCTTCAAATCCTGGAACGCCGCAAATAAGAGAGAAACAAGAGATTAGTTTCTAAATAGCCATTCGGCTAGAGTTCTAAAAATTCGAAAAAGACTGAAATCTCATGAATCGACACTTATCCTGAGTTTCCTTCAAGATTCGGCATAAGCAGACACCTCAGAGAGAATTCGGTAAACACAGGAGATGAGATCTAGGGATTTCGGCTTTTATGAAAATCTCGAAAAAGATGAACTAATGCTCTTTCAGCTTTTAGAAGGTCTGAGTACAGTGTTTCGACTTTGGCTTAGAAAGAAAGTAAAAAGAAATCAAGGAAAGGTTTAGAGATTTTGGCTACAAGAACAAACAAGAACGTAGTTTCAGCTTTTAGTGAATGGGAGAAGAATAACAATGGGGATTAAAAGATTCGGCTAGAAGGAGGTTTCAAAGAAAAAGAAAAGGGTGAGGGGGGTGGTGATTTTCAGCTTTTGGAAGAGAAAAGATGAGAAAAGAAAAACAACTAAGATGGCCTTCAGATTTTCGGCACAAAGAAAGAAGAAAAGAGTAGGGTTCAAATGCCAGAATTGATTAGCTATCCCCCCTTATTTATAGAAATTTTGGCACCCCCTATGGTAATTAGAAACTGATTTCTTTACTCCTCTAGGTGATGGAATTTCAGCCAACTCTGCTCTCAATAGATAGCTCCTAACTTTTCTCCTTTATCTAAATCTCTTCACACCTTCAAAAGACTTCTAGATAACACCACCTCTTTCTTCTATTATCAGCACAATATTATCATTAAATCCCTCCTAAAAATAAGCCTTAATGTCGTCCATTCCTCCTTGCTCTTTTAAGTGCAGAAATTGGCCCAAAGACATGGGCTCTTTGCAGCCAAACTTGGGCCTCTTTCAACCGCTAGTGACGCCACCCTCTAGCTCCCTTGCAGCGTCACTTAATATTGGGCCACTAGCCCACTTTGGTGTTTTAAACATAGATGCTACCCTTTTAACCCTATAGTGCCCAAACAGAAAACTTAATTAGGGCCTCAACCCAAACCTGAGCCCATTTTTGTGTCCTCTCTTTCTTAATCATTATGAGGCCTCATGCCTGAGACTAGGGTCCACTAAGTAAGAACATAAATTTTTCCTATGGTCTCCCTTAACTCTAAGGGTTCAAATAATCCCAATAATACCTTAATATTATTATTCTAAGTGCTACACATACATATTAACTCCCATGCATAGAAATTAAAAGTTTCGGGATTTTTGGGGCGTTACAACCCAATAGGCCCAAATCTACTAGGCCCAAATTCATGATGTTACTGTTCTACCCCCTTAAAGAAATTTCGTCCTCGAAATTTTCAACTAACTATCAATTGTACTACCCAAGTCTCATCACTACGCTTCCGCTGCGCACTCTAATTTAAAAAAAATAAACACTCAATATACTACGGTAGGGTACGTACCATTATTCACATCTAGAGCGTCTTCGTCCCCTTGTACTCATTCTTTCGATCGATGTTTATCTAATTAAGAATTTTATGAATAATTAATTCTTCCCACTTATTAACCGCGAACAATCTTATGTAAAATCATTTCGATAGTAGTTCTTTCGAATCCGAATTCTATCTACGGGTTTAGTTCTCAAGTCGATACTTCTTAGTCCTAGAGTTCACCTTTAGTCAACATTCAGCACACATCAATCATAAAAACAACCTTATAAACTTACATTCACCACCTAGGGGTATTTTCGTCGTTTCACTACTCGAGGGTATTTTCATAATTTTACCTATAGGGGTATTTTCGTAATTTTTTCAAAATAGTGTATCTTGGTGATGTTTCAAAATAAGGGTATTTTGGTAATTCCACCATCTGGGGTATTTTGGTAATTTTGTAAATCAGGGGTATTTCGGTAATTTTGCAAATCGGGGGTATTTTGGCAATTTTTTTTCAAACTAGGGTTATTTTGGTCATTTTACAAATCAGGGGAAATTTGGAAATTTTCGAAACTAGAGGTTATTTTAGTAATTTTACAAAATAGGGTGGCTAGTCCCTTTCGGGTTTTAATTATAAATTTTGGCTCATCAACAAGTCCTCATGGCTAGGGTGAATAAATACCACGCACTGTAGGATTCCAACAAGAGGAGGTGAGTCACTAGGACCGCTTAAATACCAAGCTCTCCCTAATCCAATCCTAGACATGCGTGCTGCTGTTGCCACACCTTAGCTCAAATGACTTATTCCCTGCTTGTTTAATTAGTTTAAGTTTTATAGAAGTTGAAAAGTATGATGTAAACTAGGCCTAAAGTTCATCAAGTTCTAGCTAAGATAGTCTACGCCCCTTAAAGCCCATCAAGCCCACATACAAATATATATATCACACAGTGAGTTCAGAATACTTACTCAAGCGACTTGGTAGGAGGCGCAAGTGCCATGCCGAGAAAACAACCTGACTATTTATAAACATGCATGTTTCTAAACCCATCTTTAGAAGACGTTTGAGCCCAAAACCCCAAAGTCGAAGTTTTAAACCGGCTCTAATACTAATTTGTAACACCCCAAACCCTACCAAACACCACGTAATCAATTTGGTATGTCACTAAGAAAATCTAATAAAACATGTCGCATTTTTGGAAAATATTTTCCTTGAGTTTAACCTTTTATTCGAGAAAATTAATAGGTTGTTAATTTAGATAAGCTATAAATTCTATGAGATGTTTTTATGAATTAAAACCAAAACTTAAATACATGCTTTAGAAAAAAAATGCAAACTTAAAATGTCCGATAATAATAATAAAAGCCCAAAATTAAAACTGAACCGACATATAAAGATAATGTTTTGTGGCCTTATTACATTGAAATTTAAAGCCCATTAAATAAAGATATAAAATAATAAACTAAAGTCTTTTGCTAAATCCAAATGTTCTTTTGCATGGCCATCTTGCGCTCTTTCTCCAATTTCAAATTCCGGCACTAGGTGCTACCAAAAAATATTAAATAATAGGTTGAGTCATGAGACTCAGCAGTAAACCCTCATGCACCATTAGATTTGGGCCTTAGCCCCACAAAACAGAATAACAGATTAATATATATATAACAAAAATTATGCAAGCCCAACCCAAATCCTAGGTTTCCATCCGCTACACGCCACCCTTACCTGCCATTCACACCATTGGGGATTTCTACAACCAACCCACACCTCTACACGCCATTGATGGTAGTCATGCTGCTCATCGTCAGATCATGGCAATAGCCACTACAACAGATCATGGCAAAAGCCACTACAATAGATCATGGCAAAAGCCACTACACAAAACACTTCCCCTTTCATCAAACCCAACCCCTGCAATCACGTAAATCGCATACTTATAAAACATATCATCTTAACAGAACATTCACTAAAGAATGACAGAGATCACTAACCGGTGATTCGCTTACCCTCCTCGGTTTCAAACGTTATGCCGGATTTCAGATTTAATGTAATATAAGCAGATTTATTAACACATATTAACAGACAATCTAATGGTGTGAAAAGTTACACACCTACTATCGTGTAGTACTATACTCTTAGTCGATATCCCTGCTATCCGGATCTACTATTCTCAGTCTATAACTTGGTTCAAGAAAAATTGAAAAAACACTAAGATTTGGCCTCCCCTACATTCGGCCAAGGGTTAATAAATACCCGAATTTACACATTAAAACTAATAGATCTCCTTACCTTGAAATCCCGAAAGTAAAAATATTCGAGTGCTACTGAACCCCGACTTGGAGATCTAAGCGATTGACTCCTCTTCAAATCCCGAACGTCGCAAATAAGAGAGAAACAAAATATTACTTTCTAAATAGCCATTTGGCTAGAGTCTCTAAAAAGTCAAAAAAGACTGAAATCTCATGAATCGACACTTACCCTGAGTTTCCTTCAAGATTCGGCACAAGCAGACACCTCAGAGAGAATTCGGCAAACACAGGAGATGAGATCTAGGGATTTTGACTTTTATGAAAATCCCGAAAAAGATGAACGGATGCTCTTTCAGCTTTTAGAAGGGCTGAGTAAAGTGTTTCAGCTTTGCCTTAGAAAGAAAGTAAAAAGAAATTAAGGAAAGGCTTAGAGATTTCAGCGACAAGAACAAACAAGAACGTAGTTTCGGCTTTTAGTGAATGCGAGAAGAATAACAATGGAGATCAAAAGATTCGGCTAGAAGGAGGTTTCAAAGAAAAAGAAAAGGGTGGGGGAGGTGGTGATTTTTGGCTTTTGGAAGAGAAAAGATGAGAACAGAAAAACAACTAAGATGGCCTTCAGATTTTCGGCACAAAGAAGGAAGAAAAGAGTAGGGTTCAAATGCCAGAATTGATGAGCTATCCCCCCTTATTTATAGAAATTTTGGCACCCCCTATGGCAATTAGAAACTGATTTCTTTACTCCTCTAGGTGATGGAATTTTGGCCGACTCTGCTTTCAGTAGATAGCTCCTAACTTTTCTCTTTTATCTAAATCTCTTCACACCTTCAAAAGACTCCTTGATAGCACCACCTCTTTCTTCTATTATCAGCACAATATTATCATTAAATCCCTCCTAAAAATAATCCTTAATGCCGTCCATTCCTACTTGCTCTTTTAAGTACCAAAATTGGCCCAAAGACATGGGCTCCTTGAGGCCAAACTTGGGGCTCTTTCAACTGCTAGTGATGCCACCCTCTAGCTCCCTTGCAGCGTCACTTAATATTGGGCCACTAGCCCACTTTGGTGTTTTAAACATAGATGCTACCCTTTTAACCCTATAGTGCCCAAACAGAAAACTTAATTAGGGCCTCAACCCAAACCTGAGCCCATTTTTGTGTCCTCTCTTTCTTAATCATTATGAGGCCTCATGCCTGAGACTAGGGTCTACTAAGTAAGAACATAAATTTTTCCTATGGTCTCCCCTAACTCTAAGGCTTCAAATAATCCCGATAATACCTTAATATTATTATTCTAAGTGCTACACATACATATTAACTCCCATGCACAGAAATTAAAAGTTTCAAGATTTTTGGGGCGTTACAACCCAATAGGCCCAAATCTACTAGGCTCAAATTCGGGATGTTACAAGGTGGCATCAGCATTGGAGCATTAGATAGGTAGTGTTTGACCTTGTCAAAAGTTTTTTGGCATTCCTCATCCCATACACCTGGATTATGTTTCTTAAGCGGATGGAATATGGGGCCACATTTCTCAGCTAGTTGTAAAATGAACTGGGCTGTGTAATTTAATCTCCCTAAGAAACCCCAGACCTCCTTTTGAGTGTGCGGCTGAGGCAACTCCTATATAGCCTTGACTTTATTCGGGTCGATCTCGATCCCCTTTTCACTGACTACAAAACCTAATACTTTTCCTGACCTAGCCCCAAAGGTACATTTTGCTGGATTGAGCTTTAGCTGGAATTTTTTTAACCTCAAGAACAGTTTCCTCAGGACTTGCACATACTTCTTTTCTGTTCGAGATTTTGCAATCATATCGTTAAAATAAACCTCGACTTTTTTGTGCATCATATCGTGAAACAAAGTTACCATGGCTCTTTGATACATCGCTCCTATATTTTTAAGTCCGAATGGCATCACCTTATAGCAAAATGCTCCCCACATGGTTATGAATGTGGTCTTTTCCATGTCTTGAAGATGCATCTTTATCTGGTTGTATCCAGAGAAGCCATCCATGGAGGAGAACTATAAAGAACCTGTCGTGTTGTCCACTAAGGTGTCGATGTGAGGAAACAGGAAATTGTCCTTTAGGCTGGCTTTGTTTAAATCCTTGTAGTCTACAGACATTCATATCTTTCCATCTTTTTTAGGGACGGGGACTATATTGGCTACCCATTTCGAGTATTTAACCACTTGTAAGAAACCATCATTGAATTGCTTCTTGATCTCTTCTTTTATTCTTAACAGGACATCTGGCCTCATCCTTCGGAGTTTCTGTTGAATCGGCTTGCATTCTTCCTTTATAGGAAGCTGTTGTACCACAATATTAGTACTTAGACCAGGTATGTCTTGATATGAATGTGAAGACATCTTTAAAATCTTGGAATAACTCAATGAGGTCTTTCTTTTTTTCTGTAGTGATGCAAGCTCTTATCTTTACCTCTTTGTTTTCTTGTTTGTCTCTCAAACTCACAATTTTTACTAACTCTTTGTAAGGTAGGATTTGTTTCTCATCATGTTCTACCATTCTTAACAAATCAGGAGATAAGTTACAATCTCGATTATCTTCAAAGTCCTGAAGTTCCTTTAGACACATATCTTGCTCAAAAGGAGAGTCAGCAGCAGCGTTGCTCGTATCATTAATATCTAGAGACCTGTTGTAGGAATAAAAGAAGACTCAAAGAACAACTGAATCTAAGAATAATTATCTGTGGTATGAGTATGAACGAAATGAAATGAAAAAATAAAAGAATATTTGCCAAAATGAGACACAAAGATGCATTTTATTGAAATAAAAATAGTGGACATATGCCTTTTTTTACAAAAAGATTCTTATTGCTCCTAGGCTTAAAGCAATAAGTGCATTTTGAACATTACTCAGAATTAGTTCTAAAAATTACAGGGATTTCTTCCGCAGTCCAACTATTTAGAACTCTTCTAGGGATATAAAGATGAATGCTTGATAGGTTTTCCGCAATTCTTTCTTTAGATATGGCATTGATGCTCAAGTTTCCCAACATTCCTTTCGGGATTTTTTTCTGACATCTTTCGTTCAGGATAAATGATATCTCCTGACACAAACATTTTGGATATATGGGGAAAAGTCATCGGTTCCCATTTGACCTCTCCCCCACTCAGTCGTGCTCTTCTTCTTCCTTGTTTCTTCTCCAGCTCCTTCTTGTTTTGCCTCGCATCTGGCTTGTATCCTAAACCAAAGTGGTCTCGCTTGTCCTTCAGCATTGGTGCCTCGACTCTTCCTTGAAGGTATTTTTCGAGTCCTCTTTTGGGCAAGGCTTCTTTCCCAACTGCCAACTGCAGGCCCATCCTCGTGGTTTTGGATATTTTTGGCACTGGGATCTTGTTTCCTTTGACAATTGAATTTGCATTAAAAAATTCTAGCGATCGAAAGGAACATTTTATTGCCTCTTTATCTGCTCCTATGTATTGTGAGTCACAGTTACTAACGCAATGATATCCTCTTAAGCGTTTATGGTCGCCAGTTGACCCTCCATTACCAACTTCAGTTTTTGGTGTAGTGATGACAACACTGCCCTAGTCGAATGAATCCAAGGCCTACCCAACAAGCAATTATAAGAGGGTTTGATATCCATCACCAAAAATTCTACCTCATATGTGTTCGGACCAATTAAGAGAGGTATTTCAATCCTTCCCATCATTTTCCTTTCTGTACCATCAAATGCTCTCACTATATTTTGGCACATCTTCATATGATAGCTATCCACTAGCAACCTATTCAGTGTGGATAGAGGCAAACCATTCAGTGTGGTTCCATTGTCGATTAACACTCCCGACAATGTATATCTTTTGCAACGGGTAGTGATATGTAGGGCCTTTGTGGATCCCATGCCCCTTGGAGGTATTTTATCATCATTGAAAAAGATGAAATTGTCAGCACTCAGATTGTTAAGCAAATGGTCTAGCTTCTTTAAAGAGATATCATCAGTGACATATGTTTCATTCAACACTTTCATCAATGCGCTACAATGTGTCTCTAAGCTCAAGAGGAAGACTAGTATTAATATGTGAGCCGGTTGTTTGTGTAGCTTTTCCACAACATTATACTCGCTATGCTTCAAGAATTTCAAGAATTCTTTAGCCTCGTTCTTAGTTACTGGCTCATTAATAGGTGATTCAAGTCTAGCCATATTTTCTTTCTTATGTTCATCTGCCAAGGTTTTTCCTTGAACAGGTTCGGTTCTTGCACTTGTAGGGTTATAGTGCCCTCCATTATGCATGAAGAAATCAATATCCTAGCCCTCTTCTGAAATGCCAACTGAGTTCTCTTCTCCTAGGATCATTACGGTGCAGTCATAATTCCACGGAACCCTTTTGCTATCCTTATAGGGAAAAGCCATGGGTTTCTAACTTATGACTCTTGGAGCAGCTCGTGTTCCTGCTTCATTTTTTCTCGACCATGAAATAATCACCACCGGATGGTTGACCTTGTAGACCTTCTCTGTTGATCCTTCCTCTGAGGCACAAACATCTCCTCCTTCCAAGCCCCTGACATCTTTAAAAATTTGATTTCTTTTTTATCCATCAAACTTTGTACTAGAGCCCTGAACTCAACGTATTCTTGGATCTCATGACCCTCTTTAGCGTGTAACTCACAATAGCTCCTCACTCCTTTAGGTCTCTCCTCTAAATCTTGCATGATTAACCCTCCGTCTATCATTTTTTGCCATACCCATTTTAGTGGGGATTTCACCTTTTCAACATTGATTTTGGTCCTCTTTCCTTCACTCTCAATTATCGCGTTACCCCTTGGTCTGAATGACTGGGTAATTTATTTTCTGCCACATTAGGTCCCAATGGATCATCAAACCTTACGATCCCTATCATAATGAACCATTTAATCAAATTTTTAAATGTTGTGTAGTTCTCAATTGAGTGTCCCGTTATTCCTGCGTGGTACTCATATTGAGCATTCACATCATATCATTTTGGGAACGGAGGTTGCACGGGTTTTAAGTAAAACAGGGATACCACATGTATGTAAAAAAATATCTGATATAACTCTCTATAAGTCATTGAGATGGGTGTAAATTGAATTTTTTTCATGTTTGGCCTTAAGTTAAATTCTTGCCTCGAAGGGCCTTGATGGCTGGTTGTTGCGGTCCTTAGTTGGCCTATATGACCAGTTTTGAATAACTTTTGTTATACACATTCGCAGTGTTCACTTCATTTTCTTTCTTTCTCGGGACTGATCTTTTAGCGTTTTCCCCGTTTATTTTCCCACTCCTTACTGCATTTTCAATCATTTCTCCAGACATTACTATATCTGAGAAGCTCTTGGTAGCACTTCCTAACATATGGTTAATGAACAGGGCTTTCAGAGTGTTTATGAAAAGTATTGTTGTCTCCTTCTCTAGAAGAGGTGGCTGAACTTCCATTGTTGCCTCTCTCCATCTTTGAGCGTATTGCTTAAAGCTTTCACTTTGCTTCTTCTCCATGTTTTGCAGCATAATTCTATCTAGTGTCATGTCGGTTACATGGCTGTATTGTTTCATGAAAGCCTGTGCCAAGTATTTCCATGAGCTGATTTTGGCACAGCTTAGCTGATTGTACCACTTTGTAGTCAACCCAATCAAACTATCCTGGAAGCAGCAGATTAACAATTGGTCGTTATTGACGTATCTCGTCATTATTCGGTAGAACATTGTGATATGGTGTAACAACCCAATTTCGGTGAAATCGAAACAGTGGTTTCGGGACCACAAATCTGACCCAAAAATATAATTTATTTTTATTTTATTATGTGGTCCGTATTATGATAGATATGACATGTGAAAATTTTGGTATGAAAATTTTATCTATTTAGTGCTTAATTACGAGAAGGACTATATCGCATAAAATGCAATAATTGAGTTCTAGTAGCTATAGGTATTAAATAGCTATAGAATTTAAAAATATAGGTCCTTATATGGTAATTAGACCATTGAAGGAGAGTTGGTAGAGATTTTAATGACTTATACATGGAAAAATTAGAAATGGCTAGGGACTAAATTGGAAATCAACAAATTTAAAAGATGATAGAAAAATAAAAAAAGAAATTATCATCTTTTCTATTCATCTTCTTCCCCAATATTTCTATAGAAACCCTAGGAGACAGGAAGAGAACTTAGCAAGCTTGAAAAGGTATGAAATCAAGTCCCATTTTTAATGATTTTTATATTTTTAAAATAGGGATAGCCTAATCTTTCTATTTATAGGATTTATTTGAAAAGATAACAAAGTGTAGAAACTTTTTCATGGATGTAAATGCTGAAAATTTTAAATTTATGCTAGAAAATGAAAGATAGTTGATAGATAAACAACTTTTACAAATCAATTTTTCATGGAAACTTAGTTAGGGACTAAAATGAAAAGGCAGTAAAACCCGTGGAAAATGCTGAAATTTGTGAAATATGTGTGCTGTAAAAATTATTGTTAAGTTTCAATTAGGCTTGGAAAGAGGACTAGATTGCATGAATTTTATTTTTCGAGCCTAGGGACGAAATTGGAATTTTTGAAAAGAGTAGGGGCAAAATAGTAATTTTGCCTAGGATGTAGTAGAACGCAAGTGTATGTAAAATGTGATGAGTTAATAATTAAATTTTCTTATATAAACCCGGAAAGACCAATTATGGAATTAGATCGAGGGAAATAAAAAGTTTCAGATTAATTAGAATTCAAACACGAACAATTGTCAAGGTAAGTTCGTGTAACTTAAATATGTATGTTAAATTGCTTGGATTAAATTATATGCTTTTAATTATATGTATATGATGATGAACATAATGAAATAACTATAATTTGGAAAATATGGATAAAATGTCATGTCCCTGTTGAACATTGAAATTTGATAGATTATGGTGATTTCTTGAAGCGAGTAGGATTTGACAAATGTTACAAATAGGATTTGGCCTGGACGAGTAATCTTGAATTAACCCTCTCGAGCATATGTTATATATTGGGTTTAGCCCAGACAGGTAACCCTAATGAAGCTCTTTAGAGCATAGGTCAATGATAGGATTTAGCTTGGACTGGTAATCCTAGATGACTATTGTGAAGTCGGATGGAAACCGTGATTTAGCCTGGACTGGTAATCCTATTCTAGAATATATGGCTCAAGAGTGTGCTCTTCGAACTTATGTCCAATGGGCAATAATGGATATGAATTGACAGATAAATTATATGAATACTTCATGTACATCACCCGAATGTCCATCGAAATTTCATTAGTTCAACAGAAGAGACTCTTGAAATACGGAGAGGTGGAAATTAATGGAAGTTTGTATGTAATGAGCTCATCTATGTTTACTTGATATTTATAGGATGTTATGTGACTAACTTGTTTGATCAAGTGTATATGTTAGGTGAACTACCTAAAATGTATGAAATGTATGTTTATGTATGCTTGTTTGAATAGATATAACCGGTAAGTTTATTTTCCGTTATACGAACTTACTAAGCATGAAAATGCTTACCCTGTTTAACTTTCCCCTGTTCTATAGTGCTCGTAAGCTTGCGAAGGTTGGAGGATCGATCGAGCATAATCACATTATCCACTATCTCCTTTTTGGTATATTTAGAAATCTCATTTGGGTATAATGGCATGTATAGGCTTATTTGGCCAAATGATGACTTATAAGTGATGTTTTGTAATATAGCCATTTATTTGGAAGGTTTATAAGTTATCTCATGTTAAATGCTTATGTGTTAGATGTGGATGAATAGAGTATGTTTATCTTGTATATGCACTAAAAGTAGGATTATAAACATGAATTGCATGTGAAATTACGCCATGATAGATATTAGTTTCGGCTTGGTTTTAATGCTTGATTTGGATGATATATACATGCAAGTATTGGGTAGGTGGTTGGTGAAATTGGGTGAGAAAATAAATCCAAGAAATGGCTTCATTTTGTCCACACAGGTAGACACACGGGCGTGTTTCTAGGCCGTGTATGACACATGGTCTGCCCCATGGGCATGTGGTTTGGCCATGTATCCCCTAAACCTTAAAATTTAGAAATAGACTCAGGATCAAGCACATGGGCAGAGACACGGGCGTGTGTCTCAGCCGTGTGAGGGCACAGGCATGTGTCCTGGCCGTGTGAAAACTGCACCTTAATTTTGAAAATTAAATTCACCATACGGCCTAGCGCACAGGCATGTGACTTGGCCTTGTGACTTCAATTTGTTCATGCCTTGCAAGTTAGAGAATTACACGGGTTAGGGACATGGACGTGTGTAGCCACACGGCCTAAGACGTGGGCATGTCCTATGACCGTGTGACCCACATTGCCTGATCACACGGGCGTGTAGGCACTGTTCATAAGAGAAATTTGGAAATTTTACGAAAAATTTTATGAGATCCTGATTGAGTTTCGAATCGATTTTAATGTTCATATTAGGCCTCGAGGGCCCATTCAAGGGACAATAAGAAAAAAATTTAGTATGAATGGTATTTTACTACAATTTGCATGTGTAAGTTCTGTGAACTCCGGTAATACTTTGTCACCCTGTTCCGACGACGGGTATGGGTTAGGGGTGTTACATATGGGCTTCAGGAGAACTAGCCCAATTATATTTTTCGAATTATGAAGTTTTGAATTTTGGTGGGAGCACTAGATCTGGGACTAAGCTCAACTCCTTAGTATCAACCCTCAAAGGTAGTCAACATTCTCCATTGCTCTGGATTTCTCCTCCAACCACTTGCACCGATCTTCTAATTGCTTTTTCAATTCTACCCTTGCTCTATCCATTTTAGACATGTCATCCAAATCGGGAACAACTGGGTTGGTCAGATTATCCCTAGGATTGGAAACTAACCCATAGGGTAATTCACTAATACTAAGGTGCCGGCTTGATATTGTTGAGGCCTTATGGTAACGGATACCTTTCGTAGATATGTATCTAGTTGGGCTTGGACATTCACTAGGGTAAAGGCTGAGGGATATGTAGAGTCTTCATTATCACCCCCAGAGTTAATCACAGTACTTTGCCCTTTTCCAATCCCTTTGGCCAGCAATTGGGTCAAGTGGCTTATCATACTTCGTTGGGATTCTTGTATTTGATCCCTCATGTCTTGCTTACCTTAGCTAATTATTCCTGTAGTTACGCCTACAACTGATCTTGCATGTCTTTCTAATTTTTTTCTAATCTCTCTAATCTTTTATCTATGGCTTTGGTTTTACTGCGGCTACCATAACGATATTTAGTTAGCAAATTCTTGTTAGTTTCCAAGGTAACTGTCATAATTTCGATTAATTAGAGTCTTTTTTATGAAATTTAATGCATATGATGAAATTTAATATTGATGAATGAAATGAATGCAAAAAGAGGTATTGATTCTGATTTAATTCTATTAGAATAGCTTTACTAGAAAATAAATTTCTTTACATAAAACAGAAATATTTTACATATACGGCCTTGTCCTAATACTCAAAGCCTTAACTTTCCTAAGAAGCCAAGCTAATTCTCGACCTCAATCTGATTCTTATTCGTATTTTAAGCTCAGCATGTCGGCTTGAACCTTTAGGGTTTGCAAATGGTCGACGAATCCCGTACTTGAGTCACAGCTTTGCCCATGATGTGATCTCTATCCCTAATCTGACATTGAGAGCGTTGGAGTTGCTCTTTCTAGTGTTCATTGTTTGTTTCAAGAAGCTCAACTCGAAGTTCAAAAATTTTGCAGTGCGGTCTCGAGCTCTTCTATCTTTCCTTTCAACTCTTCCATCTTATTTAAGCTTGCTTTCAACTCAATTGCAGTGTTACGACTACAATATTGATGCAGTGACCTTTTTAATTCTGCTACCCAGGCTCTCAACCCAACCTTTTCATTTTGACTTTCTAACAAATCCTTTTGAGAGCATCCTCTCGAACTCAAGAATCTTGGAATTTCTTTTCCCACTGATCAGCTCTAATATTTTCTTCTTTGATTTCTTACTACCATTGTTCTTATGTTTTACCTAACTCGACAGTCCTCATCGAAAAATGCAATCCTTATAATCTATTTTTAAGCTGTCAAAGTCTTCCTTAGCCTTGCTCTTTCATTTTCGTATTTTCTCAATTTTTAACATCTGGACGTCAACGTCTAATCCTAGCTGAATCTTTTCTGCTTCCAACTATTCTATCTTTTTCCCCAGCTCTAAACTCTTCTTTTCAAAATCTTACTTTATGATCTCTAGCTCAAACGGGATCACTTGTAGCTGTTCTTCTATTGGCCTAGTGTTTGCTTGACTTGACACAATGACACAGTCATTGACTCTTTTACCCCTACCACCAATCATAAGCGGGGGTCGTTATAGGATTTACAGCAAATCTTTTCATTTTGTGAGTTTGGTCCCAAGCGTCCGATATTTCATGAACCTTCTTCTTGTAATTATCACATTTGTACACAAACTCACACTAAGCCAACCCTTGTGTTGCCGGTATAAACTGTCTCGACCTATACTGACTCAATACAAGTAGAGGGGCTTGTCTAATAGCTCCCCATATCTAGAGCAGATGAACCCAGTCGAAGTTTCCACATTGATACAAAATCTCATCATGGATCATCTAAGAAGCTTTCATTCAACATCTTCGTCTTGGAGACTCTGGATAATTGTCATCCAATTTTCTTTAAAAATGTTGTCTCGCTTTGAGGTAGCCACAAATTCTTTCAGCGGGGAGTAGTTCTCAGAGAATACTCAATAAGAGACCTTTTCTACCTTTTAAAACTAGCTATGGAACCATGCTAACAAGAGTTGCGCACACCCGATAAACCTTCCTTCACCTGCTCTCTGACATGCACCCAAAGATCTGAAAGTTTCAGCCAAAATTGTTGGGACGGGCGTGACCCTTTTTTCAAGTCGGTCAAATAGCTCTGAAATTGCCTCATCGATTTGCCCTAGCGCTTTGGGGAAGATGACCAACCCGTAGATACTCAAGGCCAAGACGCCAACTCTTTTCTTCGTATCTAAATGTGCCATGATCAAATCCTACAAACTTTTCCAAGGGATACATTTACTATCTCCCTTTTATCTAATTCAGGCCTTGACCCATTGCTCACTTATCCCAGATATACTCATTAGCCTCTTTAAGAAAGTCAGGATGTTGACGGCTCTAGAATAAGCTTTATCAAATTGGATCCTCGGGTAACAGAATAGCTTTTTGTACTCTTCTACAGTGGCCACCAAATCTACTTTCCCAAAAGTAAAGCAGCTATAGGTGGGATTCCAATATTGGGTCAAAGCTCGGAATAAGTGCTTATCCACTTTGACATCGAGTAAATAAGGCAAATCGCCATAGTCACGGTAGAATAACTACTTGGTTTCGCCTTCCCATTGGTCCCATATTTCTTTCAACTCTTGAAGATTATTCTGAGTCACACTAATGCGAGTGAAATCTCATAGTTCTGATATATATTCCTCTGTTAGGCTGTCGCCCTTCTCTTGTTGTGTTCTATCAGACCATATTCTTACGGCCGCATTCTATTCCACTTTATCAAGAAATCCCTTTTCCATGACAAGCTCTCTATTTAGCAACTGAACATAAATCAACACCCTTTTCTATGATGAAAATGCAATGCAATCACAGCCAAAACAAAATGAAACAAGTCAGTACATTTCATACAGAGTTAGAACTCAAAGCAAGAAAAAACAAATAGAGCACCTATTCGGGTGACCACTAGAGGTTTGGTATGGTTCTACCTAGGGTAGGTTCTTAGGGCTCATTATATGTGGTTCGGTTCTAAAGTAAGGGTACTTGAACCAGCAGATTCCTCAATCCTCACCTATTATAGGATCATACGGACCGAGTTCAGTTCAGGGGAATACATTTCCCTATGGCTATAAGAAGATGAAGATCTCACAAAGACATAGGTACGTATGTATCCCAAACGCGATCCACTAACTTATACGGAGGTGAAGACCTCACGAAGGAATAGTTTCTCACTCCCACTTAAGAAGCACAAAATGGAACGATTGTACAATGCAATATATGTGAAAACATACAAAGAGAAACTTTCAAACCAATAAAACATATATACTAGCTTGCTATATAACTCGAGATAAAACATGAAGGATGGAATGCAATAAAGGGATTGTTAATTTAAACCAAATTATTAACTTTCGACAAAAAGACTAAAAAGTAATCAACTCGCGGTTTGACTCTCTTATTTGGTCCCCAGCGAAGTCGCCAAGATGTCGAAACCATTTTTGAAATTGACATTTTTATTTTAAAATGAAAATGGAGTCGCCACCAATCTTTTTTATGAGGTCTGATCAGGTCACCTCATAATTTGATAGTTTTAATAGAAGGTTTGACAATGGTTTTAGTCTAAAAAATCCCAAAAATGAGTTCAGGAGTCGGTTACACACGAGGAAGGATTAGCACCCTCGTGACACCTAAAATTGGTACCTAGTTGATTACTTAATGTTTTAGTGTCGAGAATTGAAAATTTGAAGATAATTTAAATGACGATCCCTCTTTGTATTAAGATATTATTTAGCTAAATTAAATTAAATGGAAAAGACTTTATTTCAAGTTGATCGAGAAGAAAGACCATACCTTGTAAGTTAGGACACGTACTTTGAATTCTTGAAAACGAGAATAAACGTCATTTGATCGTTACTTAAATCTCCTTTTTTATTCATTTTAAAATAGATATTTGACTATCTCAGTTTTAGGAAGAAGCCATATTCCATAAGTTAGGAACACGACTCTTCTAATTCCAAAATGATGAACATCGCCTCTTTTTATGTACTTTCCGTAAGTTAGATAAAACGACAATATTTTTTTATGATATACGTTTAATTTATTTAGGCATAGTGTAAAAATGAATATATGACGACATGGTAATTAAGATAAAACAAAATAATGATGGATAAAATAAAATGATATTAGAAAGATGAATAAATCAATAAATGAAATAAAAATGAATGAAAGGTAAAATAAAAACGCCATGCTAGCGAATAATAAATATGCAACCAATTTATAGCAATAATGGCGATAATCACATCGTAACTATTATCATAACACTAATAATAACAATGATGATGATGATGATGATGATGATGATGATGATGATGATTTACGACAATGGTGATAAAATATAAAAGTACATAAAAAGAAATATAAATAAATTAAATTCTAAATGTTTAAAAAGGTAAAGAAAATGATAAAGGTAGAAAAATAATAATAAATAATAAATAAAGAGTTCATAAAGGGTAAAATTGCATACACTAGGACTGGATTAAAATTTAAATGAAATTAAAGTCACAAATTGTATATAAAAATAAATAAATTAATCAATAAAGGACTAAAATAAAATGTGCGAAAATAAACCAAATGGGCAATTATCCCAAACCTCAAGACACGCGTCATTTCCCCAGAAGGTGGAAGGACTAAAGCTACAAATATCCACCCCCTAAAAAAACACGCGTATCCTAGGTGTGGTTTAGGTCAGGTCATCGGGTTAGCTGAAACTACACCGTTTCAGGTACCTATTTCCTAAAATGGCCCATCAACCAAAATAAGATAAAATAAAATTAAATGGCAAAATAAAAAAATAAAATAGGAAAAAATTGAAACAAGCCGCAAAAGCAGAAGGACTAAAAGAATAAATAAACCGCCATATTAAAAACACGCGGATCCTGTGCGGTTCTGGTCGAGTCGTCGAGTCCTGATTCAAAATGACACAATTTTGGGGCTTCTGAAGCCAGGCCAAAATGACGTCGTATGGTGGCCCTATATAAGTAAAAAAATCAGAAAAACCATTTCAGCAGTGTTTTTAAAAAAAAAAAACTCTTCTTTCTCTCTTTTTTTCTTTTTTTCTCTGAACGCATCCTAGAATCCGCCCATGGGGTCGTCAACAATCCGTCATGGTCGTAGGCCATCGACGAGGGCGGTCGTCGCCTCTGGTGGCTGAAGAGAAAAGAAAAATCCCTTTTCAGCCTTTCTTCGACCCAAATCTGAAGGCTAAGCCTTCAATTCACAAAAAATTATGTATATATAAAAAAATAAAAAAAGAAATCTTTAACCCTTCACCTAGCCATTTTCGATGCTAGATAAGGCTTCCAATGACGGGGTAGGTGAAACGACTCAGGTGAAAAACGATTTTTTACTTTTATTTATTATTTTTTGAAATAAGACAAAACAAAAAAGGAATCACCTTTGTTTTTCTTTTAATATTTTTTCTTCGTTGTATCTTTCGTGTATCTATTTCTCTGCAAAAAAGGGTTACATGCCATTGTTATGGCTTTTATAGCCATTTTACAAAATTGTTTATCATTTTCTTTTCTATCTTTTCTTCTGTTCTGCGTCTATTGTTTGCTGTTTCTATGTTTTCCCTTTACAGGTAGCGGCGCGTGGTCAACGGTGGGGAGAGAAAGGCACCCTTGCCATTTTGGTGAAATGACAGCAGGGGCACGTCAAGTCTTGGAACAAGAGGCCTCAGGTGGCGTGACCAAGGAAAGGAGCGTTGCCAGAAACCCTAGGGTTTCTGGCTTTTCTGAAACTAGTTTAGGTTTTTGGGCTATTGTGCATTTTTTTGTATTTGGGCTTTGTTTATTTTTATTTGTTTATAAATTGGGCCTAGGCAAAATTGGGCTATTACAACTGTTAACCAATCTATTCCCAGAATAATATCGAATTCATCAAACGACAATAGCATTGGTCAACAATAAATTCATAACCTCAAATTTTCAATGGACAATTTTTACAGACTTTATTAACTATCACACTCTAACCTATCGAAATTGACACTCTAATATCAAATTCAGGAGATCCTACTGGTAATTTCTTTTCTTTATCTAATGTTGTGCATGTATAAGAATGTGTAGATCCAAGATCAATTAATACAAAAATAGTAACATAAAAAAGAGTGAAAGTACCAACAATAACGTCAAGTGATGTAGCCTCCTTCCTACCACGAATCACAAAAGCTTGGGCTGGTGCTCGCCCCTTATATTTAACAGTCGTATTATGTGTTTCATTGTGACTAACTCCAAAAGTATTTCCAGGCCTCGGTTTCCTACCCCTCTGAGACACACTTGTCGATCTAACAATTTGTTTTAAATTGAATTCAACTTTATTCGAATAGTCTCTTAGCAAGTGTTCACATGAACCAAAGTGAAAATATGCTCCTGTTTTGAGTCTATATTCACTCAAATGAGTTTTACCACAATGATTACAGGTAGGCTTGTCTGTATTACGAACACTACCAACACTTTCCACAGAAGTAGCTTGAGTCTTTGAAGGATTTTGGTTGAACATACTTTTTCCCTTATTCCCAGCAGTAGGAACGGATTGGCTTCTAAAATTTCTTAGCTTCTTAGACAGAGGTGCGGATGAGTTTTTGAATTCACTTTGCTTGCTCGATTTTTCCATCTTAGCTTTTGCCCTTTTTTATCTTTCCAGATTGCTTTTATTTTCTGAGCATGCTTGGATAATACCACAAATTATTTAATTTCAAGCATTCCCACCATTACTCGAATGTTTTCATTCAGGCCTCTTTCAAAACTGGCACACATTTCAGCTTCTGAAGCTATTTTTTCTCGAGCATACTTACTCAGATTCAAATTTTTACACTCGCATTCAATAATTGACATATTTCCTTATTTCAGATCTAGGAACTCACGTTCCTTGTCTTTTAGATACAGTTGAATGACGTATTTCTTTCTAAACTCAGTCTAGAAAAATTCCCATGTTACCCAATCTTTTGGAACCATAGATATTAAGGTAACCCACAACTGATAAGCATCTTCTTTTAGTACTGAAATAGCACATTTCAAGCTATCTTCAAGTAAGCAATTCAATTCATCAAAACACGTTGTACATTTTCTAACCAAAACTCAGCTTTTGCCAGATCTTCATTGTACAATCCACGAAAATTTTTGGCTCCGCATTTACGAATTTTATTTGTAGAAGTCAATGAATAGGTACTTATGTAACACCCTTAACCCTTATTCGTCGCTGGAATAGGGTTACAGAGCATTACCATACAAACAGATCATTTAAAACATGCATTTCATACATTATTATAACTGTATTATAAAGCAATCATTCACATACATATCCTCCCTAAATCGAGCCCTCAAGGCCCTAAAAATACCTTAGAAATGATTCGGGACTAAATTGGAAACATTTGGATAGTTTAAGAAAATTTCACAAAATTTTGATTACAGGGGTCACACGGTCGTGTGCCTCACACTGTTGAGACACACGCCTATGTCTCAGTGTGTAACATTCAAAATAGCCCCACACGCCTGTGTGCCAAGCCGTGTGCTAGGCTGTGTAACTACCTGACTTGCATGCAATAAATCCTACAGGGAACACATGACCGTGTGCCTAGGTCATGTGTCGCACACGACTAAGTCACACGTCCGTGTCTCAGGCCATCTAGACATGAATTTGCCCAAATTCAAGCCATTTCCAACACCAAACCATGTATACACCTAAAGGCACTTTGTGCACATAATTAAGACATAAAAAACTTACCTAAACATGCATATAATGACCAATTCAATAGCCTCAAAATAACCAACCAATATGCTATTTCAAGGCACCTCCCAAGCAACATCAAAGCTTACTTACACATGTATATTTATTCACATTTCCATCATCAAACATAATTCAAATTCTAATCAAACATGCTACAATTATGACTATTAACACTTCTATGACAAAATATGCCATTTGAACTATTCAAAACATGTAACATGATATAGTCACAATGACACAAACTAGCAAAGCATCAAAAGTACCAACATAGTTAACTTACATAACGTATACATACCAAATCACTTTCTACCATTTTCAAACTTAATAGCCTAGTTCAAATATGAACTAAAACATGTCACATGTAACCATTTTCAAACTATCATCAACATGCCAAGTGAATCACATCAACAAGCATTTAAAGTAATAAACATCACATAACTTGGTAAGGTATCAAGGTGCACCAAACCAATATAACTTTCCAAAGCTTACACATACCAAAACATCATTAACACACGCACTATAATACCATTATATATCATCCTATACATGCCATTATAAACCTTAGCCAAAATACTCAACAACTACTGAATTGTCCAAAGGTTAGTGTGATAAATCTCCGACGAACTTCCAATCGATTGAGCTTTTGATAATCTGTAAAGTAAAGGAAAAATAATTATGTAAGCAATGAATGCTTAGTAAGCTCGTATAAACTTTAACATAATATACCATTTCAATCATGAACTTTACAAAATTATATAAACCTTTACCAATGCCATAGGATTAATAAAGCCTATATAACACCATCAAACTCTCAAGTTAGCATACTTGTTCAAGATATATGAAATTAACCACATATATATAAACATAACATTTAATTCATCATTGTTACCATAAAATCATGTTTCATTCCATTTGCTTACTTACCGTTTCCAATAACATGAGTTTAATATAAGCCTATTCAAGCATCATCAAACTCACATGTTAGTAGATTTATTAACAATCATATAAACTCAATTATAACATAAATAACTTTCATAGAATACATTAATAAGCATCAAACTTTTCTTATAATTATGAACCTTTCCATTAAGTCACCTACTGTTCCATTCATTTTCTTACTCATTTCATTTGCATAGTACAATGTATAAACATAAAAATCAACCATATGTATTCCTGTCATCCACAATCTCAACCGATAAATCACATACATTCAATTTAATACTCAAATGTATAGAAAATCCATCAAATTCATTAAAAAAATTTACCTTACTGAGATTTTCAATTCGAAGAACGACTTACGGATAGGAGCACATCGTTAGTCCAACCACAACACGTCAGATGCTTATACGAGTCAATCCCTCCAAAAACATGAAATACTCACAAGAGCTAGTCCAACCGGAACACGCCAATGCTCATAAGAACTAGTCCAACCGAAACCGTCAATGTTCATAAGAGCTAGTCCAACCGAAACACGCCAATGCTCATAAGAGCTAGTCCAACCGAAACACGCCAAACAGAGAGTATAACACGAGAGTTCGCAAAAAATGCTAAACCTCGGTTTACTCAGGAAATAATTATATACATCCCTCCAAACCATCTCCAATCCAATTCCCCACAACACACAATATCACGATTGTACTCTATCCCGCGTTCAATCCATTCTGAACATCAAATTCAATAACATATCTCAAATAATCATTCATTATCAAAAATTGAATATATATTTTATATCATGTTATAATATTCAACAATTCACATAGATGTTAAATTTTAAACCGTACAAACTTACCTGGACTGAATTGCAGTAGTTGTAGAAGTTTAGGGACTATTCTGAATTTTTTCCTTTTTCACAAGTATCCACGGGATCTTGATTTAAAATATAAAATTTCTCAATTATCAACTTACATTTAACATTCCAATCCATTTTACAATTAATACCCTTTTTCAAATTTACACAATTACCCTAAACTTTTATAATTTTTACAATTTAGTCCCTTAACCCGAAATTTATCAAATTAACCATTTTTCTCAAGTCAATATTCTATCTAAATATACCAGGCCTTTAAAAAGTCCTGAATGAACATCAAATTCACTATCGAACCCTAAAATTTGACATTTTCACAATTTAATCCTAAAATCAAAATCTAACAAAAATCACTTTACAAAATCATCAAACAACACAATGAAAGCTCTAAATACATGGTATTCATCATAAACATTCAAAATTCATCGATGGCAACTTCAAAAATTTTTAACAGAATAAAAAACGAAGGTACAGGCTAGCTGGACCTAGTTACAACGATCTCAAAAACATAAAAATTACAAGAAATAACTAAGAATTAAGCTCACAAGGATGAAAGAACTGAAGCTTGAAGCTCTCCCTAATGGTGAATTCAACCAAGTTTGAAGAAAAATGAATAGGAATTGTTTAGTTTTACAATTTGCTTTACTTAATTTCAAGTTATTTACTATTTTGCCACTAATTACATAATAATTTTATCTTTTTTCTTACTAATGAAGTCCCACCACATTAATTAAGGCCTAATGACCATATGGCTCCTTTCTCAATTAATAATTAAGCCATTTAGTCACTAAATGCATTAATTAATAAATTTTACACATTTTACAATTTAATCCTTTTAATTAATTAACTATCTAAACATTAAAATTTCTTAAAAAAAGTTTAATATGACCTTAATAACACTCGATAATTTTTAATAAAATACTTACGATTTGTTTTATAAAAATGAGGTCCCGATACCTCATTTTCTAAAACCACTTGACTTTAAGGTCATACCACTTGAACCTAATTGTTTTTTCAAATAACATAAATTACCAATTCAACATTTATTTTAATACCATGTTTGACTCATGAATATCAAATAATAGTATTTACAAACTCACTCGTCGAATTTGTGGTCCCGAAACCACTATTTCTGACACCACTGAAAAACAGGCTATTACAACCTGATTTAAGTTTTGAGGACGAATAGATGCCGAGGAAGGCACAAGATTGGGTGGAGGTTGTAAAGCCATTGGATTATTCTGTATACATTGTGCAAACCAATCATTCATCAATTGGAAGAAGGTACCACGATCTCCACTTCTCAATTGAGATCCAAACATATCCTGGCTTGCTCCCTTATCGGAAGCCTGAGAATAACTTTTAACATCATCACTATCGACATGATTAAATTCGTCTACCATTGTAAATCTATAAAAGAAAACACTGTAAGATCGAACCATGAGCATCACACAGCTTCCAGGTTATTGTGGCATTCATTTCTAGACTCAATACACGTTGTGCTTAGTCCCAAAACCGACTAAACCATAACTATGATACCACTAAATGTAACACCCCTAACCCATCACCATTGTCGAATTAGGGTTACAGAGTATTACAAAACATATTGAATCAAATGGCAATATAAAAAATTCAAGTATTAATTTAAATATTAGATAACTGAAACCAATCATCATTCATAGTATATATACAAACACGGGCATTATAGCGAGCTTACGAAACCTAAAAATTGATTTAAAAACAATCAAGAACTAATTTGAAATAAAACAAAAAAATGTAGAAAAATTGAAAACATGGGTCATACGGTCGAGTGACATAGCCTAGGTCGTGTGGCTCAAGGACATGGCTGTGTGGCCAAACCTTGTACAGTTCAAAAATAGGGTCATACGGTCGTGTTGCAGACCATGTTCCAAAACCAAACCAAAATCAACCATTCAAATACCTTCAAAACACACTTAAACAAGTTTAAAACATAACAAATCATCCAACCTAAGTGCCTAACCAATATGCCCTCATTAGCACCACATATAATCAACATTTATCAACCAATCAATTCATCCATTCTAGCCTTCTAACTATCATTAAGCACACCAAACTTGTTACCATAAAATTATCCAAAAATACCATTCAAACATAACTTATAACTACACATTACCAAGAGACCAAATATGCAGTACATATACCAACTTTGCACATAATTGCACTTACAACTAAAGTACCAAAACATGTCTAACATTTGCAAAATAAGTATCCTATATACATGCCACAAGTAACCACAATTCAAGATTTAAAAATCTATCGATGTCAAAAGATGGTAGGTGTGAACTCTATTGATCCAATCAACATGCTTCGGTTATCCAAAATCTACAGAACAATATAATAAGAGTAAGTATATACAATACTTAGTAACCTCATACAATCCAAATCAATAACTTACCTTATTCATTTAATAGATAATTGCAAATAACTATTCAAACTAATATCCCTATCATGGCAAAGTTCAATAATTCTGGATCAGTAAATAACGATCATACAGATAGTCGTAATTCATGTTTTTTCCACGTTAATAATACACTGTATATATTTTGATTTTTCGATGGAGCTTTGTAAAAGAATTCAATAATTAAGTACGAAAACATTTAATGCTCCTTCGAGCTAGTTAGGTACAAAAATATATGTGTCAGGTTACCCGTCTGGACTAAACCATTGACAACAAAGAAAAATAGCTTGGCTAGGGCTGTGTATACATGTAAGGTTACCAATCCAAGTTAAACTTTTAAAACAGCAGGTTACTAGTCCAGGCTAAATCCATATCACATGTATATCCGAGTCTGTAAAAAATACTAGAGCTCGATCCAGGTTGGGAATCATTTAGAAACCTCGTGTTTGAGGCTTTTACTCGGTCCATTGGAATTATCTAGAATTCAATTTATTACCACATAGTCCAATTTCCATTTCAACAGTTTATATATAATTAATTAACATCTAATAACAAATTGTAACCACGAAAGGCAGTATGAACTTACTTGTCAAGTGATTCAACTATTAAGGACTAATCAACAATTTTTCCTTTTCCTCGTGCGTCATTCGTTCATTGAGATTCTTGATCTAAAGTATAGTTTAATTTAATTAAATCATTTCACACAACATAACAATCAAGTTTATACATTTAAACCCCTTTTATTCATATTTTACATATTTACCCCTAAACTTTATCCTTTATGTAAATTAGTCCCTAAATCCAAAACTTTCAAATTGAACATATTCAAGCTTAAACTAAGCTACCCGAATTTCTTGTAGTCCTTGAACAACTCATATATTTCATAATTTCACCATATTATCATGAGATTTTACTACTTTAACAATTAAATCCTTAAACATCAAAATCACTAAAAATTTCTTTACAAAATAATCATATTTAGCTATCAAACTTATAAAACCATTATCAAAATTAAAAATTTTCAAAAATTCAACAATGGCACATTTCAAAACATTTAACATTTTTACGAATTAACCATCGAATTAGCTAGATTAAGCTATAACGATCTCGAAAACATAAAATTTATTAAAAATGGGAACCAAAATAACTTACATGCACCCTAGGAACTTGGCCGAACCTTGAGCATGCTTAAAAATGGTGTAAATGGTGGTGGAAAAACATGAGGAAGAAGATGACCGTCTTTTTCTTTTGTTTTTTGTTAACAAATTTACCTATTTACTAATTTACCCTCGAAGTTAACCTTAAATTCTAACCAATTTATAACATTAACCATCTAATATAAATACTAATGGTCTAATTACCATTTAAGGCCATCAAATCAAGTTCTTAAAGCTGTTAAACCCATTTTAACTAATAATAATAAATTTTTATAGCTTTTATGATTTAGTCCTTTTTACTTAATTAACCACTAAATATTAAAATTTTCTATCCAAATTTTAATATGAACTTGTGATACTCCTATAAATAATAAATAAATAATAAAATATTGACACAGTTGTTAGAATTATGGTCCAAAAACCAATGTTTTTGACACAATTGAAAAATGAGATGTTACACATGACCTTGTTGCTTCTTCAGTGCCGATATTCCAATGGCATTAAGGTGTGTGTCCTAACCCAAAAATACTGAAAACAGTCACGAAAATTTGGATATTTCGAGAAAATTCAAAACTAGTAGATGACGCCACACAACCATGCGAACCACATGAGCATGAGGTTGGTTGTGTGCTAAGCCGTGTCGGCCCACACAGTGTAGTCAAGTAGGGTGTGTTGGGCCTATTTTGAGTGATTTGTTAGGCCTCGCTTGGGCTGATTTTGGGCTAACTTGGAATCTGATATGTAAGTAATTCTGTGTGTTTGTATAACAATATGACGATGTTTTCGGATAGTGAGATTCTGTAAATTCTATGATATCATGCATATGTTTTGTTAGTTAATATGTATGAGTACATGTGGCGTGATCATTTGATATGTTATTGCATATGCATTGGGGTGGCTTATGATAATGTGATAGAAGAAGTTGTGATTCTAGCAGTATATTTGCACTATCTGTTTGACAGTACAACTGCAAAATATATATTATTGCAGCATAGCTGCATACTATCTGAGTGGCATATGACCACATATTGGTGTGATAGATGGATGAGTTTTTGTAGCCCTATTTGGTGTGATTGGCTAGACGGAGTTGGTGTGTAGTGGATGGGGGTAAGATTATTCTGTTTGATTATGCCATGCTAAACATGTGTGACTTTTGATCCGTCTATTCTGATATACGCATTTAAGCATGTTTATGATGTGATTTATGCTTGTGGGCTAAAGCACACACTGAACTTTATAGCTCATTCTGTTTGTTTAATATTTTTCAGGTAATCATTGGATTTAGGATTTGGCAGCGCTCAAGAGCTCGGTTCGATTTTTGTGTTTAACTCCTTTAGAAACTTTTATTTTTGATTTTATGGACTTATGGACTATTTTTCAGACTTTAACTTTGGTTTTGGGATTTTTTTAAATATTTTAGTTAGTTCTTTTAAAAACCGGTATGATTTCTGATACTTTGAAATAAACGTATAATTTTCAAAGTTAAACAACTCTAAGAAATTTTTTTGCTGCAAAATTTTAATCGGGATTATGTGTTTAACAAAGCAAGTAACTAGATGATTTTATAAAAATCGAGTTTTATAATCATACGATTCAAAATTTCACCTAAACATTTTATAAATGACAATCTTCCTACCAAAAAGTTGTGACGAGTTTTATAAAATCTATAATTTTCGGTTTTGGAATAAGATACATTTTGAAAATAAATGATTAGAGTTTCAATTTATTAATGTAACCTTCTCAAACCGACCATAACGTCTAGGTCAGGTTTGGGGTGTTAGACCTTGCCTTAAACACTTTACGAACCATTCGAGTCCTAAAGACCAAAAGGGGATGGGATTTTTTCTAAAATCAGACACATGCTTGATATCTAACAAGACTCCACCTTTAACCAAATTATATGTGGAGAAAAATAAATCATCACCCTTGTGCTTGGCCACATCAGCTACTTCTGTAATTATTCGAAAGTGTTAGAACTAAAATTTGTGATCCCGTCGAAATTCTTCATATCGAAATTCATCATTGACATCTTGAACGAATCGATCTGTAGAAGTTGAACTTGACTCTGATACCAATTTGTTGGGGACCGACCTGTATAAACAACGAGATAGTAAAATGGAGAAGAACAAACACAAATATTTACATGGAAAACTCCTTCGAAGAAGATAAAACCATGAGCAAAGGAGGCTTCGGCTTTTCACTGAATAAGTAAACACACGAGAGTACAATATGGAGAAAATAAACCTAAATATACTAAACGTACAAAACCCAAACCTTGAAAACAAAACCCTAACTTAGGAACATAATTCTCTCCATAGTTACCACAAAAAACTCTCTCAAACTCATATGCGACTACCTCTTATCCCCTTAAAAGAAAAGCTCTCTCTGATTGGCATGTCTAAATCAGGGTTTCAAAGGCCATGACTTTCCTCATTGTGAGGTCGCCCTTGCTCCTACATCAAGAGATTGTCGCCTCGTCTTGACGTCTTGACAACCCTCGTCGTGACGTCGTCCCTTGCCCGTCTCGTCGTCGCAATGTCACATATATCCTCATCGTGACGTCGCACATCTGTCTTCAATAAGTGTTTGCAAAACGTTCAATAAATGTGAGACATACTCCACAAATGTTGATAGTGAAGTGGATAAAGTAAGAGATTATATCATTAATTGATGTTAAAAAATAAAAAATAGTTAAATAAGATACATGATATTTTTAACATTGCTTGTAATAAAAAAACTCAAATTAAATAATAATTTATAATATAAATTATCATAAAATATTTTAAACATGATTATAATGTGATGATATGCATTAAAATGACATGAAAACATGAAATGCACTAGGACAAAAATTATGGGAGGAATCTTATGCAAAAGTTTGAATCTTTTGCAAAAGTTTGAATCTTTTTTTTCACATCTAAAAGAAAGATAAAGGACAATGAATATGAGGATGGGTGAAAAAAAAAGAGAAAAGGGATAGGCTAAAGTCGAAAGAATGTAAGAAATGAAATAATTATGTCAAAATATTTTTTAAAATACTAAAATATATAATTATGCATACTTTTTTTTCTTGGCAAATTATGAATACTTCTAAGCTAAAATAATAATAATAATGCATAATTTAAGACTAAAAATGCTAATTGGGTCAAAATATTGATGGAAAATGCTAAAAAAGGAATTTTTAAGACAATGGTTGGTGAAGGCAATTACAAAAGATGAAACCAAACAACTGTCTATTTGCAGCGATGGGCCTGATGCTGTGACACTTTGAACATGATTAAATTAAACAAAAAATTAAAGTAAAAAAAGTAAAAGTTGGGTCTTGAAGGTAAATTATAGGCAATGGAAACGAAAGAATGAAAAAAAAAAAAAACTGTTCTCTCTCATGTTGTTACTTAGAGACACAGTTTGTGAGTTTTGAGACAGATCTTATGGCCAAGCAAAATGCTTTATATAAGAAACAAATAAATACCCAAACCCCAGACTAGCCCTTCTTGTGTTTTTTTCTGTCTTTTCTCTTTCATTGCATGAGGCAGGGGCCATGATTGTGTGAACCAGACAAAGCTTTCCTTACTGTCCAAACCTATCTTCTTCAGCTACCTTGTTCTTTTTCTTTTACACTTTACATTTTTCTTGCCATTTTTTTTATTAGACCCGTGAAGGTCAAAAAAAAAAAAAAAAAAACAAAGGGTAATGCTTGGTTGGTGGTCTAGTGAAATGAGTGATCTTTATTTTCCCCGGAAAGTGAGGGAAAGTGTGAGAAACTAAGTATAGGAAAAATACCCAGCAGATTTTGACTTTCACTCTTTTTCATATTTTCCCCTTCTCTGTTCTTTTAACATTTTAAGAGGAAATGAGGAAGCATGGATGGCAGCTTCCTTATCATCCACTCCAGGTTTTTTTTTTTGGTTCTTTGTTACTATTTCCATTTTTATGTAAAATTGCTGAGCTTTTTTGTCTTTCCAATTCTGGGTAATTTAGCAAAGTTTTCGTTTTTTTTTTTACTTATTTTTGCAAAGGTGGTGGCTGTTGCTGTGTTCTTGGCACTTGGATTTGCATTCTATGTGTTCTTTGCTCCTTTTGTTGGGAAGAAGATGCTTCAATACATTGTGATGGGAATCTATACTCCTCTTGTAAGCCATTTCAACATTTTTCCTTTTATTTTATTTTTATTTTCTAGTAGGTGGAAGAATTGAGATCTATGTTTTCTTTGCCTGTTGGTCTTTTTGATTCATTTATTTTCCCTCTAATCTAAGGGTCCTTTCCTTTTTCTAAATCTGTTTTTTTTTTCTTTTGGTTGTTTTATCTTATGGAGTCTCTTAAGCATATCATCAACTTGTGACTTTAGCTGATAAGGGCAATTGTCTTTTAGCCATTGTTCCTTTTAGGGGGCATTGATTCTATACAAGAGTTTCAAATTTCATCCATAAAAGGATTATTAGTGGCTAAATTTCTTCTGGTTAACAGCTGGTCTTATGGCTCTTCCTTTTTGGAGCATGAATTCTTTTAATGAAGTAGTTTAATTGCTTCGCATATTGGCTCATAAATGTTTTATATTACCTTTAGGGAATGTTAAAATATGAACTGCTGAACTGTTATCACAGCAAACACAGAGATCTGAAACTTTAAGACAGTTTGTTTGATAGTTCTCATAAGTTATAAAATACTCGAGAACATTTGGGCAAGTCCATGCTATCGGGGACTGGGGTACTTACTGACAATTCTAGATAATGCTAGGTTGATGAACGTTCTCTTAAAGAAATATTTCACGCAAAGAAGTTAGGAGTCTATGATGTTATCTGCTGACTGGAATTTGTAAACTGAGAAGTGTTCTCTCTTAAAGTCTATATATAATAGTAGTAAAGACTGTGTTTATTTACTGTAATAGCATATGGCCTAATTGAGTTTAGCTCAGGAGAACTGTGGTTGGTGGTTTTGTGGGGGCAGAATGCAGATTGGATAGTTAGAAGTAAGTAGCTTTTCTTTGAACTTGAAGGATATGCTGTTTAAAGTACATATTGGCATTTTAGATGATTACAGTTAGTACATCAGAATCAAATCGTCCGCTTTAAGATGGCTCTTTAGAATAAAATTAGTGTACGGTTTGAAATGCATTCATGGAGGTCATGAAATATGCCAACGCTTTAGGTGCTAAGTGTGCATGGTTTAGTCATTTCCCTTGTCTTGTCTACAAGTCATAGTTGATCCTATTATTCGATTAAAATGTGGGTGGTTGAGTCATTTCCCAAGTCTTGTCTACAAGTCATAAGTAAATCATAATACAATCAAACCGAAGCATGCAAGGTTGAGTCATTTCCCGAGTCTTGTCCATAAGTAATAATTAATGGCATTATAATGCTGCTTATAATAGCAAGCTATATTTGGCATCCATTGTGGTTCTCTCTTTTATTGTATTTGATGTGTCCTTATCACCTTGGAACTTCAGTGACAATATTCTCCTTTTAGATTACATGTTGCTTTGGCCTCTATATTTGGTGTGCGGCAGCTGATCCTGCAGATCCAGGAGTTTTTAAGTCAAAAAAGTACCTCAAAATTCCTGAAAATGGAAAGCATTCTGGACCAAAGGACTCTAAATTAGGTGGGGATTCAACTACATCATTGCATGATGACAATGCTACTTCAGTTGGAGGAAAAACTCTGGAAAAGGATGCAGCAGCTACACATGAAACCTTGAAAAACACGAGTCTTGGAACTGATAGAAACAATGCTTCATCGAAGCAATTGTCTTGTTTCCTATGGATTTTTTTCCCTTGTGTTTTTATCTGCAAGTGCTGTAGCTCAAACGAAGAATCTTCTGAACAACAAATGAGTGAAGATGGCATGTTCTATTGCAGTTTGTGTGAAGTTGAGGTAAAGTAGCATTTGGTATCTTTTAAGTTACATCGTTTCCCTTTTCTCCTTTATCTGATGAATATTCCATTACGTTCCTTATATTGACATAGCTTAAGAGGGGAAAAAAGATAGCTCCATACTCTATGATTGCATATAACCATGCCTAGTTGATCAAATATGAATTTCAAGAGAAGGGACATGAATCTTGCGTCGCATCAGTTTTAAGACTTTTGCTATTTTGTCTTGACATCGTGGATAGCTTATCTTTATTAAGTTTATTATTTTTGGCAGGTTTTCAAATACAGCAAGCACTGCAGAGTCTGTGACAAATGTGTTGACCGTTTCGATCATCACTGCAGGGTACTGCTGGATATTCATTTGTTGGATACTTTTTCCACTTCATCAATGATGCTGCTAATGCTTGTTTTATTCAATTGGGTTGTGTTTTTTTAGTGGCTCAACAATTGCATTGGCCAAAGGAACTACCGACAATTTTTTGCTCTCATGGTTTCTGCTCTTCTATTGGTAAGCACGTTCTTCATCTTCGTTGTTCATATCAGATCAGAATCATCATATTACAACATGTAATACTTATGTTCCTTTTGAGATCCTGGATTCTTCAGCCAACTCTTTCCTTACAGGCATCTTAGATCTTGATCTTTGAGAACAATAATACTACTAAGCTTCTTGTTTTGTAATCAATAAACAAATTTTCATACTTTTGCTGCTAAATCGGGACCTTGCAATTTGCCTCTATTATCTTGTCATTGTATCTTATATATCAAAAGACACATTCATGAATATTACCTATTCCATATAACATCAAGAGTGACTCCGCAGTTGCCAGGAATGAAGAAATCCCAGAGTAAGCCTTTTATTTTCTAGTCATTTTCATTTTAACTGACTATTGACAGGTCTATACATGATTTGTCCACCTTGGACTTGAGATTGCAGCTTATTCTACAATGGTCAACCGGAATCCTTGTACTTATCTGCTGTTTCATCGATCGGAAGCAGTTTTCTACTGATATTGCAACGAAGTTAGGAAGCAGTTTCTCTTTGGTTCCATTTGTTATTGTGGTTGTAAGTGTTGTGCCAATATTTATCTTAATCTTTTATTTCCTGGCACTGTTCAATGCTATGCGTTACCAATCCTGAATTCTCTTTAACTTTAGCATTTGTGAGATCATCAAACAAATCTATAATTACTAGCACCTTTCAATTCAAGGCATTAAGCTAAGCAGTAAGTTCTTTCTTTTACAGGCATTGTGCACCATTTTGGCTATGGTTGCTACGCTACCTATTGCACAGCTTTTATTCTTTCACGTTCTACTCATGAAAAAGGCAAGCCTTTCAACTTTTTTTTTCCTGCTAACATGTGAAGGATGTTTCTATTTTATTTCATTGCTTCCTTAAGTTGAATCCTAACAAGTACTAAAATGTGAAGAAAGGGGAAAGAAAAGAAAGCTAATTAGCTAATTTGGTAATTCCTGAAAGTGCCTCAGGGAATCAGCACATATGATTATATAATAGCTTTACGGGAGCAGGAGCAAGAGCAACAAGGTATTGGTGGTCACCAAAGTCCGCAAATGTCCCCGGCTAGCTCACTTACTGGATTGAGTAGTGCTAGTTCCTTTTCTACTTTTCATAGGGGTGCATGGTGTACACCTCCACGGCTGTTCCTCGAAGATCAGGTAATTTTGACAAATTATTCCTTGTCATGAGAATTAGTACGGATGTTGAATTGTATATTGTATAAATAGTTTACTTTTAGCTGAATCACTGAAGCTGAGAGATGTTTGTGTAATTGGTGCTAGTTTGATGTTGTTCCTCCCGATACTGGATCTGTGAGTTCATATGGGAAAAAAATGGTAGGAGAGGAACCTATCAAGAACAAGAATCCGGGAGCAGTTAAGATCAGTCCGTGGACATTGGCACGGTTAAATGCAGAAGATGTTTCAAAAGCTGCAGCTGAAGCAAGGAAAAAGTCCAAAATCCTGCAGCCCGTTGCGAGACGGGAAACATCTTCCGGGCTAGAAGCAGAAAGTAGCTTTGGAAGCAGTGGCCGACAAGTGTTCTCAAGAGCTGATAGCAGAAGACGAGCATCAAAGCGAGTGCGTCTCCCAGCTGACCTACCCATGGATCCATTAATGACCATTTCTGCTAAAGACACATCAAGTAGTTTGGCACCTCTTCAACTGGAAGCACGAAGCGCTTTCCAAACCAGTCGAGCAATGTCAAGCTACGCTGGGATTGTTGCCTCTTCTCCTGAGAGCAGTTTAGACTCGCCAGATATTCATCCATTTCGGGTCTCATCGGGAGCTGAAGAATCAAGAAGGCTAACAGGTTTATCTTCTGTCAATATGGCTGTTCCAAAGGGATTTCCTTTATCAAGGTCTACTAGTGACGGGTATGAAGCATCGGGTGGGGAAGACAGTGATCGAGTTCCTTCGAGAATTATCGAGACATCAACGAACTGGAGCAACGTTCTTTTCGATTCCGAACAGGATAATAGTATCGTTAAACTAAAAGCACCATCTTCATCCAGCCAGGCTAACATTAGAATGTTGTGACTGATCATGATCGATGAAGTTAGTCGATTCTGGTTCCGAGGCTCATTGTTTAATTTATGGGACTAAGAATTTCAAGTACCAGAGTGATAATCCTAATTCAATTGATTTGGGGCTTTGAATATGTGAAGAGATGACAATGGATGTAAAGGCAACTCTGATTTCCGTCGAGGCAAGACCAGCTACCGGTGTTTCATCGAAGAGTCGGTCAATCGGTTCTTGCATTTAGGATGACAAGGAAGAGAGAAAAGGTGTTTAATATGTACTTTCTGTAATACTCCATTGTACTAACTGTTGAACATTTCCTAAACTTTTGGGGAAAAAATGTGCAAATTTTATAGATAATCCAAGTTGCATCCATTCTTAATGTTTCATAATGTGTGCCTTAACTAACAAGCTAAACAATTTTCTTACAAATGCAAAGGGAATCATCATTAACCAACTCAAAAATGTATATCCTTTTTATTTTAACTTACAACACTGAAGCATTTTTTTTACTTTGCTCACACATCTGTCTTTTCATCTATACCAAGTAAAACTAGAGAACGATAAACATAGCAGCAACAACAAAAATAAAACAGAAGATGAAAGGAAACTCAGTTTCCTGTTTTCATCAAGCATTAAACGATTGAAACAACATAAGGAACATTCACTTTCCAATCATCAACAGGCAAACTTACATACTGTGTAGCAAATTCTTCATCAAGCTCTCCATGTAGAGCCTTGGCATATATATAGAAAACTGTATTTGCAGCCAAACCATGAAGCATAAGGAACATGTAGATGCAGGAAGTGGAGACAATATTCATAACAAATGTCCAACTTTTCCATTTATCACCAGCTGGATCCCCCAGTCTTTGAATTGAAGCCAGATATTACACGCAATGAAGAAGCCGAAAAACAGCATCATCTTAAAAGCAACCCCTTTCATTCCTTTAACTAGATTTCGACTTCGCTTTAATGGTTCAAGTCCCCAGCTTGATTCAACTACTACGGTACATGAGCAAATATCCAGTTCAGTTGGAGATAAGTTATAGTAGACGTGGAAATGATCACATAGACAAGGATAAGTAAGATGAAAGTAGGTGAAGAGTAAAATTGGGTTGCTTTGGTTAATGCAAAAAAGACCAAACCAAGAACTAAACCGATTCCATAAAAGATAAACTGGGTTACAAGGGAAGTCGAGAGGAGAGGGAAGAAGGAAGTGGAAGCTGCCTTAAAAGAGGATAAAAGGTTGAGGGGTCGACCGTTAAAGCCGTGGAAAACGCTGTAAGTGATGGAACCGATAGCGAAGAAAGAGAAGGAGGAGAGGATGAGGGTGTAAAGGAGATTGAAGATGGGGAGTTTAATGGGGAAGATGGGGGGATTTTGTTCAAGGAAGCTGAGGTGGGATTCAATGGTGGGAGAGAAGTGTTGATAGATGAAGGGATAAATGGATAAAAAACAAGAGGAAGGGAGGAGAAAGAGGACCGTGAGAGCTTCTAAGTGGCCACTGTGGGCTTTGAGTATGCGCCTGGATTCGGTTAGGCTGGTCCAGAGGTCGATTTTTGACGGCGGAGATGGTGGAGGCGTTGCCATGGCGGAAAATGGAGGAGGAGATGATCATGGCAGATCAAATGAAGGTGATTTGAATTTATAATGGATGCATGGAGAAAAGTAGAGTCAACTCAAATGGATATCCGTCTGTATACGGCATTTCTGGTCTACTTTTTTTAGTGTATGATTAATTCCAGTAGAACTCTTCAAGCAATTTTTCTTCCAACTTTAAAACATTAAGTAATAATTAGATATTTTCATTTCCTTGTACATTAGCTTCAACATTAAGGGTCCCATTGATTCAAAAACAATTTTCGAAAAATTATTTTCAATTAACTAAACACAAAACAAGTTTTTTGATAAGGAGAAAACAAATTTCTTTTAATTAATTAATTTTAAAAAATTAAATCTAAATATTAATCAAACTATGGAATATAAAAAATTCAAATAAAAGAATTCAATAATATTATTTTAAGTCTAAAATCGCAACAATGATAAATACTTTTATGAAGATTATTACACAGAATTTGTAAGAAATTATTAACAACATTAATTATTATACTATCCAACGGTTACATCCCACTCCTCACTTTGTTAAAATAATCATACTATCCTTTCGATTTGCAGCTCTCACATAAATAATAAACCGAATATCCTCAATGACCACAACCAACTGGTCACTTATCTTTGTCCCAACACGAAAAAGAATTGCAGACTCGAAACCTCACTCAACTATAAGACCAAGCTTCCGTCGTTCGCACACTTTCAAGGGATTCCTACACTAAAGGTTCTCTGGAATCTCAAAAGTTATCCTTCAAAGCTGTAATCCAACGATATGATCATAGCTTGATTAGGAGACCCTAAATAACTGATTCACATCAAGCAAAACCGTAAGAGTACCTAAGGTAGCTAAACTGACCACAAAACTGCCTGCAAAATGGAACTCAAAACAGCAGAACAAAAATCACTCCCCGTGCCATTTGAGAATGTTGGAACTAAGAATGAAAAATGAATGAAGTTAACAGTTTCTTGAGCTAGAAGGCTCGATACTTGCAGAAGAAACAAAACAGAATTAAGCTTGAAGAACAAAAAGCAAAGAAAAGAGAGAATTGAATGAAGAAATCTCTTGATTTTTCATTGACTTCAAAGATGGCATAATGCCAATACATATACCAGACATACGCTGGTCAAAACAATGCAATTTGCCACCTAAACATTACCTACTACCACTAAGTAACATTGAAACTCATAAAACATGACTTGCACACTTTGTAAAGCTGATTTATCAGCTCAAACTTTACCTAATTACATCAAATATGTTACCTACTTAGTTCAAATCTGACTAAGTTACAAAACAACATTTAAAGTAACAAAACAAAATGAAATACAATAGCAGCAATGTGCTTCAGCAGCTGCATGCATGGCTCGAGTGGCTTGTTCTGCTTCTTGATGCTTCATGTGCTGCATGCAGGCCAACTTCAACAGAGAATATGCTCTAAAACCACTTAATATGTTCCATTGTTCTCTAAAATCACTCTTTTTCTCTCTCTAAAAACTGAGCAACAACTAAAACCTGAGTTTCAGAAGACATATCCCCTGCCTAGAGCAAAAACAAACCCAAACCACAAAACACTAGGATTAAGATCCCTTACAATGAAGAAGAACATGTCCCATGAAGAGGGGTGGTATTGCTAAGAGCATATGGATTCTTCAAGTTGATTAGGCAAGTGGTGAGGAAGATTGTGTTTAATTAGAATTGCATTTATGGAATTATGAGGCTTGCATTTCATAGCTTCATTTTTGCAAGTTGAAAAGCAAATATGAAGGGCAGAAAGAATATAGAAAATAAAGGAGAAAACTGATTCTTCATTTAATCAGTCCCATTCATTTGATAGTAGGGACGGTAGATTAATACAAAAGTGGAAAAGAAAATGACAAAGTTCGTTGGTTAGTACTGAGAGTAACAAAATCGACAGCTGCCAACCTTACAGCTAAGCTGGTATGCTGAGTCATTCCATTTTAAGTTTTTATCTTTTACCCTATTCATTTTAGGAGTAGTTATATTAGATATGCTAACAGGAAAAAGATTGTATGAAACAGTGACGCTATATCATCTGTATCCCTTTTCAATACATTTATGCCATATCAGTATTTTTATTCTGAATTTCAACATTTTTATCTTGAAAAAAATCAAATTCAAATTAAAATCATGAAATTCAAGATAAAATACTGAAATTCAGGATAAAATACTGATGTGGCATAAATCTATTGGAAATAGATACAAATGACGCGAAGTCACTGTTTCATTCAATCATTTCTTATACTAACATTGCAAACATAGTGTGTTTGTATATATCAAATTTTAATTTTGGTTCTATTTTTAGTTTAACTTTTACATTTTATTAACCGTTATATACGTGGCACATTTTTCTATTAACTCATGAGTAAATTGATAATAAATTATGTTAAATACAGAATATTGCTTTCCAGTTGTTTGTTTTCTTATTTTGTTTCACTGTAGCACCTTCAGGATCTTACATAATCCTCTTCAACATCCCTGCGACTTGAATATGCTTCTAAACTTTCATCTTCATGCTCGATACTTTTTGCCATGGAATGACGGGATGATTGCCTCAACTGGAAAGCTAAACAGTTTTATTACAATGCAAAGAGACTAGAATATGTATTAAATTTTTATTAATCCTTACAAATCTGAATCATTTCTTTACATATAGTTAATTCATTCATCTTTCTTTTCATATATACAATGCAAAATCTAATAAACAATAAACAAAACAGAACATAAATGGAACTCGATTAAACAATTGAAACAACATGAGGAGCTTTCCCATCATCAACAGCCAAACTTACATACTTGGCTGCAAATTCCTCATCTTCAGCCTTGGCATATATATAGAAAACTGTATTTGCAGCCAAATTATAAAACATAAACACCATAGAGAAGGTCGAAGTGACGAAAATATTCAAAACAAATAGCCTTCTTGTCCATTTATCAGCAGCTGAATCCCCGTATGTCATAACTGAGCGCCAGGTATTAATCGAAATGAAGAAGCCGAAAAACAGTATAATCTTCAAAGCAACCCCTTTCATTCCTTTAACTAAATTTCGACTTCGCTTTAATGGTTTAAATCCCCAGCTTGATTCAACGACGACAACTACGTAAGCAAATATCCAATTCACTTGTAAATGAACCACAATAAACAAGAGAATAATCACGTAAACAAGGCAAAGGAAAATGAAATAAGGTGAAGGGTAATGAACTTGGAAGCCTAAAATGACTACTGCAGAAAAGGCTAAACCAAGGATCAAAGTGATCCCAGATTCGATAAGCTGGGTTACAAGGCAAGTCGAGAAGAGAGGGAAGAAGGAAGTGAAAGCTGCCTTAATAGCGGATAAAAGCTTGATGGGTCGACCGTAAAAGCCGTGGAAAATGCGGTAAGTGATGGAACCGGTTGCCAAAAGGGAGAAGATGGAGATGGGGAGGGTGTAAAGGAGATTGAGGATAAAGGTTTTAGTGGGGGAGATGGAGGGATCTTGCTGAATGAAGCTGAGGTAGAATCCAATGGCGATGAAGGGCTAGATGGATAAGAAGAAAGACGAAGGGAGGAGGAAGAGGAGTGAGAGAGCTAGGAAGTGGCGGGAGTGGGCTTTGATTATCCGGCAGTATTCAGACCGGATGGTCCAGAGGTTGATCTTTGTAGATTCGGAAAAATAATTTTTAATTTTTTTTCTTTGATTTTATTTTTTTTATGAAACAAATACCTTTGGGTAAAATACCCAAATATACAAAAAAAAAAAATTACAGAAAAAGGTCAGTTTTTTGAAAATTTACAAAGAATGGCTGATTTCCCACAAAACGCGTCCACGTCAGCACGTTTTGTGGGAAAAAACTAGGAAAGCGCGCCCCTAGGAATTTGCTTTGTGCCAAATCAGCAAAAGCGCGCTGACGTGGACGCGCTTTGCTGATGTAGCATAAAATGCGCCCCTGGGGACGCACTTTAGCCTTGCAACAGTCAAAAAATTTTGAGGCCCTTTAAATCCAAGGAGAAGGGGTGATGAGACAGGGTTATCAACAGCGCCGACACAGGCATCGGGCCCATCAGTTCAGTTGACGACACCGATATCACAGCCTTTACCCTTTATGTCAGGTGCGTACCCTACCCCTTATATGTATCCTAACCCATATATGTTTCCTTTTCCCAGTCCTACCCTAGGTTAGAATGCATGGCCGGGTTCGAGTCCGTTCCCGACTACTCCGATTGGCCAGTCGATCTTGAAGCCGCTGTCGCGTGAGGGATCATAGGAGGCGCTGTCGGGGAGCACTTCTTTTTACCAGTCTCCTTCGCCATACAGGATTCAGACACCCCCGTCGTGGTTTATGCAAACACCTCCGAGGCAGTTATTTTATAAGGTGGGTCATCGTCGCAACACCCACAACTGGACCTGCCGCCAGAGGAACAGGAATCCCTTGCAGTTCCACGACCCATTGGAAGCTAGAAGAAGGAGGAATCTAGCCAGAATCACCACCACCCTCGTGTGGCACTCGATTCGACCCAAGCATCAACATTGATTCGGATGGGCTTTTTATTTTTAAATTGTAATAATTTTTTATTTTTTAATAAAATAAAAGTTGTTTTTTATTTGTGTTTGTGATTTAATTTTAATATCTTCACTAAAATAGAAGTTGTTTATTTTTTTGTATGTAACTTAATTTAATTTTTTATAAAATAAAAAGCTATTTTTTATTTTTGTAATTTAGTTTTAATATATTTAATAAAATAATGGTTGTTTAATTTTTATTGTAATTTAATTTTAATATCTTTAATAAAATAGAAATTGTTTAATTTTTTATTGTAATTTAATTTTAATATATGTAATAAAATAAGAAGTTATTTTTATTTTTGTAATTTAGTTTTAATATATTTAATAAAATAATAGTTGTTTAATTTTTTATTGTAATTTAATTTTAATATATGTAATAAAATAATAAGTTGTTTTTTATTTTTTATTTTTATAATTTAGTTTTAATATATTTAATAAAATCGAAGTTGTTTTTTATTTTTATTTTTTGTAATTTAATTTTAATATATTTAATAAATAAGAAGGTTTTTTTGTAATTTAGTTTTAATATATTTAATAAAATAAGAAGTTTTTTATTTTTTATTTTTGTAATTTATTTTAATATATTTAATAAAATAATAGTTGCTTATATGTTTTTGTAATTTAATTTTAATATATTTAATAAAATAGAATTTGTTTAATTTTTTTGAAATTTAATTCTAAAATAAAAGTCCAATATTTGTAATTTTATTGCAAGCCTAAAAGCGCCCAGGGGGCGCGCTTTGTTATTATCAAGAAAGCGTCCACGTCGGCCGCCGCTTTTTGATTTAACAAAAGTGCGCCCCTGTAGCGCTTCTTTTTTCCCACAAAGCGTCTTTGCGTGGATGCGTTTTGTGGGAAAAGCCTTTTTAAATAAATTTTCAAAAAATCGACCCTTTTCCGTAAATTTTATTTTTTTTGGTATATTTGGGTATTTTACCCAATACCTTTACCATATATTTTATTTTTAAAATATAAATATATGTTATTTTTTAGTGATTAAATTACCCATAAATGCCAAAAAAATTTAAAATTTACCAGATTAGGCCGTTGTTTGGAAGAATTACGAGAATAGGCCATTTTTAAAATTTAGAAAAACACGTCCACCTAGACATTATTAAATTATTTGCAAAAACCAATAAAATTTATTTTATTTTTTGGTGTCACCTATTAATGTGAAAATAAAACTTACAAACCAGGCCTTTATAGACCCCAAGTCTCATTTTTTTGTTTTAGCGATGTGAGATGTGAGATATGAGTATTTATAGACTCATAATCCATTTATAACTTGCTCGTAGACAATGTGGGATTGCTTACTCTTTCAACTAATAACATACTATTAAAACTACACTACAATGTGGCAAAAAGCGCTTCTAGCTGGAAGCGTTTTTCTGCAAATCACGTGAAAACTCTTCCACGTAGATGCGTTTTTTTTTTTGAATTTCACCTGAAAACACTTCTAGCTGGAAGAGTTTTTGTAAAATCGGCCTATTCCCATAATTCTTCCAAAAAATGGCCTAATCTAGTAAATTTTAAAATTTTTAGGCATTTATGGGTAATTTAGTTTTTTTTTAGTTGAACTGTTAAATTTAGTTTTTTAATGGTTAATTTAGTTATTAATATAGGTTAATTTATACATATATGTTGAAAAAATGATTTGAGAAACTAGGCTGAAATTCTAAAAAATTACTGATATACGTTGTTTTTGGAAAGAGAAAGGAAAACACGTCCTACAGGGTGCGTTTTCCTTAGTACCAAATTGTATAATTTGTTTTACATCTTAAATGTACACTTACTTACAATATATGAAACAAATTTATTAAATTGGTTTGCTTTGTAACATATCATATTGTGAGTTTAAAATTTACAATTATTTATGTTACTTTTTCATTTAAGGTTTTTTTTTTTCCGTCGATTTGTTAGATACAATATTTTGACAAAGCAAAGAATTGATCAGAAGCTTCCCAATTTCGGATTAAAACTTTTACTTGCGTATTGTAATATATCTTACTTGAAGAAGTAATAATATTTACACTTTACAGAAAAAATAATGAATAAATGAATAAGTTAGTGTTTTAATTAGCTCTTCTCCTCGATGATCCCGGGTTGTGTGGACATGTTGGCTTTATATGCTCTGGGTTCCTACAGTATGTGCATAACCTTAGTGTATCTCTCCGCTCCTGAATATCCATATTTCCCCATATCTGAGTTGAGTTCGCCCAACCTTTTGGCTTGCATCGCGAGTTCTTATTTGGTACCAACTCGAAAGGATCGTGCGAGGTAGGCGGCCATATGTTTTCATAAGGGATAGGTGGGAATTCAGATTTTCAAACATTATATGTACGTTCAAGCCTGTAAACTTTGTCAACGTAGGTTATGCAATCTATACGTTCCGAGGCACACACAACAAATGCATGTGCACTTGGATAATGAAGTGTTTGAAATCTCCCACAGTCGTAGGTCATTTGTTTGAGGTCTACGGTATGCTCCACCGATAACTTTATGGTCGGGTCTATGGGGCTGCTTAACTCGAAATATTAGATTTTTTCGTGAGTGACACACTGAAGTAATTGAGTTAGCGATTTCTACACTTTCCTTAATATCCTTCAACACTGACTTGCACCAAACATGATAGCTCTTTAACTGCCCTGTGTGTCTCAGCCCGCTTTGGAAACAATGCTTGTAACTCCCTGGTTTTTCTTAATTTCGGATTTTGTAATTTTGGCACAAATATCTGTCTGCTTGAGTGGTTAAGTGTTCTGGGTATGTGTGGGAGGTCCCGGGTTCAACCCATGACTTGGGTAAATTTTGGTATTTTTATGAATAAAGCCTAAACTTTGGTGAGTAGGCTTTTAAGCAAAATTGTGTAGGTAATTAGCAGAATGAGCCTGCTGGTCTGGTGGCTAAATGGTGTGTTGAGGTTGCTGAAGGTTGGGAGTTTGAATCCTTGCGCAGGCAAGGGATGTATTTTTGCTTCCAGTGCCGTATATGTGTTTGTGTTGGACTAAAAGTCTGATAGTAGGGAGAGTTTTGGGGAGATGATAAGAGGAATACTAGAAAAAAATTGTTTAGTTTTCATCTCCAACACAAAAAGAAAACATAATTTCGGCTTCTCTTTTTCCCTCTGCCGTCCCCTCTCTTTTTTCCCTCTTTTCCTGAATTCGCCCATTCCTTGCTTGTCTTGTTGCATTGTTGGTTCTCACACGCGTGTGGTTAAAGGGTTGGAGTGTGTTGATCGACATTAAAGTGGTGGAAAATGCTGTTATTCGATTTAAGGTAAGATTTTTGGAAGGTATCAGGTTTAATGTCTCGATTTAGTTCCATTTTAAACACTGATTTGGACGTTGGAATGTCAATTCTTAGGTTCTGGAGTGCTCAGTGACCGTCCTAGCTTCAATCGAAACTAGGTGTGTACCCGAACACACAAAAATGAGGTTTCAACGAAAGCCAAAAACCATTTTATCGATGCCACACGGGTGTGTGGTCGTCCGTGTGGTAGGCCGTGTACAAGACTGTAAGTCACCATACGGCCGTGTGATTGACTAGCCAGGCCGTGCGTGAGCGACACGGCCATATAACAGCTGGGCGAGGCCGTGTGGGCCACATGGGCGTGTGGGATTTTGGGCCAGGCCGTGTGATCGATGGGTTGGGCCGTGCGCTGTGAGGGCCGAGCGAGGTAGTGTTGTAACAACCCAAACCCGGTCCAAACGCTACGACCGAATCTGGCATGTCACAGGGAAGAAAACGTTTTGGAAACCAGCTTGTTGTCTTGAGTTAGGAATGAAACTTTTGTATATTTATAAAAGAATCGAGTTTGGATTGAGTGAACTGTTAAAACATTTTGGAAACTTAGTTTAGCAAAATAGAGTTGCCTTGTGGTTATCCCTTGTTTGTTAATTACAGATGTAAAACCTTCGAAAAATCCCAAAAGTATATTCAAGTTTTGGAAAACCATCCATTTCATAGTTTACTAGGCATGCCCTTAACGTTAGCAAAATTTTAAAGGAATTTAAAACAAATAAATAATCCCAAAGTAAAATCTAAGTGGCCTTATTACAAAGCTGAAATCCAAACTTAAAGTAGAAACAAAATAAATCCAAATAAGCATTAAAATAAAAAAAAACAAAGTATTGAGCATGGCCACCTCGAGTCCATCCTGGCTCCATATCCGCGATCTAGGAATTATCTGCAAAAAGGTAACGGAAGGGGTGAGTCACTGAGACTCAGTGTGTAAATCCCCATCCCCAAAAGATGTTAAGCTCTTAAACAGATTCATATGCAAATATGCATGTCATGCAACCCATCCAACCTAGGTATCCATTCGAATCTCCCAAGTCTCCCCCTTGTGGCACCTAGCCACTGGTGGTACCTAACCACTGGTGACCGAAGTCACAAATATTCATATGTGGGGCCAACCCACTTGTGGTACCTAACCACTGATGACAATCCTTTATATCGCTATGTGGGGCCAACCCACTGTGGTACCAAACCACTGGGACGAGTCACAAAGATAAGCATATGTGGTACCTAACCACTGGTAGTTCCAAACCACTGAGACTTAGTCACAGAGTAATGATATATGGGGCCAACCCACGTGTTGTACCTAACCACTGGTGACAGCCTGATAAATCATACCTTCCCTCTCCTTTCATCATACCCATTTTTCATGTATATGCTTTCCAATACCATATGATCATGCTTAACACTTTAAGGATATATAACATGGCACATGCAGGTTTAATATAGATAAATCACGTTAGCCACCAAAATGGACTTACCTGGAGTCCTTGCTTTTACCCACAAGGGTAACATAATGATTTCCACCGTTACTTCGGCATTTGACAAAACACAATAATAGCATAGTAAGTATATGAAGTGTGTAAAAGTTACAAATATGATAACCCGCAATATCACACCCTCTACGTCAACACTATCGTCAATCGAGACTACCACTATCTGCCTACGATCTTGCTCTAACGTTAGCCCACAACCCTGTGGCCAATCTCGCACTGCTGATACTGCTCGCTTCTTGAACTTAGGGGCTGGGTTTACAGGTATAACCTCTCCTAACGCTTGGCTGGCATTTGAGTCCATAAACAACCCTTGGTCACTAGATTAAATTAAAATGATGAAATCAAATCTAAGAGATTAACATAACACTTAAAATGGAACCCTTACCTAGATCAACAAGTCCCGAAACTCTAGATTTACTTCCCAAGCCGAACGAATCCCGAAAATCCTCAAGAAGGCATCACCACCCTACCAAAACCACTGGAGAACCCAATTGAGAGTAGTGACAAATCACCAATCAGTGATCCACTACATCCAGGAATCAAAAGAAAAGATTCGGCTTACAAACAAATAAGAGCCCCACAAAACTAATAATCGGTTTCGGCCTTTCTCTCTAAAGAAAATGAAAGAGATAAGAGAGAAGAACAAGATGAGGGAGAGTTAGGGAGATTCAGCCAATAACACAGAGAACTTACCTCAAAAGCCGAATTCGTTCTGCTAAGAAAGAAAAGAGATGAAGAATAAAGGTGCCCCTTTTTCAAGAGATATTCGGCTAAAGTGTTGAATGAAGAGAAAGGAGAGTATCAAAGTTTTCGACAAAGGTTAAAGCTTCAGAGGGTTTCGGCTATGGTCAAAAGAAGAAAAAGAGAAGGAAAGCTTAGGTGATTTTCAGCAAAAGAGAAGTTGAGAGGAAAAAGCTGGACTGAAAAGTGAAAAACTCACCTAAATGCTGAAAATCAGCTCTTTAGCAACTAAATTTTGGCACCCTCACCAAGAACCAAAATCGAGAGTCCCTTTCCCCCTAAACTCTTCAAAAGAATTCGCTAACACCTCCCTTGTGCCGTCCCCTCTATCTTCCTATCCTCAAACCGATTTGAATTCACCACACTCCTAAAACTTCTCTCCTTCCTTTATCCAAATCTGTTGACCCCTTCAATGCTCATCCACCAGAGTCCAAACCGAATACAACACCTCCTAGCCTTGGCATAAAAAAAACAACCAAAAGGGGATTCCCGCAGCTCAAACCAAATCCCTATCAGTTCCCCTGAGGTGTCACTTCTTTGATCCTTAAGTGGCGCCCTTCTTGCCACTTTACCAAGGTTTCTCTTACATCAAAACCTACCACTAACCACCCTTAACTCCTATCCCATTCAGCTCCCCCTTCAAAGTGCCCAACAAGAAAATTTTTGATAAGGCTCTAGCCTACCCCTAACTCATGCCTGGACCCTTAAATCACCCTGAACAAGCATGACGACCATACTATCTACATGCAGTCACACAAAATGCAAAGGCCCCATTTAAGGATGTTACAAGTGTCATCCACGCGGCCAAGGCCAACTTGGGTCGTGTGGGCCGCACGAGCGTGTGGGCCCACATGGGCAGGCCATATGGGCGTGTAAGCCCATTTTTTTGTAATGTTTTGTAAGGTTGCACGGGTCGCCCTAGTCGACTGTAAGCCTAATGTAGGGTCGGTAAGCTTTACCTAAACCCTTAATTATATGACTTAACTTTTTGATTTCTCTACCGAGCATGAATTCTGATATCTAAATGTATGAACTGTGTTTGCATAATAGTATGACATTTTATGTATGTTGCATTGCATCGGGGTGGGTTGATGATTCGAAAGAAGTATCTGAAAGGCTCTCAAGCCTGTTATCTGGCAGCCCAACTGCAATTTTCTAATTATGTGCCGCATTCGGTACAGCATGGTGTGTAGGGATGGGTGGGTTGATTTTATCCCTACATGGTGTGTAGGGTTAGACGGAGTTGGTGTGTAGAGGCTAGTGGGTAGGTTTCTGCTATTCTGTCTGATCTATTTATTATGACTGAAATGGGCTAAGGCCCTAAACCATATCTGATTCTGTATCTGAGTGGGCTAAAGTCCACACCATTTCTGCAATGGGCTTAGACCTGAACTATGAACTTATGTCTGATTTCTGATATTTCTGTGTATATGTTTTCTGTGGGGATTACACACTGAGTTGCGAAAACTCACCCTAGGTAATCCCCAGCAGTAGACGGATAGGTGCAGCAGAGGACTCGAGGTGACCACGATTTTGGATATTTGTTTTTATGGTTTATTTTAATTATTATTTGGTTATTTTTGGGTAAATTTCATGTAATAAGGCCTTTACGGGTTTTTGCTTAAAATTTGGGATAATTATTTTATGAACCGCTAGCAGTAGGAAAAGACGCGAGTTTTCCAAATAAATAAAGGTTTTATCAAAATACGTATGATATTGCAAATCATTTTAAAAGCTTCCGCAACGTATAAAGATTTGAAAACGAGTAATGAATAAATAACGACGCGTTTTTTTACGATAACCTAAAATATAAAAAATGGCATTACTGTAATTACGTTAACGTCTAGGCCGAGTTTGGAGTGTTACAATGCTGCTAATAAAAAATACATTTCCTTGACCACTTAGGTTGCAAACAAATGACATGTCCCCTTCAGTATGAAATTAGTGCATTCAGCTAGGTTCAAGGTCATGTGCCCGTATCTTAGTCCTTTGTCATATGATTGCATCCACTGCTTTAGAGGTATCCTATCGAGGTACTGTGCACCCAGTTGGTTTATAGCCTGTAGTCTCTCCAACATTTCATGAAATCGATGTTAGACGTGCTCGTACCTTGTCGATGACAATCAACAATGCATTCAAGAAAAGTGACCCAAAATGTATATGTCAAATTGTTTTACAGGAAACCAATTCTATGCACAATGTTCCTATCTTAATGACATGTCGCCGCTTCGCATCCTTATGTTATCGGCCCATGTAGTTAGACCATATGTGACACAAACAATACCTATGGTGTGCACGATCCTATAGGCTTGAACATCATTCAAATATGGCTTGTATTCTAATGCACACCTCGAGCTGCAGTACAACATGCCTTCTTAGGTTAGTTAAGAAGAAATCTCAGTCATCACAGTATTCTTTCGGAGTTATTGAAAAATCTATTGGCGATTATTCGATTACCATCATATGCAATAGCTATTAACAACTTATGCTCGTATCTCATGTACAGGAATATGCCTTCAATTTGGAAAAGTGGCTTACAGTATCAGAATGCAGTTACGCATTGCTTGAAAGTCTAGAAAAAATGGTGGGAAACTCTTTTTCCAAGGACCAAGAGATCACTGTAATACGCAAGCTCCATTTGCAACTTGGTTATGAAACTTGGTATGTACTGCTCTAGTACCTGAGACTATTGCCACAATTTGTTGTCGGATTTCTCCCACCCGTTGTGCTTCTTCTCCAACGCCTTCTACTTTGCCAACCATGACTTATGGTAGGACACGGTGTAATCGAACTCGCTGCGGATGTGTGCGATCAAACTAAGGATTGAAATCTTTGGACTCGCTTTGACCATGGTAATATAAAGTTAGATATCATATTCGAATCGAATTTCGGATGATCGTTTGACATGCCTAAAAAATAATAAACTGGGTCACTATACGTAGTAAAATGTCAAAAAAAAGTCAAAATTCAAGTCAATGTTGTTAACTATGATACATATCAACTACAACACATGTATTTGGCACAGTAAACTTCTAGATTGTCCAAAATGGCAACTTCTTCCTCACAGATGCCATGATTTTCCATGGATATCATGTTCCATGCATTGCACACTTTGCCACCTATTTCTCAGACCGAGAACATGTAACGGTGAAGTTGACGTGAAGTTGTATGTTATATCGCTTGATAGTAACTATTGTAACACCCCTAACCAGTATTCATCGCCAGAACAGGGTTATGAAACAATACCGAAACTTTCAGAACATTTACAAATAATTCATGTAAATTACTATTCATTAATCGAGATTATTGATATTGTCCCTCAAATGGACCCTTGTGTCCCAATACAAGCATTAGAATTGAGTTGGGACTTAATCGGAAACTCTAAGAATTTTTCGCGAAATTACAAAATTTTTCCAAGTTGTAGGGCTCACATGCCCGTGTGGTCCGAAGGACACGCCCTTATGACCCTGGGACACGCCGTGCTATAGGCCGTGTTCTACCCTGTGTAACTCTCTGAATTGTGCACGTTGCCATACCACACGCTCGTGTGTTAGGCCATGTGGTTAATTAAATTCTTCAAAATTAGGTACAGGTTTCACACGGCCAAGACACATGCCCGTGTTCTAGGCCGTGTGCCACACATGGCTGAGACACATGCTCGTGTGCTCAATTCTGAGCATTTTATTTCTCAAAATTTAGGTGCAAGGGACATACGACCTAACTACACGGCCATGTACTAGGCCGTGTGCACACACCGGTCTAGACACACGCCCATGTATCTGCCTGTGTGGACAAAATAAAGCCATTTCTAGCTTCATTTCTCACCCAAAATCACACTATTGAATTGCACTTAAAACTTACATCCAAATACCAACCATTTCAAGCATTCAAATTAAGCAATTTCCATCATTCAACATGGCATACCATTACATGCATACATGTTTACCATCTTACCTTGGTTCAATCCATATGTTATACATAATTTGATTAACTACTTAACATATATGTAGCTACCATAATGTAACATTATAAGTATATCAAAACAACCATTACTAGCCTTTCCAATGGCTAGATTACAAACATCATTATCAAGCCACAAATGGCCAAGTTGTCCTATACATGCCATTATACCAAAATGATTTTACTATGTATACCCAAAATAAGCTAGTGGATAGTGTGATGATGCTCCAATGATCTCCAACCTTCGCGAGCTTTCGAGCACTATAAAACAGGGGAAAATAAAACAGAGTAAGCATTACATGCTTAGTAAGTTCGTATAACGGAAAACTAAAATTACCGATCTTGTTTATTAAATGTAAGCATACAATAACATGTTTTCCATCAACTTGGAAAAATTGCCTAAATACAAACATTCAATCAAGCATGTTAGTTACAAAATTTTCATATACATCAAGTAAACATAGATGAGCTCTTCATACTATTTTCCTTCAAGACATCATTCATTTCATTCCATAATTCTCTTATCATGCCAAGAGTTTTGTCCGTTGAATCTTTGAAATTCTGATGGATGCTCAAGTAGTACACTCAAGGTGTACAATTCAAAAATCCGTCAAATCATATTCAAGAGTCCCCGTTAGGGCACTAATCAAAGAATACACTCTCAAGCCACATATCATGTAACAAGATTACTGTCCAGGCTAAATCCTAATTGTAACCTATACTTGAGAGGTATTATATCAAGATTACCCGTCTGGGCTAAATCCTTTCTATACTGAGGTCAATAGGATTACTTATCTGAGCTAAATCCCATCCGCAACAAATGCAGGGCCTTATTTTATAAGGCAATCATATTTATCCATCGAAATTCAAGATTCAATCGGAACTTAACCCTTTTCTAACATTTCCGAACATTTAATTATTTCTTATGTTATAACATTCAAATTAACTCACATAAATATAAAACACAACCCATACAACACAACATTCAATTTAACATATTTACAAGCTCAATTAAGTTACACGAACTTACCTCGACACTTGTTCGCGTATAAAATCTACTAATCCAAAACCTTTTCTTTTCCTCAGTCTAACCTTGAATTTGTGTTGTCTGGATCTATATAAATAAATTTATCATCAATTTCACACATTTCATATTCAGTTGGACTCAATTTACGTCCTAGGAAAAATTACCATTTTACATCTAACTTTTTCATAAATTCCAATTTTGTCCCTAGGCTCAAAAAATGAAATTTGTGCAATTTACTCCCTATTCCGAGCCTAACCAAAATTCCATCACAAAATTTACAGCACATGTATTCATAAAAATTTAGAATTTTTCATCAAATTTCACAACTTTACATTTTAGTCCCTAAATCATGTTTTCATCAAAAATCACTTTGTAAAAGTTGTTTATCTATCAATAACCTTTCATTTTCTATCATAAATTTCTAATTTTCAGCATATTCATCCATGTCCCATTTTTCCATACTTTATTAAATTTTCAAATTGATCCCCCAAGTAGATAGATTAAGCTATCCCGGTTTCAAAATGTCAAAATTACTAAAAACGGGACAAGAAAACTTACCCAATTAAGCCATGAAAGTTTCTTCTCCCTCTTCTAGGGTTTCCATGTGTTTTAGGTTGAAGATGACATAAAATAAGATGATATATTTTATCATCTTTTTAATTAATTTAATTTTTTCTAATTTCCAATTTAATCCTTGCCATTTTTCTAAATTTCCATGGATAAGTCACCAAAATATCTACATACTTTTCTTTAATGGTCTAATTACCATATAAGGACCTCAAGTTTTGAATTCCATAGCTATTTAATCTTTATAGCTACTAGAATTCAACTTTTTTATTTTATGCAATTTAGTCCTGCTCATAATTAAGCACGTAATCAGTAAAATTTTCTTATATGAATTCTCACATGACATTTCTAACATATTACGAACCATGTAATAAATTAAAAATATATTTTATTTTTGGATCGGATTTGTGGTCCCTAAACCACTATTCTAATTTCACTGAAAAATGGGCTGTTACGACTACAAAAGCATCTTTGGAGTCAAACTCCATCCCAACCTCTAAATGGTCAAAATTTATTGATGAAGGCGCATGCCCTAGTCTTCTATGAAGGAGGTCTTGCAATTCTAAACCTCCCTCAGCAGCAAGATCAAGAGTTTGTATGTTGGTGAGGGTTGGTAAGCCGTGAAACACGGGTCATCCCATCGAGCAATGTCCGTAGCTTCACCGTTAGGTCCTCCTTCATCTGGTTCAATAGGATTCGGATTTGGTTTTAAAATTACCAAAATTTTCGTACCATCGAGCCCCATCTCCTCTATTGGGTTATTATCTGTTTCTTTATCCTCTTTGTTCTCTTCTCCCTCTTTGTTATCAACCCCAGTTGCAAATCTAGGGTTGAATGTGCCCTTACCAGTCGAGGTTATCGGGAGTAGATCATTCATTCTTGTAAATTCAATGTAAACCCTAAAATAATTTATGTTTGCCCCACCGTATTAACTTGATGGTGTGCTTGTTTGAGTCTTACTGGTGTTGAACATTGGGGTGCCAAAATTAAAATCAAAGGCATTGACAGAATGTCGTGCGGGTGTGCCGTAGGCTCAGTGACCAAATACCCTTAATTATCCCCCACCCAATGATCAAAGGGTGAAACCAATAAATGCCTCGCCATTGATGATGATTCTGGTGGGTCTTGGTATAAGCTTTGTAGCAATAATGTGAATCCACCGCACAACCGTATCGTGAGACTTTCACCAAAACGTAAACACTAAGACAAGCTATTTTCAACTACAATTTCATGCTCAAACACATTCAATCACAGCCAAAAACATGTCAAATTCACTCAAACTATGTCTAACCAATATGCCATCTTTTGGCACCTCAATTCACATTACAAAGCTAACCAAATTCAAGGCTATACTCCATGTCACCTTAATATAGCAAACACATTAACAAGTAATCATTCAAACTCTCAAACCATATATCATCTTATTTAAAAACTTACCATTACTTTTCTAATTTAAACATATACATTCATACCATAATTTCAAACATCTATATAAAAATTATACCAAATAACCAAATAACATGACATAAACATAAACACATACAAGTTAATACTAAACATAGGCATCATTCTTCAATTTCATAATTACCAAATAATTTACAAATCAAACATCTACAAATTTCACCTATTACATGCCATATAACCCAAAAGTTAACTTCAAAAACTACCAAAACGTGACTGGATAGTATGATCCTCAAGTTGATCTGATCGTTCAATTCCACAAAATGCTATCTACAAGAAAACAAGAAAATAACACGAATAAGCCTCTATAAAGCTTAGTAAGTTCAACTGTTAGAACGATAAAGCTTACCAAAATAAACATAACATTTATAATAACAAGAGTAATAAACAGTGTTTCTTGTCAACCACAATCATTAACATGTGAATATATGCATACAATCATGTATGAGTTACATTTTAATACAAACATACGAGATCATTCAATAGTAAGACACAATGCTATTAGGAAATTCATGAACAATTTTCAAACAATTCAATAACAAGTCATTTAACACTAGAGATATTGCTCGATGAATGATATACAGATATGAGTACACATCTATCCATCCAAAACACACCATGAGCTCAAACGAGCCAATCTAACCTAAAACAAGCCTTGGCACCAAGTGCCTAGCCTGTAGGTTAACATCCCTCCAAAAACACGCCTGGAAATCAAGTGCCAAGCTCGAAGGCTTTACATCCGCCCCCAGTAACACACCAAAATCACTTTAATATAACACGATAGTTCGCAAAAAAATGTTGAACCATGATATACTCAGTGTATAAACACAAATCAGGAACCATTACCTTGTCACAAGTCAATCCGATACAGCGTACACTATAACCTATTAGCATGCCAATCGTACTCTATCCTACGTTCATTCGGCTCACGACAGAACATCGTTTAACAACGTTCAAATCAACTATTTTATAAATTTACAATAGTTTATAATCAAGCATTCACTAAAATATTCAATAACCAATTTCACAATCAATGTACATTTCAAAATATGTTAAAATAAACCAAATGAACTTACCAAGGTTAAACTGTAAAGTTCGTAAAAGTTTAGGGACTACTCGACAACTTTGTCTTTTCCTTGGTTATCTACTTGTTCTTGATCTATAAAATAGTTTATTTCATTTTATTAACTTCAATTTCATGTATCAGTCAATTTAATACATATTCTATTCTATTTACAATATTTCACAATTGCACCAAACTATTACACTTTATTTAATTTAATCCCTAAACCCAAAATTTACAAAATTAACCTTATTTATTTAATTTAATCCCTAAACCCAAAAATTAAAAATATTTGGAAACAACCCATACCAGCCGAATATTTCTACACAACTCTCTATTTAACATAATTTCACAACAATACTATGAAATTTTACCGTTTAAACAATTTAGTCCTTTAACATGAAAATCAATAAAAATTACTTTAGAAAATAATCCTATTTAACAACCAAGCCTAATAATCTATCACAAACTTTCACAAACACCTCAAACTCATCCATGAAACACTCTAAAACATTTAACAGTTTAAAAAATGGAGGTATGAGTTAGCTGGACCTAGTTGCAACGATCTCAAAAACATAAAAATTACAAGAGACATGAAAAATTCACTCAAATGTAAAGGAAATTAAGGTGGCCAAACCTTCAAGCCTTCAATGGTTTTTTCTTCTATTCAATTTCAGTCAAAACCATTTTTGGGAAGATGATACATTATTTTTGTTTTATTTTACTTAAGTTTTTATTATTTAATTATAAGTTTTTATTATTTAATAACAGAATTGCCCTTCAATTAAATATACATTTTTGGCATAGCCTTAACTGTCCATGCTAATTAAGGAAGGTATATTTTCCCTTTAAACCATTCCACTTATTTGATTTACACCATCTAATCACTACAATTCAATTATAACTAGATTTTACAACTTTCACGGTTTAGTCCTTTTTGTTAAATTAACTATCTAAATGTTAAAATTTCCTAACCAAAAATTGAAATGACCATAAGGACCTTGTAAATATTAAATAATTAATATTTTTGAACACATGTATCAAAATTTTGGTCCCGAAACCATTGAGAACGGGCTGCTACAACTCTCCCTCCTTAAGAAATTTCGTCCACGAAATTTTTACCTGAGAATAAGTTCGAATACTGGAATTTCATCAATTCCTTAGTCTCCCAAGTAGCTTCCTTGGTACCGTGATGATTCCATAAAAAACTTTTACTAATAGTACCCGTTTATTTCGAAGTTCTTTTACTTCACGAGCCAAAATTCTTATCTATTCTTCAGAATACAACAAATTCGGCTATAATTCATGTAACACCCCAAACCCGGTCAACACACTATGACCGGATCCGGCATGTCACAGAGAAAGCTTGTCTTTGATAAAACCGATTGTCGCCTTAAGTTGAAAAAAAATGTCTTGTTTGATTGGAAACTGAAATTGGTTTGAGTCAAAAGCTTAAACCGTTTCAAACCTTCTTTTTAAAGAGAATCGAGTTAACTTGTTGATATCATAAGTTCGTCATTTACCCGATGGTAAAGTTTTAGAAAAATTTCAAAAATTCATTAAGGTTTTTGGAAAATATTTATTTTATTGATTCTTTCCCATTTTAAACATGCTTTAGTGGTTAACTCAAATGCAAAGATATTTTACGAAGTAAATAGTCCCGAAATAATAGTTAAAATGGCCTTATTACAACCAAAAAACAAATTTAATGAAGATTAGGTCCGAAGTAATAATTTAAAACAAAACCCGAAATATCGTGCATGGCCACCTTAAGTTCGTCTCGGCTCCCCATCCGCGATCTAAGAATCATCTGCAAAATAGAAAGGAAGGGGTGAGTCATCGAGACTCAGTGTATAAGTCCCCATCCCAAAGATATAAGCCCTTACACAGTTTCATAAGTGCATATGCATATCATGCATCCCAAAACATAACCATCCGAAACTCCTGTGTCAACCCCGTGTGGTCAAAACTACTGGTGACCGAGGTCACAAATAATATATATGTGGTCAAAACCACTGGTGACCGAGGTCACAATTAATACATGTGTGGTCAAAACCACTGAGACTTAGTCACTATTTTATAATAAGCGGGGCCAACCCACTGTGTGGTGAAAACCACTGGTGATAGTCTGAAAACATACTTTTCCCCTCCTCTCATCACCCATCTTTATGAACATGCTTTTCATGGCAAAATAATCATGCTTAATATTTAGAAATAACATAACATGGCATATGCAACCTAAACAGAGGCAATCAATGTTAGCCAAGTCAGAATGGACTTACCCGGAGTCCTCACATGTACCCACAAGGGTAACATATCATAACACATTGCTTTCTGCCATTATTCTGGCTTTGGACAAATCACAAGATAATAACATATTAACCTACGAAGTGTGTAAGTGTTACACACCTGATTACTCGCAATACAACGCTCTCTACGTCGACACTGTCATTAGCCGACACTACCGCGATCTGCCTACTCTCTGATTTCGATGCTAGTCCACACCCCGGTGGCCAACCGCGAACCGCATATACAGTCCTCTTCTTGAACTTAGGGGCTGGGGTCTCAGATACAACCCCTCCTAACGTTCGGCTGCTATTAGGGTCTATAATACCTTTGGTCACTAAATTGGATTAATACAGAGAATAACGATGAATAGAGATTTAACCCGAATGAATAGATCCCTTACCTAGGTTAACAAATCCCAAAAATTCAGTATCTTAGACCAAAACACCACTTGAATACTCTGTCGGCTACGCCAAGCCTTCATGAACACTCCCCAATCGGCCAAGATCTACAAGATTAGCTACTACATTTGGTAATTAACACAATAGGAATAATTGACTAGCAGGGACACTTACCACAGTACTAGCAAAATCGATTGGAAGTGGATGGACAACGACGATCCGCTGTTACAAAATCGAAGAAACGATTATGATAGCCAAGGAAATTCGGCTAAAGAACTACCCACCACAGATGCCAAACCCCGGCTTTTCTCCCTATAGAAAATGATAGAGGGGAGAGAATAAAGATAGAAAAGATTCGATCAAAGTGTTAAGACTTACCCCAAATGCCGAAAGTGCTTCACTAATACAAGGAGAAGGATGTGATTGAAGAGAGATCCCTAACAGATGGTATTCGGCCAGAGATTAAAGGAGAAGAGAGAAGAGTTCCAGAGGTTTCAGCAATGAAAAGATGAAGAAAAAGATTGGGAATGTGGTTTTGGCTAACAATGAGTGAACAAAAAGAAGAAGAGGAAGGAATATGGAGTTTCGGCTCTTGCTAAACTAAATGAAAAGAAGAGAAAGGGAATGAAGTTGTGATAGGGTATAGGTTCAGAGGGTTTTGGCTCTTTAAGAGAATGACAATAAAATAAATCGCATAAGATGAATGGGAAACAAGGTTGGTTCGGCCAAACAACAAAAAAAATATCGAAAAAGGGAAAAGAGAATGAGAAGAGATGTAGGAAAAGAAATGTTTTGGTTTTGGTACCTGGGAAGCCAGAAAACTAAACCAAAACAAAAATGCTATGGGTCTTTTGGTTTTGACCAAAGAAGGAGAAAAGAGAGGAAAAAAACCAAAAGGATGTCTTTTTCTTTTTTTCTTAACCAATCGAAAATGCTCCCTTAAGTCTACTATAGAAATTCGGCACCCCCTAAGCACCCAAAACCGATTCCCCCTACTCCCCTTAGAGTTTGCCATTCGGCCAACTCTAAACTCCCACATTCATCTCCAGGAATTTCTCCTAGCCACCCATTCAAATCTGTTTGAATGAATCAAATTCCACGAATTTCTCTCTATCACACAATTCAAATGCGTTGACTCCTTCCACTCCTCATCCATCAGAGTCCCACCTGAACACAACTCCCCCTAGCCTTGGAGTCAAAATAATAAGCAGAAAAGGGAATTTCTGCTGCTTGAACCTAGGCTCTCCCACCTGCATGAGGTGTCACTCCCTTTGTGCTTAAGTGGTGCCTCCCTTGCCACTTTACCACTGGAATACTTGTGTCTAAACGCTCCAATACTTTCCCTTAACACCTAGCCCAATCAACCGACCTCTATTAGAAGCCCAAAAATGAAATTTTCCACAAGGCTCCAGCCTATCTCTAGCCTCAGCCTAGACCTTAAGACACCCTAAACAAGCACAACAGCCCTACTATCTACATGCGATAAGAAAAATGCAAAGACATCGATTTAAGGATGTTACAGTTCTACCCCTTAAAATAATTTCGGCCTCAAAATTACCTGGTCAAAAGAGTTGAGGGTATTGCTGCCGCATCACATCCTCTGGTTCCCATGTAGTCTATTCAGTTTCGTGATTCCGCCATAACACTTTCACTAAAGGAACTGACTTTCTACGGAAGACCTTGACATCGCGATCCAGGATCTGTACCGGCTCCTCCTCAAAAGACAAATCTGGGTTTACTTCTATCTCTTCCACTGGCACAACTTGCGAAGGATCTGAGCAATAACGTCTAAGCATTGAAACATGAAAAATGTCATGGATCTGACTCAATTCTACTGGCAACTCAAGCTGATAAGCTACTGGTCCCACACGCTTCATCACCTTATACGGCCCAATGAACCTAGGGCTTAGCTTGCCCCTCCGACCAAATCTCAACACCTTCTTTCACGGGGACACTTTCAGAAAGACTTTGTCACCCACCGTAAACTCTATATCCCTTCGTTTGAGATCGGCATAAGATTTCTGTCTGATCGAAGCTTCCTTTAGACAAGCTCGAATCAGCTTAACCTTATCCTCCATTTCAGTAACCAACTCTGGACCCAACAGTTGACGCTCACCCAATTCTGTCCAACACGTAGGGGTTCGACACTTCCGCCCATACAGCGCTTCATACGGTGCCATCTTAATACTTGCCTAGTAACTGTTGTTGTACGCGAACTCTGCCAATGGTAGAAATTCTTCCCAACTACCTCTGAAATCCAAAACACAACCTTTCAGCATATCTTCTAAGATCTGGATTACCCTCTCCGACTGCCCATCTGATTGCAGACGAAACACTGTACTGAAATCCAACTTAGTACCCAGTGCCTGATGCAATGCTTTCCATAACCTTGACGTGAACCTAGGGTCCCTATCGAAGATAATCGACACTGGCACCCCATGGAATCTCACGATCTCGGCCATATACAGCTTAGCCAGCTTTTGAAGTGAGTAATCAACCTGAACTGGTAAGAAATGAGCTGACTTTGTCAGATGATCAACAAATACCCAGACCAAATCCTTCTTCAAAGGTGTAAGAGGTAGCCCACTGACGAAATCCATCGTGATTCTTTCCACTTCCACTGCTGAATCTTTATCGACTCCATCAGGCTCGAAGGTGCCTGATGTTTAGCTTTGACCTGTTAACACGTCAGACACTTACTCACAAATTCTATTACCTCACGCTTCAGCCCCGGCCACCAAAACTGTTCCCTCAAATCTCGGTACATTTTACTATCTCTAGGGTGCATAGCATATGGGCTGCTATGAGCTTCCTGGAGAATCTTCTATCTTAGCTCCATATCTCTCGGCATATACACTTTCCCTTAGAAACACAGCACTCCATCGCTGTTCAAGCCATAACCCTCCAACCCACCATTCTGCACTTGCGAAAATCGAGTACTTAAGTCTTCATCCACTAGCTGTTTCTCTTTTACCTGGTTTACCCACGTCGGCTTTACTTGCAGCTCCGCTAGTAAACTTTTGTCATCATACAGACTAAGATGAGCGAACATTGCTCTCAAGTTCGCTACCACCTTGCGACTCAACGCGTTAGCCACTACATTAGCCTTACCCGGATGGTATTCAATTGAACAATCGTAGTCCTTTAATAACTCGATCCACCTTCGCTGCCTCAGATTCAATTCCTTCTGAGTCAAGAGGTACTTCAAACTCTTGTGGTCCATGTAGACGATCGACTTCTCCCCATACAAGTAATGCCTCCAAATTTTTAGAGCGAAAACCACCGCAGCCAACTCCAGATCATACGTCGGGTAATTCACTTCGTGGGGTCTCAACTGTCGAGATACGTATGCCACTACTTTCCTCTCTTGCATCAGCACACATCCCAAACCAGTATACGACGCATCACAATAGACCGTAAACTCTTTCCCTGCCTCCGGCTGAATTAAAACTGAAGCTTCTGTTAATATCTTCTTTAACTTTTCGAAACTCTCTTGTTGCTTGTCTGACCACACAAACGGAACCCCTTTCCTTAGCAACTTGGTTAACGGTGCTGCAATCAAAGAAAAACCTTCTACAAATCTTTTGTAATACCCTACTAAACCCAGAAAACTTTGAATCTCTGCTACAGACTTTGGTGGTTTCCAATCCAATACCGCTTCAATCTTCCGAGGATCCACCCTAATCCCCTCAGCTGACACCACATGCCCTAAGAAAGTTACCTCCTTTAACCAGAAGTCGCATTTACTAAACTTTGCAAACAATTGCTTTTCCCTCAAAATCTATAAAACCACACAGAGATGCTCATCATGCTCCTCTTCCGATTTCGAGTACACCAAGATGTCGTATATAAACACCACGATGAATTAATCCAAATACGGCTAAAAAACCCGAGTCATCATGTCCATGAATACTGCCAGCGCGTTAGTCAACCCAAACGGCATTTCTAAAAACTCGTAGTGACCATAACGAGTGCGAAACACCGTCTTATGGATATCAGCCTCCTTTACCTTAAACTGATGGTACCCGAACCACAAATCAATCTTAGAGAAAACTGATGGCCCGTTCAACTGATCGAACAGATCATCTATTCTCAGCAACGGATACTTATTCTTAATCGTCAACTTATTCAGCTGACGGTAATCTATACACATCTGCATTGTTCCGTCTTTCTTCTTAACAAAAAGCACGGGCGCTACCCAAGGCGATACACTCGACCGGATAAAACGTCGATCCAGCAATTCTTGAATCTGTGCTTTCAGCTCCACCAACTCCTTTGGCGCCATCCTATATGGGGCAATAGACACTGGTGCGGTTCCTGGTAGCAGATCTATAGCGCCATCCTATATGGGGCAATAGACACTGGTGCGGTTCCTGGTAGCAGATCTATCCCGAACTTAACTTCGCGATCGAAAGGCAGACTTGGGAGCTCTTCCAGAAATACATCAGTGAAATCCTTTACTATTCAAACACTCCCCACAGTTGACTCTTTGGCCTCCAATACACAAACATGAACTATGAATGCCTCACATCCCTTTCTCACCATTTTCCCGGCATTCAGAGCAGATACCACATTGGATAGGAAATTTCTTCTATCACCTATCATCACCACCTCTTCACCCTCAACAGACCACAACACCATACGCTTAGCTGCACAGTCCAAACTTGCCTGATACTTCACTAGCCAGTCCATCCCTAGGATCAAATTGAACTCCCCGAATGGCAGTTCCATCAAATCAGCCAGAAACACTACCCCTTGGAGTTCTAGGGGTACATCCCTATACAATTTGTTTACTTCTACAGAGTGACCTAGAGGGCTAATTACAGTCATCTCCCTAGGAGAAACCTCATGGACTAAGTTTAGAGCTCCTTCCTCTATACTACTAGCAACATACGAGTGCGTCGATCCAACATCTATCAAAGTAGTATAAGGCAATCCAAAAATCAAGAACGTATCGGTTATGACGTCTGGTGCGTCGCCCTCCTCTCGTCGCCTCGCAGCATAGACCAACCCAGGCTCTCTTGCATCAGCATTTCTGGCACCTCTGTCCGGTGCTCCACGACCTCGACCTGAACCATTACCTCCCCTACTTGGACCGCGACCCCTCTGTGGTTGCTGGCCATCCCTCCTGAATTGTGTACATCTCTGACCCTCAGACTGGATCCTAGATAGCCTTTGCAGACAATCCCTTACCCGATGCCTCATTGACCCACACTCGAAGCACCCTCTATTTCTTGTCCAACACTCTCCTAAATGAAACTTCCCACACCGAGCACACTGTTTCGGCCAATGGGTAGTAGCAGCAGGCTTTGCAGCTTGACTCGACCCACTATATCTAGCCCTTTTCTGCGAACTCTTGGCAGACCCTGATGACCCAAAACTCCTCTTAATCCAACTCCAATCCTGATTCTGTCTCACCAACTGCTTCACCTCCTCTGCAATCTTGGCCTTCTCTACCAAGACCATAAATTCTCTCTCCTACTGTGGAGCAATCAACATCCGTAGCTCATCTCTCAGCCCGTCCTCAAACCTGACATAGCGCTCATGTTTCGTAGCCACGATACCCCTAGCATAACGACTCAATCGAAGGAATTCCACCTCATATTCTGATACTGACTTATTCCCTTAAACCAGATTCAAGAACGTCTTCTGCTGCGCTTCTATATAATCGGACCCGACATACTACCTCTGATAAGCTGCCTTAAAGAAATCCTAAGTGATGTCATCAGCTGTCGCACCATTCTAGACCGTGAGCCACCACTGATAAGATTCATCACGGAGAAGAGACACTATCCCTTTCAACTTTTCCTTCGCCGTAAGGTCCAAATCGTCCATTATACGTTCAGTCGCCTCAAGCCAGTACTCAGCTGTATTGGGAGCCACACCAGAGACACCCCAGAACACCTCTTCTCCATTGGCTCGGAGTCGTTCAGACAGATTTCTGAGCCTCCATACCTTCACCAGCTCCAGCTACTCTCTCCAAAACCCGCAACATCGCCTGTGATACTGCATCATCACCACCCGTCTGATCCTGGAACATAGTGCCCACGGCTGGCGGCGGTGGTACCTCATTCTCTGACCCATGACCAGACCCTATCGGTTTCGATACAGTCATCCTACCCCTACCACATCCACGCGTGTTACGACCTCGTCCTCGAGTACTCATGTCTACCGTTCCCGAATTAATCTAATTTAAGAATTTTATGCATTAGCTTTCTTCCACTGTCGTTACAGTACAATTTTATGAATAACTTAGAGTTATTCTTGTAAGTTCATACAATCCTATGGGTTTCAGTCTCTAAAGTGGATTCCTATTACTAGCATCCATAACACCACTTTTTAAACCATGCAATCAATAGTTAGGGGACTTACCGTTGCAGATAGGTGCCATGCTTCCCAAAACATGCATTTTCTTTCAAAGTTATTTTGCAAACCCTTGTTGAAAATGTTTTGGGCCTCGGGCCCACAGTCGAGCTATTGAACCTGGCTTTGATACCATAATTGTAACACCCTAAACTCGGTCAACACACTACGACCAAATCCAGCACGTCACAGAGAAAGCTTGTCTTTGATAAAATCGGTTGTCGCCTTAAGTTGAAAAAAAAATGCCTTGTTTGATTGGAAACTGAATTTGGTTTGAGTCAAAAGCTTAAACCATTTCAAACCTTCTTTTTAAAGAGAATCGAGTTAACTTGTTGATATCATAAGTTCGTCATTTACCCAATGGTAAAGTTTTAGAAAAATTCTAAAATTCATTAAGGTTTTTGGAAAATATTTATTTTATTGATTCTTTCCCATTTTAAATGTGCTTTAGTGGTTAACTCAATGCAAAGATATTTTACGAAGTAAATAGTCCCGAAATAATAGTTAAAATGGCCTTATTACAACCAAAAACGAAATTTAATGAAAATTAAGTCCGAAGTAATAATTTAAAACAAAACCCAAAATATCGTGCATGGCCACCTTGAGTCCGTCCCGGCTCCCCATCCGCGATCTAAGAATCATCTGCAAAATAGAAAGGAAGGGGTGAGTTACTGAGACTCAGAGCATAAGTCCCCATCCCAAAGATATAAGCCCTTACACTGTTTTATAAGTGCATATACATATCATGTATCCCAAAACATAACCATCCGAAACTCCTATGTCAACCCCGTGTGGTCAAAACCACTGGTGACCGAGGTCACAAATAATATATATGTGGCAAAACCACTGGTGACCGAGGTCACAATTAATACATGTGTAGTCAAAACCACTGGTGGTCAAAACCACTGAGACTTAGTCACTATTTTATAATAAGCGGGGCCAACCCACTGTGTGGTGAAAACCACTGGTGATAGTCTGAAAACATACTTTTCCCCTCCTCTCATCACCCATCTTTATGAACATGCTTTTCATGGCAAAATAATCATGCTTAATATTCAAAATAACATAACATGCCATATGTAACCTAAACCGAGGCAATCAATGTTAGCCAAGTCAGAATGGACTTACCCGGAGTCCTCACATGTACCCCCAAGGGTAACACATCATAACACATTGCTTTATGCCATTATTCTGGCTTTGGACAAATCACAAGATAATAACATATTAACCTATGAAGTGTGTAAGTGTTACACATCTGATTACTCGCAATACAACGCTCTCTACGTCGACACTGTCGTTAGCTGACACTACCGCGATCTGCCTACTCTCCTGTTTCGATACTGGTCCACACCGGTGGCCAATCGCGAACCGCAGATATAACCCTCTTCTTGAATTTAGGGGCTGGGGTCTCAGATACAACCCCTCCTAACGTTTGGCTGCCATTAGGGTCCATTGGTCACTAAATTGGATTAATACAGAGAATAACGATGAATAGAGATTTAACCCAAATGAATAGATCCCTTACCTAGGTTAACAAATCTCGAAGATTCGATATCTTAGACCAAAGCACCACTTGAATACTCCGTCGGTGTAACATCCTAGATTAGGGGTTATGCGTTTGTACATAATTCATGAGTAGTAGGTTTTGGCAGTGTTTGGAAGTGAATTAAGGGTTTTAAAATCCTAGGATGGAAGAGAAAGCTTTGGACAATTATTGGTTTTAAGTTAAAATAAGAAGTGATGTGGAAAAGTGGCAAGGGCGCCACCTAAGGTGCAAGGGTTATGGCATCAAGTGAAGTACTTTGAGGAAGAGGTTCAATCCCATTGTGTGCATTTTGCTTAATTTTATGAAATAGCATGTTTACTATGATATGTGGTGTGCATTTTAGAACCTTGGAAATGTAAGGAAATGTATGGAAATATATGGAAATGTAAGGAAATGTATGGAAATGTAAGGAAACGTATGGAAATGTAAGAAAATGTATGGAAATGTATGGAAATGTATGGAAATGTAAGGAAATGTATGGAAATATATAGAAATGTAAGGAAATGTATGGAAATGTAAGGAAATGTATGGAAATGTAAGGAAATGTATGGAAATGTAAGGAAATGTAAGGAAATGTATGGAAATGTTACGTAAAAGGGGAAACTAAACCAATGTAGCCTTAAGAAAATTAATGGGAGGAATTTGACACACAAACAGGCTTGGAAAAGTGGCCTGAAGATGCCACTTAGGGCCTCTGGAAATGGCGCCACATGCAAGGGTGTTGGGCCTGAGTTCGAGTCACATGGGAAGCAAATAAAAGAAGTTTTATTTTTGCTTCTAGAAGCACAAAGGTGGACGGCACAAGGCTTGCAAAAGAGGAGTTTCATTCTCTTTTAAATTTGGCTAATTAGGGGATAAATAATGGATTTATTTTAGATTATTTTCAAGAGATAAATGAGGAATTATTCTTTAATTAGGAAAATAAGGGAGAAGTGGTGGCCAAGTAAGGGACTTTGAGTTTAATAATTTCGGCTAAGTAAGGATAGTTGCTGAATTATCTTTTATTTTAGGTGATAATTAAAGAGATAAAGCTATCAAAATAAGGAAGAGTGGTAGCCAAGTTAAGGACTCTAGCTTGTAATTTCGGCTATAAAAGGAAGAGAAGGCCATTCATTCATTCATTCACTCTTCCTTTGTCGAATTTCTTAAGCGATTCTCCTCTCTCTCGAAATTCCTCTGCTTTATTCTTCATTCTCTTTTCTTTCTAATCCTCCAAAAGCGAAAGTCGTGAGAGCATCATTTAGCCATAGTCGAATCTCTGAAGGTTGAAGTGAAGGTGCAATCGATTCCTTCAAATAAGGGTAAGATCCAAGTTTAGTTTCCATTCTTTTATATTTTAGACTTATCAAAATTTAGGGACTAATTTCGATTATTAATCTTGGCTGAATCATGGAAGGAGAAGTTCTTTTCTCGAAGGTACACCATAGGCCGCGTGTTCCCTAGTTATTCGGTGAATTTTGGGATTTAAGATCCTTAAGGTAAGTGACTAAGAATATTCAGCCAAGACCCTATTTTTGTAGTAGATCTATTATTATGTGTTTTAAGCTGAAAACTACCCGATTCAAGGGATCTAGTGAGTAGCCGATTTCAAAGGGGGAAGAATACAAGTTTCAGAGATTTGATTTTTTTATTCAATCGGCATTAAGGTAAGTACAAATCCTACTAGGATTTGGTTTTATAGCCGAATAGGACTTTGCTAACATACTAAGGTTGGCCGAATGTAGGGACTTGAGATATAAGGCTTTAGATTGGATTTTCTGGATTTCAAATTGAAATTGTTAGCGAATCGGTATGTACCCTACCCTAAGTTTTAATCGTTCATGGCTATGTTTTAAATTAAATATGTTATTAAGAATGTGAAAAGCATGGTTAAGGTACCGTGTGTACCCACTAATCTTAATAGATTTATGGCTTAAACTTGATATATATGTTAATATGAAAGTGTAAGAATGTGGCTAAAGTACCATGTTATGGTACAAAGTACTCAGGTACGTTTTCCAACTCCTACTAGGATTACGAAATATGTTATACTTAACATGTGAAAAGTGACATGAATGTGAAATTAAGTATGATATGCATGATATGAATAATATGGGGCATTCGGGGTATTTGAGAAAGGGGAAGTGAATGTGATAACTTCGGTCTCACTAAGTGAATGTGATGACTTCGATCTCACTGAGTGAATGTGATGACTTTGGTCTCACTAAGCGAATGTGATGACTTCGGTCTCACTAAGTGAATGTGGTGACTTCAGTCACATTATCTAAATGTGGTAACTTCGGTTACATTATCTAAATGTGGTGTCTCATGACACAATTATCCGTGGCTATGCCACAAATTTTATATAGGCGATGAGCACGTCATTGCAATGATCGCCTTTGATGGTGTGTAGTGGATGGAGGGATGACTTAGTAGTCCCCACGGTGTGCAGCGAGTTGGTACGGGGATGTGTAGCGGATGGCATCTAGGTTTGGGTTCGGGATTGCATCATTATTTCTATCTGTTATGTGATTATGCATGTATGATAATGTATGCCTGAATTATTAAATGTTAGTATTGGTTACACATTGAGTCTGTTGACTCACCCCGTTGTGGGATTACTTTTCAGGTGATGACCAGTGATGGACCGGGCCTGCAGACGCTTAGTGGAGGCCATGTGAAGTTCAGATTTCTTTTGTTTGGACTATTTTACTTTAAGTATTCTGAATTTAAATTTTGGGAATTATTTGATGTAATAAGGCCTTAGTAGGAATATTTTATTTTGTCCTTATTTGTTAAGCTTACAAACGTTATTTTATTAAAAGATTAAGTAAATTTATTTAAAAAAACAAATCCCAAAGGTTTTGTCACCTAAAGTAAAGGATTTTTAACAATGAATTAAACTTGTTCTCAACTCAAGCCCAACCCAAAACGATCTTTCTTCCAAATCACACATGTTTTTCCTAAGTAACAAAAGAATTTGAAACGGTTTACACCGGGGAACATACCAGATCCAGTCAAGGCTCGTGGGCTGGGTTTAGGGTGTTTCAATTTGGTATCAGAGCCCAGTTTTAAACTCTCAGCCTCAGGTTTAAGGCCCAAAACGTTTTCAAAGTTAAGCCCAAAAAGAATTTTTACGAATTAAGCAGGTTTTTCTGGCATGGCCTACTAAGTCTCCGACCCGAAGTCCACCAGGTAAGTACTCTGATCTTTTGTGTGATTTATGATATGAATTGTAGAAGGGTTGAAATCGGACGTAGAATAGAGATTAAGTACTTGGACCCTAGGACTAGTATACCCCAACAAAAACATAAGACTTAAATGCCTGACTAAACAAACCTGTGGTTAAGTCATTTGAGTTAGGTGTGGTAACCATGGTGCGCATGTCTAGGATTGGTTTCGGTGGGAGCTTGGTATTTAAGCAGTCCGCGTGACTCACCTCCTCTCCACTCGAATCCTACCTGGTGCGTAGCCTCGGTTCACCCTAACCAAGAGGACTTAGCTACGGGCTAAACCCTTAACTAAAACCCGAAAGGGACTAGCCGTATTTTTATGGAAACCCTAGTTTTAAAATTTCTAAATTAACCTCTTGATTTGAAAAGATTATTTTTATAAATTTTCTTGAAATATTTTGATCTATAAAATTACAAAAATGCCCCTAGTGGTAAAATTACAAAAAAATGCCCTTGGTTTATGGAATTTCAAAATACCCACAGTTCCTATCAAAATTTCATTACTTAATAAAATGTTCAAAAACCCTAATTTGCAAAATATCAAAATACCTTAATTTTGAAAAATTACGAAATTACCCCAACTTGTAAATTACCAAAATACCCCAGAGTTACAAAATTACCGAATGACCCCGATCTTCAAAATTTTCAGAACAACACCGATTTGGAAAACAAATTCTAAAACAACCTTCAAGTTTTGTAAATTCCAAAATATCCTTGATTTATTAAGATTTATAAATTTACCTAGTTTATTCTTGAAATACCCTCAGTAATTTCAAAATTTTGAAATACCCCCGAGATTTCAAAAATTACCAAAATACCCTTATTGACAAAATCACTAAGGAACCTTATTTTGAAAAATTACGAAAATACCCCTGTAAGACAAATTACGAAAATACCCCTGGGTAGTGGAAAAACAACAACAATGAAAACTACAACATTTCTCTGAATGAACGAAAGTTCATAATTGATTGATGGATGTATGAATGTAAAGACTGTGTGCATGTATGACTACGAAAGAACCACTTCTAAAAAAAAAAAAAATCTTTCCATAAAACTTCTTCGCGGTTAATCAGTGAAACAAATTTTTTTTAATACATAAGACTTCTTAATCAGATTAAATCGCGACGTTAGAAATGAGTTCTGAGGGACGTGAGCTTAGAGATTGTGCCCGGAAAGTATGATGGTTCTATTAAGATCGAGTCTTGACGTAAGCATAAGTGCGGTGAGAAGGATTGTACGACTATTAGTAAGTAATTTCGAGGATGAAATTATTTTTAAGGAGGTAGAACTGTAACATCTGGATTAGGGTTATGCGTTTGTGCATAATTCATGAGTAGTAGGTTTTGGCGGTGTTTGGAAGTGAATTAAGGGTTTTAAAATCCTAGGATGGAAGAAAGCTTTGGACAATTATTGGTTTTAAGTTAAAAATAAGAAGTGATGTGGAAAAGTGGCAAGGGCGCCACCTAAGGTGCAAGGGTTATGGCATCAAGTGAAGTACTTTGAGGGAAGAGGTTGAATCCCATTGTGTGCATTTTGCTTAATTTTATGAAATAGCATGTTTACTATGATATGTGGTGTGCATTTTAGAACCTTGAAAAGTAAGGAAATGTATGGAAATATATGGAAATGTAAGGAAATGTATGGAAATGTAAGGAAATGTATGGAAATGTAAGAAATGTATGGAAATGTATGGAAATGTATGGAAATGTATGGAAATGTAAGGAAATGTATAGAAATGTAAGGAAATGTATGGAAATGTAAGGAAATGTATGGAAATGTAAGGAAATATAAGGAAATGTATGGAAATGTTAAGTAAAAGAGGAAACTAAACCAAGGTAGCCTTAAGAAAATTAATGGGAGGAATTTGACACACAAACAGGCTTGGAAAAGTGGCCTGAAGATGCCACTTAGGGCCTCTGGAAATGACGCCACATGCAAGGGTGTTGGGCCTGAGTTCGAGTCACATGGGAAGCAAATAAAGGAAGTTTTATTTTTGCTTCTAGAAGCACAGAGGTGGACGACACAAGGCTTGCAAAAGAGGAGTTTCATTCTCTTTTAAATTTGGCTAATTAGGGGATAAATAATGAATTTATTTTAGATTATTTTCAAGAGATAAATGAGCAATTATTCTTTAATTAGGAAAATAAGTAAGAAGTGATGGCCAAGTAAGGGACTTTGAGTTTAATAATTTCGCTAAGTAAGGATAGTTCTTTGAATTATCTTTTATTTTAGGTGATAATTAAAGAGATAAAGCTATCAAAATAAGGAAGAGTGGTGGCCAAGTTAAGGACTCTAGCTAGTAATTTGGCTATAAAAGGAAGAGAAGGCCATTCATTCATTCATTCACTCTTCCTTTGCGAATTTCTTAAGCATTCTCCTCTCTCGCCAAAATTCCTACTGCTTTTATTCTTCCTTCTCTTTTCTTTCTAATCCTCCAAAAGCGAAAGTTGTGAGAGCATCATTTAGCCATAGTCGAATCTCTCAAGGTTGAAGTGAAGGTGCAATCGATTCCTTCAAATAAGGGTAAGATCCAAGTTTAGTTTCCATTCTTTTATATTTTAGACTTATCAAAATTTAGGGACTAATTTCGATTATTAATCTTGGCCAATCATTGAAGGAGAAGTTCTTTTCTCGAAGTTACACCATAGGCCGCGTGTTCCCTAGTTATTTGGTGAATTTCGGGATTTAAGATCCTTAAGGTAAGTGACTAAGAATATTTGGCCAAGACCCTATTTTTGTAGTAGATCTATTATTATGTGTTTTAAGCTGAAAACTACCCGATTCAAGGGATCTAGTGAGTAGCCGATTTCAAAGGGGGAAGAATACAAGTTTCTGAGATTTGATTTTTTATTCAATCGGCATTAAGGTAAGGACACAAATCCTACTAGGATTTGGTTTTATAGCCGAATAGGCCTTTGCTAACATACTAAGGTTGGCCGAATGTAGGGACTTGAGATATAAGGCTTTAGATTGGATTTTCGGGATTTCAGTGAAATTGTTAAGCGAATCAGGTGTGTACCCTACCCTAAGTTTTAATACGTTCATGGCTATGTTTTAAATTAAATATGTTATTAAGAATGTGAAAAGCATGGTTAAGGTACCGTGTGTACCTCACACTAATCTTAATAGATTTATGGCTTAAACTTGATATATATGTTAATATGAAAGTGTAAGAATGTGGCTAAAGTACCATGTTATGGTACAAAGTACTCAGGTACGTTTTCCTACTCCTACTAGGATTACGAAATATGTTATATTTAACATGTGAAAGGTGACATGAATGTGAAATTAAGTATGATATGCATGATATGAATAATATGGGGCATTCGGTATTTGAGAAAAGGGAAGTGAATGTGATGACTTTGGTATCACTAAGTGAATGTGATTACTTCGGTCTCACTAAGTGAATGTGATGACTTCGGTCTCACTAAGTGAATGTGATGACTTCGGTCTCACTAAGTGAATGTGATGACTTCGGTCTCACTAAATGAATGTGATGACTTCGGTCTCACTAAGTGAATGTGGTGACTTGGTCACATTATCTAAATGTGGTAACTTCGGTTACATTATCTAAATGTGGTGTCTCATGACACAATTATCTGGTGGCTATGCCACAAATTTTATATGGGCAATGAGCACGTCGACTGCAGCGACTGCCTTCGATGGTGTGTAGCGGATGGAAGGTTGACTTAGTAGTCCCCACGGTGTGCAGGTTGGTACGGGGATGTGTAGCGGATGGCATCTAGGTTTGGGTTCGGGATTGCATCATTATTTCTATCTGTTATGTGATTATGCATGTATGATAATGTATGCCTGAATTATTAAATGTTAGTGTTGGTTACACATTGAGTCTGTTGACTCACCCCGTTGTGGGATTACTTTTCAGGTGACGGCCAGTGATGGACCGGGCCGGCAGATGCTTAGTGGAGGCCATGTGAAGTTTAGATTTCTTTTATTTGGACTATTTTACTTTAAGTATTCTGAATTTAAATTTTGGGAATTATTTGATGTAATAAGGCCTTAGTAGGAATATTTTATTTTGTCCTTATTTGTTAAGCTTACAAACCTTATTTTATTAAAAGATTAAGTAAATTTATTTAAAAAAAAAAAAACAAAGCCCAAACATTTTGTCACCTAAAGTAAAGGATTTTTAATAATGAATTAAACTTGTTCTCAACTCAAGCCCAACCCAAAACGATCTTTCTTCCAAATCACACAAGTGTTTCCTAAGTAACAAAAGAATTTGAAATGGTTTACACCGGGGAACATACCAGATCCAGTCAAGGCTCGTGGGCCGGGTTTAGGGTGTTTCAGTCGACTACGCCAAGCCTTCATTAACACCCCCCAATCGGCCAAGATCTACAAGATTAGCTACTACCTTCGGCAATTATCACAATAGGAATAGTTGACTAGCAGGGACACTTACCACAGTACTAGCAAAATCGATTGGAAGTGGATGGACAATGACGATCCACTGTTACGAAACTGAAGAAACGATTATGATAGCCAAGGAAATTCAGCTAAAGAACTACCCACCACAGATGCCAAACCTGGGCTTTTCTCCTTATAGAAAACTATATAGGGGAGAGAATAAAGATAGAAAAGATTCGATCAAAGTGCCAAGACTTACCCCAAATGTCGAAAGTGCTTCACTAATGCAAGGAGAAGGATGTGATTGAAGAGAGATCCCTAATAGATGGTATTTGGCGAGAGATTAAAGGAGAAGAGAGAAGAGTTCTAGAGGTTTCGGCAATGAAAAGATGAAGGAAAAGATTGGGAATGTGGTTTCGGCTAACAATGAGTGAACAAAAAGAAGAGGAGGAAGGAATATGGAGTTTCGGCTCTTGCTAAACTAAATGAAAAGAAGAGAAAGGGAATAAAGTTGTGATAGGGTATAGGTTCAGAGGGTTTCGGCTCTTCAAGAGAATGACAAGAAAATAAATCACATAAGATGAATGGGAAACAAGGTTGGTTCGGCCAAACAATAAAGAAAAATGCCAAAAAGGGAAAAGAGAATGAGAAGAGATGTAGGAAAAGAAATGTTTCGGTTTTGGTACCTGGGAAGCCAGAAAACTCAACCAAAAAAAATGATATGGGTCTTTCGGTTTTGACCAAAGAAGGAGAAAAGAGAGGAAACAAACCAAAAGGATGTCTTTTTTTTTCTTAGCCAACCGAAAATGCTCCCTTAAGCCTACTATATAAATTCGGCACCCCCCTAAGCACCCAAAACCGATTCCCCCTACTCACCTTCGAGTTTGCCATTTGGCCAACTCTAAACTTCCACATTCATCTCCACGAATTTCTCTTGGCCACCCATTCGAATCCGTTTGAATGAATCAAATTCCACAAATTTCTCTCTATCACACAATTCAAATGCATTGACTCCTTCCACTCCTCATCCATCAGAGTCCCACCTGAACACAACTCCCCTAGCCTTGGCGTTAAAATAATAAGTAGAAAAGGGAATTTCTGCTGCTTGAACCTAGGCTCTCCCACCTGCATGAGGCATCACTCCCCTTGTGCTTAAGTGGCGCCTCCCTTGCCGTTTTACCGCTGGAATACTTGTGTCTAAACGTTCTAATACTTTCCCTTAACACCTAGTCCAATCAGCCCCCTCTACTAGAAGCCCAAAAATGAAATTTTCCACAAGGCTCTAGCCTATCTCTGGCCTAAGCCTAGACCCTAATACACCCTAAACAAGCACAATAGCCCTACTATCTACATGTGATAAGTAAAATGCAAAGACCCCAATTTAAAGATGTTACAATTCAATTTCACTTGAAGGAATCACATGTGAAGGACTTGATCTATACTATCTCAACATTGAAACATGGAAAACATTGTGAATCTTATCAAGCTCAGGAGGTAAAGTCAATCTGTAAGCTACTGGACCAATTCTTTCAATAATCTCATACGACCCGATAAACCTCGAACTCAACTTTCTTTTTTTGCCACGTAGTATTTTCTTCCACGATGAAACTTTCAAAAATAATCGGTCGCCAATGAAAAATTATATATCTTTTCTTTTCAAATTCGGGTATGGCTTTTAACGATCAAATGCAACTTTCAGACAATCAAGAATAACAAAAACTTTATCTTCAGGTTCACAAATCAAATCTATCCCAACTAGCTGAGATTCGCTCAACTCTAACCAGTATAGGGGTGTTCTACATTTCCTTCCGTATAAAGCTTCAAATTGTGCCATTTTAATACTGGATTTATAGCTATTATTATAAGGAAATTTAGATAACGACAAATATTTTTTCTAGCTACACTTAAACTCAAGAATACAACATCGTAACATGTCTTCTAAAATCTATATCACTCGTTTTGATTGTCCGTCTGTCTGCGAATGAAATTTGTGCTAAAACTGAGTTTTGTACCCAAAGCTTCATGAAGTTTACCCCAAAATCTAAAGGTAAATCTTGGGTCTCGATCAGAAATAATAGACAACAGCACTTCATGCAATTTGACGATTCGTGCAATTTGACGATCTCAGACATATACAACTCAACTAATATTTCAAGCAATTAATCCGTTCAGACAGGAATAAAATGAGTTGACATTGTCAATCTGTCAACAATAACCCAGATCAAATCTTTCTTTCTCAGGGATACAAGTAATCTAGATACAAAATCCATCGTGACTCGCTCCCATTTCCATTTAGGAATCATGACAAGTTGTAGTAATCTCGACGGTATTTGATGCTAAGATTTTACCTACTGACAAACCAGGCATTTAGCTACAAACTTAGAAATTTTGCACTTCATACATAGCTGCCAATACATCTATTTTAAGTCACAAAACATTTTTGTACTACCCAAATGTATATTGTACGTACTACTATGAGCTTCAGTCAAAATGTCTCGGTTCAATTCCATATTATTCAAAACACACAATCTATTACAAAAGTAAAATATACCATCAACATCAACACAAAATTCTATAGATGAATCACTGTGAACCTATTCTTATTTAGCTACCAATTTCGAGTCATCATGTTGCAACTCCCGAATTCACTAAAGAAACAACGGTCTAACTTTTAGTTCAACTAAAATAAAACCATCACGATTCCAAGTCAACCAAACATTCAACGCTCGTAATGCGAACACTGATTTTTGACTTAAGGCATTGTGAAAACATTAGCTTTTTTCGAGATGATAATCAATTACCAGATCTTAATCTTTTAATAAATCTAGCCACTATCATTGTCTCAAGTTCATTTCTTTTTTAGTAATCAAATATTTTTGGCTTTTGTGATCTGTAAATATATGACATATATCACCGTACAGATAGTGTAACACCCCTTACCCATGTTTAATGTTGGAATAGGGTATGAGGCGTTACCTAACTCAAACGCATACTAACATACATTACCGGGTCATAAAAATCCATTCAAAATTTAAAACTTTTCAAACTTCCTCTAATCACCCATAATATGGGCCTATAAGGCCCAAAACACATCTTAGAAATGTTTCGGGATCAAATCAAGTTCTTTGGAAAGCTTTGGAAAATATCACTAAAAACTGGGGCACACACCAGTGTGGAAGGGCAACACGCCCGTGTGACTTGGTACATGACCATGTTGAAGGACTATGTGACTCACACGGCCTAAGCATCTATGGACACACCCATGTCCTATGCCCGTGTGGATTTATTTCTCAATTCAAACCTACAGGAGTTTTTACGTGGCTTGGTACATGTCTGTGTCCATGGCCCGTGTCCCTCACAAGGCCTTGACATGCCCGTGTCTTGGCCTGTGACGTTCTGTTTCTAACGTCAGCAACCTCACATGGTCACATGGCCAAGGCACATGCCCATGTCATTAGCCCTTGTGGTGAATTAAATTCTTAAATTCAAGTGAAGACTTCACACGGCCTGGAAACATGCCCATGTCCTATAGCCGTGTCTTCCACACGGTCGAGACATATGGCCATGTCTTAGTCCGTGTGGTTACTACTGGGTATTCTGTTTTGCCAACTTAAGGTGCAGGGGGACACACGGCCTAACTACGCACCCATAGGGCAGACAGTGTGTCAACACGGCCTAGACATACGCCCGTGTGTCTACCCGTGTGGACAGTAACAAGGCTATTTACCAATCCCTTTTTACCACCCTTAGTAGCACCAACATAAACCACATCAAATAACCTACTCATTCATGCATCAACATACCAAATACTCAATCATGCAATTTGCACATTCATGAAAATCATCATCATTTTCATGTACTAATAACAAGTAATAGCCATCATCTGTGGCCTTATACAAAACGAATCAATCTCCAAGACAAGCCAACACATTTAGCCAAAACACCATGACACTTGACAAAGACTAAGTCCCTATACATAACATACTCAAAATGATAAATCTAACTATACCAATTGTTCAGATTGATAGTGTGATCGAGCCTCTAACGTCCTTTGATCCCCGAGCTAGTTTGGCGGTACTACAAGTAAATGGAAAAGAGAAGGGCAAGCATAAAGTTTAGTAAGTTTACATGTAAACAATGAACACCATACCACATATTTATTCATCAAGAACATTACATACAACTCAAGAACAATTCTAAACTTTGTAGTTGTACTTACTCATTTCAAATCTCACCACATCCTAAATACTTATCATAGCATTGCTCATATTTACATGCACTTATACCCTGCACTTGCCATCACATAATCACATGCAATTTCAATTAGTCAAAGTTTCTCGATGAACACTTCGGAATAATACTGGATACATGGTGGTTTAGCACATAGCCCACCATTAACAAATAACCCGGTGGTATCACACACAGCCCACCAATAGTCACATATCCATGGTGGTATCGCACACAACCCACCAAGTATAACAATTATGGTGGTATCGCACACAGCCCACCAATAATCACTTATTCACGGTTTTTATCTATATCATTCTCCCTATTTCGAAGGTTCATCCGAGAATTTCCTCACTTTCTATCATTTCAATAGATATCCATAATATTTATTAACATTTCACACTATACATTAATATGTGAAAACATAAATAAAGAGGATGTGTCATTTACATATAAGCTTACCTCGATACAGAATATGTCAATGTAGAGTTTAGTCCGAAACCTTGCCTTTTTCTTGGTCAAGGTTGATTCCACATTCTTCTTGATCTATATGACATATTTAGTTTATTAAATAACCACATTAATCAAATCACTCCAACAATTCTTATTTTGGCAAAATTACTAGTTTGCCCCTAGACATTCACAAAATTACAATTTTGCCCCTAGGCTCATAAAATGAAATATGTTCATTTATCACACATCCAAGCCTAGCCAATTCATATTCTTTCTTGTAAAAACTCACAATTTCAATAATTTCACACATTTACCATCCATTTTTATAACTTTTACAAAATAGTCCTATTAGGAGTTTTCATGCAAAATCCTTTCACAAAAGTTGTTCATTAAACCACTAAAATTCATTTTCTTCCATAAAATTTTAGCAAACACATAAATTCTCACATGGAAAAACCCTAAACTCTCAACCATTTTGCAAAATAGTCCTCTCATTAGCTAGATTATGCTGCAAGGTCCCAAAAGTACAAAAATCATCAAGAATGATCACCAAAATCATTTACTTGCAAGGAGTGTAAGTTGCTAAAAATTTCAAGTCTCCAAACCCATATTCTTGTTGATATTTTCGGTGGAAGAAAAAAAAGAAGATGGGAAGATGATAACTTTTCTGTATTTTTTTTATTATTCAATTAAGTCACCAAATACTACACCTAACCATTGACCAAGTCATTTCTTTGTCCTTATGGGATGTCATCACCCTAAATAAGACCTAATTGCACATTAAGGACCTCTAATTTAATATTCAATATCTATTTGAGACATTTAGCTTGTAAATCAAAACTTTCGATCTTTATGTGATTTAGTCATTTTTCAAAATTAAGCATGCAATCACTAAAATTAATGCACCAAAATTTTCATACACTCATATAATCATGCTATGACCCATAAAATAATATTAAAAAATAATTTCTCTGACCTCAGAAGCAATTCTGAAATCACTGTTCCGACTAGCCCCAAAATTGGGCTGTTACAACTCTCCCCCTTTAGGGATTTTCATCCCCGAAAATCTTGCCGATAAAGAGGGTTGGGTACTACATTCTCATGGCTTCCTCTGGTTTCCACGTAGCCTCTTATACACCATGTTTTTGCCACAACACTTTCACTAAAGTTATACATTTATTCCTCAACTGTTTAACCTCTTAAGCCAAAATCTTTATTGGTTCTTCATCATAGGTCATATCCGGTCGTAACTCAATTTCTGTAGAGGAAATTACATGCGAAGGATCGGAACGATATCGTCGTAATCGACACATGGAACACATTGTGTATTCTCTCCAACTCCGCTGGCAAAGTTAACCGGTAAGCTACTGGTCCAATCCTTTCAATAATCTCATGCGGCCCAATAAAGCATGGACTCAATTTGCCCTTTCTACTAAATCTCAATATTTTCTTCCATAGGGATACTTTAAAAACACTTTATCACCCACCTGAAACTCATTTTCTTTCCTTTTCAAACCCGCGTATGACTTTGGTCGGTATAAAGCAGCTTTCAGACTATCATGGATCACTTTCACTTTCTCTTTGGTTTCCCTAACTAAATCAACCCCGTGAATTTGCTTCTCACTAAGCTCAGTCCAATACAAAGGAGTTCGACACTTATGACCATATAGTGCTTCGTACGTTGCCATCTGTATACTCGACTGATAACTGTTGTTGTAGGCAAATTCGATTAAAGGTAGATATTTGTCCCAACTACCTTCAAATTCTAAAACATAGCATCGGAGCATATCTTCTAGAACTTGAATCACCCTTTCGGACTGACCATCAATTTGCGGATGGAACGCGGTACTAAAATTCAATTTCGTACCCAAGGCTCCTTGTAACTTTTTCCAAAACCTCGAAGTAAACCTCGGATCTCTATCCGAAATAATAGACATAGGTACCTCATACAATCTCACAATTTTGGTAATATATAGCTCAGCCAACTTATCAAGTGAGTAATCAGTACGTATTGGTATAAAGTGAGCCGGTTTCATTAATCTATCAATGATAACCCACACAACATCTTTCTTTTCGGAGTTATGGGTAACCCTATTACAAAATCCATCGTGATTCAGTCCCACTTCCACTCGAGAACCATCACTGGTTGAAGTAAACCTGAAGGTACCTGATGCTCGGCTTTTACTTATTGACAGATCAAACACTTTGTCACAAACTCAGAGATGTATCTTTTCATACTCGACCACCAATACAACTTCTTCAAATCATTATACATTTTTATACTGACAAACAACCATTGTGTGCCTCGTGTAAATTTTTTGAATTAACCCATCATTGTTCGGTATACAAACTCTATCACAAAACATCAAACAATAATCTGAACCGACCCAAAAATCAGAGTTAGTTTTCGATTCACACTGAGCTCTCTTAGCTTGCATTCCACTATCATTCTTTTGAGCTTCACAAATTTGATGAAGACATAACGGTCTAGCCCTTAACTCGGCCAAAATCAAACCATCGTCGGACAAAGCTAAACTCGTACTCATAGCTCTCAAAGCATACAAGGATTCTCTACTTAAGGCATCTGTGATGTAATATCCGGATTTATGGCTAATGCATTAATGCTAAATTGTATGAAGTAGCATGCCTATGTGTGTTCTGATTGTGTTGTACGAATTTTGTGAATTTCAGAGTGTAGATAAATGCTTTAGAAATTATTTAATTTTAAGTTTCAAAGAGGGAGCTAAGCCTAAGAGGCCTTAAGAAAATTAGTAGGGGAAATATGACACAAAAATGGGCTTGTTTAAGTGGCTTGGAGGCGCCACTTAGGGACTCAGTATGTGACGCCACAAGTAGGGTGCAAGGGCTTAGGTTCGAGCAACGTGGGAAGCAAATAAAAGAGTTTTATTTTGCTGCAAGGTTGAGCAGTAGTGGACGGCAATGGGGCACTAAGGGATGAGTTTAAGATGTGGTCTAATCCTTTTAAAATTTCGGCTAAAGTAAAGGATAATTGATGATTTATTTGAATTAATTGTAAATGAGTAAAGAGGAGAGAAAATAGGGGATTGGATAGGGGAAGGAGAGTTGGTCGATTGGGGGGCTCTTTTGGTGGTATTTTTGGCCAAGGAAGGAGATTAAGACCATTATTCTTTCTTTTGTACCTCTGCTGAATTCTCTAGCAAATATCCTCTCTTCTCTTTTACTTTGTCAAAGCCGAAATACCTTGTGTTCTAGCCGAATCTCCATCATCAACCTTCTTCTTCTTTTGCAAACTCAATCAAGAGCCGAATATACCAATAACCCTTAGCCGATTGTCCATTAAACCCCAAAAGCTGAAAAATTATTGATCAACATCTAGCTATAGTCAAATCTCTCAAGTGGTGTCAGGCAGGAGTACAGTCGACTACAGTATTAAGGGTAAGATTAGTTGTTATTCGATTCTCACTTCTTTTAGTCGAAACTTAAGTACTAATCCATTGTGATTCTTGGCCGAAACATGGAAAGATCTTTCGGGATTTCCATAGTAGCTGACTTCTAAGGAGATCATTTGGGATTTCAGACCTAAGGTAAGTAAGGTGAAAGATTAGGCCGAAGGCCATGTATTCAAATGTTAGAATTGGATCTGACATAGTGCTTGTAGGGATTTCGACAGAGACCAAGGATAAGTGATATTTCGGGATTTAGATCCACAAGGTAAGTGCATGTGATATTCGGCCAAGGCTATATTTAGTGACTTAGATCTGCTTCTTATTTCGTTCAAAAGCTGAACTAACCGGTTAAGTGATTTAGTAGTTGGCCGATTACAAGAGGGAACAACACAAAGTTTCGGGATTTGATTAGTAATCAAATCGGCAGCAAGGTAAGGATTTTGGTTGGAATAATCTTTTGGGATTTGATTATTTAGTCGAAAGGCTTTTTCCTAAAACACTAAGTGATTGGCCGAATGTAGGAACTAAGGATCTAAAGCATTAGATTGGGATTTTTGGGATTTTAGCGAATACGCTAGTAACCCAGGTGTGTAACCCCACACTAAATCTTAATAGATTTACAGTAACGTTTTAATATATGTGTTAATGAAAGTATGTGAATGTGGCTAAAGGTACCATACAATGGTACAAAACATTCAGGTATGTAATCTTTAATATTACGTCAATAAATGTTATGAACATGTGAAATATGGCACATAAGTGAATATTGATAAGAATGTGAAATAAGGCATAAAGCATGATAATTGTATGATTTGTATGACATGGGGCATATGGGTGAATATGAAAAGGGAAGTGATCCGTGGTTTTACCACAATATCTGTGACTCATGTCACATAATCAATGTGGTGACTTATGTCACATATAATTATCTGTGGCTATGCCACAATTTATAAGGGCAATGTGCAAGTCGTCTGCAGCGACTGCCTTCGATGATGTGTAGTGGATGGAGGGTCGACTTAGTAGTCCCCACAGTATGATGGTTGGTACGGGTGATGTGTAGCAGATGGTTATCTAGGTTTGGGTTCCGGATTGCATCATTATCTATAATTGTTAAATATATATATGAACTGATATGCCTAAATCGTTGGGACTTTGTGTCGGTGGTTATACACTGAGTCTGTTTGACTCACCCCGTTGTCGGATATTTTTCAGGTGACACTCAGTAATGGACCGGGTCGGCAGGAGCTCAGGGGTGGCCATGCTCAGCTCAGAGTTATTCTATTTTCATTATTTTTTTATTTAAGTATTGAGATTTATTTTGGGGTTTTGTTTTGATGTAATTATGGCCATTATTATTAACTGTTTTAAGTAAGCGTTTAAAATGGGTTGTTATGATAAGGTTATTATTAAATTGAGACTAAATAATTTTTCTTAAAAATGTAAACAAATATTTAAATGTTTGACACATAAACAACATCGTTTTCACTTTGAACCCAACACCAAATCAAGTGTTCTTCAAAAACACACAAATTTTTCCAAGGTAGCAAACAAGAATTGAGCTGATATACTCAAGGAACATACGAGATCCGGTCAAGGCTCGTGGGCGGGTTTGGGGTGTTTCAGTTTGGTATTAGAGCCCGATTCAAAACTCGACCTTGAGGGCTTTTAGGGCCCAAAACATTTTCTTTCTTTTGAAATGGGATTTTTTTCTAAGAAATAAGCAGGTTTTCTGGCATGGCACCTGAGTCTCCGGCCCGAAGTCCACCAGGTAAGTACTCCTAACTCTTTTGTGATTTGTATGTGGGACTTATAGGGACGTTGATTAGTGAATTAGGAATTAAACCCTAGGATTAATCTACTTCAACACCGAAATACATAAAACTTAAAGTCTAACCAAACAAACCTGTGTCTGAGTCACCAAGTTAAAGGTGTGGCAACCGTTGTGCGCATGTCTAGGATTGGATTCAGGGGGAGCTTGGTATTTAAGCAATCTAGTGGCTCACCTCATCTCCGCTCGAATCCTACCTGGTGCGTAGTGACGGTTCATCTTAGCCAAGAGGACTCAAACACAGGCTAAACCCAATAATTAAAACCCAAAAGGCACCGTCACCTTGTTTTGAGAGACTCAAAATTCAAACCATGATTTTAAAATTCCAAGTGCCCTTGATTTAAAAATGACCAAAATACCCCTAATTTGTAAATTGACCAAATTACCTCTAACCTGTATAAATTACCAAAATACCCTCCGTATGGAAAGTAACTGAAATACCCTCGAATTAAAAAGAAATTTCCAAAAATACCCTTGTTTTGAAAAGTTATCGAGAACCATATTTTATAAAATTACCGAAATGCCCCTGGTTTGGAAAATTACAAGAATACCCTAGTTTATAAAATAACTAAATTGCCCTTGAATCTTCTTACCAAGTATTTCAATTTTGTAAAAGTACCAAAGATCTCTACTTTGCGAAATTTTCAAATACCCTAATTCAAAAAATTACCATTTTACCCTTGAAATTTTCTTACCAAGTAATTCAATTTTGTAAAGATGCCAAAATTTCTACTTTGTGAGATTTTCAAAATACCCCTGTAGGATAAAATTACGAAAATACTCATGGGTAGTGGAAAACAACAAACAATGACAACTACAACATTTTTCTGTAATGAACGCAAGTTCATGAATGTGATTGAAAGAATGAAATTGAGACTGTATGTCTATGAAATCGAAAGAACTACTCCTTAAAACTATTGAACATAAGACTGTTCACGATAAATCAGTGAAAAAAAGCTAATCCATAAAATTCTTTAATCAGATAAACGCGATTGAAGCATGAATTCTAGGGGCGTGGTCGTAACGTGCGGTAGTGGTAGTAGAGGCCGAATGACCGTGTTTCGAGCCGCTTAGGTCGGACAAGGGTCCGAAAATGAAATGCCACCACCACTAGCTGCTGCTGATATGGAATATCAAGATTAGGCGGGGGATGATGCAGTGTCCCAGGCGATGTTACGAGTCCTAGAAAGGGTGGCTAGAGCAGGTGGAGGCATGGGAGCTCGAAAGTTGGTACCTGAGCGACTTCGAGCTAATGGAGCTAAAATTTTTCCGTGGAGTATCTGGTGTGGCACCCAATACGGCTGAGTATTGGCTAGAGGCGACGGAGAGGATTATGGATGATTTGGACCTGTCCGCCGAGGATAAACTAAAAGGGATAGTATCGCTCCTCCGCGATGAGTCATATCAGTGGTGGCTCACGGTTCGGGATGGTGCTGCCGCAGATGATCTTACTTGGGAATATTTTAAGGCGGCATATCAGAAAAAGTACATTGGAACTAGTTATGTTGATGCACGCAGAGGAAGGCGTTTTTGAGGCTAGTCTAGGGAAATAAGTCCGTAGCGGGGTACAAGGCAAAATTTCTAAGGTTGAGCCAATATACTCGAGGTATAGTGGCTACGAAACATGAGTGATGTGTCCGGTTTGAGGATGGACTGAGGGATGACCTGAGGTTGTTATTAGCTCCACAGCAGGAGCGAGAGTTTACCGTGTTGGTGGAGAAGGCTAAGGTAGCCGAAGGGATTAAGGACTCTGTGAGACAGAATATGGACCGAAACAGGAAAAAGAGAGGTTTCGGATCAGCAGGGTCTTCTGGGAATGTGCAAAAGAGGCTTAGAGTTGATGGGCCACGAGGCCAGCAGGCTGCTACCGGAGGGCAGTATCGTACTTGTGCTCATTGTGGAAGGATGCATCTAGGAGAGTGTTGGAAGAAGACAGGAGGATGTTTTAAGTGTGGGTCCAAGGACCACATGATTAAGGACTATCATATGAGAATAGAAGGGGGCCGACCAGTAAGTCAGGGTCCTAATCAGGCTAGAAGAGGAGGACAGCAGCCACCGCAGGGTCATGGTTTAGCTGGCAGAGGTAATAGTTCTGGTAGAGGATGGGGAACGCCGGATAGAGGTGATGGTAACACGGAGGTGAGGCAGTCGGGTCTAATATATGCGGTTCGTTAGAGGGAAGATGGTGACGCACCGGACATCATAACCGGTACGTTCCTTATAGCTGACAAGCCTTACTTTACTCTAATTGATGTTGGCTCTACCCACTCTTATGTTGCATGTAGAGTAGTTGAAACACTAGGCATAGCCTCTGAATTGTCTAATAGGGAGATGACTGTAGTGAGCCCATTAGGACAAACTGTAGTGGTGAATAAGACATTTTGGAGTATACCTCTAGAGCTTCAGGGAGTGGTATTTCCTGCCGATTTGATGGAGCTACCCTTCGGAGAATTTGATCTCATCCTTGGCATGGACTGGCTAGTGGAACATTGAACTGTATTGGATTGTACGTAGCTAAGCGAATGGAGTTAAGGACGCCGAGGATAAGGCGATAATTATGATAGGAGAAAAAAGAGACTACTTGTCTAATGTAGATTCTACTTTAAAGGTTGATAAGATGATTCGGAAAGGGTGCAAGGCATTTTTGACCTTTGTTAGTGCGTTGGATGCAAAAGAAAGGGGAGTTAGTGGAGTTAGAACCGTAAGAGAATTTGTGGATGTCTTTCCAGAGGAATTACCTGGAATACCCTTGGACAGGGAGGTGGAGTTTAGAATTGACTTGCTGCCAGGTACAGCTCCTATGTCAATTACCCCATACAGAAGTTGCTTGACCGTAGGTTTATCCGACCCAGTGTATCTCCATGGGGAGCACCAGTCTTGTTTGTGAAGAAGAAGGACGGAACTATGCGCATGTGCATAGATTATCGTCAGTTGAATAAGTTGACCATCAAGAACAAGTACCCTTTGCCAAGAATAGATGACTTGTTTGATCAGCTTAAGGGGGCCGTAGTATTTTCAAAGATAGATCTAAGGTCTGGATATCATCAGCTTAAGGTGAAGGAGGCTGATATCCATAAGATAGCTTTTCGAACAAGGTACGGGCATTATGAGTTCTTGGTAATGCCATTCAGATTGACAAATGCCCCAGCCGCGTTCATGGACATGATGAACCGGGTATTTCAACCCTATCTGGACCAGTTCGTTGTTGTATTCATAGACGATATTTTGGTGTATTCGAAGTCTGAGGAAGAACATGATGAGCACCTCCGAGTCGTGTTGCAAGTGTTAAGGGAGAAAAAGTTATATGCCAAGTTCAGCAAGTGCAAATTTTGGTTGAAGGAAGTTATGTTTTTGGGACATGTAGTGTCGGCTGAAGGAATAAGAGTGGATCCTCGGAAGATTGAGGCAGTATTGGATTGGAAATCACCCAAGTCTGTGGCTGAGGTTCGTAGCTTCTTGGGTTTGGCAGGCTATTACAAAAGGTTCGTAGAAGGGTTCTCGTCGATCGCAAAGACCTTTGATTTAAGCTGCGAGGAAAGAGGTACCTTCGTATGGACTAATAAGCAACAGGAGAGCTTTGAGAAGCTTAAGAGAGTCTTGACTGAAGCTCAGCTTTAATTGACTGAGGCAGGGAAGGATTTTGTGGTGTATTATGATGCTTCCCATACGAGTTGGGAGGTGTCTTTATGCAAGGCGGAAGGTAGTTGCTTATGATTCTCGACAATTAAGGCCACATGAGGTTAACTACCCGACGCACAATTTGGAATTAGCAGCAGTGGTCTTTGCTCTTAAAGTGTGGAGGCACTACTTATATGGAGAAAAGTCAGTAATCTACACGAACCACAAGAGCCTGAAGTATTTATTGACTCAGAAAGAGCTGAACCTGAGACAGTGAAGGTGGGTGGAGTTATTGAAGGACTATGATTGTTCCATAGAATATCACCCAGGCAAGGCGAACGTTGTGGTAGATGCCCTAAGTCAGAAAGTAGTGTCGGGGTTAAGGGCGATGTTTGCACACCTTAGCTTGTATGACGATGGAAGTTTGTTAGCAGAGTTGTAAGTTAAGCCGACGTGGTTGAATGTGGTGAAAGAGGGACAGTTGGCTGATGATGATTTAAGTGCTAAGCTACGGCAAGTGCAGAATGGGGAGTTGGAAGATTATGGCATTAATGACGAGGGAGTATTGTGTTTCAAGGGAAAGGTTTGTATGCCTAAGAATAAGGAGCTAAAGCAGAAAATTCTTTAGGAATCGCATTGTAGTCCTTGTGCTATGCATCCTGGAGGCAGTAAGATGTATAGATATCTAAGGGAACAGTTTTGGTGGCCTGGTCTTAAGCGGGAAGTTACCGAATTTGTAGGAAGTGCTTAGCGTGTCGACAAGCTAAAATTTGAACACCAAGTTCGTCGTGGTTGCTTCAGCCGATTAAGATACCACAGTGGAAGTGGGAGAGAATTACCATGGACTTCGTTAGTGGGCTTCCCCTTACGCCTACTAAGAAGGACTCGGTATGGGTAATAGTGGATCGATTGACAAAGTCCATGCATTTCATTCCAGTACGGGTTGACTATTCTCTCCAGAGGTTAGCTAAGTTGTATGTTGCAGAAATTGTGAGGCTACACGGAGTGTCTGTATCGATTATCTCGGATAGGGATTCGAGGTTTACGTCTCAATTTTGAAAGGCGCTACATCGAGCTTTGGGTACCAGATTGAATTTCAGTATGACTTTTCATCCGCAATCAGACGGCCAATCTGAGCGGGTAATTCAAGTGTTGGAGGATATGTTGAGAGGCTGTGTAATAGACTTCAGAGGAAGTTGGGAAGACTATTTGCCTTTAGCGAAATTTGCATATAATAACAGCTATCAAACCAGTATTCGGATGGCACCGTATGAAGCACTATATGGACGGAAGTGTCGCACTCCTACATGTTAGACGGAATTAAGGGAACGTCAAGTGTTGGGTCTAGAGATTGTGGCAGAATCTGAGGAAAAGGTTAAGGTAATTTGGGCACGATTAAAGGAGGCATCTGACAGGTAGAAGTCGTATGCAGATCTCAAACGGAAGGACATAGAATTTGCTGTGGGAGATCAAGTGTTTCTCAAAGTTTCACCTTGGAAGAAGGTGATGAGATTTGGTCGCAAAGGGAAGTTAAGCCCAAGGTTTATAGGACCTTATCGGGTATTAAAGCGAGTTGGACCAAGGGCATACCGCTTAGAGTTGCCACGAGTTGAAGCAGATGCACGACGTATTCCATGTTTCTATGCTACGTCGCTACCGATCGGATCCAACTCATATAATACCTGTTGAGGAGGTGGAGCTGAGACCAGATCTGTCCTATGAGGAAGAGCCGATTCAGATTCTGGAATGAGATGTAAAGTTACTTCGGAGGAAGTCCGTCCCTCTGGTCAAAGTGTTGTGGCGTAACCATGGATCAGAAGAAGCTTCTTGGGAGCCAAAAGAAGCAATCTGACGATAATACCCCACCTATTCTAGCGTGTAATTTCGAGGTTGAAATTATTTTAAAGGGTAGAACTGTAATATCCAGTTTATGGCTTATGCATTAATGCTAAATTGTATGAAGTAGCATGCCTATGTGTGTTCGATTGTGTTGTACAATTTTGTAAACTTGAGTATAGATAAATGCTTTAGAAATTATTTAATTTTAAGTTTCAAAGAGGGAGCTAAGCCTAAGAGGCCTTAAGAAAATTAGTAGGGGAAATATGACACAAAAATGGGCTTGTTTAAGTGGCTTGGAGGCGCCACTTAGGGACTCGAGATGTGGCGCCACAAGCAGGGTGCAAGGGCCTAGGTTTGAGCAACGTGGGAAGCAAATAAAAGAGTTTTATTTTGCTGCAAGGTTGAGCAGTAGTGGACGACAATGGGGCACTAAGGGATGAGTTTAAGATGTGGTCTAATCCTTTTAAAATTTTGGCTAAAGTAAAGGATAATTGATGATTTATTTGAATTAATTATAAATGAGTAAAGAGGAGAGAAAATAGGGATTGGATAGGGAAGGAGAGTTGGCGATTGGGGGCTCTTTTGGTGGTATTTTCGCCAAGGAAGGAGATTAAGACCATTATTCTTTCTTTTGTACCTCTGTAAATTCTCTAGCAAATATCCTCTCTTCTCTTTTACTTTGTCAAAGTGAAATACCACAATGTTCTAGATGAATCTCCATCATCAACCTTCTTCTTCTTTTGCAAACTCAATCAAGAACCGAATATACCAATAACCCCTAGCCGATTGTCCATTAAACCCCAAAAGCCGAAAAATTGTTGATCAACATCTAGCTATAGCCGAATCTCTCAAGTGGTGTCAGGCAGGAGTACAGTCAACTAAAGTATTAAGGGTAAGATTAGTTGTTATTCGATTCTCACTTCTTTTAGACAAAACTTAAGGACTAATCCATTGTGGTTCTTGGTCGAAACATGGAAAGATCTTTCGGGATTTCCATAGTAGCTGACTTCTAGGGAGATCATTCGGGATTTTAGACCTAAGGTAAGTAAGGTGAAAGATTAGGCTGAAGGCCATGTATTCAAATGTTGGAATTGGATCTGACATAGTGCTTGTAGGGATTTCGACAGAGACCAAGGACAAGTGATATTTCGGATTTAGATCCACAAGGTAAGTGCATGTGATATTCGCCAAGGCTATATTTAGTGACTTAGATCTGCTCTTATTTCGTTCAAAAGTGAACTAACCTTAAGTGATTTAGTAGTTGGCCGATTGCAAGAGGAACATCACAAAGTTTTGGGATTTGATTAGTAATCAAATCGGCAGAAAATAAGGATTTTGGTTGCAATAATCCTTGAGATTTGATTATTTAGCGAAAGGCTTTTTGCTAAAACACTAAGTGATTGGCGAATGTAGGAACTAAGGATCTAAAGCATTAGATCGGGATTTTCGGATTTCAAATAATACGCTAGTAAACCGGTGTGTAACCCCACACTAAATCTTAATAGATTTACTGATAACGTTTTAATATATGTGTTAATGAAAGTATGTGAGCGTGGCTAAAGGTACCATACAATGGTGCAGAACATTGCACGTAATCTTTAATATTACGTCAATAAATGTTATGAACATGTGAAATATGGCACATAAGTGAATATTGATAAGAATGTGAAATAAGGCATAAAGCATGATAATTGTATGATTTGTATGACATGGGGCATATGGGTGAATATGAAAAGAGGAAGTGATCGGTGGTTTTACCACAATATCCGTGACTCATGTCACATAATCAATGTGGTGACTTATGTCACATATAATTATCTGGTGGCTATGCCACGAATTTATAAGGGCGATGTGCAAGTCATCTGCAGTGACTGCCTTTGATGATGTGTAGCGGATGGAGGGTCGACTTAGTAGTCCCCACGGTGTGATGGTACGGGTGATGTGTAGCGGATGGTTATCTAGGTTTGGGTTCCGGATTGCATCATTATCTATAATTGTTAAATATATATATGAACTGATATGCCTAAATCGTTGGGACTTTGTGTCGGTGGTTATACACTGAGTCTGTTTGACTCACCCCATTGTCAGATATTTTTCAGGTGACACTCAGTAATGGACCGGGTCGGCAGGAGCTCAGGGGTGGCCATGCTCAGCTCAGAGTTATTCTATTTTCATTATTTTTTTATTTAAGTATTTCAGATTTATTTTGGGGTTTTGTTTTGATGTAATTATGGCCATTATTATTGACTGTTTTAAGTAAGCGTTTAAAATGGGTTGCTATGATAAGGTTATTATTAAATTGAGACTAAATAATTTTTCTTAAAAATGTAAACAAATATTTAAATGTTTGACACATAAACAACACCGTTTTCACTTTGAACCCAACACCAAATCAAGTGTTCTTCAAAAACACATAAATTTTTCCAACGTAGCAAACAAGAATTGAACTGATATACTCAAGGAACATACCAAATCCGATCAAGGCTCGTGGGCCGAGTTTGGGGTGTTTCATGTGACTACATTCACTTTCCTCGGATGATAATCAATCATTAGCTCATAATCTTTCAATAATTTGAGCCACCTCCATTGTCGCAAATTCAATTCCTTTTGGTTCATTAGGTACTTCAAAATTTTGTTATCGGTAAAGATTCGGCATTTCTCACCATACAAATAATGACACCAAATTTTCAAAGCAAAGACAATGGCGGCCAATTCCAAATCGTGCGCCAGATAATTCTTTTCATGTGGTTTTAGCTATCTCGAGGCATAAGCTACTACTTTTCCCTCTTGCATCAACACACAACCAAGACCATTCATTGACGCATCACTAAAGATCACAAACTCCTTTCCTGACTCAGGTTGTACCAAAATTGGGGCTTTAGTCAACAATGCTTTCAGTTTCTCAAAACTCTGTTGGCACTTCTCTGTCCATTCGAACTTGAATCTTTCTATAGCAACCTCGTTACCAGTGTAGCAATCATAGAGAATCGTTTAACAAACCATCTGTAAGAACCCGCTAAGCCCAGAAAGCTTCTAGTCTCTAACACATTCCTCGGCGGTTTTCACTCAACAATAGCCGATATCTTACACGGATCAACTCTAATTCCATCACCCGACACGATGTGTCCTAAGAATCTGACTTCTCGAAGCCAAAATTCACTTTTGCTAAACTTAGCATACAACTGCTTATCTCTTAAGGTTTGTAGGACAGTTCTCAAATGCTCCCCGTGCTCACTCTCGTCTCGAGAATAAATTAGTTTGTCATCAATAAAGACAACTACAAACTTATCCAAGTATGGTCAAAAATACAGTTCATTAAAGCAATAAATATGGTAGGAGAATTTGTTAAGCCAAAGGGCATGGCCAAGAACTCATAGTGGCCATACCTCGTCAGGAATGTAGTTTTTGGTACATCTTATTCCTTAAATCTCAACTGATAATAACCGAACCTCAAATCTATCTTAGAAAACACTGTGGCTCCCTTCAATTGATCAAACAAATCATCGATCCTTGGCAAGGGATACTTGTTCTTAACTATAACCTTGTTGAGCTGTCTATAGTCTATGCATAATCTCATCGAATTGTCTTTCTTTTTCACAAAAAGTACTGGAGCACCCCACGGAGAATAGCTCGATCTTGCGAAACCTTTATCTGTTAACTCTTGTAACTAAACCTTCAATTCTTTTAACTCTAACGGTGCCATCCTATATGGGGCAACCAAAATAGGTGCCGTACCAGGAACCAACTCAATAAATAGGTGCCGTACCAGGAACCAACTCAATACCAAACTCAACCTCCCTAACTAGAGGCAATCCAAGTAACTTTTCCAGAAACACGTCTAGATACTCGTATACTACAAGCACTGATTCAATCTTTACTTTTGACTCTTGGGTATTTAATACAAATGCAAGATAAGACTCATACCCTTTTCTCATACATTTCACAACTGCCATAGAAGAAATCACTATAGGCAAACTATCCGATTCACCTGATTTAACCCGAATAATATCTTCATTTACACATCTTAGTTCAATAACCTTACTACCATATTTTACTAACACATTATGAATAGTAAACCAATCCATGCTAAGAATTAGGTTGAATTCATCAAACGGTAGTAGCATGAGGTTAGCTGGAAAATAATGGCCTCTAATCATCAAGGGACAATTTCTACACATTTTGTCAACTATCACATGCTTACCTAACGGGTTTGACACTTTTATCACAAATTCTGTAGACTTAACAATCATACTCATGCTAGACACTAATTTCATACAAATATACGAATGAGTAGACCCCGAGTCAATCAAAGCAACAATAAAAATATCATAAAGAGAAAAAAGTACTCATAATCTCATCTGAGTATGATGCCTTTTCGCGAGCGTGAATGACATAAGTCCTTGTAGGCGCTCTACCCTTTGATCTCCTAGTAGAATCCCTAGGCGCACCTCTACTACTAGCCCCTTTTTCCTAGGTTCTTCTATGGTCTACCCCTCGAAGGTACATTACTCGCTCTTACTTTATATTTTCTGTCTTTCTCATCCATCCAAAGACAGTTTCAAATGAAGTGGTCTAATGAATCTCACTTGTAGCAAGCTCGATTGTTTCCCTAACACTCTCTAATATGTTGTCTACCATAATTTTAATAATCGGGTTTATTAGACTTTGCATTACCCACACTTTCCATCGAGGTGGCTTGAATTCTAGAGTCCGAATATGTTTACCACGATCTCGATGTGAATACTCAGCTGAAATGGTCATCCAAGGATTCGTTTCCTTGGACCTCTTTGATTTAGATTGGAACGACTTACTCATCGATCTCTTCTTTGTGTCTCGGGCCACAATCATAGCCTTTCTTTTCTCTTTGGCCAATTCCTCAGCCTTGCAAGCTTTCTTATAATATCCGGGATTTAGGGGTTATGTATTTTCACTTAAATGTATGTGGCTATGTGCTTGTGTATGGTTTGTATGTGTTTTGGGGGCTTCAGGAACCTTGGGATGTAGGTGGAAGCCTTAGGAAAATATTTGATTTTAAGCCTAAAAAGGGAACTAAGGGAGCTAGGCCTTAAGGAGTTTAGTGTGTGGCTTAGGACACAAGAACTGAGCTGGTAAAGTGGCAAGGGAGGCGCCACTTAGAGCACATGAGAGTGACGCCAAAGGGAGTGTGAAGGGGCCTAGGTTCGAGTAATACATGTGGCATTTTAGAGCTTTTATTTTTCAGCAAGGAGGTGCAGTGGTGGACGGCACAAGGACTCTGAATGGATGAAGTGTAGATTGGGTCAGATAGCTTAAAATTTCGGCTAAGTAGGAGGAAAAGAGGGGATTTGGAAGAGTGAAGAAGAGTTGGCCGGCTAAGGGACTTTGGAGGGGGTATATTCGGTCATGTCTAGGGAGCTAAGTGCCGAAATTGCCTAATCTTTTTACTCATATTTAGACCGAAACTCTCTTCTCTTCTCTTCTCTTTTGTTTGAAAACCTAAACCTCCCTCTCAGTCCTACTAAAATCGAAACCATACAAGACTTCAACCCTTTCTCTTATTCTTTGCACCAATTCCTCTATTTTCAAAAGCCGAAAGAACCTTTTTCATTTGCTGAGATCATAGTCGAAACACCATAAACCCTCAACCCTTTCTTTTATTTTCATTTGCCTAGAAGCCGAATAACCCTCTTATTTCCTTGAGTGTTGGCGGAATCTGTCAGACTCTATTCCATCGGATCTACTAGTTGGTAAGGGTTCTTCTATTTCAATTTCTCTCCTTTTTCCCTTTGATTAGTCGAAATCAAGGACACTAACCCCTATATCTTTTTGGCTGAAACCATGAAGGGGGATTTGGGATCCATTTGTAGTCGACGGCAGAAGGAGATCTTTCAGTATTTGAGATCCAAGGTAAGCAGAATGTAATATTCAGCCAAAGGCCATATTATTTTAAAGATGGCCGATTCTAACTATGGTCTTTAGGGGGAGTTCGATAGAGATAAGGAGAAATTTTAGGATTCGGATCTATTCCGGTAAGGGTTCTAGTGTTTCGGATCTGTCTCTCATTCGTTCAAAAGCTGAAGGCCATTTATTTTTATGTGCTAGTGCTTGGTCGATTGCATGGGAGGTACATCACGTAGCTTCGGGATTTGGTTGGAAACCAAATCGGCATTAAGGTAAGGTGTTATCTTTATGTGACATATCCTTCGGGATCTCTAGTTCGGCCGAATAGGCTTTTGGTTACTAACAAAGTGTTGGCCGATTATAGGAAGGGGGAAGGCAAACGTTTCGGGATCTCATTAGTTTCGCGTAGTTTCAGGATTTCGCTTAGATCTACGAATAGTCAGGTGTGTAATCCTACATTAATTCTCGATGGATTAATGGTAGCAATATTAAACATGTGATTATGAAAATACGAGTAACATGGCTAAGGGTACCATTCAATGGTACAGTGCATTTAGGTACGTTACCCCTAACTATCAGTTAATAATGTTATAAACATTAATATGTAATATATGTGATTTTGTTATGACTTTGGGGTAAGGTACATTGCATGATATCTGTATAATATGTATGTTGCATGGGCATTTGGGTGATAATGATAAAGGGGAAGTGTTCCCATGGTTTTTACCATATTATCTGGTGACTTTTGTCACATATTATGAATCCGTGACTCATTACATTATCGAGTGGCTATGCCACGATTATAAGGGCGATGTGCGCTTTGGTGCAAGCGATCGCCTTTGAGGGTGTGTAGCGGATGGAGGGTCGATTTAGTAATCCCTACTGGTGTGATTGGCGAGTGCGGTGGTGGTGTGTAGAGGTTGGATATCTAGGTGGGTTTGGGTTGCATCATTGCTTATATTTGTTATATGTGATTTGATATGCCTTAATCGTTTGGAGTCTGTGTTGGTTGTTACACACTGAGTTTATTGACTCACCCTTCGTGGGCTAACATTTTGTAGGTGATACGCAGTAAATGGACCGGGTCGACAGGGACTTAGTGGTGGCCATGCTCAGCTCAGTATTTTCGGGTTTCTTATGATTAAGCTTGTCACTTTGTCTTATTAAGTTTTTTTTTAGATTTATTTCGGGATTTGTTTTATTGTAATAAGGCCATTACTATTTAACTATTTCACGTATGAGATTTAAATTTTTATTCTATTACGATCGACCTCAAACAAATGGTTAAACAATTTTTCGTAAAACAACTTCAAATGTTTTGACACCTAAACACCTACGATTTTCAACTTATTGATAAGCTCTAAAATTCGGCATTTCTTTCAACTTGAAATTTTTGAAACATGAAAATAACGTTTTAATAAAATACATACTTTAATAACAACACGGTTTTCAACTTGATCATAACACAAATCTATTTTCTTCAAAACCACCAGTTTCTCTAAGATAACAAAATGAGATTTAGCTATGTTTTACACAAGAAGCATGCCAGATCCGGTCAGGGTTTGTGGGGTTTGGGGTATTTCAGCTTGGTATCAAAGCCCGGTTCAAACCTCAGCCTTGAGGGCTTTTGGGCCCAAAACGTTATTTTTTTTTGAAATTGAGTTTTACTAAAAGATGAGCAGGTTTTCTGGCATGGCACCTGAGTCTCCGGCCCGAGGTCCACCAGGTAAGTACCCCTAACTATTGTGTGGTTTGTATGTGGGTATTACAGGATCATAGATTAGTAGATTAGGAGCTATTGAACTCTAGGATTAGCTTACTCCCACACAAAGTTACAGAAAATTTAAAGACTAATCGAACAAACCTATGAGTAAGTCGCCGAGTTAATGGTGTGGCAACAATTGTGCGCATGTCTAGGATTGGATTCAAGGGGAGCTTGGTATTTAAGCAGTCCTAGTGACTCACCTCCTCTTCGCTCGAATCCTACTTGATGCATAGTGATGGTTCACCCTAACCAAGAGGACTTACCCATGGGCTAAATTCAATAATTAAAACTCGACAGGGACTAGCTACACTGTTTTATAAAAAAACCCTAGTTTTAAAATCACTAAATTACCCCCTGATTTGCAAAAACTACCTTAGATCTGGAAAAAAATTTTCTAAAGTACCCTAATTTGGAAAATTACCAAAATACCCCTATAGGATAAATTACGAAAATACCCTTGGGTTGAGAACAGACGAAAATGTTTAAAGAGGTGACTGTGTGTAGTGGATAGTGTTGATGAATGAATGTGATTCTCTGAGATAGGGTAGGAGATTAGAACGAAAACTTTGTAATGATCGAAAGAACTACTACTACACTTCTTTACATAAAACTTGTTCGTGGGTAATCAGTGGAACATAAGTTATTGCATAAAATTTCTTAAATCAGATTAAATCGCGATCATAGACATGAGCTCTAGGGGACGTGGTTGTAATGTGCGTGGGCATGGTAGAGGCAGAATGACCGTATCGGAACCAGTTACGTCTGGTCAAGGGTCTGAGAATGGATGCCACCATCACCAGCTGTTGGTGTGGAATATCAGGATTAGACGGGGGATGATGCAGTATCGTAGGTGATGCTGCGAGTGCTTGAGAGGGTGGCTGGAGCAGGTGGAGGCATGGGAGCTCAAAAATGTATACCTGAACGAGTTTGAGCCAATGGACCTGAGGTATTCCGAGGTGTATCTAGTGTGGCGCCCAATACGACTGAGTATTGGTTGGAGGCGACGGAGCGAATCATGGACGATTTGGATCTGAATGCTGAGGAGAAACTGAAAGGGGTGGTATCGCTTCTCCGGGATGAGTGGTTCACGGTTCGGGATAGTGCTGCAGTGGATGATCTCACTTGGGAGTATTTCAAGGCAGCATATCAGAAGAAGTATATTGGGACTAGCTATATTGATCACAGAGGAAGGCGTTTCTAAGGCTTGTTTAGGGGAGCAAGTCTGTAGCGGAGTACGAGACAAAATTTTTAAGGTTGAGCCAGTATGCTCGAGGTATCGTGGCTACAGAGCATGAACGGTGTGTCAGGTTCGAGGACGGACTGAGGGATGATCTGAGATTACTGATAGCTCCACAGTAGGAGCAGGAGTTTGCCGTATTGGTAGAGAAGGCTAAGGTAGCTGAAGGGGTCAAGGAATCTGTGAGGCAGAATTTAGATAGGAATAGACAAAAGAGAGGTTTTAGATCATCAGGGTTGTCTGAAAGTCTCCAAAAAAGACCTAGGGTTGATGGGCCGCGAGATCGGCAGGTTGCTGTGGGAGGTTAGTATCGTGCGTGTGCCAAATGTGGAAAGATGCACCCAGGGGAGTGTTGGAAGAAGACAGGGGATGTTTTAAGTGTGGGTCCAAAGATCACATGATTAGGGACTGTCCTATGGAAACAGAGACCAGCAAGTCAGGGTTTCAATCAGGCTGAAAGAGGTAGACAGTAGCCACCACGGGGTCGCGGTCCGGTTGACAGAGGTAATAGTGCTAGAAGAGGTCGCGGAACACCAGGTAGAAGTATTGGTAACACGAAGGTGAGACAGTCGGGTCTGGTATATGCGATTCATCGAAAGAAAGATGGTGACGCACCTGATGTCATAACGGGTACATTCCTCATCTCTGGATTACCCTTTATAGCTCTGATAGATATAGGGTCAACTCATTCGTACATCGATAGTGAAGTATCTATAACTCTGCATGTGAACTTTGAGACCGTACCTAGGAAGATGACTGTACTTAGTCTTTTAGGGCAATCAGTAGTAGTAGACAAACTCTTTAGGGCAGTGCCTTTAGAAGTTCAGGGGGCGCAGTTTCCAGCTGACTTAATGGAGTTGCCATTCGGGGAATTTGATCTAATCTTAGGAATGGGTAGCTAGTGAAGTCAAAGGCGAATGTGGATTGTGCTGCTAAGTGCATGTCATTGAGAACTTCTGACGATAATGAGGTTTTGGTGATGGGCGAGAGGCGAAATTACTTATCGAATGTAGTATCTGCCATTAAGGCAGAGAAGATGGTAAGAAAGGTGTGTAGCTTTTCTGATGTTGGTCAGTACCTTAGAGGCTAAGGAAGCAGCTGTAGAAGGGGTCAGGACAGTAAGAGAATTTGTGGATGTCTTTCCAGAAGAACTGCCTGGGTTACTCCCGGACAGGGAGGTGGAGTTCGGAATTGATTTACTACCAGGTACAGCTCCTGTGTCAATTGCTCCGTATAGGATGGTGCCAAAGGAGTTGGTAGACCTCAAGGCCCAGATCCAAGAGTTACTTGATCGTGGGTTTATCCGACCCAGTGTGTCTCCATGGGGAGCACCAGTCCTATTCGTGAAAAAGAAGGACGGGACTATTCGCATATGCATAGATTACGGGTAGTTGAATAACCTGACCATCAAGAACAAGTATCCACTGCCAAGGATAGACGACTTGTTCGATCAGCTTAAGGGGACCGTAGTATTTTTAAAAATAGATCTACGGTCGGGATATCATCAGCTTAATGTGAAAGAAGCAGATATCCATAAGACAACTTTCCGGATAAGATATGGGCATTATGAGTTCTCAATAATGCCGTTTGGATTGACGAACGCCCCAGCTGCATTCATAGATATGATGAACTGGGTTTTCCAACCCTACCTGGATCAGTTCGTCGTTGTGTTCATAGATGACATCCTAGTGTATTCCAAGTCTGAGGAAGAGCATGATGAGCATCTCCGGGCAGTATGCAGTCTTGCAAGTGTTAAGGGAAAAGAAGTTATATGCCAAGTTCAGCAAGTGCGAATTTTGGCTGAAGGAAGTTGCATTCTTAGGGCATGTGGTGTCTGTGGAAGGAATAAGGGTGGATCCTCGGAAGATTGAATCAGTATTAGATTGGAAACCACCTAAGTCTGTGGCAGAGGTTCGTAATTTCTTGGGGTTAGCAGGCTACTATAAGAGATTTGTTGAAGGGTTCTCGTCAATAGCAGCACCTCTGACGAAGTTGTTGAGAAAGGAGGTACCTTTCGTATGGGCGGATAAGCAGCAGGAGAGTTTTGAAAAGCTTAAGAAAGTGTTGACAGAAGCTCCAGTTTTGATTCAGCTGAAAGCAGGGAAAGATTTTGTGGTGTATTGTGATGCTTCCCATACAGGATTGGGAAGCGTTCTAATGCAAGACGGGAAGGTGGTCGCTTATGCGTCTCGGCAATTGAGGCCATATGAGGTTAACTATCCGACGCATGATCTGGAGTTGGCGGCAGTAGTATTCATTCTAAAAGTGTGGAGGCACTACTTGTATGGAGAAAGGTCGGTGATCTGCACAGACCACAAGAGTCTGAAATATTTGTTAACGCAGAAGGAGCTAAATTTGAGACAGCGAAGGTGGGTGGAGTTGTTGAAAGACTACGACTGTTCCATAGAGTATCACTCGGGCAAGGCAAATGTGGTGGCAGATGCCCTAAGTCAAAAAGTGGTGTCAGATCTGAGGGTGATGTTTGCACATCTTAGTCTTTATGATGATGGAAGTTTGCTAGTAGAGTTGCAAGTGAAGCCGACATGGTTAAGTCAGGTGAGAGAAAAATAGTTGGTAGATGGTGAACTAAGTGCTAAGTGCTGCAAGTGCGAGAATGGGGAGTTGGAAGACTATGGTGTAAACAAATGATGGAGTCTTTGTGTTTTCGAGGCAAGGTCGTATGCCAAAGGATGAGGAGTTAAGGCAAAAATTCTTGAGGAATTGTATAGTAGCCCTTATGCTATGCATCCCGGAGGAAGTAAGTTATCTGAGGATCTGGGATCGATTTGGTGGCTTTGGTCTTAAGCGGGAAGTTCTGAAATTTGTAGGGAAGTGCTTAACATGTCGTGAGGTTAAAGCTAAACACCAAGTACCATCAGGATTGCTTCAGCCGATAAAGATTTCGCAATGGAAGTGGGAGAGAATTACTATGGACTTCATTAGTGGGCTTCCCCTTACGCCTACTAAGAAGGACTCGGTATGGGTGATAGTAGATCGGTTGACGAAGTCTACACATTTCACACCAGTGCGGGTTGACTATTCTCTACAGAGGTTACGAAGTTGTATGTGGTAGAAATTGTGAGGCTGCATGGGGTGCCGATGTCAATTATCTCGGATAAGGATCTGAGGTTTACGTCTCGATTTTGGAAAGCACTATATCAGGCATTGGGCACCAGGTTGGACTTCAGTACGGCATTTCATCCGCAGTCGACGACCAGTCTGAGCGGGTAATTCAAGTGTTAGAGGACATGTTGAGGGGTTGCGTGATAGACTTCAGAGGAAGCTGGGAGGAGTTCTTGCCTTTAGCGGAGTTTGCGTACAATAACAGCTATCAAGTAAGTATTCAGATGGCACCGTACGAAGCACTGTATGGACGAAAGTGTCGCACTCTTACGTGTTGGACAGAGTTGGGAGAACGTCAGGTTTTGGGTCCGGAGATTGTAGCAGAATCGGAGGAAAAGGTTAAATAATTTGGCACGCAGTTGAAGGAGGCATCCGATGATAAAAGTCGTATCGCACCTCAAGTGGAAGGAGATAGAGTTTGCGATGGGGATAAGGTGTTTCTAAAAGTTTCACCATGGAAGAAGGTAATGAGATTTGGTCACAAGGGAAAGCTAAGTCCCAGGCTTATAAGACTTTATCGGATTTTGAAGTGGGTTGGACGAGGCATATCAGTTAGAATTGCCTTCGAAATTAAAGCAGATGCACGATGTGTTCCACGTTTCGATGCTACGTCGTTACCGATCGGATCCATCTCATGTGGTGCCAGTGGAGGAGGTGGAGCTGAGACCTGATTTGTCCTATGAGGAAGAGCCAATTCGGATTCTGGAGCGGGATGTGAAAGTGTTACGGAGGAAATCAGTTCCTCTAGTCAAAGTGTTATGGCGTAACCATGGATCGGAGGAAGCTTCGTGAGAGCCAGAGGAAACAATGCGACAGCAATACCCTCACTTATTTTAGCCAGGTAATTTCGAGGTCGAAATTAGTTTAAGGGGGTAGAACTGTAATATCTGGGATTTAGGGGTTATGCATTTTCACTTAAATGTATGTGGCTATGTGCTTGTGTGTGGTTTGTATGTGTTTTGGGGGCTTCGGGAACCTTGGGATGTAGGTGGAAGCCTTAGGAAAATATTTGATTTTAAGCCTAAAAAGGGAACTAAGGGAGCTAGGCCTTAAGGAGTTTAGTGTGTGGATTAGGACACAAGAACTGAGCTGGTAAAGTGGCAAAGGAGGCGCTACTTAGAGCACAGGAGAGTGACGCCACAGGGAGTGTGAAGGGGCCTAGGTTCGAGTAACGCATGTAACATTTTGGAGCTTTTATTTTTCGGCAAGGAGGTGCAGTGATGGACGGCACAAGGACTCTGAATGTATGAAGTGTAGATTGGGTCAGATAGCTCAAAATTTCGGCTAAGTAGGAGGAAAAGAGGGGATTTGGATGAGTGAAGAAGAGTTGGTCGGCTAAGGGACTTTGGAGGGGGCATATTCGATCATGTTTAGAAGAGCTAAGTGCCGAAATTGCTTAATCTTTTTACTCATCTTTAGACCGAAACTCTCTTTTCTTCTCTTCTCATTTGTTTGAAAACCTAAACCTACCCTCTCAGTCCTACTAAAATCGAAACCATACAAGACTTCAACCCTTTCTCTTATTCTTTGCACCGATTCCTCCATTTTCAAAAGCCGAAAGAACCTTTTTCATTTGCTAAGATCATAATTGAAACACCATAAACCCTTAACCCTTTCTTTTATTTTCATTTGCCTAGAGGCCGAATAACCCTCTTATTTCCTTGAGTGTTGGCTGAATCTGCCAGACTCTATTCCATCGGATCTACTAGTTGGTAAGGGTTCTTCTATTTCAATTTCTCTCATTTTTCCCTTTGATTACCCAAAATCAAGGACACTAACCCCTATATCTTTTTGGCCGAAACCATGAAGGGGGGATTTCGGGATCCATTTATAGTCGATGGCAGAAGGAGATCTTTCGGGATTTGAGATCCAAGGTAAGCAGAATGTAATATTTGGCCAAAGGCCATATTATTTTAAAGATGGCCGATTCTAACTATGATCTTTAGGGGGAGTTCGATAGAGATAAGGAGAAATTTTGGGATTCAGATATATTCCGATAAGGGTTCTAGTGTTTCGGATCTATCTCTCATTCGTTCAAAAGCCGAAGGCTAATTGTTTTTGTGTGCTAGTGCTTGGCCAATTGCAAGGATGGTGCATCACGTAGCTTCGGGATTTGGTTGGAAACCAAATCGGCATTAAGATAAGGTGTTATCTTTATGCGACATATCCTTCGGGATTTTTAGTTGGGCCAAATAGGCTTTTGGTTACTAACAAAGTGTTGGCCGATTGTAGGAAGGGGGAAGGCAAACGTTTCGGGATCTCGTTAGTTTCACGTAGTTTCAGGATTTCGCTTAGATCTACGAATAGTCAGGTGTGTAACCCTACATTAATTTTCGATAGATTAATGGTAGCAATATTAAACATGTGATTATGAAAATACGAGTAACATGGCTAAGGGTACCATTCAATGGTACAATGCATTCAGGTACGTTACCCCTAACTCTCTGTTAATAATGTTATAAACATTGATATGGAATATGTGTGATTTCATTATGACTTTGGGGTAAGGTACATTGCATGATATTTGTATAATATGTATGTTGCATGGGCATTTGGGTGATAATGATAAAGGGGAAGTGTTCAGGTGGTTTTTACCATATTATCTGGTGACTTATGTCACATATTATGAATCCGGTGACTCTGTCACATTATTTGGTCATCATGCCACGATTATAAGGGCAATGTGCAGTTGACTACAGCGACTGCCTTCGAGGGTGTGTAGCGGATGGAGGGTCGATTTAGTAATCCCCACGGTGTGATTGGCAGGTACGGGTGGTGTGTAGAGGTTGGATATCTAGGTGGGTTTGGGTTGCATCATTGCTTATATTTGATATATGTGATTTGATATGCCTTAATCGTTTGGGAGTCTGTGTTGGTTGTTACACACTGAGTCTGTTGACTCACCCTTCATGGGCTAACATTTTGCGGTGATACTCGAGAAATGGACCGGTCGGCGGGGACTTAGTGGTGGCCATGCTCATTTCGGATTTTCGGGTTTCTTATGATTAAGCTTGTCACGTTTTCTTATTAAGTTATTTTTTTAGATTTATTTCGGGATTTGTTTTGTTGTAATAAGGCTATTACTATTTAACTGTTTCACGTATGCATTTTAAATTTTTATTCTATTGCGATCGACCTCAAACAAATGGTTAAACAGTTTTTCGTAAAACAACTTCAAATGTTTTGACACCTAAACACCTACGATTTTCAACTTATTGATAAGCTCTAAAATTCGGCATTTCTTTCAACTTGAAATTTTTGAAACATGAAAATAACGTTTTAATGAAATACAAACTTTAATAACAACACGGTTTTCAACTTGATCATAACACAAATCTATTTTCTCCAAAACCACCAATTTCTCTAAGATGACAAAACGAGATTTAGCTATGTTTTACTCAAGAAGCACGCCAGATCTGGTCAGGGTTTGTGGGTCGGGTTTGGGGTGTTTCATCTCTCTACTAGCACAACAAATTCTTTCAATTCTAGAATACCAAAAAACAACCGGATATCCTCATTTAATCTGTCCTCAAACCTTTTGCACATGATGGCTTCGGTGGATACGCACTCCCGAGCATATTTACTGACCCTTACGAACTCATGTTCATATTCGGTCACCGTAATTCGGCCTTATTTTAGCTCAAGGAATTCCTTTCTTTTCTTGTCGATAAACCTTTGGATAATATACTTCTTTCAGAACTCCTCTCAAAAAAATTCCCAATTAACTTTCTCTCTTGGTACAACCGACACAACGGTATTCCACCACTGGTAAGCCGAGTCTCTCAAGAGAGACACAACACATTTCATGCACTCCTCAGGTGTGCAAGACAGTTCATTGAATACCCTAATGGTATTTTCTAGCCAGAACTCTGCCCTCTCTGGGTCATCATCTATATTCGCTCTAAATTCCTCAGCCCATTGCTTTTGAATTCTGTCTACCAAAGGTTTTTCCCTTATAATTGTTTCCACTACTTGAGGAGTTGTAGGGGCAGGCTGTGGAATTGGAGGGGGTGGAGGAGGTGGAGTGTTTGGGTTTGCACGAACAAACTTCGAATACCATACATTCATCATATAAAGGAAGCCTTGTAACAGTCCAGTTTATACCCTAGTCGAAACAATGGTTTCGGGACCACAAATCTGAGTTCGTATAATATTTTAATTTTTTTCTATGCCGTTGACATGCGATTAAGCATGTGCAAAATTTTCGTATGTTAAATTGTCCGTCTGTGTGTTTAATTTGACTAAAGGATTGAATTGCATTAAATGTGAAAGTTGCACGCTATTTGTTAAGATACCTAAGTGTTGTGGCTTTGTAAAAGTGAAGGACTTATGTGGCTATTAAACCACTATTTAGTTAGTGGATGAATAAGGACAAAGATATCCTTAATGCATGGTTGTTTTATTTATTAGTTGGAAGGTTAAATTAGTAAATGAAATAACATTATTGTTATAATGATAATAACATGAGAAAAAGCCATTATCATTCTTCTTCTAGCCGAATACTGAAAGGAAAGAAAGAAAAGATTAAGTTGTTTCATTCGGCCATTCCAAGCATAAATTAAGGTATGAAATTTGTTCGATTTTTGATAATTTCTATGTTTTTGCAATCGTTGCTTGGAGAGCTATCAAACCCATGTCTCAATTTTGATGAATTGATAATATTTGTGTGAGATGCCATTGATGTTATGTTAAGCTTTTTGATGATTTTTGGTGTTAAATGAAAGATATGAGTTAGATGAACATACTTTGTTCTTGAATTTTTGATGAATTTAGCTAAATAGGGCTAAATTGAGAAAATGGTAAATTGAAGGACTAAATTACAAGTTTGATGAAAAATGTGGGCTTAAATGTGATGTATATGTATTCGGCTAAGCATGTGTATGTATGGATTTTGTGAATTTGATGTTTTAAGAAAAATTGACTAAATTGATAAAAGGTACAAATGTGAGGGCTAAAGTATAAATAGCCCAAAATACATGTGTATGGATTGAATTGAATGGAATAATGAATAAAAGGGTTAATTCTGAATATGTTTAGATCAAGAACCAAGGAAAACGAATTTAGATCGCGAAAGCGAAAGTAACCGAGTAGGCATTTTCTTTCCGATAAGCTAAATCCTAGGTAAGTCATTATGCAAATAAATGTATTTATTTTTGGAATATGTATGTTTATGTGATTATTGATAACGTTGGATGTTTACAAGATGATGTGTGCATAAATTTTAATTTAAGATCGATATAGTGACAATGTCCGAGAAGTCTAGTACGAACCTATGGATAAATAGGATTAACTACGTTATGACATAGGTATCTGTTTTGAATACAAGTAAGACCCTGTCTGAGATAGTGGCATCGATATCTGTTTACGGTAAGACCTTATTTGGAGCAAAGGGCATCAATATCTCATTCACATGTAAGACCACATGCAGGAAAGGGCATCGATATCTATTTACGTGTAAGACCTATCGTGACGATGGCATCGATATCATTTACGAATAAGACCACAATGACAATGGCATTGATATATGTTTATGTGTAATACCCATGCAGGATAGTAGCATCGATATACATTTACGTGTAAGACCTATCGTAGAGACGGTGGCATCGATATCTATTTACGTGTAAGACCGTCAAGTGAACAAAGGCATCAATATCCGATTACGTGTAAGACCACATCGTGATAGTGGCATCGATATACATTTAAGTGTAAGACCACATCGGAGATAGCGGCATCGATATCTATTTACGTGTAAGACCGCCGTGATGCGGGCATCGATATCCGCTTACGGTAAGAACCTATCGTGACAAGTGGCATCTATATCTATTTACGCGTAAGACCGCTGTGACAATTAGCATCGATATCTGATTGCGTGTAAGACCCTGTCAGGGACAATGGCATCGATATCTGTTTACATGTAAGACCTTATCAGGGATAGAGGCATCGATATCTGTTTACGTGTAAGACCCTGTCAAGGATATTGGCATTGATATCTATTTACATGTAAGACCCTGTTAGGGACAGTGGCATTGATATCTATTTACGAGTAAGACCCTGTCAAAGACAGTGGCATTGATATCTGTTTACGTGTAAGACCACATAAAGTGACAAAGGGCATCGATATCGATTACGAGTAAGACCTATCGTGACGATGGCATCAATATCATTTACGTGTAAGACCACATGCAGGACGATGGCATCGATATCTGATTACATGTAAGACCCTGTCTGTGATAGTGGCATCGACACCTGACTACATGTAAGACCATGTCTGGGATGTTGGCTTTGTATAATTATTCTGAGTTTCTGAGTATCTTAATAAATTTTGAATCGTTCAATGAGTAAATCTGAGATATGAACAATTACGAAAATGTATAGTTGTTTCTGATACCTTTGGTAAGTACACTTTGTATGTATAAGAAGGTAAGCATTTTCTTAAACTTACCTAGATGAATTATGTAATTGAAAATGGGATTGTAAGTGTACTATATGGATGGAAAAAGCTATGAACTAATAAATTATGTAATGTTATGCAAGTTTGAAAGATGAATGGTCTAAGTGAAGGTATTAAGAAGATTTATGATGGTGAAATTGAGCCAATAGTGAATTTAGATTGATTAAATGTTAGAATGTTTATATGCTAAGTTTATTTGTATTAAAACTTACTAAGCTTTGTAAAGCTTACTCTGTGTATATGTTTCTCTGTTTTATAGGTTGTCAAAGCTACTGAACATATTTTGGTATCCTTTAGAAAATGTATATAGTTAAATATGGCATGTATAGGCTAGTTATGTGTATATGTTTATGAAGTGAACTTGCCATGTGTTTTTGGTAAGTTTTGAGTTGATAAATGCTTAAATGAATGAGCTATATGACACAAATTTTGGTATGGTTTGAAGTATAAAGAATGGGTAAGTTATGAGTAAGCAAATGAATAAAGATATGCTTTGGTTATATATATGTTTTGTCTTGAAAGTTGGCATGATTGAATTGGATAAGGAATGTATAAATTGAATGGTCAATTTAGTATGTTTTGGCTGCCATATATGCATATTATGATTTGGTATGTATTGCTTGTAGGTGAGACCTAAAATGGGTGGCATGATGGTCTTGCAAGTGACCTATTGTGTCACACGGCCATGGCACACAGGCGTGCCTAGCAACCGTGGGGTAAAAGTTAGTAGCTAGCATTAAGAGTACACGGTCATGGCATGGGTGTGCCTACAGGTTGTGTGAAAAATGGCAGTATATGACCTTTTAGGACACGACCTTAGCACACGGGTGTGCTTGGTAGCCGTGTTGGTTTTGGCAGTACATAGCCACGGGGAAGACACACGGGTGTGTCAAGTAGCCGTGGGAGGCATGGCCTACCCCCACGGGTGTGTATCCCCTGTGTTTAGAAAAGTTTTTATTCTTTCATGAAATTTTGTATGTGTTTTGATTTAGTCCCGACTCGGTTTACAAGCATGTTTAAGGTCTCGATGACCTTCTTATGGGACATTTTGTTTGAAATTGATAAATGACTATATGATAATTTTGTAAATATTTTCGATCTGTCCGATAACACTTCTAACCCTAATCTGACGACGGATACGGGATAGGGGTGTTACATTTGGTTGGTATCAGAGCTACGGTTTCGTCGATTCTCGGACTAACGTAGTGTGTCAGAGTCTAGTTATACATGCCATATATTTGAACTGTGATAGTGTGATGAATCCTGACGTGTAAAATGTGATTTCTGTATAGCAATAGATCCTGAAAGAGCCGTAGCTGACAACGTAGAATGTAATGCGCCTGCTCCCGTGCAGGGGACAGAGCTTTCTGATCCAAGACCAGCTACAAGCGGTCAGGAGGGAGAAGCTAAACAAGCTTTCTTCTAGATGATGAGTGAATGGTTCACTCAATTTATGAGAAATAACCTGACTGTTTTGCAACCCTCGCCTCCAATTAATTCCCCTCGGACTACAGTTGTGCCACCGGTTATGTATCCGAATATGTTAAATAAGCCTCCGGTTGATAAGATCCATAAGTATGGGGCTAAAGAATTCTGAGCTACTAATGTTGATGGTGCTGAAAAAGCTGAGTTCTGGTTAGAAAACACGATCCGGGTATTTGATGAAATGTCACTAACTCCGGAAGAATGTATTAAGTGTATGGTATCATTGCTCCGAGATGCAGCTTATCAATGGTGGAAAACTTTAATTTCTATTATTCCGAGAGAATGAGTCACATGGGATTTCTTTCAGATTGAGTTTAGGAAGAAATATATCAGTGAGAGATTTGTTGATCAGAAACGAAAGGAATTTCTGGAGCTTAAACAGGCCTGAATGACTATTACTAAATATGAACGAGAGTTCGTGCGACTAAGTCAATATGCCCGAGAGTGTATATCTTCCGAAGCTATAATGTGCAAAAGATTCGAAGATGGTCTTAATGAAGATATCCGTTTGCTAGTCAGGATATTAGAAATAAAAGAGTTTGTTACACTCGTTGATCGAGCATGCAAAGCTGAAGCACTTGGGAAAGATAAAAGAAAAGCTAAACTGAAGCCCTAGATATGAAAAAGAGATTTCAGAATAAATCATTTCAGTCTGCTCCGAAGAGATTTAGAGATGATCAAAGTCGTTCCAGGGATAACGCGAGACATTTGAATAGGACCTGAGATAGATCGTAAATGAGTTCCAAAACCCCAGCAACTTCTGTGGCTAGTGCTGGTAATGTTCGATCTGAGAGATCTGAATGTAAACATTACGAAAAGAGGCATCTGGGAAGCTGCAGATTAAATGATAAAGCTTACTTCAGATGTGGATCGCTTGATCATTTTATCAGTGATTGTCTTGGGTCTGTTGAGCCAAAGACCGTTTAGAATCTGAGACTTGATAATGCACCTGGGAGGGGTAGACCTTCAAAGAATACAAGAAATGTTAGTGGTAGTTAGAGGTGCACGAGAGACACTGTGGTAAGATCTGAAGCTAGAGCGCTTGCCAGAGCATATGCTATTCGAGCTCATGAAGAAGCTTTATCACCTGATGTTATAACGGGTACTTTTACTCTTTATGATACTTCTATGATTGCTTTAATAGACCCTGGTTCTACGCATTCGTGCATATGCATGAATTTAGCATATGGTAAGACTTTTCCGTAGAATCTACTAAATTTGTTATAAAAGTATTAAACCCCTTAGGTAAAAGAGTCCTTGTGGACAAAGTATGCAAGAACTGTCTGTTAATGTTTTGAGATATCTATTTCCTTGCTGATTTGATACTTTTGACGTTTGATGAGTTCGATATTATTCTGGGTATAGATTGGTCGTCTTTGCATGATGCTATTGTGAACTACAAAAGAAAGACTATAGATTTGAGATGTCTGAATAATGAAGTTGTACGAGTTGAGTCTAATGATTTGAGTGGTTTGCCTGCTGTGATATCGATTTTGAAAGCTTAAAGTTATGTGAAAAAGGGGTACGAGGCATATTTTGCTTATGTAATTGATTCAAAAATATCTGAGAAGAAAGTTGAGCTAGTACCTATTGTTTGTGAATTTTCTGATGTGTTCCCTGAAGAATTACCGGGTTTACCTCTGATTCATGAAGTCGAGTTTGGTATTGAATTGATGCCTGGTACTACACCTATTTCAATAGTTCCGTATAGAATGGCACCATCAGAGTTGAAAGAGTTAAAGTCATAGTTGTAAGAGTTGACCGATAGAGGGTTTTTAGACCGAGTTTCTCGCCTTGGGGTGCTCCTGTTCTGCTTGTGAAAAAGAAAGATGGCACGATGAGAATGTGCATTGATTACCGTCAGTTGAATAAAGTGACCATAAAGAATAAATATCCATTACCTAGAATTGACAACTTATTTGATCAGTTAAAAGGACCTATTATATTTTCAAAGATTTGTCTGATGATAGTTCTGTGATAACTGAACTGAGAGCAAAATCGTTATTTGTATGGCGAATATGTGATGCTCAGAAGGTTGATAATGAATTGTTGTTGAAATGAGCTCAGTGTGAATTGAATTCTGAATCTAAAATCTATGTTCTGAGAAATTCAGAGCTGATTCAATTGATTTTGAATGAAGCACATAACAATCGCCTATCTATCTATTCGGGAAGTACAAAGATGTATCATGATCTGAAGCAACACTATTGGTGGTCTGGCATGAAACGAGACATTTCTGATTTTGTTTTGAAATGTTTAATCTGTTAGCAAGTAAAAGCTGAACATCAAGTTCCGTCTGGGTTGTTACAACCGATTCTGATTCCAGAGTGGAAATGGGATAGAGTAACGATGGACTTTATTTCTGGGTTGCCTCTAACTCCGAAAAAGAAAGATACAATTTGGGTTGTAGTTGACTGATTGACGAAATCTGCCTATTTTATTTTGGTAAGATCTGACTATTCACTCGAGAGATTAGCCGAGCTTTATATTTCTGAGATTGTGAGATTGCACGGGGTGCCACTATCCATTGTGTCAGATAGAGACCCGAGATTCACATCGAGGTTCTGGAAGAAATTGCAAGAAGCTTTGGGCACGAAATTGCATTTCAGTACAGCTTTTCATCCACGCAGACGGATGGTCAATCCGAGCGAGTCATTCAAATTTTAGAGGATATGTTGCGATCTTGTATACTTGAGTTTATTATTTTGTGGGAGCAGTATCTGTCGTTGATCGAATTTGAGTACAATAATAGTTTTCAGACGAGCATCAAAATGGCACCTTATGAAGCTTTGTATGGACATAAATGTCGTACACTTCTGTATTGGACTGAGCTTAGTGAAAATAAGCTTCACGGGGTTGATTTGATAAAAGATTCAGAGCAGAAAGTGAAATTGATCCGAAATTGTTTGAAAGTAACACCTGATCGTCAGAAGTCTTATACGGAATTGGAACAAAAAGATATAGAATTTGAAATCGGTGACAAAGTATTTCTAAAAGTATCTCCATGGAAGAAAGTGCTTCGATTCGGACGTAAAGGCAAACTGAGTCCGAGATTCATTGGATCGTATGAGATCATTGAACGTGTCGGGCCGGTTGCATATAGATTAAAGTTTCCGTCTGAATTGGAAAAGATTCATAATGTGTTTCATGTCTCAATGCTCCGTAGATATCGATCTGATCTGTCACATGTGATTACCCCATCTGAGACTGAAATTTGATTTGATATGACATACGAAGAGGAACCGACCCGTATCTTAGTTCGTGAAGTGAAAGAGTTGAGAAACAAGAAAATTCCGTTAGTGAAAGTACTCTGGCATCGTCACAGTATAGAAGAGGCTACGTGGGAGCCTGAGGACTCAATGAGACAACAATATCTGATTCTGTTTAACGGTAAGATTTTCGGGGATGAAAATCCCTAAGGGGGGATTGTAACAGTCCGGTTTATACCCTAGCCGAAACAGTGGTTTCGAGACCACAAATCTGAGTCTATATAATATTTTAATATTATTTTCTGTGCTGTTGATATGTGATTAAGCATGTGCAAAATTTTCATATGTTAAATTGTCCGTCTGTGTGTTTAATTTGACTAAAGGATTGAATTGCATTAAATGTGAAAGTTGCACGCTATTTGTTAAGATACCTAAGTGTTGTGGCTTTGTAAAAGTGAAGGACTTATGTAGCTATTAAACCACTATTTAGTTAGTGGATGAATAAGGACAAAAATATCCTTAATGCATGGTTGTTTTATTTGTTAGTGGGAAGGCTAAATTAGTAAATGAAATAATATTATTGTTATAATGATAATAACATGAAAACAGGTCATTATCATTCTTCTTGTAGCCGAATATTGAAAAGAAAGAAAGAAAAGATTAAGTTGTTTCATTCGGGCATTCCAAGCATAAATTAAGGTATGAAATTTGTTCAATTTTTGATAATTTCTACGTTTTTGCAATCGTTGCTTAGAGAGCTATCAAACCCATGTCTCAATTTTGATGAATTGATAATATTTGTGTGAGATGCCATTGATGTTATGTTAAGCTTTTAAATGATTTTTGGTGTTAAATGAAAGATATGAGTTAGATGAACATACTTTGTTATTAAATTTTTGATGAATTTAGCTAAATAGGGCTAAATTGAGAAAATGGCAAATTGAAGGACTAAATTACAAGTTTGATGAAAAATGTGGGCTTAAATGTGATGTATATGTATTCGGCTAAGCATGTGCATGTATGGATTTTGTGATCTTGATGTTTTAAGAAAAATGGACTAAATTGATAAAAGGTGCAAATGTGAGGGCTAAAGTATAAATAGCCCAAAATACATGTGTATGGATTGAATTGAATGGAATAGTGAATAAAAGGGTTAATTCTGAATATGTTTAGATCAAGAACCGAGGAAAACGAATTTAGATCGCGGGAAAGCGAAAGTAACCGAGTAGCCATTTTCATTCTGATAAACCGAATCCGAGGTAAGTCATTATGCAAATAAATGTATTTGTTTTAGGAATATGTATGTTTATGTAATTATTGATAACGTTGAATGTTTACAAGATGATGTGTGCATAAATTTTAAGTTAAGATCGATATAGTGACAATGTCCGAGAAGTCCAGTATGAACCTAGGGATAAATAGGATTAACTACGTTATGACATAGGTATCTATTTTGAATACGAGTAAGACCCTGTCTGGGAGAGTGGCATCGATATCTGTTTACGGTAAGACCCTATTTGGAGCAGTGGCATCGATATCTGTTCACATGTAAGACCCTGTTTGGGACAGTGGCATCGATATCTATTTAAGTGTAAGACCACATCGATTACGATGGCATCGATATCATTTACGAGTAAGACCACATCGTGATGATGGCATCGATATCATTTACGTGTAAGATCACATGCGGGACAAAGGCATCAATATCTGCTTACGTGTAAGACCACATCGTGACAAAGGGCATCGATATCATTTATGAGTAAGACCACCGTGACAAGTCTATCGATATCGATTACATGTAAGACCACCGTGACAATTAGCATCGATATCTGCTTACGAGTAAGACCACCGTGACAAAGGCATCGATATCTATTTACGAGTAAGACCCTGTCAAGGACAGTGGCATCGATATCTAATTACATGTAAGACCACATGATGATGTGACATCGATATCATTTACGTGTAAGACCACCGCAGAGGCAATGGCATCGATATCTGTTCTGAGTAAGACCACAGCGGACAATGGCATCGATATCTGTTTACGAGTAAGACCTTGTCAAGGACAGTGGCATCGAATCTATTTACTTGTAAGACCCTATCAGGGACAGTGGCATCGATATCTATTTATGAGTAAGACCCTATTAGGGACAGTGGCATCGATATCTGTTTACGTGTAAGACCCTGTCTGGGATGGTGGCATCGATATCTGATTACATGTAAGAGTGGCACCTACATCCGACGACATGTAAGACCACGTCTGGGATGTTGGCTTTGTACAATTATTCTGAGTTTTCGAGTATCTTAATAAATTTTGAACTGTTCAATGAGTAAATCTGAGATATGAACAATTACGAAAATGTATACTGCTTTTACGATCGTTTGGTAAGTACACTTTGTGTGTATAAGAAGGTAAGCATTTTCTTAAACTTACCTAGATGAATTATGTAATTGAATATGGGATTGTAAGTGTACTATATGGATGGAAAAAGCTATGAACTAATAAAGTATGTAATTTTATGCAAGTTTGAAAGATGAATGGTCTAAGTGAATGTATTAAGAAGATTTATGATGGTGAAATTGAGCCAATAGTGAATTTAGATTGATTATACGTTAGAATATTTATATGCTAAGTTTATTTATATTAAGACTTACTAAGCTTTGTAAAGCTTACTCTGTGTGTATGTTTCTCTATTTTATAGGTCGTCAAAGCTACTAAAGGCTCGAGACCATCAAGGATCATCATCACACTACTAAACATATTTTGGTATCCTTTAGAAAATGTATATAGTTAAATATGGCATGTATAGGCTAGTTATGTGTATATGTTTATGAAGTGAACTTGCCATGTGTTTTGGTAAGTTTTGAGTTGATAAATGCTTAAATGAATGAGCTATATGACACAAATTTTGGTATGGTTTGGAGTATAAAGAATGGGTAAGTTATGAGTAAGCAAATGAATGAAGATATGCTTTGGTTATATATAAGTTTTGTCTTGAAAGTTGGCATGATTGAATTGGATAAGGAATGTATAAATTGAATGGTCAATTTAGTATGTTTTGGTTGTCATATATGCATATTATGATTTGGTATGCATTGCTTGTAGGTGAGACCTAAAATGGGTGGCATGATGGTCTTGCAAGTGACCTATTGTGTCATACGGCCATGGCACATGGCGTGCCTAGCAACCGTGGGGTAAAAGTCAGTAGCTAGCATTAAGAGTACACGGTCATGGCACGCATGCCTACAGGTTGTGTGAGAAATGGCAGTATATGACCTTTTAGGACACGACCTTAGCACACGGGTGTGCTTGGTAGCCGTGTTGGTTTTGGCAGTATATAGCCACAGGGAAGACACACGGGTGTGTCAAGTAGCCGTGGGAGAGGCACGGCCTACCCCCACGGGCGTGTATCCCCTGTGTTTAGAAAAGTTTTTATTCTTTCATGAAATTTTGTATGTGTTTCGATTTAGTCCCGACTCAGTTTACAAGCATGTTTAAGGTCTCGATGACCTTCTTAAGGGACATTATGTTTGAGATTGCTAAATGACTATATGATAATTCTGTAAATGTTTTCGATCTGTCCGGTAACACTTCTAACCCTAATCCGGTGATGGATACGGGATAGGGGTGTTAAAGTTTGCTCTAGTCCCTCTGCCTTGACTCAATGTCACAGGCCCACTCTTGACTGGCGCGGTCCCTTTTACAGGAGCCGGTACATTACGTTCTACATCATCCGCCACTGGTCCGTCGGGATCCATTTACTATATAGAAACACATTTTAAATTGTCAGGAGTCGTCACACTATCACAATTCATATATGCATGTATAGGTAGACTCATACACACGCTTAGTTAGTCTGAGAATTGACTAAACTATAGCTCTGATACCACTAAATGTAACACCCCTTACCCATGTTTAACATTGGAATAGGGTACGAGGCGTTACCTAACTCAAACGCATACTAACATACATTATTGGGTCTTAAAAATTCGTTAAAAATTTAAAACTTTTCAAACTTCCTCTAATCACCCATAATATGGGCCTATAAGGCCCAAAACACATCTTAAAAATATTTCGAGATCAAATCGAGTTCTTTGGAAAGCTTTGGAAAATATCACTAAAAACAGGGGCATACGCCCGTGTGGAAGGGCAACACGCCCGTGTGACTTGGTAACATGACCATGTTGAAGGACCGTGTGACTCACGCGGCCTAAGCATAATGGGACACACCCATGTCCCATGCCAGTGTGGATTTATTTCTCAATTCGAACCTATAGGAGTTTTTACGTGACCTGGTACACACCCGTGTCCTTAGCCGGTGTGGCAAATTAAATTCTTAAATTCAAGTGCTGACTTCACACGGCCTGGACACATGCCTATGTCCTATGGTTTGTCCTCCGCACGGTCAAGACATACGGCCGTGTGGTTATTACTGGGCATTCTATTTTGCCAATTTAAGGTGCAGAGGGACACATGGCCTAACTATACGCCCATGGGGTAGACTATGTGTCACACACGGCCTAGACACACGCTTGTGTGTCTACCCAAGTGGACAGTAACAAGGCTAGTTACCAAGCCCTTTTTGCCACCCTTACTTGCACCAACATAAATCACATCAAATAACCTACTCATTCATGCATCAACATACCAAATACTCAATCATGCAATTTGCACATTCATGAAAATCATCATCATTTTCATATATCAATAACAAGTAATAGCCATCATCTGTGGCCTTATACAAAACGAATCAATCTCCAAGACAAGCCAACACATTTGGCCAAAACACGATGACACTTGATAAAGACTAAGTCCCTATACTTGCCATACTCAAAGTGATAAATCTAACTATACCAATTGTTCAGATTGATAGTGTGATCGAGCCTCCGACGTCCTTTGATCCTCGAGCTAGCTTGGCGGTACTACAAGGAAATGGAAAAGAGAAGGGGTAAGCATAAAGCTTAGTAAGTTTACATGTAAACAATGAACACCATACTACATACTTATTCATCAAGAACATTACATACAACTCAAGAACAATTCTAAACTTTGTAGTTGTACTTACTCATTTCAAATCTCACCACATCCCAAAGACTTATTATAGCATCGCTCATATTTACATTCACTTATACCCTGCACTTGTCATCACATAATCACATGTAATTTCACTTAGTCAAAGTTTTTCGATGAACACTTCGAAATAATTCCGGATACACGGTGGTTTCGCACATAGCCCACCATTAATAAATAACCCAGTGGTATAGCACACAACCCACCAATAGTCACATATCCATGGTGGTATCGCACACATCCCACCAAATATAATAATTACGGTGGTATCGCACACAACCCACCAATAATCGCTTATTCACGATTTTTATCTGTATCATTCTCCTTATTCTGAAGGTTCATCCGATAATTTCTTCACTTTCTATCATTTCAATAGATATCCATAATATTCGTTCACATTTCACATCATACATTAATATGTGAAAACATAAATAAAGAGGATGTGCCATTTACATATAAACTTACCTTGATACAGAATATGTCAATTTGGAGTTTAGTCCGAAACCTTGCCTTTTTCTCGGTCAAGGTTGATTCCACATTCTTCTTGATCTATATGACATATTTAGTTTATTAAATAACCACATTAATCAAATCACTCCAACAATTCTTATTTTGGCAAAATTATCGGTTTGCCCCTAGACATTCACAAAATTATGATTTTGCCCCTGGGCTTGTATAATGAAATATGTTCATTTATCACACATACAAGCCTAGCCAATTCGTATTCTCTCTTGTAGAAACTCACAATTTCAATTATTTCAAACATTTACTATCCATTTTTATAACTTTTACAAAATAGTCCTATTAGGAGCTTTTATGCAAATTCCTTTCACAAAAGTTGTTCATTAAACCACTAAGGTTCATTTTCTTCCATAAAATTTTAGTAAACACATAAATTTTCACATGAAAAAAACTCTAGACTCTCAACCATTTTGCAAAATAGTCCCCCCATTAGCTAGATTATGCTACAAGGGTCCCAAAAGTACAAAAATCATCAAGAATGATCACCAAAATCACTTACTTGTAAGGAGTGTAAGTGTAATATCCCGGGTTAAGGGGTTAATTTATTTCTGGCAATTGTTGCATGTTTATTGCTTGCTATGATGTTGTTTGGGTGTTTTCGGGGCTTAGCTGTAGGCTAGGAGTGTGCCTGAGTAGGTGGATAAGTTTTTATTTTTGGGCTTTAGGGGATAGGAGTGAAGGAGATGGGGTTTTAATTAAATTAAGTGAAATTATAGCATAAATAAGGAGCTAGCAAAGTGGCAAGCATACATGGAGAGTGTGTGTGGCGTCATCTACAAGGGAGGTCTTGTGTTCAAGTCACGAGAATCCCACCCTTTTGGCTCCCATTTTGGACGGCATGGGGAAGAGGTTGTGGGCAACTTGAACTCTACCATAGACTTGGTCAACATATTCAAGCGATGGATGGAGAGCAAATGTAGGAGGAGACTTGGTCTTTGCCATTGAATTAGTGGTGTGAGAGTAAATGGGGAGTTGGCGGATTTGGTGAGAGTTTGGGGGAGAGGGAGTGTGTGGCGGTTGGTAAGCTTGTGGGAGAGTCTTGAAAGTTTCCACTAAGGCAATTGGGTAGGATTCGGTCAAATTTTGTTTTGGGTGAAGTTAGTGTTTTTCTTTGTTTAATCAAAAGCTAGTAAACTTCATTTGCAAATAGCTTTAGCCAGAAAATAGAGAAAACCTTCCATTCTTGCTCCTTGAGCAACTTCAAATAATCTTGCACTCTTCTTCTGCGTTTTCTTCTTTTACCTTTTGTGTCAACCAAACCTCAAGCACCCTTATTGCGAAATCCCACCTTGTTCTTCTTTCTTCTTTTATGGTGCAAAGTCAAACTAGTGATCTTCCCTTCTCAATTTCTTTCTTTTATTTTACAACCCTTGTGCCGATTTTCTCATGCATTCCATACCATATCTCTAAACAAACTAGCCTTCTTCTTTTCCTTTTTGAGTAACACCTTTCACTAAAAACCTATATCCTCCATCTTTTTCATCTAAACCGAAAGCTACCACAAGCAAGCCCTTGCCGATCTTGGTCATTTGTAGCCGAAAACTCTTTCTCACCTACTTCCCCTTTTCTTTTGTTCATTTGGTGTAGGCTGAAACTTCATTTTCCCAAACACTTCCCCCTACTTCATTCATTCAAACCGAGAGCACTCTTTCTTCCTTGGTTTTCTTTTTAAACTCTTCTTTTCGGGATTAAGGGTGATAGCCGAACCTCCCTTGGTATTGGCCGAATTTTGGGTGTTGTTAGGTGCCGATTTCCAATCGTTGGTAGTGGGATCTTTGGACGTTGGAAATAATCAAAGGGAGTCTTCCAACTCTTTTAGCCGATTGTTAAGTGGTGGTAAGAGAAATATTTTGTTAATCCATTCTTTTAGCCTTGTTAAAGTAAGTCTCAATGGATTAATGGATTCCTTTTTAGGTGGAGACCGTTTGTAAAAGAGAAACCTTTGTGGTTCGAGGTTGGTAGGAAGCCAAACGTTTGCAAGGTAAGGACTATTTGATAAACCCTTTTGGGTTAATGCTTGTGGCGAATGGTATGATGGTTAATCCATTTGTTGGTCGATTGTAGGGCTCGAGTTGTAGAAGTGTTCGAGGGACGTAAATCGATTTTAGAGGATTAATACCTTCGCTAATTCGGTGTGTAAACTAACACACTTCTATTTAGTAATATGATTGATAACTTTGTGTGATGATTAATGAAACAAAGATGATTGATGTGATACCCTAATGGGTATGATTACGGACTCGGGTAAGTCGATTATTATTATTATGTGTTTCTTGATGATCTATATGATACCATGGTTGTGGATATATGTGACATGGGGTATGAGATTAGACATATTAGCATGATATGCATGATTATATGATATGCATGATTACATGAGTGTGGTATGTTGATGGGTGATCTGAGTGGAGGGAGCGGTGATATTTTGTCTTGACGAGCACCGGTGTTTTGGTAACACACTTTGTGACTTTGGGTCACGGAGGTTTAGCACCTCCGAGGTTTGGTACCTCGGCGTCTCGTCCACGTGGTTAACACCACCGTGGGTTGGCCCCACTTGTGAGATATGGGATTGGCGCCAAAGATTTGGTATCACACGATGGGTTGGCCCCATCAGCAGTTTGTGACTACGGTCACCAAAGCTTTAGTAGCACAATTGTGTCTTTGGGACACGGAGGTTTGGCACCTCATTGCGACTTGTCCCCGTGGTCTAACCATCGTGGGTTGGCCCCACATGAGATATGGGATCGTCGCTAGTGATTTGGTATCACACGATGGGTTGGCCCCATCATTGGATTTGTGACTACGGTCACCAAAGCTTTGGTAGCACAATTGTGTCTTTGGGACACGGTGTTTTGGTAACACATTGTGACTATATGTCACCAGGTGGTTTAGCACCACCGGTGGTTTGGTACCACATGGGGTAGAAAAGGCGATATGGATGGTTAGGATCGGGTTGCATTAATTATATTACTTTGTATGATGTGTGTTAGCATGTTATTCTTGGGAGCGGGATTTACGATCGAGTCACTCGACTCACCCTCTCCTTTGACATTTCGGTGACTCGTGAGACGCGGACATGGGCCGGATGGACTCGGGGTGCACATGCCATGCTTTAATAAAGGACTATTGAATTTGGGTACTTTAGCTTATTTACTTTATTTGGGTTTTATATTGGATTTGTAAAAGGCCTTTAATTTATGTTTTGGTGATGGTTATGTTTTAATTAGATTTTTAATATGCCTTAACAAAACAAGTTGGTATAAATTTTACTAAAACTTGGAAAGATAATGATTTCAAAATTATAACGCAATGTGATTTTAAACCATACCATCGGGTATCACACTATGTCTTTATAGTAAGCAAATTCAAGTGATTTTCAAATCAAACTTGTATTACTCCTAAGTCTAATAAGGTTTTAAGTAACACTAAGAAACTATTAAGGTTTAAATGGTTTAAACTCATTTAGCCACACAATCAAGTTAAGATTTCAAAATCTCGGGTTTCACATACTCCATCGATTTCAAACAAGTCTACTCAAATTGTCTCCAAAATACATTTGTGTTTTCACTCGGCTTTTAGCGAAAAATTTAACCTCTCACAAACATGTTTCCCGTAACATACAGATTCTGGACGTGGTGTCCCGTCCGGGTTTGGGGTGTTACATTTGTAATATCGAGCTAAGTTCAAAAGCTTCTTTGTGGGCCCGAGGCCCAAAATGTTTTAAAACTATAGTTCTCAAGTATTCATTTTAAAAGTATTATTTGAAGGGCATGGCACCGAGTCACCCACACGATTCGCCAGTAAGTACCGTACTATTTGTTGTGATATTGATTGATATGATTGGTGGCTAGTAAGACTACTTTAGAGATGAAACTAATAGGACTCTGTGGACTCATGAAAACAAAGCTTCTTTAAAATTTCATAAGACTTTGCTTTAAACACGGTGAAATAATGACCGATACATAAAATTCTTTAATCGACGAGATTTAGTCATGAGTACCGAGGTGGGCGTGGTCGTGGGCGTGGTCGATAGGATGATCGCTTCGAGCCCGTGGGTTCAGGGTGGTTCGAAGAATGAGATCTGGGATTACGCCACCACCGGAGGTGGTGAGTTCGAAACGCACCCGCGATGATGCAAATGTCACAGCGATCTGCGGGTTTTAGAGAGGTAGTGGGCGGTGGAGGCATAGGAGCTAGGAAATCGTGCTGAGTGACTTGGGCAAATGGGGTTTGAATTCTTTCGAGGTGTCTCTAGTGTTGCTCCCAAAGATCTTGAGTATTATTTTGAAGCGGCAGTGGATCATGGATGATCTAGACCGACCGCAGAAGAAAAATTAAAGGGATCGTATCACTTCTCGAGATGAGTCATACCGATGGTGGCTCACGGTCCGTGATAATACCGCAATGGAAGATCGACTTGGGACTATTTTGGTGCTTATCGGAAGAAATGCGTCGAGCTAATTACATAAGCGAAGAGGAAAGCATTTCGAGGTTAGTCGAGGAACAAATCAGACGGAGTATGAGGCCGAAGTTTAAAGGTGAGTCGGTATGCTGGGGTATGGTGGCTCTTGAAGAGGAAAGGTGCATTCGTTTGAGGATGGCTGCGAGACGAGTTAAGATTGTTGATTGCGCCGCCAGGAGCGTGAATTCTGCGGTTCGCTTGAAAAGGCGAAGGTTGCCGAGGGCATTAAAGAGTCCGTGAGGCAAGGTATGGATAGGAACCGTCATAAAGGAGTTTTGGGTCTTCGGGTCATCGTAATCGTCAAGAGGGCTAGACCGAGTGGGCGAATCGGTCGGGTAGGTTTATTCTTTGCTAGGTAGGGACCGCCCATGTAACCGTTGTGGAAAGGCTCACTTGGGGAGGATGTTGGGTGATGGTAGAGGTTGTTTTGAGTGTGGCTCATTGGACCATCGTGTGAGGGACCTGTCGCGCAAGTTGGCTAGAATTGATCAAGAATCGGGCCGTAATCAATCTGAAATAATGGACCGCCGCAGGGGTCGAGGTAATGGCGAGGAGGTATGATTACGGTGGGGCCGTGGAGCACCGCGCAGGTGCGAAATGTTCGAGGCCGAGCGATCGAGGCTAGTGTATCTTGCGAGGCACCGAGAGGAGGGCGGCGACCCGGACGTCATAATCGATGCGTTTTGGTTTTGGTTCTCCTTATCTGCTTTAATTGATGTGGGTTCTCGCACTCTTATGTTGCCGATGGTATAGTAGAGACAATGGATTTAGACTCGAGATATCTTCTAGGCGGATGACCGTAATAAGCCCTCTAGGTCACTCAGTAGTGGTAGATAAACTGTATAGAGGCGCACCTCTAGAACTCCAAGGGTAGTATTTGAGGCGATCGATGGAACGCCATTCGGGAGTTCGATCTAATTCTCGAATGGACCGGCCGGGTAAGTATCGGTGAAGTTGGATTGTCGACTAAGCGCATGGTTACGAACACACCGAGGTGATGAAGTAGTTCGATCGGTAATAGGAGAAACTATCATCTAATGTGGTATCTGCTCGAAAGCCGAGAAAATGGTTAGAAAGGGTTGCGAAGCATATATGGTGCATGTGTATGCCTTGGAGGCTAAGGAGATCTAACTGTGGAGACCATTCGGACGGTTGGGGAATTTATTGATGTGTTTCTGAGGAGCTTCCGGTTTGCCACGGATCGGGAGGTAGAGTTCGGGATAGATCATTATCGGAATCGCACCGTATCCATTGCTCCGTCTGTGATGGCACCTAAAGAATTAGTGGAGCTTAAGGCTCAAATCCGGGAGTTATTGGACCGAGGTTTTATCGGGCCAAGTATTTACGCCATGGGGAGGCCTTTGGTACTCTTTGTAAAGAAGAAAGACGGTACTATGCGGATGTGCATAGACTACCGCCAATCTGAATAAGTCGACGATCAAAACAAGTATCCACTACCACGGATAGATGACTTGTTTGATCACCAAGAAGCGTCGGTTTTCTCGAAGATCGACCTAAAGGTGCAGGTATCACCGATTGAAGGTAAAAGAGGCGAATATCGTAAAGACGGCATTTCGACGTACTCGGTATGGGCATTTTGAGTTCTTGGTTATGCCGTTCGGGTTGACTAACGACCGACAATTTCATGGATCGATGAGCGAGGGTGTTCCAATAGTATCTAGATCGATTCGTGGTGGTTTTATCGACGACATCTTGGTATACTCAAGGACTAAGGAAGAGCATGATGCTCATTTATGGGTAGTATTGCGATTCTAAGGAGAAACAACTTCTATCGAAATTGATGAATGCGAGTTCGCTCGTGGAGGTGACATTCTTGGGTCATGTAGTATCGGTGAGGGATTAGAGTGGATCCTCGAAAGATAGAGGCCGTTCGGATTGGAAGCCGCCTAAGTCGATGGCGGAGATTCGGAGTTTTACGGGGTTGGCGGGATACTCTAGAAGGTTTGTAGAGGTTTCTCGTTAATTGCGACCCGATGACCAAATTGTTGAGAAAGGGAGTTCCATTTATTTGGGTGAGAAGCGGCAGGAGAGCTTCGATAAGTTAAAGAAGATTTTGACCAAGCTCGGTTCGATTCAACCCGAGGTGGTAAGGAATTCACGAGGTATCTTGCGATGCATCACATACTGGATTGGGTTGTGTCTTGATGCAAGAAGGAAGGTTGTGGCTTACGCATCCCGGCAACCGAGGCCACATGAGGTAAATTACCCTACGCACGATCTGGAGTTAGCAACCGTAGTATTTGCCTTAAAGATATGGAGGCATTACTTGTACGGAGAGATCGATAGTCTACGGACCATAAGAGTCCAAGTACCTTCCACTCGAAAGACTTGAATCGAGATAGCGCCATGGATTGAGCTTTGAAGACTACGATTGCTCAATTGAGTATCATCCGGCAAGGCTAATGTTGTGGCGAGCGCATTGAGCCGTAAGGTTGTTTCGGATCTAAGAGCGTTGTTTGCCCACTTGAGTTTGTATGAGGACGGGAGTATTCTGGCAGAGCTGCAGGTTAAGCCTACTTGGGTTGAGCAGATCAGAGAAAAGCAGTTGTTGGATGAAGTTCTGAATACGCAGAGGAAACAAGTGCAGAATGATGGGTTGAAGGGGTATAGCTTGTCTAGTGACGGGGTCCTGTGTTTCCAAGGGAAGACTTGTATGCCGAGAGATCTTTGAATTGAGGCAAAAGATTCTTCAGATGCTCATAGCAAATTTCTATGCTATGCATCCCGGAGGTAGCAAAATGTATAAGGACCTCGAGCACGCGATTACGGGTGGGGTCTCGAAAAAGAAGGTGACCGAGTTTGTGGGTAAGTGTCGACTTGTCGGAGGTCAAGGTCGAGCATCGCTTGCCGTCTGGTTGCTTCACCGGTGAAGATTCCACATGGAAGTGGGAAAGAATAACTATGGATTTAAATCGTTGGATTACCGCTTACACCGAGCAAGAAGGATTCATTTGGGTAGTTGTGGATCTACCGTACTAAATCGCTCACTTTATTCCGGTGAGGTGGATTACTCACTTGAGGGTTGGCGGTATGTATGTGTCGAGATTGTGAGGCTGCACGGGGTGCCGTGTCGATCATCTCGGATAGGGATCCCAATTCACGTCAAGGTTCTAGAAGGCTTTGCATCGAGCTCTGGGTACACTTAGATTTCAAAGACGGCATTTCATCCATGATCGACGGGCGATCGGAAAGAGTTATCTGATATTGGAGGACATGCTTGAGGTGTGTTTTGGACTTGAGGGTAGCTGGGAGGAGTATCTACCGTTAGCTGAATTAGCCTACAACAAATGACTACCAAGCAAGTATCAAGATGGCACCTTATGAGGCGTTATGACGGTAGGAAGTGTCGTTCACCGACTTGTTGGATGCGAGTTAAGTGAGCGTCGATTATTGGGACCAGAGTTGGTTCTTTGAGACCGAAGACAAGGTTAAGTTGATTGAGCTCGATTGAAGGAAGCTTCACCCACAGAAGTCCTATCCGATCTTAAACGGAGAGATATTGAATTTCTTGTGGAGATCGAGTTTTCTGAAGGTCTCACCGTGGAAGAAAGTATTAAGGTTCGGAAGAAAGGCAAGCTAAGTCCGAGGTTTATTGGGCGTATAAGGTATTAAGGCGAGTGGGACCAGATTGCATATCACCGAGTTGCCGGTGAGCTAAGTCGATTCACGACGTGTTCCACGTTTGATGCTTGGCGATATCGTTCCGATCCGTCACATGTGGTAACAGAGAGAGATCGAGGTAAATCTAGATATGTCCATGGAGGAAGAGCACATGCATTTTAGATCGGGATGTGAAGGTTCTGCGGCAGAAGTCTGTGCCTCTAGTTAAGGTCCTTTAGGCGGAATCATGGCGTGGAAGAAGCGGCGTGGGAACCCGAGGATATGATGAGACAACAATACCATAACTCTTGACCGACTGTGTAATTTCGAGGTCGAAATTATTTTTAAGAGGTAGAACTGTAATATCCGGGTTAAGGGGTTAATTTATTTCAGCAATTGTTGCATGTTTATTGCTTGCTATGATGTTGTTTGGGTGTTTTGGGGCTTAGGCATGTAGGCTAGGAGTGTGCCCGAGTAGGTGGATAAGTTTTTATTTTTGGGCTTTGGGGATAGGAGCCAAGGAGATGGGGTTTTAATTAAATTAAGTGAAATTATAATGCAAATAAGGAGCTAGCAAAGTGGCAAGCATGTGCCACATGGAGAGTGTGTGTGTGCGTCATCTACAAGGGGAGGTCTTGTGTTCAAGTCGCGAGAATCCCACCCCTTTTGGCTCCCATTTTGGACGGCATGGGGAAGAGGTTGTGGGCAACTTGAACTCTACCATGGACTTGGTCAACATATTCAAACGATGGATGGAAAGCAAATGTAGGAGGAGACTTGGTCTTTGCCATTCAATTAGTGGTGTGAGAGTAAATGGGGGAGTTGGCGGATTTGGTGAGAGTTTGGGGAGAGGAGTGTGTGGCGGTTGGTAAGCTTGTGGGAGAGTGCCGAAAGTTTCCACTAAGGCAATTGGGTAGGTTCGGTCAAATTTTGTTTTGGGGAAGTTAGTGTTTTTTTCTTTGTTTAATCAAAAGCTAGTAAACTTCATTTGCAAATAGCTTTAGCCGAAAATAGAGAGAAAACCTTCCATTCTTGCTCCTTGAGCAACTTCAAGCCAATCTTGCACTCTTCTTCTGCGTTTTCTTCTTTTACCTTTTGTGTCAACCGAAACCTCAAGCACCCTTATTGCCGAAATCCCACCTTGTTCTTCTTTCTTCTTTTTATGGTGCAAAGCCGAAACTAGTGATCTTCCCTTCTCAATTTCTTTCTTTTATTTTACAACCCTTGTGCCGATTTTCTCATCTGTTCCATACCATATCTCTAAACCGAAACTAGCCTTCTTCTTTTCCTTTTTGACCGTAACACCTTTCACTAAAAACCTATATCCTCCATCTTTTTCATCTAAACCGAAAGCTACCACAAGCAAGCCCTTGCCGATCTTGGTCATTTGTAGCCGAAAACTCTTTCTCACCTACTTCCCCTTTTCTTTTGTTCATTTGGTGTAGGCTGAAACTTCATTTTCCCAAACACTTCCCCCTACTTCATTCATTCAAACCGAGAGCACTCTTTCTTCCTTGGTTTTCTTTTTAAACTCTTCTTTTCGGGATTAAGGGTGATAGCCGAACCTCCCTTGGTATTGGCCGAATTTTGGGTGTTGTTAGGTGCCGGTTTCCAATCGTTGGTAGTGGGATCTTTGGACGTTGGAAATAATCAAAGGAGTCTTCCAACTCTTTTAGCCGATTGTTAAGTGGTGGTAAGAGAATATTTTGTTAATCCATTCTTTTAGCCTTGTTAAAGTAAGTCTCAATGGATTAATGGATTCCTTTTAGGTGGAGACCGTTTGTAAAAGAGAAACCTTTGTGGTTCGAGGTTGGTAGGAAGCCAAGCGTTTGCAAGGTAAAGACTATTTGATAAACCCTTTTGGGTTAATGCTTGTGGCGAATGGTATGATGGTTAATCCATTTGTTGGTCGATTGTAGGGCTCGAGTTGTAGAAGTGTTCGAGGGCGTAAATCGATTTTAGGGATTAATACCTTCGCTAATTCAGTGTGTAAACTAACACACTTCTATTTAGTAATATGATTGATAACCTCGTGATGATTAATGAAACAAAGATGATTGATGTGATACCCTAATGGGTATGATTACGGACTCGGGTAAGTCAAGATATTATTATGTGTTTACCGATGATCTATATGATACCATGGTTGTGGATATATGTGACATGGGGTATGAGATTAGACATATTAGCATGATATGCATGATTATATGATATGCATGATTACATGAGTGTGGTATGTTGATGGGTGATCTGAGTGGAGGAGCGGTGATATTTTGTCTTGTGAGCACGGTGTTTTAGTAACACACTTTGTGACTTTGGGTCACGGAGGTTTGGCACCTCCAGAGGTTTAGTACCTCGGCGTCTCGTCCCTGGTTAACACCACCGTGGGTTGGCCCCACTTGTGAGATATGGGATTGACGCCGTTGATTTGGTATCACTACGATGGGTTGGCCCCATCAATGCATTTGTGACTACGGTCACGGTGCTTTAGTAGCACAATTGTGTCTTTGGGACACGAGGTTTGGCACCTCATTGCGACTTGTCCCTGTGGTCTAACCACTGTGGGTTGGCCCCACATGAGATATGGGATCGTCTGCTAGTGATTTGGTATCACACGATGGGTTGGCCCCATCATTGGATTTGTGACTACGGTCACGGTGCTTTGGTAGCACAATTGTGTCTTTGGGACACCGTGTTTTGGTAACACATTGTGACTATATGTCACGGTGGTTTGGCACCACCAATGGTTTGGTACCACATGGGGTAGAAAAGGCGATATGGATTGCATTAATTATATTGCTTTGTATGATGTGTGTTAGCATGTTGTTCTTCGGGAGCGGGATTTACGCACTGAGTCACTCGACTCACCCTCTCCTTTGACATTTCAGGTGACTCGTGAAGCGGACATGGGCCGGATGGACTCGGGGTGCACATGCCATGCTTTAATAAAGGACTATTGAATTTGGGTACTTTAGCTTATTTACTTTATTTGGGTTTTATATTGGATTTGTAAAAGGCCTTTAATTTATGTTTTGGTGATAGTTATGTTTTAATTAGATTTTAATATGCCTTAACAAAACAAGTTGGTATAAATTTTACTAAAACTTGGAAAGATAATGATTTCAAAATTATAACGCAATGTGATTTTAAACCATACCATCGGGTATCACACTATGTCTTTATAGTAAGCAAATTCAAGTGATTTTCAAATCAAACTTGTATTACTCCTAAGTCTAATAAGGTTTTAAGTAACACTAAGAAACTATTAAGGTTTAAATGGTTTAAACTCATTTAGCCACACATCAAGTTAAGATTTCAAAAATCTCGGGTTTCACATACTCCATCTGATTTCAAACAAGTCTACTCAAATTGTCTTCAAAATACACTGTGTTTTCACTCGGCTTTTAGCGAAAAATTTGACCTCTCACAAACATGTTTCCCCCGTAACATACCAGATTCGGACGTGGTGTCCTGTCCGGGTTTGGGGTGTTACAGTAAGTTTCTGAAAATTTCAAGTCTCCAAACCCCTATTCTTGTTGATATTTTCGGTGGAAGAAAAAGAAGATGGAAAGATGATAGCTTTTCTTTATTTTATTTTATTACCCAATTAAGTCACCTAATACTACACCTAACCATTGACCAAGTCATTTCTTTATCCCTATGGTCGGCCATCACCCTATATAAGGCCTAATTGCACATTAAGGACATTCAATTTAATATTCAATAGCTATTTGACACCTTTAGCTTGTATATCAAAACTTTTGCTTTTTATGCGATTTAGTCCTTTTTCAAAATTAAGCATGCAATCACTAAAATTAATGCACCAAAATTTTCATACACTCATACACTCATATTCTATAACCCATAAAATAATATTAAAAATAATTTCTACAACCTCAGATTAGTGGTTTCGAAACCATTATTTCAACTAGCCCCAAGATTGGACTGTTACAGATAATGTCCCAAATCTTCATAGCAAAAATTATTGCGGATAATTCCAGATCGTGAGTTGGGTAATTTCTCTCGTGTGGCTTTAGCTGGAAAGAAGCATATGCTATTACTTTTTTGGCTTACATCAACACACAACCTAGTCCGTTGAGCGACTCATCAGTATAAACAACATATTCTTTCCCGGATTCAGGCTGAGCCAGTACTGGAGCTTCTGTCAACATGCTTTTCAGTTGATTAAAACTCTTTTGGCATTTATTTGACCAAACAAACTAAACATTTTTATATAACAATCTGTTCATCGGTGAAGCAACTATAGAGAAGTTTTTAACAAAACGACGATAACAACCTGCTAAGCCCAGAAAACTTCGTATCTCTAAAACATTTTTCAGAGCTTTCCAATTGACAATGGTATAAATTTTACTCAGATCAATACAAATCCCATCCGCATATATTATGTGTCCCAGAAATCAACTTCTCGAAGCCAAAACTCACATTTATTGAATTTTGCGTACAACTATTTGTCGCGCAAAATCTGTAATACAGTTCTTAAATGCTAAGCATGCTCAGATTATGTTTTAGAATAGATCAGTATATCATCAATAAACATAATCATGAATCTATCCAAATGAGGCTGAAAAACTTGATTCTTCAGATCCATAAAAGCTATAGGGGGCATTGTGTAACATCCCTCACCCGTATTCAATGCCGGAATAGGGTTACATGACATTGTAGGACTTACAATACATTTTAAACATAATTGTCTCGTACAATAAATCAATACAAACAATCATCATTCAATCTTAATCAATATGTCGTTATTACGAGCCTACAAGGCCCTAAACATGCATTAAGAGTGGTTCGGACTAAACCGATAACTTAAGAAACTTTCACGAACTTTGAAAATTTTTCTCAAAACAAGGGATACATGCCCATGTGGCCAGGCCGTGTGAGACACACGTCATGTCACAAGCCATGTGAACTTTCGAAATGGGAGCACATAGCCGTGTCCCAGCCCGTGTCCTACCCTGTGTCCAAACAAGTTAGCTTACTGAGTTGGGTCACATGACCAACCACACGCCTGTGTGTCTAGCCCATGTGCCCTTCAAAGTGGCCACGTACGCCCGTGTGCCAAGCTGTGCACTAGGCCATGCCAAACCTGTAAGGTATATTGACTTATGCAACACGACCAAGTTGCACGCTCGTGTGCTAGGCCGTGTGCAAATTAGGGGGTATACTGACTTGTACCACATGGCTGATTACATGCTCGTGTGTGAGACTGTGAGGAGAATACTAAATTCATTTCAATTTCAACACTAGGGACACATGGCCGTGTAACATGGCCGTATGTCACACACGGCTGAGACACACGCCCGTGTCTCTCCCACGTGGACAAAAATAAGCTATTTACCAAGCCAATTTGCCACCCACAATCTCATGTACATAAACAACCCAAATGGCACTAATTCCTAGCACAATTGAACATCTATTCCAGCCACATTCAAGAAAATTTCATATCATTTCGAATACTAATAACTAACATGCTTATAACTTATGTTTTTCTCAATCAAAACATACCAAAACATATACACCAATTAACTAGTTAAATCTTTACCAATCATACATCATTTTGTAACATTACACAAGCATGATACTAATTCCACAAACTTCATAATATAGATCATTAACATATCCATCCATGAACTCAAATATCAACCATATATGCACATATAGGCATATAACAAATCCACCAATTTAAGCCAAATCTCATGGCTATATTTACAAACCAAAACATATACATTTACAAGCCATTACAAATGACCAAATTCATTATCAATCCATAATCAAAATGACTCAAAATACCTGTACATGACATATACTTAATATGCCAAAATTCAAAGGTACCAAGTGATAGGTGGTAGTGTGAAACGATCTCCGACGATTCTCAAATCTGAGCTAGCTTCGATATCACTATAAAACACGGGAAAATACACAAAGTAAGCTATAAAGCTTAGTAAGCTCGATGAAATAATTTAACATAATCAGATAAATATAAATCAATAATTTGAATACATCAACATGTAGCTTACATTAACTAACAAACCTTTCAAATACTCATTCAAAAAACTATGTACTTTCATCATCATTTCTTCGATTCAATGATAGAATAGTTTATGTACATACTTGTACCATTTCGTATAAATCTCATACACATCCTCAACTTTCATTCAGTAATTGAACCATTTGGAATAGAAGTTGGATACTCAAGGTTCTCACACGATAAGTACCTATACCATGGTCCAGAGCCAAATCAAGGTAAGTTATCCGAAATACTGATAACATGGCCCAAAGCCAAATTAGCCGCTATGCATGGCCTGAAGCCAAATCAGTTTATCTCACACACAAAGTGCTATAGCATGGCCTGAAGCCAACTCACTGTATTCCCTAATAACATGTCACTAGCATCCTAAAATATTCCTAAGGTTCAACCGAGATTTTAAATGTCGAATCATCATCAAATTACTATCGTTCATATACAAAGTCTTGTATTCAAAATTCATGCAATATCAAAGCATATAAAATACATTTGTATTGAGATTTATCACATACGAACTTACCTCGAATGTGGAAACGACAAAATAAGCTGATTAGTTGATAACTTTCGTTTTCCCCAGATTTAGATCCAAATTCCACTTTTCTTGATCTAAATATATTCAAAATTAACTTATTTAATAATCTATTTATTCAAATCAATCCAAAATATACTTTAGGGTACATTTACACTTTTGCCCCTAAACTTTCACATTTTTACAATTTAGTCCTTATTTCATAAAATCACAAATTAAATAAAATTCCAAATATACTCATGCTAGCTGAATTACCATAATGCCCCTAGAAGCCCATATTTTCCATTTATTTCAATTTTAACCACAACATTTTAACATTTCTCAATTTAATCCCTATTTTGCATTTTCACTAAAAATCACTTTATAAAACTTGTATAATACATAACAAACATTCATAATCTATCAATAAACTTCAAAATACATGCTTAATAATCAATGGGAACATTCAAAATCTTTAACAATTTTGCAAAATAGTCCCTGGGCTAGCTAGTACTAGTTGCAACAATCACAAAAACATAGAAATCATTAAAAATCGAGTCAAAATCACTTACCAGTTGAGCTACCAAGTGACCAAACCCTAAAACAACTTCTATGGCTTCTTCTTCTTTGTATTCTTGGTGGAAATGAAGAATATGAAAGCTTTTTCTTTTGTTTTACTAATTTTATCAGAATTAATAACTAATTTACTATATTAACCTTAATATATAAACATATAAATCACTTAATGGTTGTCCATAATTTTCCACTCACCTTTCAAATGGTTTAATTGCCATTTAAGGCCACCATATTTAAAAACCAAAGCTATTTGACTCCTTAAACTAATAGAACATGCATTTTACACTATACATGATTTAGTCCTTTTTATCAAATTAAGCATTCAAACGATAAAATTTCTTCACGAAACTTTCACACATACACTCAATCATGCTGTAAACATTAAAATAAAATAAATGTGGTCCCGAAACCACTGTTTCAATTTGACCAAAAATAGGTTGTTACACATTGGTTAATCCGAAAGGCATCACCAAGAATTTGTAATGGCCATAGTGAGTTCGAAAAATAATTTTCAGCATGTCACAATATTTTACTCGCAACTGATAATATCTAGATCTGAGATCTATTTTTGAAAACACGGTTGCACTTTTCAACTAATCAAATAAATCATCAATACGAGGCAAAGGATATTTGTTCTTTATTGTAACCTTATTCAATTGTTTGTAACCAATACATAATCTCAATGATTCGTCTTTCTTTTTCACAAACAACACAGGTGCACCCCAACGAGACACACTCGGCCGAATAAATCCTATGTCTAACAATTCTTGCAACTACTCTTTAAGTTCTTTCAACTCAGCTGGTGCCATTCGATACAACGAGATCGATATTGGCACAGTTCCAAGTGTCAGATCAATAGCAAATTCAACTTCATGTTCTAGCAACAATCCCGGTAACTCTTCAAGAAACACATTAGTAAACTCTTTTACAATAGGTACCTGATCCAAACTTCGACTCTAAATCTCGAGTATCAAGTATATAAGCAAAAAAGGCCTCACAACCTTTACGAATCAGCTTCTGTGCCGTAATTGCTGAGATAACTCTGGTAACACTGTTTGATCTATCTGACTCAACTGAAATCATTTTACCCGTTTGACATCTCAAATCAATCCATTTCAATCTACAGTTTACCACAACATCATGTAATGTCAACCAATCCATTCCTAGAATAATATCGAATTCCCGAAAGGGTAACAACATCAAATCTGCAAGAAACTCATAGCCCTAAATTTTCAGTAGACACTTACGACATATTAAATTAACTATCATACTCTGACCCAGTTGATTTATAACTTGAACATCAAACTCAGTTGACTCAATAGATAAATTCTTATCTGTTACTAATGCAGTGCAAATATATGAGTGAGTTGATCCAATGTTAATTAGTGCATATACAATAACTTCAAGGAGATAGAATATACCAGAAATAACATCAGACATGGCAACTTCCTCCCTGGCTCGAATAACATATATTTATGTAGGCACTCTAACTTCAGATCATACAACTATATTTTTTATCTCAATATGATTAGCTCCAGTATTACTGCTCTACCCAGGACGTCTACCCTTCTAAGGTGTCAACATCTGTCTATCACTTCGCTCTTCATTATCTCTTACCATTCTTGGGTAATTACGCACAAAATGATCTATCGAGCCACATCTGTAACACGCACCCAGTTTGGTTCTGCATTCTCCAGTTGGAGGTTTTTCACAATGTTTACAAACAGGCTTCCGTGCATTCCGAACACTTCCCACACTATCGACAGGCTTAACTTGAGATTTAGAATCATGCTTAATTGATTTGTTTTTACCTGAAAACCCATATGCTAAAGTGACATGATTAAATTCTTCTTTTGTTTTCTTTGATGGCGGTGTGTAAAATGACTTGGAAAAGCTTATTTTACCAAATTCTGAGCCTTCCTTTATTTCTATTTCTTATTATTATAAACTTCATCCATCTTTTGAGACTAATCATATAAAACCACGAACTGTCGTATTTCTATCCCTATAATCATCATTTTAATTTCATCATTCAAACCATCTTCAAAATGGATGCATGTTTCCTCCTCATTTGACACAATTTCTTGAGCATACTTGATGAGATACACAAACTCTCTCTCGTATTAAGCTACTGATTTATTCCTTACATTAATTCAATAAATTATTTCTTTTTCAAATCTAGATATCATTTGCTGACATATTTTTTTTAAACTCTGATTGGAAGAAATCCCAGGTAACCTTGTCTCTCGATACAACTACTATCAATGTGGACCACCAACTGTACACTTCATCCTTAACTAACGACACGACACATAATCAGATAATCATTAGAAGAACAGGTGGTGTAACACCCCCAAACCCCGCCCACGAGCCTTGACCGGATCTGGTATGTCACTACGAAAAATGTTGGAAAAGATTTTTACTTAAAAATAAAAGATGAAATTTGTTGTCGTTGGTAAAAACATTTCACATTTAAGATTCCAAGTAAAACCTTATTGGTACAAATTATCCGAATTTAAAAGCTTTAATATAAGTTGTTATAAAATAAGTTGATTCAAAATATTGCCAATTATTAGCTCAATAATAGGATAAACTTCAAAACCATAAATAAAGTTGCAAATACTTTAAGTGGCCCTTATTACATCAAATAATTATTCCAAAACTACTTAAAATATAAAGTACATAAAATTAAGTAAAACATCTTCTGTATGGGCCACCTTTGTATCCGCTCCGACCCGATCCAAGCATTATGAATCACCTGCGATATTGGTAAGAAAATTTAGGTGAGTCAAACAGACTCAGTGCATAGTTACCTCACATGTCTCCACATATGGGCTTGGCCCATATCCACACAGTCCACATACATAAATATGCAAGATGAAGCCCAGCCCAACCTAGTATCCATCCGTTACACACCTACCTTGGCAGACCTGTTGCCCGAGGCCGTGGCTAAGCCACCGATCACTTAAGTGACCTTACATATCAATATCCTCGAGGTGACCCTAGGTCATCCTCAATCCACGGTGATGTACACAGCTATCATCAGCCAGGGTGAGGCACACAGCCAACACACACCTTGATAAAACACATAGCTAACATCAAGCGCCAATGTAGCACAAGGCTAACATCAGACCACGTACATAAATGTACTCCCTGTCCTTCAATAGTCACATCCCAAGCCCCATGTATCATGCCACAATATCATTAAAATAAGCATACATCAAATGATATCACAATTTCATTCTTATACCATAGGAAACTTATTGTCATAAAGTACTGACCTGTTTAATCGATTACCCACCATGGGTATCCACCTTTTTAGCCTTTATTTTGGCTACCATGCACATCATATATATATATTTATATATATAACACATACACACAACAAGAGAATAGTGCGATAACTACGCACCTGTTTTGGCACACTCGACTAAATCCTAAAATATTTGCTTGCTCCTGAAGATGTCAAGATCCCTACTTAACCATTGTCGAATCATTTACACCATAAATCCATGAAGATGGCCTTTGGCGAACTACATATCACTTACCACCTTACCTCGAATAGTTGAATCCAAGAGGCTCCTTACCGTTGGCTACACAAAAGAAGCACAATATTATGACTCTTCATACATTCAACCCTCCCTTAGAAACCAAGGCCAACCATTGGTTTCGGCATACTAAATGAAGAAGAAGAGAATTCGATTGCTAAGAAAATACTTACTATACTCAAAACCGATTGGAAGATTAATGAAAAGGAATGTCGACACCTCCCCCTCTAAAGGCTCTAAAAGATTCGGCAAGAACTCCCAAATGGAGATGGAATAATTGACTATCACAAAAATAGGTATAGAACCGAGGTTGAGAAGAGAAAAGAAGTGTAGATGAAAGTTAAGAGAATTCGGCAATGAAGAACAAAGGTGGAGAGGTATCGGCTTTGTTGCAAATGAGAGGATGGGTTTCGATTTTTAGGATGTGAATGGAAAGAAAATAAGTTAAAAAAAAGAAAAAGAAAAAGATACACAAAATGACTTCCAACTTTCGGCTTTTGGTCAAGAAATAGGGTGCAAATTTTGGCAATGGCAAGGGTGAAAAGAAAGTTTTGAAAGAGAACACTAAAGAAAGAAAAGAGAACCGAAAAAGAACTTCTAGACCTCTTATAGGAAATTCAGCTATTCCCCACCACTCATGACCGAAAATTATCACCCAAAAGAGACCCACATTCGGCCTCCACACTCAAAATTCTTCTTGCCATCAATTCAAACTAATTTTGAATTAAACTCACTCCTAAATTTCTCCTTATTTCCTCCTAATCACATTCGAAATAAGCCAACCCCTTAGTCCACTATACTGCCTACATTCATGGTCAAAAGGCCATAGAAAAGTTTCCAAAACAACACTCCATACTTCAAGCCTTATGTCCCTTATCCTACCAAAATTCCTTGACACCATACAATAAATAAGCACTTGCCTTATTCCTTAGTCTACTAACCATAAAAGACAATAGTCCAACCTTACCTTAATTAGAGTTTGACCAACACATGCCATATAAATGCAAAAATAAAAGTCACCTTAAGTCTATCCATGGGATTTGAACCTAAGCCCCCTTTCAATGCTTGTGGCGTCACCTTCCAAAGCCCTAAGTGGTGCCTCCTTGCCACTTTGCCAACTGGTTACTTGTGTTAAAATTCCCCACGAATTACTCTTAACCCCTAGCTCCTTCAACTCCCTTTAACTAAAGCTTAAAAATAAAATTTTTCCTACAGCTCGAGCCTACCCTTGGCTTATTCCTAAGCCCTAGAACATCTCACTTAAGAACACAACAATCCAAACTCATGCAAAATAATACAATCACAAATAACCCCTAATTCAGGATATTACAATTCTACCCTCCTTAAAGAAATTTCGTCCTCGAAATTTCCAACTAACTAACAGTCGTGCATCCTTACTCAGCACACTACGCTCTTGCTACGTATTCTGATCTTAATAAAACTAACATACTTTCTACTAAATCTTGGAACCCTTCCTCACCATATTCTCTGCCTTACGAGCAGACACTACATTGGATAAGTAATTCCTCCATTCACCTATCACTATAACCCCACTGGTTCCGACACTGCCATCCTGCCTCTACCACGCCCACGAGTATTGCGATCACGTCCCCTAGAACTCATGTCTACTATCGGATTTAATCAGATTTAAGAAATTTTATGAATTAGCATTTGTTCCACTGTTTATCCGCGAGCAATTTTATGAAAAGAGCTTAATAGCAGTTCTTTCGATCATTCAGAGTTTTCATTTCAAGTTTTCTACCTTAATTCAGAGAAACACACAAATTCAATGATATCCATCACACACGCATTCATCATTCTAACATCTTTGTCCATTCCTATTCCAAGGGTGTTTTCGTCATTTGTCCTACAGGGTATTTTGGTAATAAATTAGGGTCAATATGAAAATCTTTACAAATCAAAGGCATTCCAAAATATACAAATCTCGAGGCTATTTTGAAAATTCTATCACATCAATGATATTACAGAAATTTCAAAAATCGGGGTTATTTTGGTAATTTTGGAAGTCAGGGGCATTTTAGTAAATTTTCCCAAATCAGAGTATCTTACTATTTTGTAGAATAGGAGTTTTTGGTATTTTTTGTAAAGTAAGAATGTTTTTACAAAAGTTGTGGGCCGTATGGTAATTTTATAAACCAAGGGCATTTTGGTAATTTTACACCCAGGGGTATTTGGGTAATTTTGTAAATCAGAAATATTTTGAAAAATTTTCCAAGTATAAAATGGTTTTACAAATCAAAGGAGTAATTTTGAAAACTTAAGGTTTTTATAAAATAGTATGACTAGTCCCTTTCGGGTTTTAATTATCGAGTTTAGCAGTGAATAAGTCCTCTTGGTTAGGGTGAACCACACTACGCACTGGTAGGATTCGAGTGGAGAGGAGGTGAGTCAAGAGGACTACTTAAATACCAAGCTCCCACCGAAACCAATCATAGACATGCGCACAATGGTTGCCACACCCTAACTCGGCGACTTATTCATAGGTTTGTTTAATTAGGCTTTAAAATTTTATGCAATTCTATGTTGGAGTAAGCTAATCCTAAAGTTCAATAACTTAATACACTAATCTACGTTCCCATCATACCCACATACCAATCATATAATAATTCACACAAGAATTAGAGGTACTTACCTGGTGGACTTCGGGTCGGAGATATAGGTGCCATGCCCGTGTAAACCTAAAAAATTTATGTAAGCCCAAATCTTTGAAAAGCCCACCTAAAAAAAATGTTTTTGAGACCAAAACCCTCAAAGTCGAGTTTTGAACCGAGCTCTGATACCAAATTGTAACACCCTCAAACCCGGCCCATGAGCCTTGATCGGATCTGGTATGTCACTGCGGAAAACGTTGGAAAAGATTTTTACTTAAAAATAAAAGATGAAATTTGTTGTCGTTGGTAAAAACATTTCACATTTAAGATTCCAAGTAAAACCTTATTGGTACAAATTATCCGAATTTAAAAGCTTTAATATAAGTTGTTATAAAATAAGTTGATTCAAAATATTGTCACTTATTAGCTCAATAATAGGATAAACTTCAAAACCATAAATAAAGTTGCAAATACTTTAAGTGGCCCTTATTACATCAAATAATTATTCCAAAACTACTTAAAATATAAAGTACGTAAAATTAAGTAAAACATCTTCTGCATGGGCCACCTTTGTATCCATTCCGACCCGGTCCAAGCATTACAAATCACCTGCGATGTTGGTAAGAAAATTTGGGTGAGTCAAACAGACTCAGTGCATAGTTACCTCACATGTCTCCACATATGGGCTTGGCCCATATCCACACAGTCCACATACATAAATATGCAAGATGAAGCCCAGCCCAACCTAGTATCCATCCGTTACACACCTACCTTGGCAGGCCTGCTGCCCGAGGCCGTGGCTAAGCCACCGATCACCTAAGTGACCCCACATATCAATATCCTCGAGGCGACCCTAGGTCATCCTCAATCCACGGTGATGCACACAGCTATCATCCTCCAGGGTGAGGCACACAGCCAACATCCCATCTTGATGAAGCACATAGCTAACATCAAGCGCCAATGTAGCACAAGGTTAACATCAGACCACGTACATAAATGTACTCCCTGTCCTTCAATAGTCACATCCCAAGCCCCATGTATCATGCCACAATATCATTAAAATAAGCATATATCACATGCTATCACAATTTCATTCGTATACCATAGAAAACTTATTGTCATAAAGTACTGACCTGTTTAATCGATTACCCACCATGGGTATCCACCTTTTTAGCCATTATTTCAACTACCATGCACATCATATACATATTTATATATATAACACATACACACAACAAGAGAACAGTGTGATAACTACGCACCTGTTTTGGCACACTCGACTAAATCCCGAAATATTTGCTTGCTCCTGAAGATGTCAAGATCCCTACTTAACCATTGTCAAAATTGGCCCTACACCATAAATCCATGAAGATGGCCTTTGGCCGAACTACATATCACTTACCACCTTACCCTGAATATTCGAATCCAAGAGTCTCCTTACCGTTGGCTACACAAAAGAAGCACAATATTATGACTCTTCATACATTCAACCCTCCCTTAGAAACTAAGGCCAACCATTGGTTTCGGCATACTAAATGAAGAAGAAGAGAATTCGATTGCTAAGAAAATACTTACTATACTCGAAACCGATTGGAAGATTGATGAAAAGGAATGTCGACACCTCCCTCTCTAAAGGCTCTAAAAGATTCGGCAAGAACTCCCAAATGGAGATGGAATAATCGGCTATCACAAAAATAGGTATATAACCGAGGTTGAGAAGAGAAAAGAAATGTAGATGAAAGTTAGGAGAATTCGGCAATGAAGAACAAAGGTGGAGAGGTTTTGGCTTTGTTGCAAATGAGAGGATGCGTTTCGATTTTTAGGAAGTGAATCGAAGGAAAATAAGTTAAAAAAAAGAAAAAGAAAAAGATGCACAAAATGACTTCCAACTTCGGCTTTTGGTCAAGAAATAGGGTGCAAATTTTGGCAATGGCAAGGGTGAAAAGAAAGTTTTGAAAGAGAATACTAAAGAAAGAAAAGATAACCAAAAAGAACTTCTAGACCTCTTATAGGAAATTTGGCTATTCCCCCCCACTCATGACCGAAAATTATCACCCAAAAGAGACCCACATTTGGCCTCCACACTCAAAATTCTTCTTGCCATCAATTCAAACTAATTTTGAATTAAACTCACTCCTAAATTTCTCCTTATTTCCTCCTAATCACATTCAGAAATAAGCCAACCCCCCTTAGTCCACTATACCGTCTACATTCATGGTCAAAAGGCCATAGAAAAGTTTCCAAAACAACACTCCATACTTCAAGCCTTATGTCCCCTTATCCTACCAAAATTCCTTGATACATACCATAAATAAGCACTGGCCTTATTCCTTAGTCTACTAACCATAAAAGATAATAGTCCAACCTTACCTTAATTAGAGTTTGACCAACACATGCCATATAAATGTAAAAAAAAAAAGTCACCTTAAGTCCATCCATGGGATTCGAACCTAAGCCCCCTTTCAATGCTTGTGGCGTCACCTTCCAAAGCCCTAAGTGGTGCCTCCTTGCCACTTTTCCAACTGGTTACTTGTGTTAAAATTCCCACTAATTACTCTTAACCCCTAGCTCCTTCAACTCCCTTTAACTAAAGCTTAAAATAAAATTTTTCCTACTGATCGAGCACGCCTTGGCTTATTCCTAAGCCCTAGAACATCTCACTTAACAACACAACAATCTGAACTCATGCAAAATAATACAATCACAAATAACCCCTAATTTAGGATATTACAAGTGAGTTCATCAAAGACTCGTTGGATATTTCAAGCCAGTATTTAGCTTTAGCAGGACCGTCATTTGATCTACCTCTAAATTCCTTAGCACCATATTTTCAAATTTTATCAATTGGAGGTCATCAAATCAATTTAGTCGTTTGAGGTGATGGAGTTACCACTGGAGGTATAACAGGGGGTGGAGGTTGTTGAGCCACAGGGTTGGTTATCATAAATTCTGTGAACCACTGACCCATTAAACCGAAGAAAATATTTCTGACTTCATTTTCTGACATTTTTGAAATCGGTAAACTACGATTTGCTTCTTGTTTAAAAGTGGGGACATTACTATTAACTTCTTCCATGTCAGCACGATCAGATTCTGCTGACATCTTTAAAATCTATAATGAAAACATGGGTTATATTGGATCAATTAATATCACTCATCATAGATTTATATGGCATGCAATTTCTTGACTTCATCAACCTGATAATCGATTATCATAGCTCTAATACCACTAAATGTAACACACCTAACCCGTCTCCATCTCCAGATTAGGCTTATAGAGTATTATAGTACAATTCATAACATTTAACTTTAAAAAGAAACAATTATGCAAATTAAATAATAACATTCAATAACTCATTTTAATCAAGATAGAAATATACTTATGGGCCTTAATCGAGCCTACAGGGCCCTAAAAATAGTTTGGGAACATTCGAGGATCATTTTGAAAAAATCAGAAAAGTTTGGAAAATTTGAAAATTTTTGAAAATAAGGGTCACATGGCCATGTGACATAGCCTAGACCATGTGAGCATCAAAGTGTTGGACACACGGCAGTGTCTCAGCTCGTGTGTTCGCCTGTGTGGGTATTCAAAATAGGTCCACATGGCCGTGTGTCAGATCGTGCAAGACCGTGTGAAACCTGTACCTAAAATAAATATGACACACGATCGTGTGGGGTGGTCGTGTGTGGCACATGACTGTGTGGCAGCCCGTGTCCCAGGCCATGTTCACCTTAAAAAGCTTGCATTTGAAGTCATTTTTCCTCCAAAACTAAAACACCAAGCCAAGCTATTTTCAACTACAATTTCATGCTCAAACACATTCAATCACACCCAAAAACATGTCAAATTCACTCAACCTATGTTTAACCAATATGCCATCATTTGGCACCTCAATTCACATTACAAAACTAACCAAATTCAAGGCTATACTCCATGTCACATTCATACACCAAACACATTAACAAGTAATCATTCAAACTCTCAAACCATATATTCTTATTTAAAAACTTATCATTACTTTTCTCTTTCAAACATATACATTCATACCATGATTTCAAACACCTATATAAAAATTATACCAAATGACCAAATAACATGACATAAAGAAAATCACATACAAGTTAATACTAAACATAGGCATCATCCATCACTTTCATAATTACCAAATAATTTAAAAATCAAATACCTACAAATTTCACCTATTACATGCCATATAACCCAAAAGTTAACTTCAAAAACTACCAAATTGTGATTGGATAGTATGATCCTCAAGTTGATTTGATCGCCCGATTCCACAAAATGTTATCTACAAGGAAACAAGAAAATAACACGAATAAGCCTCTATAAAGCTTAGTAAGTTTAACGGTTAAAACGATAAAACGTACGAAATAAACATAACATTTATAATAATAAGAGTAATACACAGTGTTTCTTGTCAACCACAATCATTAACATGTGAGTATATACATAGAATCATGTACGAGTTACATTTTAATACAATCATATGAGATCATTCAATTTTAAGCCACAATGCTATTAGGAAATTCATGAACAACTTTCAAACAATCCAATAACAAGATATTTAATGTAACACCCTTAACCCATAACCATCGTGATCTAGGGTTAAAGGCATTACCAGATAAATCGGATCTTTTACAAACATTTCATAGCATAATTCAACAAATCAAATCAAAGTGTCCCTTAAATAGGTCTACGAGACCTTAAACATGCATTAGAAATGGGTCTGACTAAACTGAACACATACGAAATTTTCAAAAATTTAAACATTTTTCAAAGCTACAGAGGTCAGACGCCCGTGTGGGCAGGCCGTGTGCTTTACACAGCCTTAGACACACCGATGTGTCTAAGCCGTGGCAAAACAGGGCATACATTCTGACTTGTCCACACGACCGAGGACATGCCCATGGTCTCTATTGACTTGCAGCACACGACCAGTCACATGCCCGTGTGTCCATCCCGTGGTCGAGTCTGACTTGTTTTGAAACACAACCACGAAGGACACAGTCGAGCCACATGCCCGTGTGCTCAATCGTGTAGGCAAATATAGGCTATTTAAAAGGCCAATTTGGCACCCACACTTTGGGTTATACCTACAAGCACAATTGAGCATCATTCCAAGCATCAAAAGCAATAAAAACGTACCAAAATGACCATCTTTTCTAACCACTCATGAGTATAACAAACACACCAACATATGTACCATTTGTCTCAATCCAATCACAAACATTTCTAAGTAACATCTGTCCACAAACTTACCGATTCATTATGACATCTTTCATCTATATTATACCAACTATGCATCTTAAAACTTAAAATAAATTTTACCATCTCATTAATCTAACTATTAGTCATCAAACCATAACAAATTATGCATCATATAGCATAAACCACTTAATCACATCATTTTCATTATCTAGCCATATCACATGGCTATTTATACACCTTTAAAAACATAACCATATCAACTAGACTATACATGCCATACTTAATATATACATATTCAAAGGGTACCAAAATGTGATTTGATAGTGTGATGACGATCCTCGATGATCCCCGAGCCTTTCGTAGCTTTAACGATCTATAAAACAATGCAAACACACACACAGAGTAAGCTTTCAAAAGCTTAGTAAGTCATATACAAATAAACTTAACATATAAACATTAAATATCATATCAAATACTAGATCATTCATATATATATCAATTGCAAATTCTTAATTCTTCTTTGGCTCATTTGTTTAGCCAATGCTTAACCACAAATCATATCTCTAATATTTCTTGTGAACATAGCACAATCATACACATGCCACATTTTATCTCATTGAATCTATGCACATATCTCACTAGTGTTCATTCAGATATACTTACCTTTCATACTCAATCATAGTATTCATTTCAAACGTACCTGAGTCGATTACATACCCCATTTTGTCTTTCATTTTCTCGAAATCACCCGTTGAACATTCAGAATCAAATAGGATACTCGGATAAATCTGAATACTCGTACAATGCCAACATCCCAAGCGTGGTCTTACATGTAATCAAATATCGATGCCACTGTCCCAGACAGGGTCTTACACGAATCAAATACGATGCCAATGTCCCAGATATAGACTTACACATAAATATCAAATCAATGCCAACGTTCCAGACATGGTCTTACATGATGTCACATATCGAAAACCACTGTCATGACATACATATCCTAACTATTCCTAAGGTTCATACGGTACTTTTCAGACATTTACGTACTGTTGAATCTTTCTCGAATTTTACATGTATATCCTCTATAGTCATTTATCACAATTTAATTTCATAAGATCATAATAAATTAATTCAAATACATTTATTTTTATATTGACTTACCACGTATTCAAATAAATGAACGGATTCGACTATTCGATCACTTTCGACTTTCCTCGATCTAAATCTATTTTCTTGAGTTCTAGATCTATACATATTCAAATTTAAATCTTTATTCACCAAATCATTCAATTCAAACCAAAAGCACATATTTAGGACACTTTACAAATTAACCCTCACATTTTCACATTTTGACATTTAAGTCCTTATTTCAGAAAATCATAAAATACACAAAATCTCTTTGTACCCATGCTTAGCCGAATATCCCCATGCTTCATCTAAGTCTAAACATTTCATTTTTTTCACATTTTAGTCCCCCAAAATAGTATTTTCACAATTTAGTCCAAATTACTCAAATTCACGAAAAATTCAAAGACAAAACATGTTAATCTAACACATATATTTCATATTTCATCATCAAATATCACAAAACTCAAGTATTAATCAATGGAACCTTTCAAAATGATCATCAAATTCCAAAATTAAGACATGGGATTTGAAGTATTCAAAGCAACGATTACAAAAATGTAGAAATTATCAAAAATCGAAGAAAAACATACCTTAATCTAAGTATTTCAATGGCCAAATGTTTGAAGAAGCTTAAAACCCCTTTTCTTTTCTTGTTTTCTATGGATGAACACCCAAATAACCATTATTTTAAGCTTTGTTTTTATTATATTAACATTATTAATCCTTTTATAAAATTAACCTTTTAATATAACATATAAAATAGGCATATTCAATGACCTTTACCGTCCATTAACTAATAAAATGGCTAAATTTCATCTTAAGGAATTCCTCTTTATAAAGACACATCAATTCGACCATTATTAAAATAGAAGGCTATTTTTACATTTTATGCGATTTAGTCCTTTTTCTCAAATTAAGCACACAAACAACAAAATTTATTCACGAAACTTTCACACATGCTTAATCACATAATGTAGACATAGAAAATAATATGAAAATATTTTTTGACTCAAATTTGTGGTTCAAAAACCACTATTCTGACTAGGGTCTAAACCAGACTGTTACAATTCTCCCCTCATTAGGGATTTTTGTCCCCGAAAATCTTACCTTTAAATAAATTCAGATATTGTTGTCTCATAGTATCTTTGGGTTCCCATGTAGCCTCTTCAACCCCATGTCGATTCCACAGTACTTTTACTAATGATATTTTCTTATTTCTCAATTCTTTCACTTCGCGATCTAAAATCTGAATCGGTTCTTCCTCGTAAGTCATATCAGATCAGATTTCAATCTCAGACGGAGAAATCACATGTAATGGATTAGATCTGTATCGTCGAAGCACTGACACATGAAACACATTATGAATCTTTTCTAGTTTCGGTGGCAACAACAAGTTGTATGCTATAGGTCCAATGCGCTCAATAATTTCATACGGCCCGATGAATCTCGAACCCAATTTGCCTTTACACCCAAATCAGAGTATTTTCTTCTACGGAGACACTTTCAAGAACACTTTATAACCGATTTCAAACTCAATATCTTTCTGTTTCAAGTTTGTGTAAGATTTTTGATGATCTAACACGATTTTTAGACTATAACGAATCACTTTTACTTTCTGTTCAGTTTCATTGATCAAATCGATTCTGTGTATTTTACTTTCACTTAGCTCAATCCAATAAAGAGGTGTTCGACATTTGCGTCCATACAATACCTCATAAGGTGCCATTTTGATGATCGATTGAAAACTATTATTGTACGCAAACTCAATCAATGGCAAATATTGTTCCCACGTACCATTAAACTCAAGAATGCAACATCTCAACATATCCTTGAGTATATGAATAATCCGTTCAGACTGACCATCTGTTTATGGGTGAAAAGCTATACTAAAATGTAATTTAGTACCTAAAGCCTCTTCTAATTTCTTCCAGAATCGTGAAGTAAACCTTGAATCTCTATCAGACACAATAGGTTGTGGCACTCCGTGCAATCTCACAACATCAGAAATATAAAGCTCAGCTAACTTATCAAGTGAGTAATCAGATCATACCAGAATAAAATGGTCTGATTTCGTCAATCTGTCAACTACGACCAAAATTGCATATTTCTTTCTCGGAGTCAAAGGCAATCCTGTAACAAAATCCATTGTCACTCTATCCCATTTCCATTTAGGAATTAAAAACTGTTGTAACAAACCAGATGGCACTTGATATTCAGCTTTAGCTTGCTGACAGATTAAATATTTCAAGACAAACTCTGAAATATCCCGTTTCATACCAGACCACCAATACTGTTGCTTTAAATCATGGTACATCTTTGTACTTCCCGGATGAATAAATAGATGACTGCTATGTGCTTCTTTCAATATTGACTGAATCAACTCTGGATTTCTCGGTACACATATCCAATCTCGATATCTCAAACAATTATCTTTATCATCTCAAAGTTTAGAATCAGAGTTCAAATCATACTGAGCTCGTTTCATTAACATTTCATTATCAAATTTCTAAGCATCACATATTTGTTGTATAAACAACGGTTTCACTTGCAATTAAGCCAAAACAGAACCATCACCAGACAAGTCTAAATGAGCATTCATCGCAAGTAATGTAAATAGTGATTTTAGTCTTAATGCATCAGCAACAACATTCGCTTTACCTGGATGATAATCTATCATAAGCTCGTAGTCTTTCAATAGTTCTAACCATCTTCTCTGTCACAAATTCAGGTCTTTCTGAGTCATCAAATATTTTAGACTTTTATGATCCTAAAACACATGGCATTTTTCACCGAAAAGATAATGACGCCAAATTTTCAAAGCAAACACAATAGTAGCTAACTCAAGATCGTGCATCGAATAATTATTTTCATACGGTTTCAATTGTCTCGAGGCATAAGCTATAACTTTGTATTCCTACATCTAAACACATCCCAGACCATTCAACGAAGCATCACTATAAATCACAAACTCTTTACCTGATTCTGGTTGTATCAAAACTGGAGCTTTAGTCAAAAGGGTTTTCAACTGATCAAAGCTTTTTTGACATTTATCAGACCATTCAAATTTCATATCTTTTTGAAGCAATCTAGTCAACGGAGTAGCAATCATCAAAAAACCTATTACAAACTGTCGATAATAGCCAGCAAGTCCTAGAAAACTATGAACTTCAGACACATTTTTTGGAGGCTTCCAATCCAAAATAGCTGAAATCTTGCTCTGATCAATCCGTATACCAGATGCTAACATAATATGACCCAAAAATCCAACTTCATGCAACCAGAACTCACATTTACTAAACTTTGCATACAATTGGTTATCTCGCGAGTTTGTAGCACAATTCTCAGATGTACAACATGCTCAATTTCATCTTTCGAATAAATTAAAATGTCGTCAATGAATACAATAACAAATCGATCTAAATACGGTTTGAAAATTCTATTCATCAGATCCATAAGAATAGCAGGAGAATTTGTTAGTCCGAAAGGCATAAGTAAAAATTCATAATGCTTGTACCTCATTCTGAAAGTAGTTTTTGGAATGTCTGAATCTTTTACTCGCAACTGATAATACCCCGATCTCAGATCTATCTTTGAAAACACGGTAGCTCCTTTCAACTGATCAAACAAATCATCAATTTTGGGTAGAGGATATTTGTTCTTTATAGCCACTTTATCCAACTGACGGTAATCGATACACATCCTCATCGTGCCATCTTTCTTTTTCACAAATAGAATGAGAACACCCCAAGGTGAGAAACTCGGTCGTACAAATCCTCCATCAGTAAACTCTTGCAACTGTGTCTTCAACTCTTTCAATTCTGTTGGTTCCATTCTGTACAGAGCTATAGAGATAGGAGTCATTCCTGAAAATAAATCAATACCAAGTTCAACTTCACGTATCAGAGGTAATCTTGGTAGTTTTTCAGGAAACACGTCAGAAAATTCACAAACAACTGGCATAGATTCAACTTTCTTTTCTGTCATTCTTGAATCAATCACATAAGCAAAATAAGCTTCGTTACCATTTTTCACATAATTCTGAGCTTTCATAACTGATATCACAGTTGGTAACCCATTCAAATCATTTGATTCAATCCGAACTATTTTATCATTTTGACATCTCAAATCAATGGTCTTTCTTTTGCAATTCACAACAGCATCATGCGATGTTAACCAACCCATACCCAAAATTATATCAAACTCATCAAATGGTAATAGCATCATATCAACAAGAAAACAAACATATTAGAATATCAATGGACAATTCTTGCATACTTTGTCAACCAAGAGACATTTACCTAAGGGGTTTGATACTTTAATAATGAATTCAATAGACTCTACAAGCAAAGTCTTACTGGATACTAAGTTCATGCATACATACAAATGAGTAGACCCTGGATCTATCAATGCAATCACAGAAGTATCATAAAGAGTAAATGTACCCGTAATAACATCTGGAGGCAAAACTTCCTCACGAGCTCGAATGGCTTAAGCTCTGGCAGGTACTCTAGTTCCAGATCTTGTAACTGTATCTTTTATAGCTCTTTGACTACTACTGGCATTTCTTGTGTTTCGAGAAGATCTACCTCTGGTTAAAACATTATCTGGCCTCAGAATCTGTACCATCTCTTATTCAACAGACTCGGGACAATATCGAATGAAATGGTCTAGTGATCCATATCTGAAACATGCTCGATCATTCAATCTATAGTTAGTCGGATGTCTTTTACGATAATGCTTACATTCAGGTCGTTCAGATCGGACATTACCCACACTAGCTATCAAGGTAGCATGAGGTTTGAAGTTTGACTCTAATCTAACTCGATCTCTATTTGAATGTCCCACATTAGTTTTTGAACGGCTATGCTCATCTCTAAATTTATTTGAAGCAGTCTAAAATGATTTACTTGAAAATCATTTCTCATATATCTGGCTTCAAACTCAGCTTTTCTTTGATCTTTCCCGAGTGCTTTTGTAACTCCCTAAAATTGGGCCTAGTAGAATTTGGCCTATTGGGCCCCGAGCGTAGAAACATTTTAGAATTCTTAAGAACAAGAGAAAGGCACTAATGCAAGTTGGACCTACTAGGAGAGTGATTTTGAAAGATTAGGGGGCTTCTATGAAGTCCCGGGATCAAACTTGGGCTTTAGGAAAATTTTGGTTTTAGGTGAATAAAACCCTTGGAGTTAGTAGGTAGGCTTTAAGAATAAGATGGGAAAAATGACACAAAGAGAGCTTGTGGTGTAGTTCCAAAGTGACGCCACTTAGGGAGAAAAGGGGTGACGCCACAAGAAGGCAAGGGATCCGAGGTTCTAGACTTGGTACTTGTTTTTTTTTAATTATTTTTATTTAAAGGAAATTAGAGTTTAGCTATAGGCCTAACTTTTGTTGTGCATGGTTTAAGGCACAAATGGCCACATGGTGGAGTGGTGGTGGCGTCAGTATGATAACAAGGAGGAGAAGGGTTCGAATCCTATAGATGGCAAATGGAAGACTTTTATTTTGCTAAGGAGAAGATAGGAGGTTGGGTTGGAGTGGAACTCTACAAAGTGGATGGAGACTTGGTCAATCAAGTTTGAATGGAAGGTGGAGAAGAGATTGAGGAGTTGGAATTGGTCAAGGTTGTTAGGTGAGTTTGAATGAGTGGTGGGGAGCAATTTATGGAGCAAAAAGGGGTGCAAATCATGGGATTCAAATGGAAGGAGGTGTTTGCTGAATGTGGGGGTCTCTAAGGGGGAATTTTGGCCAAAGTGGTCATGGGGAGTATGCATATTCGGCTTTGAGCAGGGAGGTGCCGAATTTTCTTTCAAGTTCTCTTTTTTTGTGAATTTTGGTTTTTTGGCATTTTGGCTAACATTTCAGGTCTTTTGTTTCTAATATTCTTTTGCCAAAAACTCAGCCTCTCTTCTCCCATTCTTCTCTCCTTTCAAATATTTTCTTCTTACTGGTTAATAGCCTAAGCAATTGTAGGCCGAAAACTCTTTTGTTCATATTTTCTTGTTCACCTATTTTCTTCTTCTTTTTCACTCATCTCCTTCCCTTATTTTCTCCATGGCCTAATATCTACCCTCTTTACTCTTGTGCGGTAGCCAGTTTCCTTTTTGTCTTCATCGATTGTGCTACAAAGGAGGGTGACAATCGATAAGTATAGTTTTTGTGTTCAGTAGCTCTCTTTCCATTTGTTTTCTTCGTAATAACCATACGTTCCTTCTTTCACTCTGAGGCTAAAAGTGTATTCTTTCTGTGTTCACCATCGTTGAGTTAGAGATTGTTATAAGGCGAAAGGGGAGCAAGTAGTGGTGGTAATCAAATTGTGTTTGTGGACTCATCGTTCTAGGAGGGTTGTAGGGGTTCAACTTCTGATTGTTCAAGAACCTATTCTTGACAAAATTAAGGGTAAGTAGTGCTAATTATTAATGTAGGTTTTTCTCTGTTGAACGAATGTGGGTATTGGTAACTCTATTTGTTTTGGTACATCAATGGTGTTAGGAACTCGTTGGTGTTCATCGAGGAGCAGAACCGAGCTGTCTTAGTGTATCGAGGGGAATCTCTTTGGGGTAAGTGAAGTTGGTGATTATTTTGGACTCAAGCTTTAGTTATGCTTTACCAGTGATGTGACAAACTGATAGCAAAATGTGTTCTTAGGTTCTTAGGAGAGTAGCGTGGTCCGGGTTCTAAATAGGTGTGTAATCTCACACCTCTCTAAATGTTTATGCGAAACGCTTGTGAAACAGCCAAATGCCAAAATGCCAAAAAATCTGGTAATTGTGACTACTCGAGCGCGCGAGTGCTAGTTGTGGTAAAATGAGATGCGAAACATGACATTAAGTCGTTGAGGGTGTCAAGAACACTCTCGCAATACTGAGGCTGAAATGGGCCTATTCGGGCCAAATAGGCCTAATGGGCTATTCGACCCACATGGGCAAAATTGAAGGAAAATTGTAAAGGAGTAAGTGCGGTTGCAAAATTTGGAAATCTGAGACTATAACATTGAGAAATGGGCCACACAAGCGTGTGGGCTCGTTTGGGCCTAAAATGGATTTTAGGCCCAATAGCTACGTAGAGACCCAGAAAGGGTCTCATGATACTCGAGGCGATAGTAGGCATTCGAAAAGGCCATTAGTTGGTAAAATTACTGAAATACCCTCGGTGGGTAAATTATTGAGATACCCTCATTGGGTAAAATTACTGTTATACCCTTAAGGGCAGATTTGGCATGATTGTGTATAACTTGATTTACTGCCATGATGATACATTTTGCATACACTGAATTATTATGCCATGACATGTTGCATTGGGATGGGTTGTAATGATGGAGGAAGTGCTGTACTGGTGGCTATGCCATAATATACTGATTTTAGTGGCTCGACCACATATCGACATCTTGGCATTTCTTTGCGTTTATCTTGGCAAATCATTGCATTCTTGGAGTGTAGGGCTGGTACGGTGGAGTGTAGCGGATGTACTATCAGGCTGGATTGCATTTTTGTTTGCATTACCATGACTTTGGGGCCGTGGGCCCAAATTTATACTATATGGGACTTAGGCCCAGACTGAGACCATGACTGTGACTGAAATTGGGGTTACATACTGAGTTCTCATAACTCACCCCTCCATTTTAACCTTACAGGTAATCCCCAGCGTTAGTGGATTTAGGGCTTTGAGGACTCTGTGGTGGCCATATATCAGGATCTATTATCGCGAACTTAGTAAATTTTTGTTTTGCTTTACTTTAGTCTTATTTTTATTTTTGGGGTTAATATTTTTGTAATAAGGCCGTTGGTTTATTTTCTTTATGTTTTCTTTAATAACTGCTAAATTTATTGATACGTGGTTTTCTTAAAACGACGATAACCATTTTCAAAATATCGCATCTTTGCAAATGATTGAACTTGTTTTTTATTATAAACAAGGGTTTCAATAGTTATAACAAACAACATTTTTACAACAACGCCATAAAAGTGAAACTGATTTTCACACACGACAAAGCCAAAGTCTTAAATAAAAATATACGAAGTTTTTAACGAGAACATAGCTTTTAAACAACTCAACCATGTGACATGTTGGATCCAGTCGTAACATCTAGGCCGATTTTAGGGTGTTATATTTTATGGTATCAGAGCCCGATTGTAAAACTCGGCTGTGGAATGGGTTCAAAAATATTTTTTCAAAGTTAGTTGGAAATTTGGTTAAGAAAAATATATCTTTATTAGATGTATGGCACCCGAGTCTCTGGCACAAAATCCGTAAGTCCCCCTACTTTGTGTTTGATGATATGATAAAATGGTTGTAGGAAGAAAACTACTAGAGTTAGTGGTAGTATACTGAAACTGTTAGCTATAGAAATTAAGACTATAGAGACTGAAACAGTAGGAAACTTGATCTATAAAAATTACTCAGACTACTGTTCTTTTATAAAACATCTGTTAAAAATTACTTGAACACTAAGTTGATGCATAACACTCTTAAACAGATTAACGCGTAACATCGAGAAGAGTACCAGAATATGCGAACGAGGTACACGTGGCCGCGGTAGAGGTCGAGGGGCTAGGGCTGGATCCTCAGCATCAGGGCATATACCAAAAAGAGGCACCAGCATCACCAGTAACTGAGACGGGGTCCCATGACTGAGCCGGGGCTGATGTGCTAATTCAGCTAGTATAGAAGGTACTGAAGGAGGTTAGAGGAATTGGTGCAACACTTCGAGTTGGGTGCATAGATTGTAAGAAGAAAAGAGATTGCGCATCTCTAGGGTCATAATCTTGTTCTGTGAAGCATGTGAAGGCATGTCCAAAATTTTTGGCTTGCGAGTATTGCAGAAGGCATCATCCGGGTGAATGCTGGAGGAGGTCAGGAGCGTGCGTAAGATGCGGGTCTAAGGAGCATAGGGCTCAGGATTGTTCCTTCACTATTAAATCAGGTATGTTTTGGTTGAATATAGAAAATTTTATGAATGGGAGAAAAGTACCTGTTTACTTCTATGGTTGTATATCTGGTTGGATAAAAAGATTTCTAGATTAGGTTAGAAGTGTATTAGTGTTATTGGAACCAGAGTGCAGCAGCGGTAGCGTGGTAGAGTAGTCTGTGTTAAACCACTATTAGATAGCTATAAATTTCGAGGAAAAAATTTCTTTAAGGGGTAGATTTGTAACGCCCTGAATTTGGGCCTAATAGAATTGGGCCTATTGGGCCCCAAGCGTAGAAACATTTTAGAATTCTTGAGAACAAGAGAAAGGCACTAATGCAAGTTGGACCTACTAGGTGAGTGATTTTGGAAGATTAGGGGACTTCTATGAAGTCCCGGGATCAAACTTGGGCTTTAGGAAAATTTTGGTTTTAGGTGAATAAAACCCTGAGAGTTAGTAAGTAGGCTTTAAGAATAAGATGTGGGGAAAAATGACACAAAGAGAGCTTGTGGTGTAGTGGCAAAGTGACGCCACTTAGGGAGCAAGAGGGTGACTCCACAAGAAGGAAAGGGATCCAAGGTTCTAGTCTTGGTACTTGTTTTTATTTTTAATTATTTTTATTTAAAGGGAATTAGACTTTAGCTGTAGGCTTAACTTTTGTTGTGCATGGTTTAAGACACAAATGGCCACATGGTGGAGTGGTGGTGGCGTCAGTATGATAGTAAGGAGGAGAAGGGTTCGAATCCTACAGATGGAAAATGGAAGGGTTTTATTTTGCTCAGGAGAAGATAGGAGGTTGGGTTAGAGTAGAGCTCTACAAAGTGGATGGAGACTCGGTCAATCAAGTTTGAATGGAAGGTGGAGAGGAGATTGAGGAGTTGGAATTGGTCAAGGTTGTTGGGTGAGTTTGAATGAGTGGTGGAGAGCAATTTGTGGAGAAATTGGGATTTAAGGCCAAAGTGGTCACGGGGAGTGTGCATATTCGACTTTGAGCAGGGAGGTGCCGGATTTTCTTTCAAGTTCTCTTTTTGTGAATTTTGGTTTTTTAGCATTTTAGCTAGCATTTTGGGTCTTTTGTTTCCAATATTCTTTTGTCAAAAACTCAGCCTCTCTTCTCCCATTCTTCTTTCTTTTGAAACATTTTCTTCTTACTGGTTAATAGCCTAAGCAATTGTAGGCCGAAAACTCTTTTGCTCATCTTTTCTTGTTCACCTATTTTCTTCTTTTTTTCACTCATCTCCTTCCCTTGTTTTCTCCATTGTCGAATATCTACTCTCTTTACTCTTGTGCGACAACTAGTTTCCTTTTTGTCTTCATCGATTGTGCTGCAAAGGAGGGTGGCAATCGGTAAGTATAGTTTTTATGTTTGGTAGCTCTCTTTCCATTCTTTTTCTTCTGTAATAACCATATGTTCCTTCTTTCACTCTGAGGCTAAAAGTGCATTCTTTTTGTGTTGACCATCATCGAGTTAGAGATTGTTATAAGGCAAAAAGGGAGCAAGTAGTGGTGGTAATCAAATTGTGTTTGTGGACTCACCGTTCTAGGAGGGTTGTGGGGGTTCAACTTTGATTGTTCAAGAACCTGTTCTTGACAAAACTAAGGGTAAGTAGTGCTAATTATTAATGTGGGTTTTTCTCTAGTGAACGAATTTGGGTGATTGGTAACTTTGTTTGTTTTGGTACATCAATGGTGTTAGGAACTCGTTGGTGTTCATTGAGGAGTAGAAACGAGTTGTCTTAGTGTATCGAGAGGAATCTTTTTGGGGTAAGTGAAGTTGGCGATTATTTTGGACTCAAACTTTAGTTATGCTTTACCAATGATATGACTAACTGATAGCCAAATGTGTTCTTAGGTGTTTAGGAAAGTAGTGTGGTCCAGGTTCTAAACAGGTGTGTAATCTCACACCTCTCTGAATGTTTGTGCGAAACGTTTGTGAAACAACCAAATGCCGAAGTGCCAAAAATTTGGCAACTGTGACTACTCGAGTGCGCGAGCGTTCATATTGGTAAAACAAGATGTGAAACGTGATGTTAGGTCGTTGAGGGTGTCAACAACACTCTTGCGATACTGAGGCTGAAATGGGTCGAAACGGGCCCAATGGGCCCAATGGGCTATTCGGCCCACATGGACGAAATTGATGGAAGATTGTAAAGGATTAAGTGTGGCTGCAAAATCTAGAAATCTGAGACTGTAACATTGCAAAATGGGTCACACGAGCATGTGGGCCCGTTTGGGCCTAAAATGGATTTTAGGCCCATTGCTCCGTAGAGAGCCAGAAAGGGTCTCATGACACTAAGGTGACAATAGGCCTTCGAAAAGGCCATTAGTTGGTAAAATTACTAAAGTACCCTTGGTAGGTAAATTACTGAGATACCCTCATTGGGTAAAATTACTGTTATACCCTTAGGAGAAGATTGGCATGATTGTGTATAACTTGATTTACTGCCATGATGATACACTTTGCATACACTGAATTATTATGCCATGACATGTTGCATTGGGATGGGTTGTAATGATGGAGGAAGTGCTGTACCACAATATACTTATTTCAATGGCTCAGCCACATATACTGACATTGGTAGCTTTGCTGTGTTTATACTGGCAGCTCGACTGCATTCTTGGAGTGTAGGGTTGGGTGGGTTGACTTGGTCCCCACATGGAGTGTAGGGCTGGTACGAGTGGAGTGTAGCAAATGTACTATTAGGCTGGGTTGCATTTTTTGTTTGTATTACCATGACTTTGGGGACGTACTGCATGGGGCTTAGGCCTAGATTGAGACCATGACTGTGACTGAAATCGGGGTTACACACAGAGTTCTCGTAACTCACCCCTCCGTTTTAACCTTGCAGGTAATCCTCAGCGTTAGTGGATTTAGGGCTGTGGAGGACTCTGTGGTGGCCATACATCAGGATCTATTATCGCGAACTTAGTAAATTTTCGTTTTGCTTTACTTTAGTCTTATTTTTATTTTGGGGTTAATATTTTTGTAATAAGGCCGTTGGTTTATTTTCTTTATGTTTTCTTTAATAACTGCTAATTTATTGATACGTGGTTTTCTTAAAACAATGATAACCATTTTCAAAATATCGTATCTTTGCAAATGAATGAACCTGATTTATATTATAAACAAGGGTTTCAATAGTTATAACAAACAACATTTTTACAACAACACCATAAAAGCGAAACTGATTTTCACACACGATAAAGCCAAAGTCTTAAATAAAAATATACGAAGTTTTTAATGATAACACAACTTTTAAACAACCCAACCATATGACATGCTGGATCTGGTCGTAACGTCTAGGCCGGGTTTGGGGTGTTGCAGCTTCAGCTTTACACGATCGATCAACAAGCGCAACAAACTTTTTTATTTGCAGAATTCCAACTAGAAAACGGATGTCTTCATTCAGGCCGTCTTTAAACCTCTTACACATTATTTCTTCAGTCGAAACGCATTCCCGAGCATATTGACTTTATCTCACGAATTCTCGTTCATATTCTGTGACAGACATACGTCCCTGTTTCAATTCCAGAAACTCTTTTCTCCTTTGATCTAGAAATCTCTGGCTGATATATTTCTTCCGGAACTCAAATTGAAAGAAATCTCATGTAACTCATTCTTTTAGAACAACAGAAATCAAAGTCTTCCACCACTGATAAGTTGCATCCCATAACAAGGAAATGACACATTTCACACATTCATCAAGAGTCAATGACATTTCGTCGAACACTCGGATTGTGTTATAGAGCCAAAACTCAGGTCTCTCAGCATCATCATCACTAGTGGCCCTAAACTCTTCAGCCCTATATTTACAGATTTTATCAACCGGAGGCCTATTCATCAGCAGATTCGTAACCAGAGGCACAACAGAAGTCTGAGGAGGATTAGACGGGGCGAGGTTATGAAATAGTCGGATTTGTTCTAACGTGTTGAGTGAACCACTCATTCATCATTTGAAAGAAAGCTTGTTTGGCCTCTCCTTCTTGACAGCTAGTAGCCAGTCTCGAATCAGATGGCACTGTCCCTTGAGTGGGAGCAGGTGTATTACTTTCAACTCATCAGCTACAGCTCTTTCGGGATCTATTTACTATGCGAAAACATATTTTATATGTCAGGATTCAACACACTATCACAGTTCGTATTTATGGCATGTATACCTAGACTCTCACACGCTATGTTAGTCTTAGAATCGATTAAACCGTAGCTCTGATACCAATCAAATGTAGCACCTCTAATTCGTAACAATCACTGATCTAAGGTTAAAGGCATTACCGGACAAATTAGATCTTTTACGAACATTTCAGAGCATAATTCAACAAATCAAATCAAAGTGTCCCTTAAATAGGTCTACACGACCTTAAACATGCATTAGAAAGGGGTCAGGATGAAAACCGAACACATACGAAATTTTTAAAAATTTAAACATTTTTCAAAGCTGCAGAGGTCACACCCCCGTGTGTCTAAGCCATGGCAAAACAGGGCATACATTCTGACTTGTCCACACGGCCGAGGACATGCCCGTATGCCTCACCCATGGTCGCTACTGACTTGCACCATACGGCCAGTCACACGCCCGTCTGTCCAGCCCGTGGTCGAGTTTGACTTGTTTTGAAACACAACCACGATGGACACGGTTGAGCCACATGCCCGTGTACTCAAACGTGTGGGCAAATATAGGCCATTTACAAGGTCAATTTTCCACCCACACTTTGGGTTATACCTACAAGCACAATTGAGAATCATTCCAAGCATCAAAAGGAATGAAAACATGCCAAAATAACCATCTTTTCTAACCACTCATGAGTATAACAAACACACCAACATATGTACCATTTAGTTCAATCCAATCACAAACATTTCTAAGTAACATCCATCCACAAACTTACCGATTCATTATGACATCTTTTCATCTAAATTATACCAACTATGCATCATAAAACTTACCATAAATTTTACCATCTCATTAATCCAACCATTAGTCATCAAACCATAACAAATTATGCATCATATAGCATAAACCATTTAATCACATCATTTTCATTATCTAGCCATATCACATGGCTATTTATACACCTTTCAAAACATAACCATACCAACTAGACTATACATGACATACTTAATATATATATTCAAAGGGTACCAAAATGTGATTGGATAGTGTGATGACGATCCTCGATGATCCCCAAGCCTTCCGTAGCTTTAACGATCTATAAAACAATGCAAACACACACACAGAGTAAGCTTTCAAAAGCTTAGTAAGTCATATACAAATAAACTTAACATATAAACATTAAATATCATATCAAATACTAGATCATTCATATATATATATATATATTCAAATTCTTAATTCTTCTTTGGCTCATTTGTTTAGCCAATGCTTAACCACAAATCATATCTCTAATATTTCTTTTAAACATAGCACAATCATACACATACCACATTTTATCTCATTAAATCTATGCACATATCTCACTAGTGCACATTCAGATATACTTACCTTTCATACTCAATCATAGTTTCATTTCAAATGTACCTGAGTCGATTACATACCCTATTTTGTCTTTCATTTTCTCAAAATTACCCGTTGAACCATTCGAAATCAAATAGGATACTCGGATAACTCTGAATGCTCGTACAATGCCAATGTCCTAGATGTGGTCTTACATGTAATCAAATATCGATGCCACTGTCCCAGATAGGGTCTTACACTAATCAAATACGATGCCAATGTCCCAAATATGGTCTTACACATAAATATCAAATCTATGCCAATGTCCCAAACGTGGTCTTACACGATGTCACATATCGAAAACCTATGTCATGACATACGTATCCTAACTATTCCTAAGGTTCGGACAGGACTTTTCAGACACTTACATACCGTCAAAACTTTCTCGAATTTCAAATGTATATCCTCTATAGTCATTTATCACAATTCAATTTCACAAGATCATAAATAAATCAACTCAAATACATTTATTTGTATATTGACTTACCTCATTTTCAGAATAAATGAACGGATTCGACTATTCGATCATTTTCGACTTTCCTCAATCTAAATCTGTTTTATTGAGTTCTTGATCTATACATATTAAAATTTAACTATTTTGTTCAACAAATCATTCAATTCAATCCAAAAAACACATATTTAGGGCATTTTACAAATTAGCCCTCACATTTTCACATTTTAACATTTATGTCCCTATTTCACAAAATCATAAAATACACAAAATCTCTTTGCACCTATGCTTAACCGAATATCCCCATGCTTCATCTAAGTCCACACATTTCATTTTTTTCATATTTTAGTCCCCTAAAATATTATTTTCACAATTTAGTCCAAATTACTCAAATTCACCAAAAATCCAATGACAAAACATGTTAATCTAACACATATATTTCATATTTCATCATCAACTATCACAAAACTCAAGTATTCATCAATGGAACATTTCAAAATCAGCATCAAATTCCAAAATTAAGACATGGGTTTTGAAGTATTCAAAGCAACGATTACAAAAATGTAGAAATTATCAAAAACCGAAGCAAAACATACCTTAATCTAAGTATTTCAATGGTGAATGTTTGAAGAAGCTTAAAACCCTTTTTTTTCTTGTTTTCGGTGGATGAACACCCAAATAACCATTATTTTAAGCTTTGTTTTTATTATATTAACATTATTAATCCTTTTACAAAATTAACGTTTTAATATAACATATAAAACATGCAAATTCAATGACCTTTACCGTCCATTAACTAATAAAATGGCTAAATTCCATCTTAAGGACTTCCTCTTTATAAAGAGACATCAATTCGGCCATTATTCAAATAGAAGGCTATTTTTACATTTTATGTGATTTAATCCTTTTTCTCAAATTAAGCACACAAACAACAAAATTTATTCACGAAACTTTCACACATGCTTGATCGTATAATGTAGACACAAAAATAATATTAAAATATTTTTTTGACCCAGATTTGAGGTCTCAAAATGTAACACCCCAAACCCGGTCAATACACCACGATCGAATCTGGTATGTTATGGGGAAAACGCATTTGAGAGGTTAGGTTTCCGGATAATGGTTTGATGAAAACTCTTTGCCGTATTTGTACTTTGTAAAAACCTTGGGTATGATTGTTTTAAAACTGATAGTGCATTTTGCTAACCCGGAAGTTTTGAAAACTTAGTTGAATTTAATAATAAAACCAATTTATATCATTTGGAAATTCGAGTTATTCCTTTTTAGTTGCTTAAAACATTTTGAACTTAGTTTAAGTTTGGAAAACATTTGAGTCGCATTCATTTTAAATTACACCGTGATACCCGATGGTAAAGTTTAAAACATATCGCTTTGTAGTTTTGAAAACCTTATCTTTCCAAGTTTTATCCAATATTAACCCAATAATTTGTTAAGGCATATTGGAAATCAAATTAAAACATATAAATAACCAAAGTATAATTTTAAAAGGCCTTTACAATCCCAACAAAATCAAATGAAATTAAATAAGGTAAGGTACCAAGTTTGTAAATCAGTGCAAGTCCGAATTTATTTTTGGCATGGTGACCTCGAGTCCACCCGGCTCCATGTTAGGTGATCTAAGTGTCACATGAAATGATAAGGGAGAAGGTGAGCCGTAAGACTCAGTGCATAAATCCCCCTCCCGATGAATGCAACATACTAACACACATCAAAACAAAGCGATACAATTAATGCACCCAATCCTAACCATCCATAACACCTTTTCTACCCCGTGTGGTACCAAACCACTGGTGGTGCCAAACCACTGGTGACCCAAAGTCACGATATCCATCAATGTGGTGCCAAACCACTGGTGACCAAGTCACGAATAATCCATCTATGGGGCCAACCCACGTGTGATACCAAATCACCGGCGACGATCCGTATCTCAATAGTGGGGCCAACCCACGTGGTACTAAGCCACGTGGACGAGTCACTATGAGGTGCCAAACCTCCGTGTCCCAAAGACACAAATGTGATACCAAATCACCGGTGATCAAGTCACGAATAGTCAAGTTGTGGGGCCAACACATGTGTGATACCAAATCACCGGCGACAATCCGTAATATCAATCGTGGGGCCAACCCATCGTGGTACTAAGCCACCGACAAGTCGCTATGAGGTGTCAAACCTCCGTGACCCAAAGTCACAATAAATCGATCTGTGGTACCAAACCACCGGAGGTGCCAAACCTCCGTGTCCCAAAGACACGATATCATATTCCCTCCTCTCATATCACCCATAGACATGTCATACTTACTCATGTAAAGTATGCCAAACATGCAAATCATGCTAACATGTTACTATTGCATCTAACAACACATACATCATAGATCATGATATCATATATCAATAATGTAACTCATAATGAAACGAACTTACCCGAATCCGCAAGCATACCCCATAGGGTATGATATCAATCAACCATACTGCTTTTGGCTTTATTAAACAATCAAAGTTATTAAGCATATTACTAAGTAAAGAGTGTGTTAGTTTACACACTGTAAAACGCAAGCCTTAATCCCAAAGAATGGATCTAAGACCTCGACTACCTTGCTTCTATAATCACCAAACATGGACATCAGACCAAGGCCATTCGCCAACCCAAATAAACCCAAAGGGTTAACGTTTGAACCCTTATTTTGCAAACGATTTGGTTTCCTACCAAATCCCGAACCAACTGATGTTTCCTCTGACAATCAGCCACACCCTATTAAGAAGAACAATTAATCCTTTGAAGGCTTTGGCTTAACGAAACTAAGAGAATAGACTAATAAAACCAACCCTTACCACCACTTACCAACCGTTCACTCACAAGTGGAGGCTTTGCTTGACTACTTCGAAATCCCAGAGACCCTATAACAAAATGGTTCCAAAATAATCTATTAACACACTGCCAATCAAATGCCGAATCAACTCTTACCTTGCAAAAGTCGACAGAGAACAGGGAGGGGAAGAAATAGGCATTCGGCCTAGCACTAACCTTCCTCTAAAAACCCGATTGGAGAAAAAGAGAAGAGACCACCCTTGCTTGAGACTTTCGGCCAACACTAAACAAAAGAAAGAAGAGGGTTTGGCTAGAGCCTTGAAGGGTTGAAACAAAAGAAATGTGATTCAAAAGAAAAGAAGAAATCGGCAATGGGAGATTTAGAAGTGAGAGGGAAGGTTCGGCTAAGGAGGCAAAGTAAGTTTCGGCACAAGAGTTTTTAAGAAAGCAAGACAAAGTATGAGAGGAAGAAGATGGTTATTTCAGCTTAACACAAATGAAAAAGAAAAAGAGAGGTAGGAGGGTATATGGTTCGACCAAAGATAAAAAGAAGAGAAGAAAGCAAAAAGAAATAAAAGCTTGAGAATTCAAAGAGCATTCGGCTGCCAATGAAAATGAAGGAAGAAAACAAAGCAAGTTTCGGCAAGGTAAATGTTGCTTGGGGATTTTCGATTTCCAGAAAGAAAATGAGAGGCTCACTTGCAAATTCGGCTAGCTATTGACAAAAGAAAATACTTGGCTTGACACAAGCTGACCGAAAAAACCCAAAATGCCTAAGAGAATCGGCACTTCCCACCTACCTACCAAAGCCGGCCACTCCCCCATGAAGACTCCAAGATTCAGCCACCTCCTAAGCTCACTCATGGCCACTAATTCAAACTAATTTGAATTAGTCAAATCCCTTAATTTCCTCTCAACCTACCATTTGAAATATTTGACTTGGTCCATGGCAGAGTTTGAACTGCACACTACTTCTCCTCCTCCATGCCGTCAAAATGGAAGCAAAATGTGAGGCTTCTTCAGCTCGAACACAGGACCTACTCCCCTTGCAAGTGGTGTCACACACAAGCTCTAAGTGGCGCCTCCCTTGCCACTCTACTAGCTCAATTCTTGTGCTAAAATTCACCTAAAAAAACCTATAACCCCTTAGCTCCTTCAGCTCCATTCACTTAAAGCTTAAAAACTAAAAATTTTCCCTACCACTCAGGCTTACACCAGGCTTACAACTAAGCCCCAAGACATCAAAACAACCACACCGCAGATCAAACACATGTAAACAATGCAATAACAAAATAGCCCCTATTCCAGGATATTACAGTTCTACCCCCCTTAAAAATAATTTCAACCTCGAAATTACCTGATCAAAGGAGTTGAGGGTACTGCTGCCTCATCGCATCCTCTGGTTCCCACGTAGCTTCTTCCACACCATGTTCCGCCATAGCACTTTTACCAAAGGAACTGACTTTCTACGCAGGACTTTCACATCTTGATCTAGAATCTGCACTGGTTCCTCCTCCATGGTCAAATCCGGATTCACCTCGATATCTTCCACTGCTACGACATGCGATGGATCTGAACGATATCGCCTAAGCATCGAAACGTGGAATACGTCGTGAATCTGATTTAGCTCTGCTGGCAACTCAAGTCGATAAGCCATCGGTCCCACTCATCTCGAAGACCTTATACTACCCAATAAACCTCGGACTTAACTTGCCTTTTCTCCTAACCTCAACACTTTCTTCCATGGCGAGACCTTCGGAAAGACCTTATCACCCACGGCAAACTCTATATCTCTACGCTTGAGATCGGTAAGACTTCATCCCGTCTCAAGCTTCCTTCAATCGAGCACTAATTAACTTAACCTTATCTTGATCTCTGCAACCAACTCTGGTCCCAACATCTGACGTTTACCCAACTCCGTCCAACATGTAGGTGAGCGACACTTCCTACCATACAATGCCTCATACGGTGCCATCTTGATGCTAGTTTGGTAACTGTTGTTGTAGGCGAACTCAGCTAATGGTAGAAACTCTTCCCAACTACCTCTGAAGTCCAGAACACAACCTCGTAGCATATCCTCTAAGATCTATATAACCCTTTCTGACTGCCCGTCAGACTACGGTTGAAATGCCGTGCTGAAATCCAAATGCGTACCCAGAGCCTGATGCAACGCTTTCCAAAACCTTGACGTAAATCGGGATCCCTATCCAAGATGATCGACATCGCACACCATGCGACCTCACTATCTCGACACATACATACTTCACTAACCTCTCAAGTGAGTAATCCACCCTCACCGAATAAAGTGAGTTGATTTAGTCGACGATCCACAATTACCCAAACCGAGTCCTTCTTGCTAGGCGTAGAGGTAATCCACCGAAATCCATAGTTATCCTTTCCCACTTCCACTGTGGAATCTTCACCGGTCAAGCAACCACGACGGCAATTGATGTTCACCTTGACTCGCCGACATGTCGACACTTCCTACAAGCTCTGTCACTTCCCTCTTCGACCCGCCATCAAAATCGCTTTTTAGGTCTCGATACATCTTACTACCTCCGGGATGCATAGCGTAGGGGCGCTATAAAGGCCTGAAGAATCTTCCGCCTTAACTCGATATCCTCAAAGATACAAGCTCTCCTTGAAAACACAAAGACTCATTACTAGCCAAATCAGAACCTCTAAACCACCATTCTGCACTTACGACCTCTGCACTTTCAAAACCTCATCCTCTAACTGTTTCTCCTTAATCTGCTCAACCCACGTAGGCTTAACCTGCAATTCTGCCAGAATACTTCCGTCGTCATACAAACTCAAATGGGCAAACATCGCTCTTAAGTTCGCTACAACCTTACGGCTCAACGCGTCTGCCACCACGTTAGCCTTGCCCGGATGATACTCAATCGAACAGTCGTAATCCTTTAGCAACTCAATCCATCTGCGCTGCCTCAAATTCAAATCCTTCTGAGTCAAAAGGTACTTCAGACTCTTGTGATTTGTGTAGACTATTGATCTCTCTCTGTACAAGTAGTGCCTCTAAATTTTTAAAGCGAAGACTACTGCCGCTAACTCCAAGTCGTGCGTCGGATAATTGACTTCATGTGGCCTTAGTTGCCGAGATGCGTAAGCCACAACCTTCCCTTCCTGCATCAGCACACAACCCAAACCTGTATGTGATGCACCGCAATATACTGTGAATTCCTTTCCTGCCTCAGGTTGAATTAGAACCGGAGCTTCAGTCAAAATCTTCTTCAACTTGTCGAAACTCTCCTGCTGCTTCTCAGTTCAAACGAACGAAACCCCTTTTCTTAACAACTTGGTCATCGGCGCTGCGATCAACGAGAATCCTTCTACAAATCTTCTAGAGTACCACCAAGCCCGAAAACTCCGAATCTCAGCCACTGACTTAGGCGGCTTCTAATCCAAAACTGCCTCAATCTTTTGAGGATCCACTCTAATCCCCTCAGCTGACACCACATGACCCAAGAAGGTTACCTTCCTCAGCCAGAACTCGCACTAACTAAACTTAGCATAAAGCTGCTTCTCCCTCAGAATCTGCAACACAACTCGCAAATGCGCATCATGCTCCTCCTCATTCCTTGAATACACTAAGATGTCGTCTATGAATACCACGACAAACTGATCCAAATACTGCTGGAACACCCTATTCATCATATCCGTGAATGCTGCTGGCGCTTTAGTCAACCCAAACGGCATTAGCAGAAATTCATAGTGCCCATACCAAGTACTTAAACGCCGCCTTGCGTACATCGCCTCCTTCACCTTTAATCGGTGATACCTGCACCTTAAATCGATCTTTGAGAATACCGATGCACCTTCAAATGATCAAACAAGTCATCTATCCGTGGCAACGGATACTTGTTTTTGATCGTCGACTTATTCAATCAAGCGGTAGTCTATACACATTCGCATAGTACCGCTCTTTCTTCTTGACAAAGAGTACGGCGCTCCCCAAGGTGAAACACTTGGCACGATAAAGCCTCGGTCCAACAACTCTGGATCTCGAGCCTTAAGCTCTACTAACTCTTTTGGCGCCATCCTATACGGAGCAATAGACACCGGCGCGATTCCGCATGTGATCTATTCCAAACTCCACCTTACGATCCGGTGGCAATCTCTAAGCTCCTCCGAAACACATCAACAAATTCCTTAACTGCTTGGACCTTCCTCCAAGACTCCTTAGCCTCCAAGGCATACACATGGACCACATATGCTTCATGACCCTTCCCGACCATCTTCTCGACTTTCGAGCAAACACCACGTTGGATAAGTAATCTCTTCTATTGCCTATCATGACCACCTCATCACCCTTAGCCGCCCTTAGAACCATGCACTTAGTCACAGTAATCCAACCTCGCTGGTACTTAACCAACCACCCATCCCAAGAATCGATCGAACTCTCCAAATGGCGGTTCCATCAGATCGACCTCAAACACTACCCTTGGAGTTCTAGGGGTACATCTCTATACAGCTTATCTACAACTACAGAGTGACCTAGAGGGCTAATTACGGTCATCCGCCTAGAAGATATCTCGAGTCTAAATCCATGGTCTTCACTATGCTACTCAAGCGAATAAATGCGTTGAACCCACATCAATCAAAGCAAGAATGGAGAACCAAAGATCAAGAACGTCTGGGTTATGACGTCCGTGCATCGCCCTCCTCTCGGCCTCATTGCATACACTAACCAGTGTGCTTGCCTCGTAATTACTCGTACATATATGCTATCTCAAAATCAACTCTTCTAGCAACATTAGATACTTCAAATTTTTATGATCGGTGGATATATGACATTTTCACCAAATAAGTAATGTTGTCGACTCAATACAAAAACAATACACTGCCAATTCTAGATCTGTAATAGCCGATTTTAGCTAAATCATACTAGTGGTTTCATAACTATAAATCGATGTCAAAAATTATTTTAATATTATTTTCAGATTTATAGCATGTTATTTGATATGTGTGAAAATTTCGTGAGCTAATTTTATCGATTGGTTTGTTAATTTGATAAAAGGATTATGAAACACCCCAAACCCTACTTCAAAAAGCCCAACCGGATTTGGTATGTCCTCAAGTAAAACTTTAGCGAAACATTATTTTTAGAAGGAATTAATAAAATAAAAAGGAAACCAAACTTAAGAACATTTCTTTGAAAACATTTATATAAAAGTATCAAACACATTTTAAATAATTTATCGAAAACCATTTAGATATTTGATAATTATTCATAGCGTAATTTAAAATAAATCCAAACACAAAATTAAAGATAATTTATAATGGCCTTATTACATAATATTGGCAACCCAAATTAAAGTCTAAGTAATAAAATTTAACTTAAAGAGTTTAAGTTGGAAAATCTCCATAATACTTATTACGAGCACCGCCACCTCGAAATCCTTCTTCATTCCGATCCATCGCACTATGAGTTATCTGAAAAGTTATCCCATAAAAATGGGTGAGTCATAAACTCAATGTATAACACATACACTAAAAGCCCATTTTATCACATGCTTTCAAACCCAAAATTTTACATATGGCCATAGGCCCTTTTAATCAAATATTTGGCCCTAAGGCCCATTTTAGCTCAAATCTAGCCCAAAGGCCCATTTTACTTCAAATTTAGCCCAAAGGCCCATTTTACTCAAATTTAGCCCAAAGGCCCATTTTACTCAAATTTAGCCCAAAGGCCCATTTTACTCAAATTTAGCCCAAAGGCCCATTTTATAGCGAGATCAAATAATAGTCATACAATGTTACAAGGATATGTATATGAAATGAAATGCAAGCCCTACCAACATAAATATCCATCCGCTACACACCCCTGCACTCAACCAAAGACACCGTGGGATTACTAAATCGACCCTCCATCCGCTACACACCATCGAAGGCGCTTCTTGCAACCAACATGCACATCGCCTTATTGTGGCAAAGCCACTAAAACAGATGTGACCAAGTCACCGATCAAGTCCAAATTTCAAATCGTGACCGAAGTCACCAGAGCCAAATATGTGACCGGCCACCAGAGTCAAATATGTGACCAAGCCACCAGAATCAAATATGTGACCGGTTACCACGAGTCAAATATGGGACCAAGTCACCAATTTCACATATGTGACCGAAGTCACTTAATTGTGGTAAAACCACCGAATACTTCCTCCTTTATTAAACATACCCATATGCCCATGCACATACATATCAAATCATATTTTTATGCTATGTACCCACGATTCATAATATAGTCATGCTTATTTCATATTGATGCATATATCAAAATAAACGGAATATTGGGTAACATACTCAATTTTGTATACCAATGATTGGTATCCGCAAACAAACATATTATCATATAATCACTTTTTAATAATATAAATCTATGGAAATTTTAATGCATGGTTACACACCTAGTAACAAAGTGAGCACAATACTCTAGCTCGTCCACACCTAGATGATTAACACACTTGGTTAGTATATACTATTGTTAGCAAAACTCTACTTATAAACGATGGATCTAAATCCTTACCCTCGGATTCACGAATGACAGGTTATTTGCGGTTTTCTCCACTAGATGGATCAAAACCCACAGTATTCCACCAACGTAGAGTGGTTCGGTTACGCGACTACTTGAATAATCGATCCTCGCTTGCGAGGGTCCACAACCGGTGGAAAGTCTCTAACCCCGATATCGCTTTCTTCGCTTGTAGTTCGATGGTAAAGGAATACCTCCTCTCTTCCAAACACTTCGAGCAGCTCTTTTCTTACCTATCTTGATGATCTTAGATTGCTCCTAAAATAACTTAGATTAGTAATCTATCTAAAGAAATTGATATTATCCAAAATAGTAGTCTTACCTTGATGATTCAATGGTCACTTAAAGTTGTCTTCAACAAAGTTCCTTTCAAAATCTTTTCAAGAGATTCTACCTAAGAGAGAAATAAAAGATTATGATTTCCAATCTTATTCAAGTGAAAGGAAATGATGAAAATAATTGATAAAGTCTTACTTTGATCACTTGGAGGTTCTTATTGAAAAGAAGAAAAGAGAATGATGATTCGCCTTCACAAAATAAAACAATAAAAATGGTGGCTTCAAAATAATGAATTAGGTTTTGAAGAGAAAGAAGAAAGAGAATGAAAGGAGAAAGAAGTAAGCGAAAGAGAAGAAGAAAATGATAATGGTGATTTGCAATGAGAGAAAGATAAGAAAAATAAGGTGAAAAGAAAAGAAAACAAGAATAGGATCAAAGAGAAAAGAGATGGACTATGGAACTTAGTTGCATTCGCAAGAGAAGAGAAATGAAGAAGAATAATGGTGCTTAAACTTTGTGGTTTTGGTTTCAAAATGAAAACTAAATGAGAGAAAGAAGGTTGTATTTGGTTCAAGCAATTGAGGCTAAATCAAAATGAAAATGTACCAAAATGACTATGGTACATTCGGCCAAAAGAAGAAGATTTGGTCAAAAGGATGAAAGCTAAAACAAAAGAGAGTTTTACCTAAACTCTATGGCACATTCGGCTAGGAGAGAATTTTTGGAGAAAATGAGAAAGATGGACAACCTAGGCTTTTGGCTAACTTTTCCCCCAATGGCAAAGCATAAATTCCCACATCAATGCCAACATATCCCCTTTTTCCTCCTTGTTTCTTCCCCATCATATCCAAAGAATTTACTACACAACTAAGCTTCTCCTTAGCCTTCATGTTGTCTAGGTTCATGGTCAAATGACCATGAACACATCCCCATCCCAATAGTGGGGCCAACCCACGGTGGTACTAAGCCACGAGGATGAATCGCTATGAGGTGCCAAACCTCCGTGTCCTCAAGACACAAATGTGATACCAAATCACCGTGACCAAGACACGAATAGTCAAGTTGTGGGGCCAACCCACGTGATACAAAATCACCGGCGATAATCCCGTAATATCAATCAGGGGCCAACCCAATCGTGGTACTAAACCATCGACAAGTCGCTATGAGGTGCCAAACCTCCGTGACCCAAAGTCACAATAAATCGATCCGTGGTACCAAACCACCGGAGGTGCCAAACCTCCGGTGTCCCAAAGACACGGATATCATATTCCTCCTCCTCTCATATCACCCATAGACATGTCATACCGACTCATGTAAAGTATGCCAAACATGTAAATCATGCTAACATGTTAATATTGCATCTAACAACACATACATCATAGATCATGATATCATATATCAATAAGAACTCATAATGAAACGGACTTACCGAATCCGCATGATACCCCATAGGTATCATATCAATCAACCATACTTGCTTTGGCTTTATTAAACAATCAAAGTTATTAAGCATATTACTAAGTAAAGAGTGTGTTAGTTTACACACCGTTAAAATGCAAGCCTTAATCCCAAAGAACCGATCTAAGACCTCGATTACCTTGCTCTATAATCGGCCAAACATGGACATCGTGACCAAGGCCATTCGACCAACCCAAATAAACCCAAAGGGTTAACGTTTGAACCTCATTACCTTGCAAACGATTTGGTTTCCTACCAAATCCCGAACCAACTGATGGTTCCTCTGACAATTAGCCACATCCTATTAAGAAGAACAGTTAATCCTTTGAAGGCTTTGGCTTAACGAAACTAAGAGAATAGACTAATAAAACCAACCCTTACCACCACTTACCAACCGCTCACTCACAAGTGGAGGCTTCGCCATCGCTTCAAATCCTGAGACCCTATAACAAAATAGTTCCAAAACAATCTATTAACACACTTCCAATCAAATGCCGAATCAACTCTTACCTTGCAAAAGTCGACAGAGAACAGGGAGGGAAGAAATAGGCATTCACCTAGCACTAACCTTCCTCTAAAACCCGATTGCGTAAAAGAGAAGAGGCCACCCTTGCTTGAGACTTTCGCCAACACTAAACAAAAGAAAGAAGAGGGTTTGGCTAGAGCCTTGAAGGGTTGAAACAAAAGAAATGTGATTCAAAAGAAAAAAGAAATCGACAATGGGAGATTTAGAAGTGAGAGGAAGGTTAAGCTAAGGAGGCAAAGTAAGTTTCGGACAAGAGTTTTAAGAAAGCAAGACAAAGTATGAGAGGAAGAAGATGGTTATTTCAGCTTAACACAAATGAAAAATAAAAAGAGAGGTAGGAGGGTATATGGTTCGGCCAAAGATAAAAAGAAGAGAAGAAAGCAAAAAGAAATAAAAGCTTGAGAATTCAAAGAGCATTCGGCTGCCAATGAAAATGAAGGAAGAAAACAAAGCAAGTTTCGGCAAGGTAAATGTTGCTTGGGGATTTTCGGTTTCCAGAAAGAAAATGAGAGGCTCACTTGCAAATTCGGCTAGCTATTGACAAAAAAAAAAATACTTGGCTTGACACAAGTTTAACCGAAAAAACCCAAAATGCCTAAGAGAATCGACTTCCCACCTACCTACCAAAACCGCCACCCCCATAAAGACTCCAAGATTCTGCCACCTCCTAAGCTCACTCATGGCCACTAATTAAAACCTATTTGAATTAGTCAAACCTTAATTTCCTCTCAACTTACCATTTGAAATATTTGATTCCATGCCTTATTTGAACTTTAACTTCCTTTTTCTCATGGTCAACAAGCCAAAAATGGATGCAAAATGTGAGGCTTCTTCACTAACAGGACCTCCTCCCTTGCAAGTGGCGTCACACACAAGCTCTAAGTGGCGCCTCCTTGCCACTCTACTAGCTCAATTCTTGTGCTAAAATTCACCTAAAAACCTATAACCCTTAGCTCCTTCACTCCATTCACTTAAAGCTTAAAAACTAAAAATTTTCCCTACCACTCAGGCTTACACCAGGCTTACAACTAAGCCCCAAGACATCAAAACAATCACACCGTAGATCAAACACATGCAAACAATGCAATAACAAAATAGCCCATATTCCAGGATATTACACAAAACCACTATTCCGACTAGGGTCTAAACTGGACTGTTACATTTAATACTAGAGATATAGCCCGATGAACGATATACGGATATGAGTACACAACTATCCATTCGAAACACGCCATAAGCTCAAACGATCCAATCCAACTGAAAACAAGCCTTGGCACCAAGTGCCTAGCCCGTAGGCTAACATCCCTCCAAAAACATGCCTGGGCAACAAGTGCCAAGCTCGAAGGCTTTACATCTGCCCCCGGTAACATGCTAGAATCAAAGTAATAAAACACGGTAGTTCGCAAAAAATGCTGAACCATGATATACTCAGTGTATAAACACAAATCATGAATTCACTAAAATATTCAATAACAAATTTCACAATCAATGTACATGTCAAAATATGTTAAAATAAATCGAATGATCTTGTAGCACTCCTAACTCGTATCCATTGCTAGAACAAAGTTACGGAGCATTACTGGAATATTCAAAAACATTTACAGATAAATCATGTCAATCACTGTTCATTTTCTAAGATTATTCATAACGTCCCTTAAATGGACCCTCAAAGCCTAATACGAGCATGAGAATCAAGTCGGGACTTAATCAGAACCTCTAAGAATTTTTCGCGAAATTAAAAAATTTTTCCAAGGTGCAGGGCTCACATGCCAGTGTGGTCTAAGGGACACGCTCGTGTTGGACCCCGTGTAAACCTCTAACTTGTGCACCTGACCATGCCATACGCTCGTGTGCTAAGCCGTGTGGTTAATTAAATGCTTTCAAAATTAGGTGCAGGTTTCACACGTCCAAGACACATGCCCGTGTTTAAGGCCGTGTCTCCCACACAGCTGAGACACACGCTCGTGTGCTCAATTCTGAGCATTCTATTTTTCGCAAATTTAAGGTGCAGAGGACACAAGGCCTAACCACATGCCCATGTACCAGGCCGTGTGTCACATACGGTCTAGAAACATGTCTGTGTGGATAAAATAAAGCTATTTCTAGCTTCATTTCTCACCTAAAATCACACCAACGACCTGCACTTAAACTCACAACAAAATTGCAACCATTTCAAGCTTTCAAGTTAAGCAAACTCTATCATTCAACATAGAATACCATTACATGAATACATGTTCATAATCTTGCCTTTGTTTAGTCCATATGTTAGGCATAATTTGATCAACTACTTAACACATATGTAGCTACCATAGAATGATATTACAAATATATCAAAACAAACCATTACTAGCCATTCCAATTACTAGATTACAAGTATCATTTACATTTACATGCCGATATGGCCAATATAACCTATACATGCCATTACAACCATAATTGATTTACCATATTGTACTGACATAGGCCGATGGATAGTGTAAGTGATCTCTGCCGAGCTTCCAATCCAACGAGCTTCCAATTTACTCTAAAATAGGGAAACAAAACTAAGTAAGCATAAAATGCTTAGTAAGTTCATATAACATGGTACTTAACTTACCATTCAATCTATTTTAAGGTAACTATGTATGGCATATTCAATCAATTTGCCCTCAAGCCCTACACATATCCTCATTGCCCTTGTTAGTCATATATTCCATAATAACATCACAACATATATGGGCTTAACAACAATCAAGTTTCCATGCACATATGCTTTCTACAACATACATTCATTTAACATGTATAATCATCTCTTTATATTACAAGTATAATTTCATAATAGTTCATCCCGAGTTCATATCATTTCATGTTAGAACTTTACTCATATTACTCGGAATATCAAGGTCACGATTAGTACACTCAAGGTGTACAAGTCTATAATCAAGAATGAACATGTATTCATCAAATAGAGTCTATGTACAAATATCATCATCTCATGTTTTCATATATCATTTGTCATGTATCATCATTTCTTGTATTTCAAACAAATACGTGTAATAACTCATTTCTTATACATATATTCTCATATCAAGATTGTTACCCGTTGAATTTATCTGAAATATCGATGGTTACAAAGATAGTATACTTGAGGTGTACAAATTAGGATCTCAATTCATATTCAATGGTACCCATAAGGTACTATTTCGAGAGTGCACTCTCGAGCCACATATGAATACAACAGATTACCAATCCAGGCTAAATCCTTTTTATAACATATGCTCTAAGGAGTTTGATCTGGATTACCCGTCCGGGCTAAATCCACTTCATAACATATGTTCGAGAGGACTCACATCAGGATTAACCATCCGGGCTAAATTCTTTCAGAAATGAGGTCAATAGGATTACTCATCGAGCTAAATCCCACCAGCAACAAATGCAGAACCTCATTCATTTTGGGAAACAACATATCCATTGATCTTCTATTTATTCAACCGTGATTTAAACATTTTTCAAACATTATTGGGCATGTGATTATTTCATACATCTATAATCATCCATATAATTCAAATGATCACATTTCACATTCATTCCAAGCATAAAAGTAACATTTTCATCGTTTGTCCTTTATCATTTATTGGCCATTATTATTTAAATTAAACATTTTTATTTATCGAGCTTGATCGGATATGTAATCATTTCACATATTTATGACATTTATGAAACTTACATAAACACAATCAATGCAAGCATGTAAGTAAACACAATTTAGTCACACGAACTTACCTCGGGAAATGTTCGTGTGCATAACATCTACTAATCCGACATTTCATCTTTTCCTCGCTCTAACTCCAAATTCGGTCTATCTGGATCTATATGAGTAAATTTAAATCAATTTATTACATTTCATATTCAAGTGGACTCAATTTACATCCTAGGCAAAATTACCATTTTGCCCCTAACTTTTCCAAAAATTCCAATTTCGTCCTTAGGCTCGAAAAATAAAATTTGTGCAATTTACTCCCTATTCCAAGCCTAACCAAAATCCCAGTACAAAATTTATAGCACATATATTCGTAAAAATTTAGCATTTTTCTTCAATTTCACAACTTTACATTTTAGTCCCTAAATCATATTTTCATAAAAAAGCACCTTGTAAAAGTTGTTTATCTATCAACAACCTTTCATTTTCTAACATAAATTTCTAATTTTCAGCATATACATCCATGACCCATTTTCCATACTTTGATAACTTTTCTAAATGATCCCCCAAATAGATAGATTGAGTTATCCCAATTTCAAAAATATCGAAATTACTAAAAACGAAACAAGAAAACTTACCCAATTTGTCCAAGAAAGTTTCTTCTCCCTGTCCTAGGGTTTCCATGGAATATTTTGGGGAAGAAGATGATAAAAATGATTTTTATTTCTATTTAATAATTTATCATCTTTTTAATAATTTTGATTTCCAATTTAGCCCTTCGCCATTTTCTCATTTTCCATAGATGAATCATCCAAAAGTATCTACTAACTTCTCTTTAATGGTCTAATTACCATATAAGTACCTCCGCTTTTGAATTCCATAGCTATTTAATCCTTACAGCCACTAGAATTCAACTTTTACATTTTATCGATTTTAGTCCTTCTCGTAATTAAACACATAATCGATAAAATTTTTGTATCAAAATTTTCACATGAATTTTCTAACATAATACTGTCCATACAATAAAATAAAAATAAATTTATTTTTGACTCAGATTTATGGTCCCGAAACCACTGTTTCGATTTCACCGAAATTGGGATATTACAACTCTCCCCCTTAAGGAATTTTCGCAATCGAAAATTTTACCAATAAAGAGATTTAGATATTACTTTCTCATAGTTTCCTCCAGTTCCTAGGTAGCTCCCTCTATATCATGTCATTGTCAGAAAACTTTTATTAAAGCTATCTTTTTATTTCTTAGTTTTTCTCTTCAAGTGCCAGAATTTCAATCAATCTCCCATTGTAACTCGTGTCGCTAAATTTAACATTTATCAAAGTAATAACAAATGTTGGGTCTGATCGACACTATCACAACACATATACACATAAAAACATTGTGAACTCCATAGAACTCTGATAATAATACCAATCAATACGCAGCAGGTCCAATTCTTTTCAATGATCACAATTGGCCCGATAAACCACAGACTTAATTTGCCTTTATGGCCAAATCGGGGAACTTTCTTCCATGGTGAAACTTTTAATTTTTTTTTTCACCAATATGAAACTCTAGTTCCTTTCATTTTTAGATTCACATCGGATTTCTGAAGATCAAATACTGCTTTTAAACTGTCTCAAATCATTTTCATCTTTCTTCGTTTACAACGAACCAAACCAACTACATGTATCTTTTCTCACTGAACTCAGTCCAAAACACCAGAGTTTTACATTTGTGACCATATAAAGTCTCATACGGTAAAATTTTATACTTGACTATTAACTGTTCTATATACAAATTCAACTAACGACAAATATTTCTTTTTCAACTGCCTTTGAATTCTAAAATACAGCACTAAAACATATCTTCAAAAATCTGAATCATATGTTTAGATTGATCATCTATCTGAGAATGAGATACGATGCTAAAATGTAATTGTATACTAGAGTTTCTTGTAACTTGTTTCAGAATTGGAATATGAACTATAGATCTCTATTAGAAATAATAGAAGCTAGCAAATCTTGTAATCTGACAATCTCCAAAAATAGATAATTTGGGCAATCTATCAAGTGAGAAACTCATTCATGCCTGAATAAAATGTATAAACTTCGTCAAAAAATCGACAATTACTCAAATCGTACCTTTCTTTATCATAGACAGAGATAATTTCGATATAAAGTTCATAGTAACTTTGTCTCATTTCCATTTCGGTATCTTCGTTAGCTATAATCGTCCTGAAAATATCATCTTTATCTACTGATACATCCAACATTTAAATATAATTTCAGAATTACCACATTGCATTCCGAGCTACTAATACATCCTTTTCAAATCATTATGCATTTCATCATTCCCCAGATAAATAGACATAGTACCACTGTGATCATTCATGTAAAATTTTCTGTATAAACTCTAAATTCTTTAGTACACAAACTCTATTTCTAAATAACATACATTTATCAGTTCTATTTTGAAATTCTGAATCAGAAATTATTTCACACTGTATTCATTTAACTTACAATTCATTATCACTTTTCTAGGTGTCACTAATCTGTTGTAGAAACATTGGTTTAGCTCTATACTCAGTTAAAATTGAGCTATTATAAGACAATCATAATCGTTATCCATGGCTTGCAAAGTATACAGAAATTTTCTACTTAGAATACATGCAATTACATTCGTTCTTTTCGAATGATATTCAATTATCAAATCATAATCTTTCAACATTTCAAACCATATATGCTATCTCAAAATCAACTCTTCTAGCAACATTAGATACTTCAAATTTTTATGATCAGTGGATATATGACATTTTTCACCAAATAAGTAATGTTGTCAGACTCCAATACAAAAACAATACCTGTCAATTCTAGATCTGTAATAGCCCAATTTTAGCTAAATCATACTAGTGGTTTCATAACTATAAATCTGATGTCAAAAAATTATTTTAATATTATTTTCAGTATTTATAGCATGTTATTTGATATGTGTGAAAATTTCGTGAGCTAATTTTATCGATTGGTTTGTTAATTTGATAAAAAGGATTAAATCGCGTAAAATGTAAAAAGTTGCATTCTACTTGTTAAAGGTGTTAAATTGCTATGATTTAATAAATCAAAGGTCCTTATAATGTTATTAGTCCATGATTAGTGTAAGTGGACAATTATGGCCATCCATTATATGTTTTTATATGTTTATAACAAACGTTATTATGGTAAAATAGTTAATAAAGGTTAATTAATAAATCTGGTTATTATCAGTTGCAAGTTAAAGGCTCAAATGTGCCAAAGACTACATTTAGAACAAGGTACAGACACTACAATTTTCTTGTTATGCCTTTCGGACTAACAAATGTACCTGCTGTTTTTATGAACTTGATGAACCGGATTTTTAGGCCATACTTAGACCGATTCCTAGTTGTGTTTGTTGATAACATTTTGATTTACACTCATGATGAATTTGAGCATGCCAAGCATTTGAGAATCGTGTTACAAACTTTGAGAGATAAACAATTGTTTGCAAAGTTCAGCAAATGTGAGTTTTGGCTACGAGAGGTTGGTTTTCTAGGACATATAGTTTTAGCTGCGGGTATCCGAGTTGACCCGAGCAAAATTTCTGCGATTATAGATTGGAAGCCTCCGAGAAATGTACCAAAGTCCATAGTTTTCTGGGACTAGCCGACTATTATAGATGATTTGTGAAAGGTTTCTCGACGATTGCGACTCCGATCACATGCTTGCAGAGGGTTGGACACACGAATCACAAACTCAGTAGACTCAACTGGAAGAGTCTTACCGAATACTAGAGTTTCACACACATATGAATGAGTCGAACCAGGATCAATCAATGCAATCACAGTAGTATCATAAAGGGTGAAAGTACCGATAATGACATCGGGGGAAGAAGCATCCTCTCTGGCTCGTGTAGCATAAGCTCTGATAGGTGCTCGGGCCTCTGATCGAACTATAGTGTCCTTCGTCCCTATCTGACTACCACCTACTTTATTGGAATGTTTGGGTGGTCGTCCCCGTCTTTGGCGTCTTCGCTTCGGTCTAGTGTTCTGAACCGTATTCTGTTTGGCTAACATCGGGCACTCTCGAATAAAATGGTTCGATGATCCACATTTAAAGCAGGACCGATCACGAACCCTACAACTTCAAGAATGCCATTTCCCGCAATGTTTACACTCGACCCGGTCCTATGGAACATTACCAACACTGGCTATTGAAGTGGCTCGATAACTCCCTGGAGGTCAATCACGTCTAGGTAAGTCTGAAGTAGCTTTATGTCAGTTGGAGTCATCTCTGAATTTCTTAGGCACCGAATGGTAAGTCTTAGTCGTTGATCTCTTACAAGTATCTCTAGCTTTTATTTCAGCTTTTCTTTTCTCTTTTTCGAGCTCTTCAGCCTTACAAGCCCGCTCGACTAGTATCACAAACTCTTTGATTTCAAGAATGCCGACCAACAACTTTATATCTTCATTCGCACCGTCTTCAAATCTTTTGCACATAATGGCTTCAGAGAAACACACTCTCTAGCATATCTGCTAAGTCCGACAAATTTTCGCTCATATTCTATCACACCATTCGCCCTGCTTTTAGTTCAAGAAATTCTTTTCGCTTTTGATCGATGAATCTCTGATCGATATATTTCTTCTGAACTTAATTTGGAAGAGGTCCCAAGTTACTTTTTCTTTCAAACTACGGATACCAAAGGTGTGTTCCACCAAAGATAGGCGGTGTCCCAAGTAGAGATATAGCACACTTTAGGCATTCATCCGAGTACAAGATAACTCATCGAGTACCCAAATAGTGTTATCAAGCCACATCTCAACTCGTTCTGCATCATCATTATCATTGGCCTTGAATTCCTCGGCCCCATATTTCCTGATTTTATCAAACAAGAGGCCTGCTAGATCTCATCAGATCTATCATCGGGGGTGCTGAAGGTACCGGAGTTGGATTATTTGGGGTGGAGGTTGTTGTACAATGGGTTATTCGAACAAATTGGGTAAACCATTCATTCATCATTTGGTAGAAGGCTTGTTTAGCTCCCCTCGTGGCTACCGTGATCTCGGTCGAGAGTCTAATGGCACCGATCCACGTGCGAGACCACAACGCCTCCACATCATCACTACGGCTCTATCGGATCGAATCCATTTACTATATAGAATACAATTGAAATTGTCAGAAATCACCACACTATCATATATACAATTCAAAGGCATGTATAGCTAGACTCTTACATACTACGGTAGTCCTAGAATCGACTAAATCGTAGCTCTGATACCAATAAAATATAACACCCTTAACCCCTACCCATCGCCAGATTAGGGTTACGGGTATTACCGGATAAGTCATACAACAATCCCGATTCCATATTCCACACTCAACAAATTGATCTTAACATATGAAATTTAGAAACAAGTAAACCATACTTAACTAATTAATAAAATAATCCTATTACAACAGTCAAATTTTTTAAAGTATTAAGAAAACCACTAGGTGTTACTTAACAAAATTTAAACACTTTGCTATAAGTTTTGTATATACCAATGTATGACTTAATAATCACAAGCAACCACTGTAATTTCAAATCCATATTATAGTTAATCACAAAGTTTTATGCTTTGTAAACTATTTTGAACTAACTATTAATTAAGTCACATGTATACTCTTAACCATATGTTTCAGATCCAATTCGACTACGCAATTGAAATACCAAACAAATTTCTTTTTATAAGCATACTTTACTCAACTACTAATAACTATCCATGAACAAATATGTATATATATTTACTCATACCATATTTATACGGTTAGCCAAATCATACCTATACATTTATCAAGTACATATGAAATCTTAATACTATTAACCTATGGACGAATCCAACAGAACCGAATATACAATATGCTTATCATTATCATGTTTCTAGATCATGTATCAATATCACAGTGTATAGACATACTTCGTAATAAGCTTTCTAACTCATACTATTTCATAATACATATCGTATTGTTCAAATAAACTAAATCATGCCACAACCAAAATATATATCCATATACATCTCCTCTTTCAACCATGATTGCTTAATTTGAACCGCATCAATAATGCAAAACCTACCAATTCTAAGCTTAAACCAAGACTTCACACACATATATGGCAACATATTACCTAGCTAACATATTACATGCTTTAAATCATCTAGCATCCATCATTTTTCCTTATTAGCTAAATGCATATCCCAACAATACATCATATATACATATATCATATGATCATCTTCCGTATATGATTTAAAGCATGACCGAAATCACATATCTAATGGTATTATAATGCAAGCTATTATATCAAAATGTAAAACCTAAACTTAACCAACAACAATAGCCTTATTCGCAAGGCCATATTTATATTTACAATCCGAACATCATTCATTACTTATCAAAATAAAGCCTATACATGCCTTTGATTCAAAAAGTTTACAAAACATAATTATACCAAAGAGAGTGATAGTGTGGTCGACTTTCTTGCTGATCCCCTGAGCCCGTAGTTGAATTAACGATCTATAAAATAGAAACACAAACATATACAGAGTAAGCTCAATAGCTTAGTAAGTCTTAAGCAACTTTATTATAACATTCGAACAATTTAATTTTCTTTTTCTTTAAACTTATAACATATATATTTATGCATGGCCGAACATTATCAACTTGTTAATCATAGCATTTACACTTCATTACCAAAATCCTATAATTCATCAAACCATAGTATAAACGTATTTTACATAAATCACATGCTTCTCGACACATATGTGCAACATTCATATTAAATATATCATCATTCTCAAAGTCTTTCCACTATTAGCATTTCTACTAGTAACCGAACATCCCAAAAATAACATGTTTAAGCTCAAGTTCTACCTTATACCAATCATACATATCGCTTAATAAACTCAATCACACAAAACACTAATCTTAATATGATACTTCAACCCAAGTAACATTAATCACAACTTACCTTACCTCTGATAAATTCAATGAGATTTGAACTTACCTGAGTATTTAGCTTAATAGGTTCACTTTAATACACTCGAACCATTTATAACTTCTTCATTTTAAAGTATCACCGACATTAAGCCTGCTAGGCACGAAGCCCGGATCAAATCAATCAAGATAAGGCCTACTAGGCACGGCTTAGAATATGTCACCAAAGACTAAGCACCGCTAGGCACAAAGCCCGAATATGTCACCGGCACTAAGCCTGCTAGGCACAAAGCCCGGATCAAATCACCGGCACAAGGCCTGCTAGGCATTAAAGCCAGATATATAACACCGGCACAAGGCCTGCTAGGCTAATAGCCCGAGATATTAACATTTTCAACTTTTCAATGCACATTTCAATAATACTATAACCAATTAACTCACTTGAATTTCATAATTCTATCACATTTCAAATTCAACTAAGCTTATTCATGTTTTCTAAGTAAAATCATTACATCATTGTATAATCCGCATATCATATTGATTATACACCTTTACATTGTATTAACAAAACATATCCAATTCAATGTAACATTTTTACATTCAGCTATCACATAAAAATATGTCCAAATTTATCAAACTTTGTCATTAAACACATTCATAATTCATTCTTTAATATAATCTAGCTTAAGGACTTACCTCGACTGTCGACGAATAACTTAAATCGGCTATTCGAGAACTTTCGTCTTTCCCCGATCCAATTCCATTTTTCTTTGCTCTTGATCTAGAGCACATTAAATTCAGCTCATTCAAGTACATTTCAATTCAATTTAGTCCCAAAACACATAAACATGCAAATTACCATTTTGCCCCTAAGATTTCACATTTTTACTATTTAGTCCTAATTGTACAAAACACAAAATACACAAAATTTGCCAAGACTATACAAGGGCTAAATGTTCACAAGGGCATTATAAGTCCATTTCTTTCATTTATTTTAGAATAAGTCAGAACACCCCAAAACCCTACCCAAACGTTATGATCGAATTTGGTATGCTACAGAGAAAACATTTTTGAAAAATCCCTTTAAGCCGTTTTAAATTTTTGATAAAAGATATTGTTTTGGTTTAATAATTTATAAGATCAGGTTATTACAGATTCAAGTGTACCCGATGGCACAATAAAACATTTTTGCGTATTAATTTGAGAAAACATGTGTGTCCATTTTCAAGTAATTAAGTTATTAAACAAATTATCCAAAACAAATAAAATAACCAAAATATAATCCTAGTAGGCCTTATTACAATTTAAGCAAAATAACCAACAATAAAATAAAAGTAGTTCATAAATAATTTAATCCAAATGTTCACTTTGGGCCACCTCGAGTTCTTCTCGCTCCTTATCCGCGATCTACGAGTCACCTAAAAATTTAAAGGAGAAGGTGAGTCACCAAGACTCAATGTGTAATCCTTCCCGGTTTAGTGCAACACATACACAAGTCATAACCAATTAACATGCAAAAGTTTAATATGCACCCAACCTAGCCATCCAAATGCCTTTCTCTACCCCTGTGGTACCAAACCACCGGTGGTGCTAAACCACCGGTGACTTAAAGTCACATATGTGATACCAAATCACCGGAGATACCAAATCTCGGTTTAGAAGACAAAAATCGAATGATGGGGCCAACCTATCGTGTGATACCAAATCACCGGCGTCAATCCCATATCTCAAAGTGGGGCCAACCCACGGTGGTGCTAAGCCACGGGACGAGACGCTATGAGGTGCCAAACCTCCGGAGGTACCAAACCTCCGTGACCAGTAGTCACAATGTGTTACCAAAACACCGGTGTCCGCCGACACGAATATCATTGCCTCCACTCATTTGATCCCACATGAATCAATAATATTTAATTAACAATTGTCATGCCAATAGATTTATTAATCAATATCCAATGATCTATCATGAGCCATATATTATAAGCCACATAAACCAAATATACCATGCTTCCCAAAAGCATCAAAAGAAAGCTTATAGCAACAAAGACTTACCCAAATCCTCGTCTATATCATGATGGTATTACATCCGAATCTACACAAACCAATTAAGCATACATATAACACTTAGCATATTAAATAGTTATAAGGTGTGTATGTACACACACATAACGATAGTCCTAATCCTCAAAGAGTCAATTGGCCACACAAGATTTCTTGCTCCTATATTCGCCAAACACAAGAGTTAGGGACATGGACTATTCTACCAAACCAAATAATTCTACGGGGTTATCATATGAACCCAAACCTCACCTAATCGCCTCCGAGTACTAACTACGACAGCAAGACGCGAATCTGCTTCACTTCCCTATATTCGGCAACCATTAAAAATAATAGCCTTCGGCTTTAGAATAATCAAAAGAATAATCCCTTAAAATAAATCCTTACCACCTTCAATATTTGGCCAAGATACTTCTAACTGGAAGAAGAGAGTTTCGGCACACCCAAAGGAGTATATTCGGCCAATAAAGAAATTATTGAGAAGAAAGGAGAAATAGGGGATTCGATTTTGAAAAGAAAAGAAATGTAGTAGATGAAAGATAATGGTGTAGGAGATTTTGCCAAAGTTTAGAAAATGGAAGAAAAAGAGAGATAGAAGAAATGATATTCGGCCACCACAAACTTTACCAAAGAAGAAAATGCACAAGATGCAAAAAAATATAGTTTGGTTCAAAAGACAAATGAGAGAAAGAAAGTGGTATTTTGTTTTCAACAAAATGAAGTTGTCTTCAAAAGAAATTTTACACTAAAACACCCTAGACATTTGGCCAAAGATGAGAGCTTTTTGGAGAGGAAAAACAAACACAAAATGATACACAAAACAAAAGTTTGGCCAACATCCCCCAAGCTACCTACCAAAATTTCTACCACTCCCCTTAGCCTTACATGTCAGTCCACATACATGCATTAAGGCATAGGATTTCTTCCCAAAACATTCTCCACCTTTCATGCCTTTGTCCCTCATAATACCATAAACTCAAGATTCTTATCCCTATCGTCAAGCTTTCCTTAAGCAAAATTCAACTTACTAAAAGATGAAAATCCAACCTATCATAAACATAGGTTGACCGCCATTAATGTTAAAATACAAAAATAAACTTTCAAATTGCTAAACATACTATTCAACCTCTAACCTCAAGCCACCTTTCAAACTCCTTAACCAACTTGCCACTTACTCCTCTTGTGCTTTAATTAACACTTAAATTAACTTAAGTGCTAAGCTCACTTAATCCACTTCATTAAATAAACCATACTAAAAATTACTCTACTAAACCGGCATACTCAAGACCCTAATTTAGTCTTTTAACTCTCTGAATAATATCACAACAATTCATACACAAGAAAAATAATTCAATCACAAATAACCCCAATATTAGGATGTTACAGTTCTACCCCCTTAAAATAATTTCGACCTCGAAATTACCTGATCAGAAAAGATGGGGGTATTGCTGCCGCATCACACTCTCGAGTTCCCACGTAGCTTCCTCAGTACCATGGTTTCGCCATAGTACTTTCACCAAAGGTACTGACTTCCTACGCAAAATCTTGATATCTCGATCTAAGATTTGGATTGGTTCCTCCTCGAAAGATAAATCCGAGTTTACCTCAATCTCTGCCACAGGCACAACATGTGATGGATCCGACCGATATCGCCTAAGCATCGACACATGAAAGACGTTATGAATTTGATTCAACTCCGCCGGCAGTTCGAGCTGATAAGCTACTGGTCCTACTCACCTCACTATTACATACGGGCCGATGAACCTTGGGCTTAGCTTCCCTTTTTGCCCAAATCTCAAAACCTTTTCCAAGGTGACACCTTCAAAAAGACTTTATCTCCCATCGCATACTCCATCGCTTTACGCTTAAGATCGATACGACTTTTGCCTATCGATGCCTCCTTGAGACGAGCCCAATCACCTTAAATTTTTCTTGATTTGAGATACCAACTCCGACCCAAAACTTGTCGCTCACCCAACTCGTCCAATAAGTAGGAGTTCGACATTTTCGTCCATACAATTACTTCATATGGAGCCATCTGAATGCTCGCTGATAACTATTGTTATAAGTGAATTCCACCAACAGAGATACTCTTCCCACTACCACTAAAATCCGAACACAACCTCTCAAAGATATCTTCTAAGATCCGAATCACTCTCTCGATTGTCCATCGGTTTGGATGAAAAGTCATCTCAAGTCCAATCTCATTCCCAAGGCTTGATGCAAAGCTCTCCAAAACCTTGACGAAATCGGGATCTCATGCAGTAATGATCGACACCGGTACACCATGTAATCTTACTATCTCAGCCACATACAACTTAGCTAACCTCTGAAGTGAATAATCTACCCTTACCGGAATGAAATGAGCTGACTTAGTCAGACGATCCACAATCACCCAAACTGAATCCTTCTTACTAGGCGTAAGAGGTAATCCACTGACAAAGTCCATGGTGATCCTCTCCCACTTCCACTGAGGAATCTTCACTGGCTGAAGTAACCCAGATGGCAACTAATGTTCACTTTGACTTGTTGACACGCCGACACTTACCCACTAACTCGCCATTTCCGCTTGCACTGCCACCAAAATTGCTCTCTCAAATCTCGATACATCTTGTTACCTCCGGATGCATAACATATGGGCTGCTATAAAGCCCCAAGAATCCTTTGTCTCAACTCCACAACCTTGACATACAAGCTCTCCCTTTAAAGTACAAAACTCCATCATTTGGATGTACTAAAATCCTCTAATCCACCATTCTAAACTTGCAACCTCCGATCATTCAAACCATCATCCTCTAACCGCTTCTCCTTAATCGATCTAAGCAAGTCGACTTGACTTGCAATTACCAAAAGACTCCCATCGTCGAATGTACTAAGTCGAGCAAACATCAATCTTAAATCGATATAACCTTACGGCTCAACGATCCGCCACCACATTAGCCTTACCAGATGATACTCGATCGAGCGATGTAGTTCTTCAACAGTTCAATCCATCGACGTTGCCTCAAATTCAAATCCTTTTGAGTCAAAAGATACTTAAGACTCTTGTGATCCGTGTAGACTATCAACTTCTCCCCGTACAAATAATGCCTCCATATCTTTAAAGCGAAGACTACAGTCGCTAACTCCAAGTCGTGCGTTGGATAGTTAACCTCATGCGGTCTTAGCTGACGGGACGCATAGGCCACTACCTTCCCTTCTTGCATCAATACACATCCCAAACCAGTATGGGACGCATCACAGTAAACCGTAAACAACTTTCCTACCTCGGTCAGTACAGTAACCGAGCTTCGTAATCTTCCTTAGCTTGTCAAAACTTTCTTGTTGCTTCTCCGTCCACACAAATGGAATTCCCTTTCTTAATAACTTAGTCAACGGTGCCACGATTAAAGAGAATCCTTCCACAAACCTTCGATAGTACCCCACCAGACCCAAAAAACTTTGAATTTCTGCCACCGACCTAGGCGGTTTCCAGTCCAACACCGCTTCAATCTTGCGAGGATCTACTCTAATCTCTTCTGCTGACACTATGTGACCTAAGAAAGCCACCTCTCTAAGCCAAAATTCGCACTTACTGAATTTGGCATATAACTGCTTCTCCCTCAGTACTTGTAGAACTATACGCAGATGCATGTCATGTTCCTCCTCCGTCTTTGAGTAAACTAATATGTCGTCTATGAACACCACGACAAATTGATCCAAGCTTCACTGAAACACCCTATTCATTAAGTCCATGAATCTTTGTCGATTGCATTAGTCAACCCAAATGGCATCACTAAAAACTCGTAATGCCCATACCTTGTACGGAATGCCGTCTTGTGCACATCAACCTCCTTCACCTTGAGTTCATGATATCCCGACCTAAGATCTATCTTTGAGAATACCGATGCACCCTTCAGTTGGTCAAACAAATCATCAATCTGAGGCAATGGATACCTGTTCTTGATCGTTAACTTGTTCAATTGGTGATAGTCGATACACATCTGCTTTGAACCGTCCTTCTTCTTGACAAACAGCACAGGTGCTCCCCACGGAGATATACTTGGTCGGATAAATCCTTGGTCCAATAGCTCCTGAATTTGAGCCTTCAGTTCCACCAATTCCTTTGGTGCCATTTGGTACGGTGCTATAGACACAGGTGCGGTTCCAGGTAACAAGTCTATACCGAATTCAACTTCCCGATCTGGAGGTAAACCCAAAAGTTCTTCAGGAAATACGTCAGCATATTCCTTTACAGTTCGAACATTCCCCACAGAAAACTCTTTAGCTTCCAAAGCACACACATGAACAACGAACGCCTCACAGCCCTTCTTGACCATCTTCACAGCTTTCAACATAGATACCACGTTGGATAGATAATCTCTCCTATTACCTATCATGACCACTTCTTCACCTTCAACCGTCTTCAAAACCATGCGCTTAGCAGTGCAATCCAAACTTGCTTGGTACTTGACCAACTAATCCATCCCAAGAATCAGATCGAACTCCTCAAACGGCAGTTCCATCAGATCGGCTACAAACACTACCCCTTGGAGTTCTAGGGGTACATCTCTATACAGCTTATCTACTTCTACAGAGTAACCTAAAGGACTAAGTATGGTCATCCTCCTAGAAGCAGTCTCAGAAACTAAACTCATGGTCTTAACTATGCCACTAGCAACGTAAGAATGCGTCGAACCCACATCTATCAAAGCAGTATATGGGACACCAAAGATTAAAAACATACTGGTTATGACGTCCGGTGTGTCTCCCTCCTCACGACGCCTTGCAGCATACACCAAACTAGGCTGCCTAGCCTCCGAGTTGCCAATACCACTGCTAGCTGCTCCGCGACCTCCACTAGAGCCATTACCACCTCTACCATTACCACGACCTCTCTGCGGTGCTGGTCCCTCCTTTCTGAACTGAGCACGACCTTGACCCTCTGGCTGATTCTTTGCCAACTTTCGTGGACAATCCCTCACACGGTGATCCAAAGACCCACATTCAAAACAACGCCTCTCACCGATCCAACATCCTCCCCAATGTGACTTCCCACAGTGGTTACACTGAGTTGGTCTCTGATTAGTAGCCATGGGCCTTCCTGCCTGATTCGGCCCATCCTGCCTAGCCCTCTTCTGAGCGTTACTACCCAATCCAGATGATCCAAAGCCTCTTTTCTATTTGTTTCTATCATAATTCTGTCTCACGGATGCTTTGACCCCTTCGGCTACTTTAGCCTTTTCCACCAAAATAGCAAACTCATGCTCCCGCTGTGGAGCAATCAGCGATCTCAAGTCATCCTCATCGTCTTCAAAGCGACACACCGATCATGCTCCGCTGACATAATTCCCTGAGCATAGCGGCTCAGTATCAAGAATTCTGCTTCATATTCTGACACAGACTGTAACATCCTGAATAGGGCCTATGCATTTCCAGTTTAATTATATGAAATGACAAGTTTCAAGTACTATGAATAAATTTTAATACTTTTGGAAACCTAGAAATGCATGAAAATGGAAATGAAAATGGAAATGGAAATGGAAATGGAAATGGAAATGAACATTTTGGAAATTAGACATTTTGGAAACCTAATGGAATTAGGAAAGTGAACATTTTGGAAAACCAAACCAAAATAGGAAACTAAACATTTGGAAACCAAACCAAAATAGGAAACTAAACATTTTGGAAACCAAGCCAAAATAGGAAACTAAACATTTTGGAAACTTGGAAAATATAGAGCAGCGAAAATTTTAGGAAACTTAAAATGACCGAATGTCAAATTTAAGAGCCCAAAGGGAGCTTAGGGCCAAGTGACCCTAAAATATAAAGAACATAAAATTTGACCCAATAACGGACTTGGAAATGTGGCTCAAGATGCCACCTAAGGCTTTAGGAAATGGCCCAAATGCAAGAGGTTTTGGGCACGAGTCCGAGTCATCAAGGAAACAAATAAAAGAAATAAAATTTTGTCTCCATGAGTGGAGAGTTGGACGGCACAAGGGAGAGGAATTTCTATCCAATAAAAACTCTTGGCCAATTAGGAGATTTGATGGAATTCCATATTGATAAAACTAAAACTTATCACAAGTGAAGAATTGGCTGAATTAGGGACTCTAAGGCTAATAGATTCGGCCAAAGAAAGAAAAGAAAAGAGCCATTCTCTTCTCTTCAACATCTTGCCGAAACCTCCTAGAGAAAGTAGCAACAATCTTTCCTCTTCTCTCAACCAAAATTCCCTTATCAAAAACTCTCTCCATCTTTTTCTTTCTTTTTCTTCTTCTCTTCTACTATTCATCCACAAAAGCTAAAGCTTTGAGATCCACAATAGTGCCATAGCCGAATAGCATAAGGGATCTTCCGGGATTCGAAAACAAGGTAAGTACATCATTATACAATCGGCAAAAAGATCCCTCCATGATTTAATAATAGATCAAATCTAACTAGTGATTTGGCAGAATTTGAAATAAAGATCAACTTGGGATTTGAGGTAAGTGAGTCTATACATTCGCCAAGGCCAAATCTTAGTCAATTAGATCAAATTGATCAAAACTAATCTATTAGAGATCTAGGAAGTTGCCGATTTCAAGGAAAAGGGAGGTGAAGTTTCGGATTTAAAAAATCCATCGTAAGCCCTAAAGGTATTCGCCAAAGTTATGTGATTACCTAGATTAGATCCGTAATTATTAAAAGTCGAAAACTAATTTATGTTGAAGTTTCAAGGTTGGTAGAATATCAAGTGAAGGAAAACAAAGATTTGGGATTTGAATAAACATCAAATCGGCATCAAAGGTAAGCCTCTTTACAAATCCTACTAGGATTTGGATATTGTAGCCCAAAATAGAATTTATGCTAAGTAATATTTGATAAACCAAATGTAGGAATTAGGATCTAAACATTAGATCTTGCTTTCAAATCTCAAGGAATCGCTAAACAAATCGGTGTGTATTCCACACTATTCTTAATAGTTTTATGGTTTAAATATGTTATATATGCTAATGTGAAAGTGAAAGAAAGTGGCTAAAGTGCCATATTTTGGTACAAAGTATTCGTGCACGCTTCCTACTTCTACTAGGATTACGAAATAAATGTTATACAAGTGAAAAGTGATGTGAAAGTGAAAGAAAATATGTTATGCATGATAATTATAATTTGGGGCATTGGGATTTATGTGAAAGGGAAGAAGGTGTTGACTACGGTCTCACCAACGTTATAAGTGAAAGTGATGACTTCGGTCTCACTAAGTGAATGTGATGACTTGATCTCACTAAGTGAATGTGATGACTTGGTCTCACTAAGTGGTAACCGGTTACATTACAGTGGTGGCTATGCCACAATATTATCGATGGGCGATGAGCACGTCATTGCAATGACGCCTTTGATGGAGTGTAGCGGAAGGAGGGTTGACTTAGTAGTCCCCACTTGTATGCAGTTGGTACTGGTGGAGTGTAGCGAGATGGCATATAGGTTTGGGTTGGGTTTGCATCATTACACTTGAATATTTTATATGCATATGATTTCTATGATGTGCCTATTTCTATTATGTTTAGTGTTGGTTACACACCGAGTCTATCGACTCACCCGTTGTGGGAATATGTTTGGTGATGAGCAAGAATGGACCGGACTGGCAGAACTTGTGGTGGCCATGATCGACTTGAAGTTCAGTTTAATTTGAATATTTATTTTATTTTAAAGTCTGTACAATTTATTATTTTGGGTTTCATTTTATGTAATAAGGCCACCATGATTTAATTTTTATTTCTACTATAAATTCTATGTTATTAGTTTAGGGCTTTATAAAGAGTAAGCCCACTTAGTATGAAAAAAGTTTAAATATTTTGTCACTTGAAGCAAATGGGTTTTTGTTATAAAAATAAATTTGTTTTCAACTCAAGCCCAACCCACAATGAGCTATCTTCCAAAACTCACAGTTTTCAAAGTATTTGAATGAATTTGAACCGGGTTTACTTCGAGGAACATACCAGATCCATCCATTCTCGGGTAGGGTGTGGGGTGTTTCATGACTTATTTCCTTGTACCAACCCCGAAAAGCTTTCTCTCAGTGCATCAATGTAGCTAGTGCCCACATACTTCTTCCGATAGCGCTTTGAAATACTCCCAAGTAAGATCGTCTGCCGTAGCACTATCTCGAATCGTGAGCCAACATCGATATGACTCATCCTTGAAAAGCGACACTGCCCCTTTCAATTTCTCCTCATTTGTCAAATCTATCTCATCCATGATTCTTTCGATCGATTCTAGCCAATACTCAGCCGTATTAGGCGCTACACCGAATACACCTCGGAAAAATTTAGCTCTGTTAGCTCAAGTCTCTCGGTACCGATTTTGAGCTCCTCCACCTCCACCCATTCTAGCTACCCTTTCTAGAACCCGCAGATCGCTTGTGACCTGCATCATCACCGTCGATCCTACTCTTCACTCCAAAAGTTGGGGTGGTGGTGGCGGTGGTATATCGCTCAGATCCCCGACCGACACGACGTGTTACGATTGGTCATCCTACCCTTCCGCGTCCCACGACGGCCACGTCTCTGCTAAAGCTCATTCTAACTATCGCACTTTAATTTGATTAGGAAATTTTATGAATTAGTACATGTTTCACTTGGTTATCCATGAAAGAAATTTTATGAAAAGAATTTAATAGAGATTCTTTCGATCAAATAGTTTTAAGTCTTCTATCTAGTTTACATGTAAAAGTACATCCATTCCCTAATACCTTTCATACCTATGCACTCTTCTAGCATTTCATCTGCTTCTAACCTGTGGTATTTTCATCATTTTTCCTAAAGGGTATTTTTGTAATAAACTCAAGAAATTTGAAAACTTTAATAAATCAAATCATTTTGTAATTTCTAAATCGAGGAGTATTTTCAAAAATTCTTCAATTTAAAGGTATGGCGAATTTTGAAAATCGAGGTATTTTGGTAAATTTTTTAAACCGAATATTTGATAATTTTCAAGATGAATTTGTCCTACTATCTAAAAGAGATAATTTAGTGATTTTAAAACTGAAGTTTTCCTTAAAACATGACTAGTCCCTTTCGGGTTTTATTTAGGGTTTTTCCTATGACCGAGTCCTCTTGGTTAGGGTGAACCGAAGCTACGCACTAGGTAGGAATCTCATGAGCGAGGTGAGTCACGAGGACTGCTTAAATACCAAGCTCTTCCGGATCCAATCCTAGACATACACACCAAGGTTACCACACCCTAACTCGGTGACTTGGTCACGGGTTGGTTTTAATTACGCCATTAAAGTCTTATGAGTTTTGTTGGGGTGGACTAGTCCTAAGGTTCAACACCTATCACACTAACTACGTTCCCTACCTACCCTTCTACAATAATAATCCATACAAAAAGTTAGAGGTGCTTACCTGGGCGGATTGGTGCGGAGACTCGGTGCCATGCTTATTCAAAACCAAAATATTTCAAATAGGCCTACTAAAAACATTTTTGGGCCTTGGGCCCCACAAATGAAGCTTTGAACTGGCTCGATACTAATTTGTAACACCCAAACCCTACCCAAACGTTATGACCGAATTTGGTATGCTACGAGAAAATATTTTTGAAAAATCCCTTTAAGCCGTTTTAAATTTTTGATAAAAGATATTGTTTTGGTTTAATAATTTATTAGATCAGGTTGTTACAGATTCAAGTGTACCCGATGGCACAATAAAACATTTTTGCGTATTAATTTGAGAAAACATGTGTGTCCATTTTCAAGTCATTAAGTTATTAAACAAATTATCCAAAACAAATAAAATAACCAAAATATAATCCTAGTAGGCCTTATTATAATTTAAGCAAAATAACCAACAATAAAATAAAAGTAGTTCATAAATCATTTAATCCAAATGTTCACTGCATGACCACCTCGAGTTCTTCCGGCTCCTTATCCGCGATCTATGAGTCACCTAAAAATTTAAAGGAGAAGGTGAGTCACCAAGACTCAATGTGTAATCCTTCCCCGGTTTAGTGCAACACATACACAAGTCATAACCAATTAACATGCAAAAGTTTAATATGCACCCAACCTAGCCATCCAAACGTCTTTCTCTACCCCGTGTGGTACCAAACCACTGGTGGTGCCAAACCACTGGTGACTTAAAGTCACATATGTGATACCAAATCACTGGTGATACTAAATCTACGTGTCCAAGACACAAATCGAATGATGGGGCCAACCCATCGTGTGATACCAAATCACCGGCGCCAATCCCATATCTCAAAGTGGGGCCAACCCACGGTGGTGCTAAGCCACGTGGACGAGATGCTATGAGGTGCCAAACCTCCGAGGTACCAAACCTCTGGTGACCGTAGTCACAATGTGTTACCAAAACACCGGTGTTCGCGACACGAATATCATCGCCTCCACTCATTTGATCCCACATGAATCAATAATATTTAATTAACAATTGTCATGCCAATAGATTTATTAATCAATATCCAACAGATCTATCATGAGCCATATATTATAAGCCACATAAACCAAATATACCATGCTTCCCAAAAGCATCAAAAGAAAGCTTATAGCAATAAAGACTTACCCAAATCCTTGCCTATATCATGATGGTATTACATCCGAATCTACACAAACCGATTAAGCATACATATAACACTTAGCATATTAAATAGTTATAAGGTGTGTATGTACACACCTATCACCAACGATAGCCCTAATCCTCAAAGAGTCAATTGGCCACACAAGATTTCTTGCTCCTATATTCGGCCAAACACAAGAGTTAGGGACATGGACTATTCGGCCAAACCAAATAATTCTATGGGGTTATCATATGAACCCGAAACCTCACCTAATCGCCTTCAAGTACTAACTACGGCAATCGGTACGCGAATCTGCTTCACTTCCTTACAATCGGCAACCATTAAAAATAATAGCCTTCGGCTTTAGAATAATCAAAAGAATAATCCCTTAAAATAAATCCTTACCACCTTCAATATTCGGCCAAGATACTTCTAACTGGAAGAAGAGAGTTTCGGCACACCCAAAGGAGTATATTCGGCCAATAAAGAAATTATTGAGAAGAAAGGAGAAATAGGGGATTCGATTTTGAAAAGAAAAGAAAAGTAGTAGATGAAAGATAATGGTGTAGGAGATTCGGCCAAAGTTTAGAAAATGGAAGAAAAAGAGAGATAGAAGAAATGATATTCGGTCACCACAAACTTTACCAAAGAAGAAAATGCACAAGATGCACAAAAATGTAGTTTGGTTCAAAAGACAAATGAGAGAAAGAAAGTGGTATTTTGTTTTCAACAAAATGAAGTTGTCTTCAAAAGAAATTTTGTACTAAAACACCCTAGACATTCGCCAAAGATGAGAGCTTTTTGGAGAGGAAAAACAAACACAAAATGATACACAAAACAAAAGTTTGGCCAACATCCCCCCCAAGCTACCTACCAAAATTTTGGCCACTCCCCTTAGCCTTACATGCCGTCCACATACATGCATTAAGGCATAGGATTTCTTTCCAAAGCATTCTCAACCTTTCATGCCTTTGTCCCCTCATAATACCATAAACTCAAGATCCTTATCCCTATCTTCAAGCTTTCCTTAAGCAAAAATTCAACTTACCAAAAGATGAAAATCCAACCTATCATAAACATAGGTTGACCGGCCATTAATGTTAAAATACAAAAAAATAAACTTTCAAATTGCTAAACATACTACTCGAACCTCTAACCTCAAGCCACCTTTCAAACTCCTTAACCAACTTGCCATTTACTCCTCTTGTGCTTTAATTAACACTTAAATTAACTTAAGTGCTAAGCTCACTTAATCCACTTCATTAAATAAACCATACTAAAAATTACTCTACTAAACCGAGCATACTCAAGACCCTAATTTAGTCTTATAACTCTACTTAATAATATCACAACAATTCATACACAAGAAAAATAATTCAATCACAAATAACCCCAATATTAGGATGTTACATAAGCCCCTCTAAAAATTTACTTTTACAAATTAGCCCTAAATATTCAAATTCACCAAAATTTCCAATACCAAATATATTAATATTAAACATATCTTTAATCTAAAAACATTAAACATCAAAAACCACAAGAACATGTCAATGGTCGAATATTACACATGCTTAGATTCAAAAATTTCAACATGGGTCAGCTAGTACTCTAAGCAACGATCTCAGAAATGTAAAAATCAACAAAAATCGAGCTAAAATTCTTACCTAATTGAACCAAATAGTTGCCAAAATTTCAAAGCTTCTTCAACCCCTTTTTCTTAGCTACATTCGGCCATGAACAAAGATGAATGAAAAATTGCCTTTTTGTTTGTTTTACTTTAACATATATTAATTTATTATTAAATTACCCAACTAACCTTTATAATAAAATAACCAAACATTATATCTTAAGGACAAACTTGTCCATGACCGGCCACTAACTCATAAAAGGGGTTATTTACCCTTTCAATGCTTCATATTATAAAGCCATGCTCAAATTAGCACATTTCACTTTAGTATGCCACTTTTACCTTTTACGCGATTAAGTCCTTTTTCTAAATTAAACACACAAACGATAAAATTTTTCCACTAAACTTTCACACATATTAATTCACATATAATAAGCACAAAATATAAATTTAAAATATTTCTCGGACTCGGATTTGTGGTCCCAAAACCACCGTTCTGATTAGGGTCAAATTCGGTCTGTTACAACTCTCCCCCCTTAAGGATTTTCGTCCCCGAAAATCTTACCATTAAATAACGTCGGATATTGTTGCCTTATTGAGTCCTCAGGCTCCCACGTGGCCTCTTCAACTCCGTGCCGATTCCATAGTACTTTCACTAAGGAAATCCTTTTGTTTCTTAACTCTTTCATTTCCCGAGCTAAGATATAGATCGATTTTTCCTCATACGTCATATCAGGTTGGATTTCAATCTCAGATGGAGCAATCACGTGTGACGGATCTGATCTGTATCTACGGAGCATAGAAACGTGAAATACATCGTGTATCTTTTCTAATTCAGAGGGTAGCTTCAACCTATAAGCAACAGGCCCAACACATTCAATGATTTTATACGGTCTGATGAATTTCGGACGCAACTTGCCTTTCCGGCCAAAACGGAGTACTTTCTTCCACGGAGAAACCTTTAAAAATACTTGATCTCTGACCTGAAATTCAATGTCCTTACGTTTCAGATCAGCATAGGACTTTTGACAATCCGAAGCAACTTTCAAATTGTCTCTAATAATAGCTATTTTCTGTTCGGTTTCTTTAATTAAATCAACCCTATGTATTTTGTTTTCACTGAGCTCAGTCCAATATAAAGGTGTACAACATTTGCGACCGTACAAAGCTTCGTAGGGCACCATTTTGATACTAGATTGAAAGCTATTATTATAAGCAAATTCAATCAGAGGTAGGTATCATTCCCACGTACCTTCAAACTCAAGAATGCAACATCTCAACATGTCCTCAAGTATCTGAATAGTTCTCTCAGATTGATCGTTCGTCTGCGGATGAAAGGCTGTACTAAAATGAAGTTTAGTACCTAAAGCATCTTGCAACTTCTTCCAAAATCGCGATGTAAATCTCGTGTCTCGTCTCAAAACAATGGAACTTGGTACACCATGCAATCTCACAACTGTGATACATACAATTCAAAGAAGTTTATCAAGTGTATAGTCATATGAACGGCACAAAGTGAGTGATTTAGTTAGTCATCAACTATAACCTGAATAAAGATCTTTCTTAATCGGTGTCATAGGGAGACCGGATACAAAATCCATTGTAATTCTATCCCATTTCCATTCGTGTATCATGATTGGTCAAGTAGTCCGAAGGCACTTGATGCTCGACTTTTACTTGCTGACAAATTAAGCACTTAGAAACAAATTCAGATATATCCCGTTTCATACCAGGCCACCAGTAGAACTGCTTCAAGTCATTATACATTTTTGTGCTACCCAGATGTATCAACATCTGACTATTATGAGCTTCTTTCAATAACATCTGAATCAAATCCACGTCCCTCGCTACACACATTCGGCCTTTGTATTTCAAGCGGTCATTTTCATCAATTCAAATTCGACTGCATTATTTTCACATCGAACCCGCTTAACGATCATATATTTGTCGACTTTTGTGCATCACAAATTTGCTGAATAAACATTGGTCTTGCTTGTAATTTGGCTAGGATCGATCCATCACAAAACATAACCATCTGTGCATTCATTGCACGAAGAGCAAACAATGATTTTTGACTTAACGCATCGGCAACAACGTTAGCTTTCCCCGGATGGTAGTCAATCACTAACTCATAGTCTTTCAACAGTTCTAACCATCTGCGTTGTCTCAAGTTCAACTCTTTCTGAGTCATCAAATATTTAGGACTTTTGTGATCCGAGTAAACATGACATTTCTCACTGTATAAATAATGACACCAAATTTTCAATGCGAACACAATAGCTGCAAGTTCTAAATCATGCGTCGGGTAATTTCTTTCATGCGACTTCAATTGTCTTGAAGCGTAGGCTACAACTTTGCCTTCTTGCATCAAAACGCAGCCCAAACCATTAAAAGAAGCATCAAAATAAACAACAAATTCTTTACCCGATTCAGGCTGAACTAACACTGGAGCTTCTGTCAAAAGGGCTTTCAACTGGTCAAAACTTTTCTGACAATTTTTCGACCACTCGAACTTGACATCTTTCTGTAGTAGCTTTGTCAAAGATGTAGCTATTACAGAAAAACGTTTCACAAACCGTCTGTAGTAGCCCGCGAGTCCCAGAAAACTTTGAATCTCGGAAACATTTTTCAGTGGCTTCCAATCAAGTATAGCCAAGATTTTGTTCGGGTCAACACGAATACCCAATGTTGAAACAACATGACCCAAGAAACTGACTTCATTCATCCAAAACTCACACTTACTAAACTTTGCATACAACTGTTGATCTCGCAAAGTTTGTAACACTAATCTCAAATGCTCGGCATGCTCGGTTTCATCTTTAGAGTAGATTAGTATATCATCAATAAACACTACTACAAACCGATCTAAAAATTGCCTGAAGAGCCAATTCATCAAATCCATAAAAATAGCAGGTGCATTAGTAAGCCCAAAAGGCATAACCAAAAACTCAAAATGTCCGTACCTCGTCCGAAATGTAGTCTTTGGCACATCTGTATCTCTGGCTCGCAATTGATAAGAACCCGATCTCAAATCTATCTTCGAAAATACTGAAGCCCCTTTCAATTGATCAAACAAATCATCAATCTAAGGTAACGAGTACTTATTCTTTATAGTTACCTTATTCAGTTACCGATAATCAATACACATTCACATCATTCCATCTTTCTTTTTCACAAAAAGAACTGGTGCACCCCAAGGAGAGAAACTCGGTCGTGCAAAGCCCCTATCTGTTAATTCTTGCAACTGTGCTTTCAACTCTTTTAACTCAGTAGGTGCCATCCGATATGGAGCTATCGAGATAAGAGTCGTTCTTGGTGCCAACTCAATGCCAAACTCAATTTCTCGTATTAGGGGTAAACCCCGTAGTTCTTCAGGAAACACATCTGGGTATTCACACACAACCGGTACAGATTCAATATGCTTTTCAGACACTTTATTATCCAGTACATAAGCCAAATAAGCTTCGCACCCTTTTCTCACATACTTTTCAGCAAGTATCAAGGATATTATTGTAGGAAACTCACTTAAATCACTGGATTTAATTTTGATGATCTCGCCGTTCTGACATCTCAAATCAATAAGCTTTCTTTTGCAATTCACCACTGCATCACGTGAAGTTAGCCAGTCCATTCCCTAAATTATATCAAACTCATCGAAGGGCAACAACATTAAATTGGCTCGGAAACAATAATCCTGAATCATCAACAAGCAACCTCTACACACTTTATTAACAAGTACACATCTACCCAGAGGGTTGGACACACGAATCACAAACTCAGTAGACTCAACTGGCAGAGTCTTACCGAATACTAGAGTTTCAAACACATATGAATGAGTTAAACCAAGATCAATCAATGCAATCATAGTAGTATCATAAAGGGTAAAAGTACCGATAATGACATCGGGGGAAGAAGCATCCTCTCTGGCTCGTGTAGCATAAGCTCTGATAGGTGCTCGGGCCTCTAATTGAACTATAGTGTCCTTCGTCCCTCTCTGACTACCACCTACTTTATTGGAATGTTTGGGTGGTCGTCCCTGTCTTTGGCGTCTTTGCTTCGGTCTAGTGTTCAATCGATCTGTTCGGCTAACATCGGGCACTCTCGAATAAAATGGTTCGATGATCCACATTTAAAGTAGGACCGATCACGAACCCTACAACTTCTAGAATGCCATTTGCCGCAATGTTTACACTCAACCCAGTCCTGTGGAACGTTACCAACACTGGCTATTGAAGTGGCTCGATAACTCCCTGGAGGTCGATCACGTCTAGGTAAGTCTGAAGTAGCTTTATGTCGGTTGAAGTCATCTCTGAATTTCTTAGGCACCGAATGGTAAGTCTTACTCATTGATCTCTTACGAGTATCTCTAGCTTCTATTTCAGCTTTTCTTTTCTCTTTTTCGAGCTCTTCAGCCTTACAAGCCCGCTCGACTAGTATCACAAACTCTTTGATTTCAAGAATGCCGATCAGCAACTTTATATCTTCATTCGGACCGTCTTCAAATCTTTTGTACGTAATAGCTTCAGTAGAAACACACTCTCTAGCATATCTGCTAAGTTTGACAAATTTTCGTTCATATTCTGTCACAGTCATTCGCCCCTGTTTTAGTTCAAGAAGTTCTTTTCGTTTTTGATCGATGAATCTCTGACTGAATATTTCTTACGGAACTCAATTTGGAAGAAGTCCCAAGTTACTTTTTCTTTCAGAACTACGGATACTAGTGTGTTCCACCAGTGATAGGCAGTGTCCCAAAGTAGAGATATAGCACACTTTAGGCATTCATCTGGGGTACAAGATAACTCATCGAGTACACAAATAGTGTTATCAAGGCACATCTCAGCTCATTCTACATCATCATTATCATTGGCCTTGAATTCCTCGACCCCATATTTCCTGATTTTATCAACGGGAGGCCTGCCAGATCTCATCGGATCTATCATCGAAGTCTTTGAAGGTATCGGAGTTGGATTATTTGGGGGTGGAGGTTATTGTACAGTCGGGTTATTCTGAACAACCTGGGTAAACCATTCATTCATCATTTGGTAGAAGGCTTGTTTAGCCTCCCCCTCGTGGCTACCCGTATCTGGTCGAGAGTCTAATGGCACTGATCCATGTGCGAGACTAGGCGCAACGCTCTCCACATCATCAGCTACAGCTCTATCGGGATCGAATCCATTTACTATATAGAATACAATTGAAATTGTCAGAAGTAACCACACTATCATATATACGGTCCGATGAATCTCGGACTCAACTTGCCTTTTCGACCAAAACGGAGTACTTTCTTCCACGGAGAAACCTTTAAAAATACTCGATCTCCGACCTAAAATTCAATGTCTTTACGTTTCAAATCAGCATAGGACTTTTGATGATCCGAAGCAGCTTTCAAATTGTCTCTAATAATAGCTACTTTCTATTCAGTATCTTTAATCAAATCAACCCCATGTATTTTGTTTTCACTGATCTCAGTCCAATACAACGGTGTACGACATTTGTGACCGTACAAAGCTTCGTAGGGCACCATTTTGATACTAGATTGAAAACTATTATTATAAGCAAATTCAATCAGAGGTAGGTATCATTCCCACGTACCTTCAAACTCGAGAATGCAATATCTTAACATGTCCTCAAGTATCTGAATAGTTCTCTCAGATAGACCGTCCGTCTGCGGATGAAAGGCTGTACTAAAATGAAGTTTAGTACCTAAAGCATCTTGCAACTTCTTCTAAAATCGCGATGTAAATCTCGGGTCTCTGTCTGAAACAATGGAACTCGGTACACCATGCAATCTCACAATCTATGATACATATAATTCATCAAGTTAATCAAGTGTATAGTCTGTATGAACTGGCACAAAGTGAGCTGATTTAGTTAGTCTGTCAACTATAACCCAGACAACATCTTTCTTACTCAGTGTCATAGGGAGACCAGATACAAAATCCATTGTAATTCTATCCCATTTCCATTCAGGTATCATGATTGGCTGAAGTAGTCTAGAAGGCACTTGATGTTCGGCTTTTACTTGCTGACAAATTAAGCACTTGGAAACAAATTAAGATATATCTCGTTTCATACCAGGCCACCAGTATAACTGCTTCAAGTCATTATACATTTTCGTGCTACCCAGATGTATCGACATCTGACTATTATGAGCTTCTGTCAATAACATCTGAATCAAATCCACGTCCCTCGGTACACACATTCGGCCTTTGTATTTCAAGCAGTCATTTTCATCAATTTGAAATTCTGACTCTGCATTATTTTCACACTGAACCCGTTTAACAGTCATATCTTTGTCAACTTTTTGTGCATCACAAATTTGCTGAATAAACATTGGTCTTGCTTGTAATTTGGCTAGGATCGATCAATCACAAAACATAACCATCTGTGCGTTCATTGCACGAAGAGCAAACAATGATTTTTGACTTAACGCATCGGCAACAACGTTAGCTTTCCCCGGATGGTAGTCAATCACTAACTCATAGTCTTTCAACAGTTCTAACCATCTGCGTTGTCTCAAGTTCAACTCTTTCTGAGTCATCAAATATTTAAGACTTTTGTGATCCGAGTAAACATGACATTTCTCACCGTATAAATAATGACGCCAAATTTTCAATGCGAACATAATAGCTGCAAGTTCTAAATCATGCGTCGGGTAATTTCTTTCATGCGGCTTTAATTGTCTTGAAGCGTAGGCTACAACTTTGCCTTCCTGCATCAAAACGCAGCCCAAACCATTCAAAGAAGCATCAGAATAAACAACAAATTCTTTACCCGATTCAGGCTGAACTAACATTGGAGCTTCTGTCAAAAAGGCTTTCAACTGATCGAAACTTTTCTGACAATTTTTTGACCACTCGAACTTGACATCTTTCTATAGTAGCTTTGTCAAAGGTGTAGCTATTACAAAAAAACCTTTCACAAATCGTCTGTAGTAGCCCGCAAGTCCCAGAAAACTTCGAATCTTGGAAACATTTTTCGGTGGCTTCCAATCATGTATAGCCAAGATTTTGTTCGGGTCAACACGAATACCCGATGCTGAAACAACATGACCCAAGAAACTGACTTCATTCATCTAAAACTCACACTTACTAAATTTTGCATACAACTGTTGATCTCGCAAAGTTTGTAACACTAATCTCAAATGCTCGGCATGCTCAGTTTCATCTTTAGAGTAGATTAGTATATCATTAATAAACACTACTACAAATCGATCTAAAAATTGCCTGAAGACCCGATTCATCAAATCCATAAAAACAGCAGGTGTATTAGTGAGCCCAAAAGGCATAACCAAAAACTCAAAATGTCCGTACCTCGTCCTAATGCGCCATTGGCACATCTCGTATCTCGACTCATGAATCGATAATAACCCGATCTCAAATCTATCTTGAAAATCTGAAGCCCTTTCAATTGATCAAACAAATCATCAATCCGATGTAACGGTACTTATTCTTTATCGTTACCTTATTCAGCCACCGATAATCAATACACATTCGCATCGCTCCATCTTTCTTTTCACAAAAGAATGGTGCACCCAAGGAGAGAAACTTCGGTCGTGCAAAGCCCTATCTGTTAATTCTTGCAACCGTGCTTTCAACTCTTTTAACTTAGTAGGTGCCATCCGATATGGAGCTATCGAGATCGGAGTCGTTCCCGATGCCAATTCAATGCCAAACTCAATTTCTCGTATTGGGGTAAACCCGGTAGTTCTTCAGGAAACACATCTGGGTATTCACACACAACCGGTACAGATTCAATATGCTTTTCAGACACTTTATTATCCAGTACATAAGCCAAATAAGCTTCGCACCCTTTTCTCACATACTTTCTAGCCAGTATCAAGGATATTATTGTAGAAAACTCATTTAAATCACTAGATTTAATTCTGATGATCTCGCCATTCTGACATCTCAAATCAATAAGCTTTTTTGCAATTCACCACTGCATCACGTGAAGGTAGCCAGTCCATTCCCAAAATTACATCAAACTCATCAAGTGTGTCAGGTTTATTACAGCCTATTATGATTCCTGAGTGGAAGTGGGATAGAGTAACAATGGATTTTGTATCGGGTTTTCCCTCATCTCTGAAAAAGAAAGATACGATCTGGGTTGTTGTTGACAAATTGAAGGAATCAACTCATTTCATTTTGGTATGTACATTTTTCTTGCTTGATAAATTAGCTGAGTTGTATATTTCTGAAATTGTGAGATTACATGGTGTTCCCCTATCTATTATTTCGGATAGAGATCCAAGATTTGCTTCATGATTTTGGAAGAAATTGAAAGAATCTTTGGGTTCAAAGTTGTATTTTAGCACTGAGTTTCACTCGCAAATGGATGGTCAATCCGAACGAGTTATTTAGATACTTAAGGATATGTTGCATTATTGCATTCTTGAGTTTGAAGGTAGCTAGGATAAATATCTACCACTAATTGAATTTGCTTACAATAATAGCTTCCAATCGAGTATAAAGATGGCACCATACGAAGCTCTATACGGTCGTAAATGTAGAACACCCTTTTACTAGAGTGAGCTCAGTGAAAATAATATTCACGGGGTTGATCTGATCAAAGAGACTGAAGAAAAAGTGAAAATAATTTGTGATAGTTTGAAAGCAGCTTCGGATCGACAAAAATCGTATGCAGACGTGAATCAGAAAGATATTGAGTTCTAGATCAGAGATAAAGTGTTTTTGAAAGTGTCGCCGTGGAAAAAGATACTGCAGTTTAGTCAGAAAGGGAAATTGAGTCCGCGATTCATCGGAACGTATGAGATTATTGAGCGAGTTTGGCCAGTGGCATATCGACTATCTTTACCGTCTGAGTTAGAGAAAATTCATAATGTGTTTCATGTGTCGATGCTTCAATGATACTGGTCTGACCCTTCACATGTCATTTCCTCGATCGAGGTTAAAATTCAGTGTGATATGTCATATGCTGAAAAATCGATTCAAATTTTAGCTCGTAAGATGAAAGAGTTGAGAAATAAAAGAATCGCATTAGTGAAAGCATTATGGCATTGAAACGGGGTTGAAGAAGCTACATGGGAACCTGAGGATGCTAAGAGAAAATAATACCCGAACCTATTCACTGGTAAGATTTTCGGGGACGAAAATCCCTAAGAGGGGAGAGTTGTAATAGCCCAATTTTAGCTAATCAGAACAGTGGATTCAGAACCAAAAATCCAATGTCAAAAAATTATTTTAAAATTATTTTCGGTATTTACAGCATGTTATTTGATATGTGTGAAAATTTTGTGAGCTAATTTTATCGATTGGTTGGTTAATTTGATAAAAAGGATTAAATCGCGTAAAATGCAAAAGTTGTATTCTACTTGTTAAAGGTGTTTAATTGCTATGATTTAATAAATTAGAGGTCCTTATAATGCTATTAGTCCATGATTAGTTTAAGTGGACAATTATGGCCATCCATTATATGTTTTTATATGTTTATAATAGAGGTTATTATGGTAATATAGTTAATAAAGGTTATTTAATAAAAAAATAAATTTTAAACTTCATTATCATCTTTTTGGCAAATTTTGAAGAAGAAGAAAGCTTCTTGTTGTGTTTTAGGGTTTGACACTTGTAAGCTAAAATTGGTAAGTCATTTTGACTCAGTTTTTAATGATTTCTATGTTTTTGAGATCATTGCTTCATATTCTATCTAGGTCGTACCTTAAATTTCAAAAATGTTAAAGATTTTGAGAGTTTCCATTGTTGAATCTATGTGTTCATTGATGTTTAATGTTGAAATATGAAAGCTTGAGGATAGTTTTACATGTTTTGTTAAGTGATTTTTGATGAAAATGCATAATAGGGATTAAATTGTAAAATGTGTAAATTATGTGGGTAAAAGTGTAAATAAATGAAAGTTTTAGACTGTTAGGGCCTATATATAATTTGGCCAAGCATGGGCTTTGTTGAATTGTGTGAATTTTGTGTATTTATGAAATAGGGACTAAATTGATTAAATACGAAAGCTTAGGGGCTAATGTGTAAAAATTCCTAAATGTGTATTTTTAGATTAATTGAATGAGTAGATGAACAATTAAGTTAATTTTGAATTCATATAGATCAAGAAAAAAAAAAGAATTTGGATTTAGATCGGGAAAAAGCAAGGTTATCGAGTAGTCGACCCGATCCGTCAATTTCGAATACTGGTAAGTTCGTATGTGATGATTACATTATAAATGTATGTTAGCTTTAATACTGTATAAATTTTTAAAACAAAATTATGGATAATGTATGAATTTTGAACACGACTTTACGGATGCATTCGATGATAGAAACAAAAAGTGTGAAAGCCTAGTTGAACCTTAAGAATAGTTTTGGATACTATTGACATATTAGTAGGTGAGACGTTGAGTTGGCTTCGGGCCATGATATTAGCACTTTGGGTGTGTATTTTACCAATTTTTCTTCGAGCCATGCATATCGGATGATTTGGCTTCATGCCATGATAATAGTTCTTCGGATAAGCTACTTTGATTTGGCTACGGGCCATGGTATAGGTACTTATAATACAAGACTCCTGAGTATCCGATTTCTATTCCAAATGGTTGAACGGGTAAATGAATGATGTGGTTGAGAAAGGAGTTAGTACGAGGTGATACAGGTACGTACAAAACCTATTCGAGTATTAAATAGTGAAAGTTCAATGATTTTGTATTTGATCATGTTTTGAGACATGAGAAAGGTTTGTAGTTATGTGTATATGGTTTTTTCATGTGTAATTGGTTGATTCACATTTATCCGATGAAATAAGTTATTCACATACGAGCTTACTAAGCTACTAAGCTTACTTCGTGTTATTTTTTGTGTTTTATAGTGAATCAAGGCTAGCTCGGATCCGGGAGTCGTCGGGAACATCATCGTAGTATCAGACATCTAAGTTGGTACTTTTGAATTATACATTTATGGTATATGGCATGTATAGGTTAGATGTGGTATTTTGGTTGAGATATGGCTTGTAAATGTATATGTTTTGGTTTGTATATATAGCCATGAGTGATGGCTTATTTTGGCATGTTTGGTATGAATGTGGTTATGGTTTTATAGTTGCTCAAATAGTTAATTGATTTGTGGAGTATAAATGCTTGAGGAATGCCTTGGTGATGTATGATTTTAGATGTTGTGTTGGTTATTTATAGGGTAAATTATGTATGTGTGAATTATGGTAAATGAACCATAATGGTTGATATTATTTTGGCATGTATTTGGCTAAGTAAATGATAGTGAATTGAGAATTGGAATAGATGAAATTATAATGGTATGAATTGTGCATTTGATAGATGATTTTGGCTGCCTAATTATATGATGAAATGGTACCATTTTGCCTTCTGTAGGTACATTGAAGTTGGGGTGGCAAATTGGCCTTTCAAATGGCCTATTTTTGTCCACACGGGCAGAGACACAGTGTGTGTCTCAGCCGTGTGTGACACACAGTCATGTTACACGGCCGTGTGTCCCCTAGTGTTGAGATTGAATTGAAGTCAGTATGCTCTACATGATCTCACACACGGGCGTGCAATTGGTAGTGTGGTACAAGTTAGTATACCCACTAATTGGCACATGACCAAGCACACAGGCGTTTGACTTGGTCGTGTTGCATAAGTTAGTATACCCTACAAGTTTGGAACGACCTAGCACACGGCCTGGCACACGGATGTTTGCACCCACTTCGAAAGGCATACGGGCTAGACACACAGGCGTGTAGTTGGCCATGTGACCTATGTCAGTATGTATGCCCTGTTTTCGCATGGCCTGAGACACGGGCATGTTAGGAGCCGTGTGAGGCACACGGTCTGTTCACACGGGCGTGTACCTCTGTATGGTTGAAATTTTTCTAAGTGTCCAAAAATTTTTGTATGTTATCGGTTTAGTCCCGAACCACTTCTAAAGCATGTTTAAGGCCTCGTAGGCCCTTATAAGGGACAATGTAATCATGTTGAATGATTTATGAGAACGGATGCTTTATGTTTGATAAATGTATGCTATATGTTGTGAATTGATCGGTAATATCTCATAACCCTACCTTGGCAATGGATACAGGTTAAGGGTGTTATAAGATCATGTATTGGGTAATTCTTTCAATGTGATTTTTAACTATCTGAAAGCACAAGCTATTATTTTGTCTTACTACATTAAAACACAGTCTAACCCCATTCAATAGTACACCACTATAATAACAAATTCCTTACTTGATTCAGGCTGAATCAATATTAATACTTTGATCAACAGGACTTCCAACTGGTCAAAACTTTACCGATATTTATTGGTGCATTCAAATCTTACCTCTTTTCTTTAATAACTGGGTCATCAATGTAGCTATTTCAATTATTAACATTAAAGCTTTGAGTTTTTCCAAAGCCACAACCATCAGATAGATTCAAAACCATAGTGCTATATATGACTAACATTTCAACCGTATAGATAAAGCAACACTTCAATATCAATACTGAACCTCAAATTAGAAGAGGGAGAACCGAAAGTGGCCCCAATAATAACAAATGCAATAATATAGTTTCTATAATTTGTGATCTCTATCACCATTCTTCATGATCAAGTCAATATTTATAACAGTAATAAATGTAATTACCTTTGATCAAAGAATATCTTTCACAGATAACCCATGTTTACATACTAAAGAGATTGTTGATATCTCAGAGAAAATTTAGAAGAGTAATATCACGTTTACTAAGTAGAAATAACTGTGATAAATTGTTGATATCCCAGAGAAAATTTAGAAGAGTAATTTCATGTTTACTAAGTAGAAATAACTGTGATAAAGACAATATAATTTGCACATTTGCAATTTAGGGCTTCAATCAATAGAAGTAGAAAATAACATCACATGAACCTTATCATCAAATCTTATATCAATCATGATAAATTAGAAAAACCAAGTAAGGTAGAGCAATACCGCTCATGAATCAACCGGACTTACAATAATTCCATCTAGTATAATTAGCCAGCCTTCCATTATGATAAATATTGCATTTGAATATGAACAATTTCATATGCCTCTGAGAATAACAAAACATATAGAATACCATGAAGAAATTGTTGTAATATACTCAATTATAACAACTATATTCAAATATCTTTGCAATTTTATCACTATTACCAATAAAGTCATCAATAATCTTACATTATTTAGTTCACTGAAAAAGTCAATTCAAAATAATTTTCGGCTAATTTGTTAAGTAAATATCATATCTGGATAAGTTGATTACTCATGAATAACTTCTTCATTAACTATGACATCACATATTCAGAATAATCTTCAAAAAAATCTCATATCTCTTTTAATACTATCTTTACTTACTAACCCATTCTCAATTCTGACTACATTATTAATCATTCAGCCTTTGAACTCTTCTTTCATACTTATGAGCTTAATTCATATAAATCTTGTGAATTTCATCTTATAAAACTGTACTGGTGAGGGGGTGGAGATCGTAAGCCTCAAAATTAACTTTCATAAGTACACACATATCACTTAATGTGTACCATTAACATGTTCACTATAAAAATTTTATTTCATACCTTTACAAGTCTTATTTCATCATAAGTAACATTTTTAATTGGGCACGTGAGTATCACTTTCAGCAGTATCGAAATCAGCTCGGTAGGAAAGCATCTCTGTCTATCTATAAAACAATTTTCATCAGAGTCGAGAGATATCACAAAATCATAGGTTATATAATGACATGTATTTCTAGACTCCTAATATGCTACGTTCAATCCGAGAACCGACTAAACTATAGCTCTGATACCACTAAATGTAACACCCCTAACATGTATTCGTCTTCCGAACAAAGTTACGGGGCATTAATGGAACGTTCAGAAACATTTACAGATAAATCATGTCATTCACTGTACATTTTTTGAGATTATTCAAAACGTCCCTTAAATGGACCCTCGAGGCCCAATACGAGCATTAGAATCTATTCTGGACTTAATCTAAACCTCTAAGAAATTTTTGCAAAATTACAAAAGTTTTCCAAGGTGCAGGGCTCACACGCCCGTGTGGTCTAAGGGACACGCCCATATGACCCTGGGACACGTCCGTCTTGCAAGCCGTGTTGGACCCCGTGTATCTCTCTCACTTGTGCACATGGCCATGCCACATGCCCATGTGCTAGGTTGTGTGGTTAATTAAATTCTTTCCAAATTAGGTGAAGGTTTCATACAGCCAAGACACACGCCCGTGTTCAAGGCCGTGTCTCCCACACGGCTGAGATACACGCCCGTGTTTCTGCCTGTGTGCTTAATTCTGAGCATTCTATTTTTCTCAAATTTAAGGTGCAGGGGACACGCGACCTAACCAGATGCCCATGTACTAGGTCGTGTGTCACACATGGTCTAAACATACGCCTATGTGTCTGCCTGTGTGGACAAAATAAAGCTATTTCTGGCTTCATTTCTCACCCAAAATCACACCAATGACCTGCACTTAAGCTCACATCCAAATGCTAACCATTTCAAGCATTGAAGTTAAGCAAACATTATCATTCAACATAGCGTACCATTACATGTATATATGTTCATAATCTTGCATTGGTTTAGTCCATATGTTAGACATAATTTGATCAACTACTTAACATATATATAGCTACCATAGTATGACATTACAAATATATCAAAACAAGCCATTACTAGCCATTCCAATGGCTAGATTACAAGCATCATTTACATTTACATGCCGATATGGCCAATATAACCTATACATGCCATTACAACCATAATTGATTTACCATATTGTACCGACATAGGCCGACGGATAGTGTGAGTGATCTCCGCTGAGCTTCCAACCAAACGAGCTTCTGATTTACTCTAAAACAGGGAAATGAAACTAAATAAGCATAAAATGCTTAGTAAGTTTGTATAACATGGTACTTAACTTACCATTCATTCTATTTTGAGGTAACTATGTAAGGCATATTCAATCAATTTGCCCTCAAGCCCTACACATATCTTTATTCCCCTTGTTAGTTATATATTCAATAATAACATCACAACATATATGGGCTCAACAACAATCAAGTTTCCATGCACATATGCTTTCTACGACATACATTCATTTAACATGTATAATCATCTCTTTATATTACAAGTATAATTTCATAATAGTTCATCTCAAGTTTAGATTTCATATCAGAACTTTACTCATATTACTCGGGATATCAAGGTCACGATTAGTACACTCAAGTGTTCAAGTCTATAATCAAGAATGAACATATATTCATCAAATAAAGTCCATGTAAAAATATCATCATCTCATTTTTTCATATATCATTTTTCATGTATCATCATTTTATTGTATTTCAAACGGATACGTGTAACAACACATTTCTTATACATATCTTCTCATATCAAGATTGTTACCCGTTAAACTTATCTAAAATATCTATGGTTACACAGATAGTACACTTGAGGTGTACAAATCAGGATCCGTCAATTCATATTCAATGGTAGTCATAAGGTACAATTTCAGAGAGTACACTCTCTAGCCATATATGAATACAACAGGATTACCAATCCAGGCTAAATCCTTTTTATAACATATGCTCTAAGGAGCTTGATCTAGATTACCCGTCTAAGCTAAATCCTTTTAGAAATGAGGTCAGTAGGATTACTCGTCCGAGCTAAATCCCACCGGCAAAAAATACAGGACCTCATTCATTTTGGGAAAATCACATATCCATCAATCTTCCATTTATTCAATTGAGATTTAAACATTTTCAAACATTATCGGGCATGTGATTATTTTATACATCTATAATCCTCCATATAATTCAAATGATCACATTTCACATTCATTCCAAGCATAAAAGTAACATTTTCATCGTTCGTCCTTTATCATCTATCGGGCATTATCATTTAAATTAGACATTTTTATTTATCGGGCTTGATCGGATATGTAATCATTTCACATATTTATGACATTTATAAAATTTTCATAAACATAATCAATGCAAACATGTAAGTAAACACAATTTAGTAACACGAACTTACCTTGACAAATGTCCGCGTACATAACATCTACTAATCCGACATTTCCTCTTTTCCTCATTCTAACTCTGAATTTTGCCTATCCGGATCTATATGAGTAAATTTAACATCAATTTATTACATTTGATATTCAAGTGGACTCAATTCACATCCTAGGTAAAATTACCATTTTCCCCCTAACTGTTCCATAAATTCCAATTTCAACCCTAGGCTCAAAAAATGAAATTTGTGAAATTTACTCCCTATTCCAAGCCTAACCAAAATCTCATTACAAATTTTGCAGCACATGTATTCATAAAAATTTATCATTTTTCTTCAATTTCACAACTTTACATTTTAGTCCCTTAATCATGTTTTCATCAAAAATCACTTTGTAAAAGTTGTTTATCTATCAACAACCTTTCATTTTCTACCATAAATTTCTAATTTTCAGCATATACATCCATGAATCATTTTCCATACTTTGATAACTTTTCAAATTGATCCCCCAAATAGATAGATTAAGCTATCCTAGTTTCAAAAATATCAAAATTACTAAAAACGGGACAAGAAAACTTACCCAATTTGCCCAAGAAAGTTTCTTCTCTCTCTCCTAGGTTTCTATGGAATATTTTTGGGAAGAAGATGGTAAAAATTATTTTTATTTCTATTTAATAATTTATCATCTTTTAATAATTTTTAATTTCCAATTTAATCCTTAGCCATTTTCTCATTTTCCATGGATGAATCATCCAAAAATATCTACTAACTTCTCTTTAATGGTCTAATTACCATATAAGGACCTCTAGTTTTGAATTCCATAGCTTTTTAATTTTTATAGCTACTAGAATTCAACTTTTTAAATTTATGCGATTTAGTCCTTCCTGTAATTAAACAAATAATCAGTAAAATTTTCATATCAAAATTTTCACATGACTTTTCTAACATAATACGGTCCATATAATAAAATAAAAATAAATTTTAGTTTGGCTCGGATTTGTGGTCCCGAAACCAGTGTTCTGATTTTATCGAAATTAGGCTGTTACAGATATTACCAAGGCTGTAACATCCTAGATTAGGGGTTATGCGTTTGGAGCATAACTCAAGTGTTAGTAGGCTTTAAGGGTGTTTGGAGCTATTTTAAGAGTTTTTAGAATTCTAGGATGGAAGAGAAAGCTTTGGAAAATCACTGGTTTTTAAGTTAAAAAGGGGAAGCTAGGCTAAGGAAGCCTTAAGAAAATTTGTGTTGGATTCATGACACAAAGAAACCAATTGGCAAGGTGGCAAGGGACGCTACCTTGGGGCTTGGAAGGTGCGTTACATGGAGTGCCAAGGGGAAGAGGTTTGAGCTGCAGAGATTGCACTTGGGAGCTTTTATTTTTGGTGTTAAAAGGGGAGCAAGGCCAGGGAGGTCTTAAAGGAAAAATCTTAGGCGTGTTTGGCATAAAATAGGCCTTGGTAAAGTGGCTGCAAGGTGCCACTTAAGGGCCAGGAAATGACACCATAAGCCTGGTGCAGGTCTGGAGTTCGAGTCTAGAGGGCAGCATGGGAGTGTTTTATTTTTGCTTTTGGCATTAAGACAAGGGGGAGCTAAGGAAGGAGCTCTTAAAAGGAATTATAGGGAGTATGTCACAAAGGAGCTAGTAGCAAAGTGGCTGGTAGCGTGGGGTGGTTCTAGCAGGTCTCATGTTCGAAACTTAGGGGCAACAAATGGGTGGTTTTCATTTTGCACATTTGCGTCAAAAAGGGAACTAGGCTAAAAAGGCTTTAAAGGAAATTCGTGAGGGATTTATGACACAAGGGTTGGCCTGGTAAAATGGCAGCAGGGTGCTACTTAAGGCTTGGGCAAGTGACGCCTCAAGCAATGGGTAGAGGGCCTAGGTTCGAGCTGCGAAGGACGCAGGAAGGAGCTTATATTTTTGCGTTAAGAAGGTGCCTGGCAAAAGAGGCTTTAAAAGAAATTGTGGCGAGTTTATGTCACAAAAAAAAGCCTTGGCAGAGTGGCTTGGGGCGTTATTGTAGCTTGCAGCAGTGAGGGCTCAGGTTTGAGCCTCGTGGACAGCAGTAGGTGGGATTTTATTTTGCTTTTGTGTCAAGGCAAGGAAGGGGAAGGTTATACGGCAATTAGACTTCTAGTTGGATGAAGATTAAGCTTATTTTATCCTATTAATATTCGGCTAAGAGTAGGATAATTGTAGTTTTATTTATTTATTTTATTATAGGATAATTATGGTTTTATTTAGATTAATTGAGATTTTATTTTATTTATTTTAGTTTAATAGATAGATAAGAGATAAGGTGTTGGATTAATTATTTTATTTGATAAAATAGGAGTTTAAGTTGGGATTTGATAAGTGGGGAAGTGGTGGCCAATTGTTGGACTCTAGGAGCTTGAATTTTTAGTGTAAATATGGTACTAGTGTGTGCTAAATTTCCCCTTTCAAAACCTTTCTTTTTCATCTTGGTTATTGCCAAAATTTAGTACCTCTTTTCCCATTGGTACCGTTTTTCCCTTGTGCAAAAGCCACTTGTGTTTCATTCCTCTTCTCTCTTGAATTTCCCAAAGGCAACTCCTCTTTCTCTTCTCTTTTGCCAAGCCAAAATACTCGTGTTCTAGCCAAACTTCTTCCAAAATTTAGTTAGTATCGATTCTTTCTAAGCCTCATATCCCTCTCTTTTATCTTTGAGTGAAGCCGATTATACAAAGTGCCACATAGCCGATTATTCTCTAAGCCTCAAAGTCGAATATCCCTGTGGTGACAAAGATAGGTGCTGTCGATTTCTTCAATAGAGGAGAGATTGGGGATTTTGGCCTATTGTCGATTTCTAGGAGAAAGATCTTCGGGATTTCAAGGATTTACGGTAAGTCATGTATTCGGCCAAAAGCCATTGATCATGTTTAAGTGATTAGAATCGGATCTAACATATGTGTATAGGGATTTCAACATCTCCATAGTCAAGTGGTGTTTAGGGATTTAAGATTTGGAAGGTAAGTACATTCAGCCAAGGGCCTATTTCAGTATTTAGACTTGATTCTTATCTGTTCAAACCGAAAACTAACCAAGCTAATGGATCTAGTGGTTAGCCGATTATAAAGAGGAAACACTACAAGTTTCGGGATTTGGAGTGAACTTGCTAAAGCAAATCAGATGTGTACCCCACACTATCTTTTAATAAGATTTATGGCTAACATTTAATATAAGTATGTGTATAAGAATGTGAATATGGCTAAGGCACCATGCTATGGTACAAAGTACTCAGGTACGTTTCCTACTCCTACTAGGATTATGTTAAAAATATGTTACGACACACATATGACATTATAAGAATGTGAAATAAGAATTTGGCATGTTAATGCATGATATGTATGATATGGGGCATATGGGTTATATGAAAAGGGGAAGCAAATGTGGTGACCTAAGACCACGAAATCTGAATGTGGTGACCTAAGACCACGATATTTGAATGTGGTGACCTAAGACCATGAAATTTGAATGTGGTGACCTAAGACCACAAATTTTATAAGGGCAATGAGCACGTCGACTGCAGCGACTACCTTCGATGGTGTGTAGCGGATGGAGGGTTGACTTAGTAGTCCCCACGGTGTGATGGTTGGTACAGATGATGTGTAGCGGATGGCATATAGGTTTGGGTTCGGGTTGCATCAGTAGTTCCTATCTGTTATATGAATATGCATGTAATATGTGAACATATTCCTAAATTGTTAAATCTTAGTGTTGGTTACACATTGAGTCTGTTTGACTCACCCCGTTGTGGGAACATTTTTCAGGTGATGATCAAGTGATGGACCGGCCACAGATGCTTAGGGTTGGCCATGCTCAGCAAGAAGTTTATTTTTATTTGGACTATTTTATTTTAAGTATTTTGAATTTAAATTTTGGGAATTATTTGATGTAATAAGGCCATAGTAGAACTACTTTACTTTGCTTTCATTTATTACGTTTACAAACTTTTATTTATTAATATTTTAAAACAAAGCCCAAACGTTTTGTCACCTAAAGTAAAGGATTTTAATAATGAAATAAACTTGTTTTCAACTCAAGCCCAACCCAAAACAATCTTTCTTTCAAAACACACAAGTTTTTCCTAAGTAACAAAAAAATTTGAAACAGTTTACACCGGGGAACATACCAGATCCGGTCAAGGCTCGTGGGCTGAGTTTGGGGTGTTTCAATTTGGTATCAGAGCCAGTTCAAAACTCAGCCTTGAGGGCTTTTAGGGCCCAAAACATTTTTTGTCTTTTGAAAGTGGATTTTTCTAAGTAATAAGCAGGTTTTTCTGGCATGGCCCACTAAGTCTCCGACCCGAAGTCCACCAAGTAAGTACTCCGATCTCTTGTGTGATTTATATTATGACTTGTAGAAGGGGTAGAAATGGAACGAGAATGGAGATTTAGTACTTGAACTGTAGGGCTAGTTACCCCAACAATTACATAAGACTTAAATGCCTAATTGAACAAACACGTGGTTAAGTCACGAGTTAGGTGTGGCAACCATGGTGCGCATGTCTAGGACCTGGTTTCGTGGGAGCTTGGTATTTAAGCGATCCGCGTGACTCACCTCCTCTCCACTCGAATCCTACACAGTGCGTAGCCTCGGCTCACCCTAACCAAGAGGATTTATACACTGTAAACCCTAACTAAAACCCAAAGGGACTAGCCATATTTTTTTAAAACCCTAGTTTTATAATCACCAAATTACCCTTGAATAGTAGCAAAAACTTATTTTGGAAAACTTTCAAAATATTTCGATTTATTAAATTACAAAAATACCCTAGTGGTAAAATTAAAAAAATGCGCTTAGTTTATGAAAATTTTCAAAATACCTACAGTTCTTATCAAAATTTCACTACTTTGCTTAAAGGAACCCTAAATTTAAAAAATATCAAAATACCTTGATTATGAAAAAAAAATTTACGAAATTACCCCTAACCTGCAAATTACCGAAATACCTCCGAGTTATAAAATTACCAGAACGACCCCCGATCTTCAAAAATTTTTGCAACAACACTGATTTGGAAAACAAATTCTCAAAAAAAACAACCCTCAAGTTTTGTAAATTCTAAAGTACCCTTGATTTATCAAGCTTTACAAATTTACCCGGGTTAATTACCAAAATACCCTCATATTTCAAAATTTCCAAAATACCCCCGGGAATGCAAAATTTCCAGAATACTCTTATTGACAAAAACACCAAGGAACCTTATTTTGATAAATTACTTAAAAATACCCACAGAGGACAAATTACGAGAATACCCGCAGGATAGGAAACAGATGTAAATGTCCAAGAGTGAATGTGTATGTGAGATACTATGGAATGGATATGCTTTTCTGTGAATGTGAATCTCTAAATTAGAATAGTGAACTTGAACTGAGACTTTGTTTGATCGAAAGAATCACTATTAAACTCTTTTTCATAAAACTGTTCACGGTTAAACAGTGGAACAAAGTACTAATGCATAAAACTCTTTAATCAGATTAAATCACGATGTTAGAAATGAGTTCTCGGGAACGTGAACTTAAAAAAAAAATGCGCCTAGGAAGTATGATGGCTCTATTAAGATCAGAGTGCGCAGCGTAAGCGTAGCGCAGTGAGTTAAGATGTTCGATTATTCGATAGTAAGTAATTTCGAGGACGAAATTATTTTTAAGGAGGGTAGAACTGTAACATCCTAGATTAGGGGTTATGCGTTTGGAGCATAACTCAAGTGTTAGTAGGCTTTAAGGGTGCTTGGAGGTGTTTTAAGAGTTTTTAGAATTCTAGGATGGAAGAGAAAGCTTTGGAAAATTATTGGTTTTTAAGTTAAAAAGGGGAAGCTAGGCTAAGGTAGCCTTAAGAAAATTTGTGTTGGATTCATGACACAAAGAAACCAATTGGCAAGGTGGCAAGAGATGCTACCTTGGGGCTTGGAAGGTGTGTCACATGGAGTGCCAAGGGGAGGAGGTTCGAGCTGCAGAGATTGCACTTGGGAGCTTTTATTATTGGCGTTAAAAGAGGAGCAAGGCCAGGGAGGTCTTAAGGGAAAAATCTTAGGCGTGTTTATATAAACAAGGCCTTAGTAAAGTGGTCAAGGTGCCACTTAAGGGCCTGAAATGACGCCATAAGCCTGGTGCAGGTCTGGAGTTCGAGTCTAGAGGGCAGCATGGGAGTGTTTTATTTTTGCTTTTGGCGTTAAGACAAGGGGGAGCTAAGGAAGGAGCTCTTAAAAGGAATTGTAGGGAGTATGTCACAAAGGAGCTAGTAGCAAAGTGGTTGGTAGCGTGGGGTGGTTCCAGCAGGTCTCATGTTCGAAACTTTGGGGCAGCAAATGGGTGGTTTTCATTTTGCACATTTATGCCAAAAAGGAACTAGGCTAAAAGGCTTTAAAGGAAATTGTGAGGATTTATGACACAAGGGTTGGCTCAGTAAAATGGCGCAGGCGCTACTTAAGGCTTGGGCAAGTGACGCCTCAAGCAATGGGTAGAGGGCCTAGGTTTGAGCTGCGAAGGACGTGGGAAGGAGTTTTTATTTTTGCGTTAAGAAGGCACCTGGTGAAAGAGGCTTTAAAAGAAATTGTGGTGAGTTTATGTCACAAAAAAAGGCCTTGGCAGAGTGGCTTGGGGCGTTATTGCAACTTGCAGCAGTGAGGGCTCAGGTTCGAGCCTCGTGGACAGCAGTAGGTGGGATTTTATTTTGCTTTTGCGTCAAGGCAGGGAAGGGGAAGGTTATACGGCAATTAGACTTCTAGTTGGATGAAGATTAAGCTTATTTTATCCTATTAATATTCAGCTAAGAGTAGGATAATTTGTAACTCCCCAAACCCGGCCAATACACCACGACCGAATCTGGTATGTTACAGGGAAAAAGGTATTTGGGAGGTTTAGGTTTAAGTTTAGGAGTTTGATAAAATCATCTTGCTAAATTTTATACTTGAATAAAATCTTGAGGATGACTGTTTTAAAACCGATGGTGCATTTGAAAATCCGAAATTTTGAAAACTTAATCAGCTACGTAAGTAAAACCAGTTTATCTCATTTAGAAATTTAAGTAATCCTTGTTGCTGCTTAAACACATTTTTAAGTTAATAAGAAATCACATTCAAGTTTGGAAGACAATTGAGTTTCATTTATCTTGAATTACAAGCAGATACCCGATGGTAACGTTTAAAACATCTCACTTTGCGCTTGAAGAAAACTTCATCTTTCCAAGTTTTAGCAAGTTTTAACCCAATTAGTTTGTTAAGGCATATTTGAAAGTAACTTTAAGTATAAAGATAACCAAAGTAAAATTTTAAAAGGCCGTTTACAAACCCAACAAATCCAAACGAAAAATAAATAAAGCAAAGTACCAAGTTTAAAATCAAGCAAATCCGACTTTTATTCATGGCATGGGCACCTCGAGTCCACCCCTTACCCATGTCCGCGATCTAAATGTCACCAAATGATAAGGGAGAAGGTGAGTCGCAAGACTCAAGGCATAAATCCCCCCAGATATGCAACATACTAACACACATCATAACAAAGCAATACAATTAATGCACCCGATCCTAACCATCCGTACACCTTTTCTACCCGTGTGGTACCAAACCACCGTGGTGCCAAACCACCGGTGACCCAAAGTCACGATATCCATCAATGTGGTGCCAAACCACCGGTGACCCAAAGTCATAAATAATCAATCTGGGGGCCAACCCACGTGATACCAAATCACCGGCGACAATCCAGATCTCAACAAAGGGGCCAACCCACGGTGGTGTTAAACCACGTGGACGAGTCGCTATGAGGTGCCAAACCTCGGTGTCCCAAAGACACAAATGTGATACTAAATCACCGGTGACCATAGTCACGAATCATATGATGGGGCCAACCCATCGTGTGATACCAAATCACTAGCGTCAATCCCAGAAATCAACCGTGGGGCCAACCCATCGTGGTACTAAGCCATCGGGGCGAGACGCGGAGGTGCTAAACCTCCGTGACCCAAAGTCACAATAATCAATCAGGGTACCAAACCACCGGAGGTGCCAAACCTCCGTGTCCCAAAGACACGGATATCATATTCCCCCTCCACTCATATCACCCAATAACATATCATACTAATGCAAATCGTGCAAATCATGCAATCATGCTCACATGCTCAACATGGCATCTCATAATACATACACCAAAATCATGATATCATATATCACTACAGATCTCGTAATGAAACGGACTTACTCGAATCCGTATCCATACCTCATTGGGTATTACATTAGTCAACCATACTGTTTCACTTTACACAATCAGGTTATTAACTTATTACTCAATAAAAAGGTGTGTTAGTTTACACACCTGTTAACACACAAGCTTAACCCAACGAACCGTTCCAAATCCCTCGATTATCTTGATCCTAGAATCGGTCAAACATAGATTAGCACTCATACCTTTCGGCAAAATAGAAACCAAAGGGGTTAGCGTTTGAATCCTTACCTTCATGAATGGTTTGGTTTCCTACCAAACCCAACCAATAATGGTTCTTCCGATAATCGGCCTCCCCTAAACACAATCCATTAGCCTTACTAGTCTTTGGTTTAACAAACTCTAAGGAAAGACCATTAAAGCAACCTCTTACCATCACTTACCCAATGATTAACGGAGAAGGAAGACTCTCTTGCTTGCTTCAAAATCCAAAGGCCCTATAACTAAATCGATTACCAAAACCAAAGGTTAACTCCTTTCAACAAATGCCAAATCGACCTTAAGCAATCCAAAATTGATAAAGCACAAGAGAGGGGAGAAATGGCCATTCGGCCAAGCATTTACCTTCTTCTAAACCGATTGCAACAAAGGCCCAACAAGGTCAACACTCCTCTACTATTTGGCAATGAAGAACTATTAGGAGAGAAAAGATTCGTCTAACACCCTTAACAATAAGGAGAAAGGTTTCGGCTTCACACAAAGGAAGATTCGGCTAGAGTCTTCGAAGGTACAAAGCAAAAGAAATGCGGTTCAAAAGGAGAAAAGAAATCGGCAAAGGTTGAAGAAAGATTCGGCTAAGAAGTTTTGGAAAAGAAAGGAAATAAAGATGAAAAGAGGGAGGGTGCTTTGGTTTGAAAGAAGAAAAGGAAGGTATTTTGGAGAATGGAGTTTGGCACAAGTTTTAAGAGAAAGGAAATGCACGATGGGAAGAAGGGGTACTAGCTTCTTGTTTACACAAGATGAAAATAAGAAGAAATGGGGAAGAACATTCGGCCACACCAAATCAAGAGAAACAAAGAAGTTTTCGGCAAGAAAATGCTTGAACTTTCGGTTTAAGGAGGAAAATGGAGAAATACACTTGAAATTTCATAGCTTTTTGACTAAAGGAGAATTTGGCTTACCAAATGCTTTTGACCTAAAATGCACAAAATGGAAAAGAAGTTTCAAACTCCCACTCTCCCACATACCAAATCGTCCACCCCCAAAATCTCCCCAACATTCGGCCACAACTCCCCCAAACACTCCAAGCCATCAATTCAAACTAGTTTGAACTAGTCTCCCTCCTAAATTCACTCTCCACCCACCATTTGAACATTTGACTTGGTCCAAGGCGAGTTTGAACCGCCTACAACTCCTCCCTCCATGCCAAAATAGAAGCCAAATGGGAGCACTCTGCAGCTTGAACACGTGACCTCTCCCCGCAAGTGACTCTAATCCAAGCCCTTAGTGGCGCCTAACTTGCCACTCCACCACTTATTTGTTATGCTAAAATTCACCTAAAGATATTTATAAACCCCACTCCTTCAAATTTTCTCCCACCTAAGCCTAAAAGCAAAGATTTTTCCTACCACTCAGGGCTTACACCTAGCTTATAACTAAGCCTCAAAACATCAAAACAACAACATAGCACACCGTGCACATGCAACAAAGCCAAAATAAAATAGCCCCTAACCCGGATATTACAGTTCTACCCTCTTTAAAAATAATTTTGACCTCGAAATTACCCGATCGTAAGAGTTGCGGGTATTGTTTGTCTCATCATATCCTCGGGTTCCCACGTAGCTTCTTCCACGCCATGATTCCGCCATAGTACCTTAACCAAGGGCACCGACTTCCTACACAGAACCTTCACATCCCGATCTAGAATCGCATGTGTTCTTCCTCCATGGTCAATCTGATTCACCTCGATCTCTTTCATCGCTACCACATGCGATGGATCTCAACAATCACGCCTAAGCATCAAAATGTGAAATACGTCAGAATCGACTTAGCTCACTGGCAACTCAAGTCGATATGCTACGGTCCCACTCGCCTCAAGACTTTATACGCCCAATAAACCTCGAACTTAGCTTGCCTTTCCTTCCAACCTTAACACTTTCTTCCATGGTGAGACCTTCGTAAAAACTTGATCCCCACCGCAAATTCAATATCTCTCGCTTAAGATCAAGATAAGACTTCACGGTCCAAAGCTTCTTTCAATCGAGCTCAGATCAACTTAACCTTGTCTTCGATCTTAGCAACCAACTCTAGTCCCAACAATCGACGCTCACTTAACTCTATCCAACAAGTAGGTGAGCGACACTTCCTACCATACAATGCCTCATATGGTGCCATCTTGATACTTTCTTGGTAATCTTGTTGTTGTGCGAACTCATTAATGGTAGAAACTCTTCCCAACTACCCTCAAGTCCAAGACACACCTCGTAATATATCCTCTAAGATCTGATAACCTTTTCGATCGCCCGTCGATCATGGATGAAACGCTGTGTCGCAATCCAACCGTATCTAGAGCTCGATGCAACGCTTCCGTAACCTTGACGAATTGATCCCTATCCGAGATGATCGACATCGCACACCGTGCGACCTCACTATCTCCGACATACAACTTCGCCAACCTCAAGTGAGTAATTCACCTCACAGGATAAAGTGAGTGATTTAGTCAATCGATCCACAATTACCCAAATCAATCTTTCTTGCTAGGCGAAGAGGTAATCCACCGACGAAATCCATAGTTATCCTTTCCCACTTCCATCGTGGAATCTTCACCGGTCAAGCAACCTCGACGGATCTCGATGTTCACCTTGACCTGGCGACATGTTAGACACTTCCCTACAAACTCGTCACTTCCTCTTCAAACCCGCCACCGTAATCGCTCTCTGAGATCCCTATACATTTTGCTACCTCCAGGATGCATAGCGTAGTGGTCGCTATGAGCGCCCAAGAATCTTCCGCTTTAACTCAATATCCCTCAGATACAAGCTCTCCCCGAAAACACAAAGACTCCATCACTAGACAAATCAGAACCTCCAAACCACCATTCGCACTTGTGACCTCTCAAGACTCAAAACCTCATCCATTAACTGCTTTTTCTCGATCCGCCAACCCAAGTAGGCTTAACTCGCAGCTCTGCGAATAATACTCTCACATCCTACAAACTCAAATGGGCAAATATTGCTCTTAAGTCCAAAACAACCTTACGGCTCAACACGTGCGCCACTACGTTAGCCTTGCCCGGATGATACTCAATCGAGTAGTCGTAGTCTTTTAGTATCTCAATCCATCTACTTGCCTCAGATTCAAATCTTTCTGAGTCAAAAGGTACTTCAGACTCTTGTGATCTGTGTAGACTATTGATCTCTCCGCATAAGTAATGCCTCTAAATCTTTAAGACGAAGACTACGTACCGCTAACTCCGGATCGTAAGGCCGATAATTGACCTCATGTGGCCTCAATCGCCGAGATGCGTAAGCCACAACCTTCCCTTCCTACATCAGCACACAACCCAAACTTGTATGTGATGCATCGCAATAAACCGTGTATTTCTTTCCGCCTCAGTTGAATTAGAACCGAGCTTCACCAAAATCTTCTTCAACTTGTCGAAGCTCTCCGCCGCTTCTCACCAAATGAACTAACCTTTTTCCTTAACAATTTGGTCATCGGTCGCGATCAACGAAAATCCTCTACAAATCTTCTAGTAGTATCCCGCCAAACCTAAAAACTTCAATCTCGACCATCGACTTAGGCGGCTTCCAATCCAAAATTGCTTCAATCTTTCGAGGATCCACTCTAATCCCCTCAGCCGACACTACATGACCCAAGAACGTCACCTCTCTAAGCCAGAACTCGCATTTACTAAACTTTGCATAAAGCTGTTTCTCCCTCAGAATCTGCAACACAATTCGCAAATGTGCATCATGCCCCTCCTCAGTCCTTGAATACACTAAGATGTCGTCAATAAAAACCACGATGAACTGATCCAAATACTGCTGGAACACTCTGTTCATCATATCCATAAATGCTACCGGCGCATTAGTCAACCCAAACGACATTACCAAAAATTCATAGTGCCCATACCGAGTACGAAACGCCATCTTGCAGATATCCGCCTCTTTCACCTTTAGTGGTGATACCTGCACCTCAAATCGATCTTCGAGAATATCTTTGCTCTTCACCGATCAAACAAGTCATTTATCCGTGGCAACGGGTACTTGTTTTTGATCGTCAGCTTATTCAATTGGCGGTAGTCTATACACATCCGCATAGTACCGTCTTTCTTCTTAACAAAGAGTACCGACGCTCCCCAAGGTGAAACACTTGGCCTGATAAAACCCCGGTCCAACAACTCCCAGATCTGAGCCTTAAGCTCCACTAACTCCTTTGGCACCATCCTATATGGAGCAATAGATACTGGCGCGGTTCCGGGCAACAAATCTATTCTGAACTCTACTTCACGATCCGATGGCAAACCTGAAAGCTCCTCAGGAAACACATCGACAAATTCCCTAACTATCCGAACCGCCTCTACAGCAGACTCTTTAGCCTCCAAGGCATACACATGAACCACATATGCTTCACAGCCCTTTCTGACCATCTTCTCAGCTTTTAGAGCAGATACCACATTGGATAGGTAGTCCCTCCTAATACCTATCATAACCACCTCATCACCCTCCGATGTCTTTAGAACCATGCGCTTAGCGGCACAATCTAACTTCACCTGGTACTTAACCAGCCAGTCCATCCCGAAAATCAGATCGAACTCCCCAAACGGCAATTCCATCAGATCAGCCACAAACACTACCCTTTGGAGTTCTAGAGGTACATCTCTATACAGCTTATCTACAACTACAGAATGGCCTAGAGGGCTTATTACGATCATCTGCCTAGAAGATATCTCAGAGTCTAGATCCATGGTTTTCACTATACTACTTGCAACATATGGATGCGATGAACCCACATCAATCAAAGCAGTAAATGGAGAACCAAAGATTAAGAACGTATCGATTATGACGCTCGGTCGTCCGCCTCCTCTCGGCGCCTCACGCATGCACTAGCCTGTGCTATCCGCCTCGAACTACTCGCACCTCGCCGGTGCTCCACTACCCCACCGTAACCATTACCTCCTCTGCCATTACCACGGCCCTTCTGCGGTGGTGGTCCATTATTCCTAAACTGAGTACGACCATGACTCTTGACCAATTCTAGCCAACTTACGCGGACATTCCCTCACACGGTGGTCCAAATGAGCCACACTCAAAACATCCTCTACCACCACCAACATCCTCCCCAATGAGTTTTCCCACAACGGTTACATCACGGCGGTCCCCGACTAGTAGCAACAAACCTACCAGATCGATTCGCCCACTCGGTCTAGCCCTTTTCGAGGATTACCTAACGACCCGTAAGACCCAAAATTCCTCTTATGCTTGTTCCTATCCATGCCTTGCCTCACAGACTCCTTCATACCCTCGGCTACCTTAGCTTTTTCAACCAGATAGCAAATTCACGCTCTGTTGGGAGCAATTAGCAACCTTAATTCATCTCGCAGCCATCCTCAAACGAACACACCTCTCGTGTTCAAGAGCCACCATACCCTAGCATACCGACTCACCGAGGAACTCGCCTCAGCTCGACACGATTTACTCCCTAACTAACCTCGTAAATACTTTCATTGCTCATTAATGTAGTTAGCTCCAACGCATTTTTTCGATAAGCGACCTAAAATAGTCCCAAGTCGATCTTTCATCGCAGTCATTGTCTCAACCGTGAGCCACCACTGGTATGACTCATCTCGAAGAAGTGATACTATCCCCTTTAATTTCTCTTCAGCAGTTAGGTCCAGATCATCCATGATCCGCTCTGTCGCTTCCAGCCAATATTCAGCTGTGCTGGGAGCAACACTAGAGACACCTCGAAAAACTTCAGCCCCGTTTGCTCGAAGTCGTTTAGGCATAGATTTTCTAGCTCTGCGCCTCCACCTACTCCAACTACCCTTTCCAAAACCCGTAGCATCGCTCAGAACATCTGCGTCGTCCCACCTCATTCTCGAACTCACCACCTCCAAATGGTGGCGGACTCAGATCTCATTCTCTAACCCCTGACCAGATCCTACGGGTTTAGAAACTGTCATCCTACCCCGACCACGTCCACGACCACGTCCACCTCGTGTACTCATGACTAAAATCTTGTATGATTTAAAGAATTTTATGCATCGGTAATTATTCCACTGTTTAAAAAAACAAAGTCTTATGAATATTAAAGAAGCGTTGTTTTCGCAAGTCCACAGAGTCCTATTAGTTTCAGTTTCTAAGGTAATCCACTATTGCTAGTCATCCACTCACATCAACATCAAAATCACAAGCAATAGTAAGGGGTACTTACCTGGGCGGATTGGGGTCGGAGTCTCGGTGCCATGCCTTTCAAACCATATTCTTTTTAAAACAAAACACTTAAAACCAGTATTTAAAACTTTTTGGACCTCGAGCCCAGAGTCGAGCCTTTGAACTTGGCTCTGATACCACAATTATAACACCCAAAACCCAGCCAATACACCACGACCGAATCTGGTATGTTACAGCAAAAAAGGTATTTAAGAGGTTTAGGTTTAAGTTTAGGAGTTTGATAAAATCATCTTGCTAAATTTTGTATTTAAAGAAAATCTCGAGGATGACTGTTTTAAAACCGATGGTGCATTTGAAAACCCAAAAATTTTGAAAACATAATCAGCTATGTAAGTAAAACCAGTTTATCTCATTTAGAAATTTAAGTAATCCTTGTTGTTGCTTAAACACATTTTTAAGTTAATAAGAAATCACATTCAAGTTTGGAAGACAATTGAGTTTCATTTATCTTGAATTACAAAGCAGATACCCGATGGTAACGTTTAAAACATCTCACTTTGCGCTTGAAGAAAACTTCATCTTTCCAAGTTTTAGCAAGTTTTAACCCAATTAGTTTGTTAAGGCACATTTGAAAGTAACTTTAAGTATAAAGATAACCAAAGTAAAATTTTAAAAGGCCGCATACAAACCCAACAAATCCAAACGAAAAATAAATAAAGCAAAGTACCAAGTTTAAAATCGCAAAATTCAATTTTATACATGGCATGGGCACCTCGAGTCCACCCCTACTCCGTGTCCGCGATCTAAGTGTCACCTGAAATGATAAGGGAGAAGGTGAGTCACAAGACTCAATTATAAATCGCCTCCCGGTATATGCGACATACTAACACACATCATAACAAAGCCATACAATTAATGCACCAGATCCTAACCATCCGTACACCTTTTCTACCCCGTGTGGTACCAAACCACTGGTGGTGCCAAACCACTGGTGACCCAAAGTCACGATATCCATCAATGTGGTGCCAAACCACTGGTGACCCAAAGTCACAAATAATCAATCTGTGGGGCCATCCCACGTGTGATACCAAATCACTAGCGACAATCCCAGTATCTTAACAAAGGGGCCAACCCACGGTGGTGTTAAACCACGTGGACGAGTCGCTATGAGGTGCCAAACCTCGGTGTCCCAAAGACACAAATGTGATACCAAATCACCGTGACCGTAGTCACGAATCATATGATGGGGCCAACCCATCGTGTGATACCAAATCACTAGCGCCAATCCCAAAATTAACCGTGGGGCCAACCCATCGTGGTACTAAGCCACCGGGGCGAGACGCGGAGGTGCCAAACCTCCGTGACCCAAAGTCACAATAATCAATCAGGTACCAAACCACCGGAGGTGCTAAACCTCCGTGTCCCAAAGACACGGATATCATATTCCCTCCACTCATATCACCCAATAACATATCATACTAATGCAAATCGTGCAAATCATGCAATCATGCTCACATGCTCAACATGGCATCTCATAATACATACACCAAAATCATGATATCATATATCACTACAGATCTCGAATGAAACGGACTTACCTTAATCCGTATCCATACCTCATTGGGTATTACATCACCAACCATACTGTTTCACTTTACACAATCAAAGTTGTTAACATATTACTCAAGAAAAAGTGTGTTACTTTACACACTGCTAACACGCAAGCTTAACCCAACGAACCGATCCAAATCCCTCGATTATCTTGCTCCTAGAATTGGTCAAACATAGATTAGCACTCATACCTTTCGGCCAAAATAGAAACCAAAGGGGGTTAGCGTTTGAATCCTTATCTTGCGAATGGTTTGGTTTCCTACCAAACCCGAACCAATAATGGTTCTTCTGACAATCGGCCTCCCCCTAAAACACAATCCATTAGCCTCACTAGTCTTTGGTTTAACAAACTCTAAGGAAAGACCATCAAAGCAACCTCTTACCATCACTTACCCAGCGATTAACAGAGAAGGAAGACTCCTCTTGCTTGCTTCCGAAATCCAAAAGCCCTATATCGAAATCGATTACCAAAACCAAAGGTTAACTCCTTTCAACAAATGCCGAAATCGGCCCTTAAGCAATCCAAAATCGATAAAGCACAAGAGAGGGGAGAAATGGCCATTCGGCCAAGCATTTACCTTCTTCTAAACCGATTGTAACAAAGGCCCAACAAGGTCAACACTCCTCTAATATTCGGCAATGAAGAACTATTAGGAGAGAAAAGATTCGGCTAACACGCTTAACAAAAAAGAGAAAGGTTTCGGCTTCACACAAAGGAAGATTCAGCTAGAGTCTTCGAAGGTACAAAGCAAAAGAAATGCGGTTCAAAATGAGAAAAGAAATCGGCAAAGGTTAAAGAAAGATTCGGCTAAGAAATTTTGGAAAAGAAAGGAAATAGAGATGAAAAGAGGGAGGGTGCTTTCGGTTTGACAGAAGAAAAAGGAAGGTATTTTGGAGAATGGAGTTTCGGCACAAGTTTTAAGAGAAAGGAAATGCACGTATGGGAAGAAGGGAATACTAGCTTCAGTTTACACAAGATGAAAATAAGAAGAAATGGGAAAGAACATTCGGCCACACCAAATCAAGAGAAACAAAGAAGTTTTCGGCAAGAAAATGTTTGAACTTTCGGTTCAAGGAGGAAAATGGAGAAATACACTTGAAATTTCTGCTAGCTTTTTGACTAAAGGAGAATTTGGCTTACCAAATGCTTTTGACCGAAAATGCACAAAAATGGAAAAGGAGTTTTGGCACTCCCACTCTCCCACATACCAAACCGTCCACTCCCCCCAAAATCTCCCCAACATTCGGCCACAACTCCCCCAAACACTCCAAGCCATCAATTCAAACTAGTTTGAACTAATCTCCCTCCTAAATTCACTCTCTACCCACCATTTGAACATTTGACTTGGTCCAAGACAGAGTTTGAATTGCCTACAACTCCTCCCCTCCATGCCGTCAAAATAGAAGTCAAAATGGGAGCACTCTGCAGCTTGAACACAGGACCTCTCCCCCTGCAAGTGACGCCAATCCAAGACCTTAGTGGCGCCTAACTTGCCACTCCACCAGCTTATTTGTTATGCTAAAATTCACCTAAAGATATTTATAAACCTCAGCTCCTTCAGCTCCTCCCACCTAAGCCTAAAAGAAAAGATTTTTCCTACCACTCAGGCTTACACCTAGCTTATAACTAAGCCCCAAAAACATCAAAACAACAACATAGCACACCAGGCACATGCAACAAAGCCAAAATAAAATAGCCCCCTAACCCGGGATATTACATAATTGTAGTTTTATTTATTTATTTATTTTATTATAGGATAATTATGGTTTTATTTAGATTAAATGAGATTTTATTTTATTTATTTTAGTTTAATAGATAGATAAGAGATAAGGTGTTGGATTAATTATTTTATTTGATAAAATAGGAGTTTAAGTTGGGATTTGATAAGTGGGGAAGTGGTGGCCGATTGTTGGGCTCTAGGAGCTTGAATTTTTGGTATAAATATGGTACTAGTGTGTGCTAAATTTCCCCTTTCAAAACCTTTCTTTTTCATCTTGGTTATTGCCAAAATTTAGTACCTCTTTTCCCATTGGTGCCGTTTTTCCCTTGTGCAAAAGCCACTTGTGTTTCATTCCTCTTCTCTCTGCCGAATTTCCCAGTGCAACTCCTCTTTTCTCTTCTCTTTTTGCCAAGCCATAATACTCTGTGTTCTAGCCGAAGCTTCTTCCAAAATTTAGTTAGTATCGATTCTTTCTAAGCATCATATCCCTCTCTTTTATCTTTGAGTGAAGCCGATTATACAAAGTGCCACATAGCCGATTATTCTCTAAGCCTCAAAGTCGAATATCCCCGTGGTGACAAAGATTGTTGTTGTCGATTTCTTCAATAGAGGAGAGATTTGGGATTTTGTCCTATTGTCGATTTCTAGGAGGAAGATCTTCGGGATTTCAAGGATTTACGGTAAGTCATGTATTCGGCCAAAAGCCATTGATCATGTTTAAGTGATTAGAATCGGATCTAACATATGTGTATAGGGATTTCAACATCTCCATAGTCAAGTGGTGTTTCGGGATTTAAGATTTGAAAGGTAAGTACATTCGGCCAAGGGCCTATTTCAGTATTTAGACTTGTTTCTTATCTGTTCAAACCGAAAACTAACCAAGCTAATGGATTTAGTGGTTAGCAGATTATAAAGAGGAAACACTACAAGTTTCGGGATTTGGAGTGAACTTGCTAAAGCTAATCAGGTGTGTACCCCACACTATCTTTTAATAAGATTTATGGCTAACATTTAATATAAGTATGTGTATAAGAATGTGAATATGGCTAAGGTACCATGCTATGGTACAAAGTACTCAGGTACTTTTGCTACTCCTACTAGGATTATGTTAAAAATATGTTACGACACACATATGACATTATAAGAATGTGAAATAAGAATTTGGCATGTTAATGCATGATATGTATGATATGGGGCATATGGGTTATATGAAAAGGGGAAGTGAATGTGGTGACCTAAGACCACGAAATCTGAATGTGGTGACCTAAGACCACGATATTTGAATGTGGTGACCTAAGACCACGAAATTTGAATGTGGTGACCTAAGACCACAAATTTTATAAGGGCGATGAGCACGTCGACTGCAGCGACTGCCTTCGATGGTGTGTAGCGGATGGAGGGTTGACTTAGTAGTCCCCACGGTGTGATGGTTGGTACGGGTGATGTGTAGCGGATGACATATAGGTTTTGGGTTCGGGTTGCATCATTATTTCCTATCCGTTATATGAATATGCATGTAATATGTGAACATATGCCTAAATTGTTAAATCTTAGTGTTGGTTACACATTGAGTCTGTTTGACTCACCCCGTTGTGGGAATATTTTTCAGGTGATGATCAATGATGGACCGGCCGGTAGATGCTTAGGGTTGGCCATGCTCAGCAAGAAGTTCATTTTTATTTGGACTATTTTATTTTAAGTATTTTGAATTTAAATTTTGGGAATTATTTGATGTAATAAGGCCATAGTAGAACTACTTTACTTTGCTTTCACTTATTACGTTTACAAAGTTTTATTTATTAATATTTTAAAACAAAGCCCAAACGTTTTGTCACCTAAAGTAAAGGATTTTAATAATGAAATAAACTTGTTTTCAACTCAAGCCCAACCCAAAACAATCTTTCTTTCAAAACACACAAGTTTTTCCTAAGTAACAAAAGAATTTGAAACGGTTTACACCGGGGAACATACCAGATCTGGTCAAGGCTCATGGGCCGGGTTTGGGGTGTTTCAAAGGCTAAACTGTAGGGTTTGTAAAAGTTTAAGGACTATTCAACAACTTTCTCTTTTCCTCGGTTATCTACTTGTTCTTGATCTATAAAATAGTTTATTTCACTTTATTAGCTTCAATTTCATGTATCATTCAATTTAATACATATTCCATTCTATTTACAATATTTCACAATTGCACCAAACTTTTACACGTTATTCAATTTAATCCCAAACCTGAAAAATTACAAAATTAACCTTATTAGGACACAACCCATACTATTTAGGGTCTCTATAAAACCCTCTATTTAAATAATTTCACAACAATACTATGAAATTTTACCGTTTAAATAATTTAGTCCTTTAACATGAAAATCAACAAAAATTACTTTACGAAATAATTCTATTTAACAACCAAGCTTAGTAATCTATCACAAACTTTTACAAACACCTCATACTTATCTATAATAGCTCGGTTTAGACCCTAGTCAGAACAGTGGTTTTGAGACCACAAATTTGAGGTCAGAATAACAATTTAATATTATTTTCTGTGTGGATAGTATGTGACATGGTCTGTGTGAAAATTCTATGTGATGATTTAATCGTTTTAGTGTCAAATTATGAAAATGGACTTAATTGCATAAAATGTAAAAGTTATGTGCTGTTTGTTAAAGTGCTTAATTGGCATGGTTTTTAAAAAGATGAGTCCTTATAGTGTTATTATTCCACATAAAACTGGATGGACAAAAATGGCTTTTAGTGGGTGGATTTTAAATGAAATAATAAAAAGGAAAAAATGGTAAATGGTGTATTAATGTGTAATAAAATTAAACAAACAAGAAATTGGTGGCTATAGTGTTCATCTTCCACCAAATTTGAGAAAGAAAAATGAGGGTTTGAAGCTCCTTTAATTTTAGCACATTCATATCTCAATCGGGTAAGTGTTTCGTTTTGATTTTTGATAATTTCTACGTTTTCGTAATCGTTGCTTTGTGCTCTACAAAACCCATGCTTGAATTTTGAGTATTGATGATGTTTGTGTTGGATGCCATTGATACTATATTGAGATTTGTGATGATTTTTGGAGTTACATGAAAGATATGAGCTAGATGAACATAGTTTGGATTGGAAATTTTGGTGAAATTGAGTAATTTGAGCTAAATTGTGAAAATGAGAAATTGGAGGATTAAAATCTAAAATAAATGAAATGTGAGGGCTTGTATAAGCATAGGGAGAATTTGGCTAAGCATATGTATATTGAAATTTTGAGTATTTGATGATTTTGTGAGATAGGGACTAAAGTGTCGAAATGTAAAAATATGAGGGCTATTTTGTAAAATTCCCTAAATAGGTGTGTTTGGATTAAAATGAATGAATTGATGATTGAATGGATTGAATTTGAATGTATAGACCAAGAGAGGAGAGGTTCGGATCGTGATAGAGGCAAAGATAAAGTGCTCGATTAATCGACCGTATCGATAGTTCGATGTCCGAGGTAAGTTTGAAAATAATACATGTGTTTGAGATACATTTTATCGATATGAAATAAATATGTTTATGTATATGAAAGTGAGTTAGTATGTGCATGATTGTCATTTGATGGCACTAGGTGTGCGAATGTGAAATCGAGATAGAAATGAATGGCACTGTGTGTGTGATGTGATGAAAGTTTCAGTTTATTGCTTTGGCACTATGTGTGCGATCTTATGAAAGCTTTGGATTATTGCTGTGGAACTGTGTTTGCGATACCGAGATGAATTGGTTAAAAGAATAGGCACTAGGTGTGCAATAACTGTTACGAGTCGGACGAGTATGTGGCACTGAGTGTGCAATTAAACTAAAGAATGATCGGCAAATAATATCGAGCATTGAATAGCTTAGAGATTTAATAGCTTTGTGTGGTTAAGATACATATTGAACCTTTGTGGTTGATGAGTAAAATTAAGCTTCGATTGAGGAATGAGCATTGTGGCTATGGATGAGAAGGCACGAATATGAGATAATAGATCTAAGTGATTGTTCATTTTTACATCGATTTAATTTGATATGATAATTGTATTGTATATCGAACTTACTAAGATTTGAAAAGCTTCTCGTGTGATTTGTTTCTACGCCTTGCGTTGTCGATAAAAGCTAGCTCGGATCCGGGATCGCCGACTTCTCAATCACACTATCGACATTCTATTTTGGTACTTTTGGAAAGATGTATAAAGCTAGAATATGGCATGTATAGGCTAGTTAATTGAATTATGTTTGAGATTGTAATTAGCCATGAGATATGGCTAGATATGTGATAGGTTTGGCATGAATGAATGTGATATGTGTGATGCATCTTTTGGCATGATTAGTGGATTGATAAATTGCTATCAAGTGGTAACTTTGTGTTGGTAAAGGCTAATAGGGGTTAGAGAAATTGGGAATGAATTATACTTGTGACAGAATAAGTATTGATATTGAATTTAGTATAAATAGAGTTGAAATTGGATGCATGAGTGGAATGACAATATTGGTATGTTTATGGTGATAATAGGAGCATGAAATGTTTAGGTTGTATGGCTTATAGGTTGGACCCTTATGGGTGATATTTTGACTTTGCAAAATGGCCTATAATGTCACACGGTTGGGGCACACGGGCGTGCCTCAAATCGTGGGTAAATTGGCAGATTGTGGCATAAACTGCACACAGCCATGGCATGGGCGTGCCTTTAGGTCGTGCGAGAAATGGCAGAATATGACCTTATAGGACACAGCCATAGCACACGGGCGTGCTCATTAGCTGTGTTGATTTTGGCAGTAAGTAACCACAGAGAGGTCACACAGGTGTGTCATATAGCCGTGGGAGAGGCACGGCCTACACCCACGGGCGTGTCTCCCCTGTATTCAAGAAAAATTACAATTTTTATGAGATTTTATATATGTTTCGGTTTAGTCCCAACTCGGTTTATAAGCATGTTTAAAGTCTTGATGACTAATTTAAGGGACACTATGATTGTATATGAATATGTTTGATGATGATTGGCTTTGTGTTGTAAATGCAATGTAAAATGATCCTATTGTTCGGTAATACCTCTAAATCCTATTTCGGTGACGGCCTTGTGTTAGGGGTGTTACATTTTATTGGTTTCAGAGCTACGATTTAGCCGATTCTCGAACTAACGATAGTGAAATTGTAATGGATCCTGATCGAGCAGTTGCTGACGATGTAGAGAGTAATGCGCCTGCTCCCACTCAAGGGACAGCGCCGACCACATCAAGGCCAAATGATAGTGGTGAGGGAGGTGAGGCTAAGCAAGCCTTCTTCCGTATGATGAGTTAATGGTTTTCAAAATTTGTTAGAACAAATCCGACTGCTCCACAACCTCTACCCCCGCAAGTACCTATTGTGCCACAAGTTGTAGATCCGAATAGATTGAATAAACCACCTATAGATAAGATTCGCAAGTATAGGGCCGAAGAGTTTAGGGCCGCAGCTGATGACGATGCTGAGCGAGCCGAGTTTTGGCTTGAAAATACAATCAGAGTATTTGATGAGATGTCGATGAACCCTGAAGAGTGCATTAAGTGTGCAGTTTCCTTGTTGAGAGACATGACTTACAACTGGTGGAAAATGTTGATATCTGTAGTTCCGAGGTAGAGAATAACTTGGGAATTCTTTCAATCCGAGTTTAGAAAGAAGTATATCAGTCAATGCTTTATTGATAAAAAACGTAAGGAGTTTTTAGAGCTAAAATAGGGTCGTTTGTCTGTTACTGAGTACGAGCGAGAATTCGTAAGATTGAGTCAATATGCAAGGGAATGTGTTTTGACTGAAGCTACTATGTGTAAACGTTTTATAGAGGGATTGAATGAAGACATTAAGTTGTTAGCTGGAATACTGGATATAAATGAATTTGTTGTATTAGTCAAAAGAGCATGCAAAGCTGAGGAGCTCGGTAAAGAAAAGAAGAAAGCTGATTCTGAGGCTTGTGATGAAAGAAAGAGATCGATGAATAAGTTCTCTCAATCTTCAGCAAAAAGATATAAAGATGCAAGAAATCGTTCAAATGCCTCGTTTGGACATCCAAATAAAGATCATTCGAGACAAAGTACTGGTTCACGAATTTAAGCTCCAAATGAAACAAGTGTTGGCGGTGTTAAGAGTAATAAACCCGAATGTAGACAATGTGGGAGACAACATGTGGGAGAGTGCTGGGGCAAGTATAACAATAGAACATGCTATAAGTGTGGATCCCAAGATCATTTTATCTGAGATTGCCCAAAGATGGTCGAAGAATAAAATGTTCAGAATGAAAGATCGAGTAATGTGACAACAAGGGGTAGACCACCCAGAAACATCAAAAATATGAGCGAAAGCCAGAGAGGAACAATTGATATAGCTATGAGGTCAGAAGCGAGAGCACTTGCCCGAGCCTATGCTATACGTGCATGAGAGGAAGCATCATCTCTAGATGTGATCACTGGTACTTTCACTTTATTTGATACTGATGTCATTGCATTAATAGATCCTGGATCAACTCATTCCTATGTGTGAGTGAATTTAGTATCGAATAAGTCTCTACCTGTTGAGTCTACTGAATTTGTGATTAGAGTGTCAAACCCTTAGGTAAATGTGTTCTGGTGGATAAGGTGTGCAAAAATTATCCATTGATGTTTTGTGATTTATGTTTCCCGGTCAATTTGATGTTGTTACCATTTAATGAGTTCGACATAATTCTGGGTATGGATTGGCTTACTTTGCATAATGCCATCATGAATTGTAAGAGAAAGAATGTTGAATTGAAGAGTCAGAATGGTGAGATAGTTTGAATTGAGTCTAGTGATATGAAACGATTACCAGCTGTTGTATCGGTGATGGGAGCTATGAACTATGTGAGAACAGGTTGTGAAGCTTATTTGGCGTATGTGATTGATACAAAGGTGTCGGAAAAGAAAATTGAATTTGTGCCTGTGATATATGAGTTTTCAGATGTGTTTCCGGATGAGTTACCAGGATTACCTCCTATTAGAGAAGTTGAATTTGGTATTGAGTTAGTGCCAGGAACTGCTCCTATTTTGATAGCTCCATACAGAATGGCCCCAACTAAATTGAAAGAGTTAAAATCTCAGTTGCAATAATTTACTGATAGAGGATTTGCACGACCGAGTTCTTCACCATGGGGAGCTCTTGTATTATTTGTGAAAAAGAAAGATGGTACTATGAGAATGTGTATTTATTATGAGAATGTGTATTTATTATCGACAATTGAACAAAGTAACGATAAAGAACAAATATCCGTTACCTCGGATCGATGATTTGTTTGATCAGTTGAGAGGAGCTACATTATTTTCTAAGATAGATTTGAGATCAGACTACTACCAGTTGAGAGTTAAAGAATCTGATGTGCCAAAAACTGCATTCAAAACGAGGTATGGACATTATGAATTCTTAGTGATGCCTTTTGGACTAACAAATGCCCTGCTAGTATTTATGGACTTGATGAATCGGATATTCAGACCGTATTTGGATCGCTTCGTGGTGGTGTTCATTGATGATATTTTGATCTATTCGTGTGATGAGACGCAGCACGCCGAGCATTTGAGAATCATGCTACAAACTCTGCGTGAGAAGCAGTTGTATGCAAAGTTTAGCAAGTGTGAATTTTGGTTGCTTGAGGTCAATTTTCTGGGGCATATTGTATCTGCTGTTGGGATACGAGTCGATCCGTATAAAATCTTTGTTATTTTAGATTGGAAGCCTCCGAGAAATGTGTCCAAAGTTCGTAGTTTTTTGGTACTAGCAGGATATTATAGACTATTTGTGAAAGGCTTCTCGATGATTGCAAATGCATTGACAAAGTTATTACATAAGGATGTTAAATTCGAGTGGTCGGAAAAGTGTCATCAGAGTTTTGAGCAGTTGAAAGTGTTGTTGATAGAAGTACCGATGTTAGTTCAACCTGAATCGGGCAAAGAGTTTATAGTCTATAGTGATGCATCGTTAAATGGTTTGGGTTGTGTGCTGATGCAAGAAGAAAAAGTCATCGCTTATGCTTCGAGACAGTTAAAATTGCATGAAAAGAATTATCCAACGCATGATCTTGAATTGGCTGCGATTGTATTTGCATTGAAGATTTGGAGTCACTATTTATTCGGTGAAAAATGTCACATATATATACTGATCATAAGAGTTTAAAGTATTTGATGACTCAGAAAGATTTGAACTTGTGACAAAGAAGATGGTTAGAATTATTGAAAGACTACGAACTTGTGATAGATTACCACCCGTGTAAAGCTAATGTTGTAGCTGATGCTTTGAGTCAAAAATCATTATATGCCTTGCTAGCTATGAGTAATCAGATAGATCTGTGTGATGATGATGCGGTTGTAGCTGAGTTGAAAGTAAAGCTGATGTTTGTACAATAGATTTGTGATGCTTAGAAGATTGATAATGAGTTGTTAGCAAAAAGAGCTCAGTGTGATTCTGATGCCGTATCGGAATTTCGAGTTGATAATAATGATTGTTTGAGATTCAGAGACCAGATTTGCATTTCAAGAAATTCAGAGTTGATTAAAATGATTTTGACTGAAGCTCACAATAGCCATATGACTTTACATCCGGGGAGCACGAAAATGTATAATGATTTGAAATAGTTCTATTGGTGGCATGGTATGAAGAAAGATATTTCTGACTTTGTGTTGAAATGTTTAGTTTGTCAGCAAGATAAGGCTGAACATCAAGTTTAGTCCGGTTTATTGCAACCGATTATGATTCTGAGTGGAAATGGGAGAGGATCACGATGGACTTTGTGTCGGGTTTTCCCTTATCTCTAAGCAAGAAAGATGCGATCTGGTTGATAGTTGATAGATTGACGAAATCAACCCATTTCATTCCGGTGAGAATTGATTATTCTTTAGATAAGTTGGCTGAATTGTATATCGATGAGATTGTGAGATTACACGAGTACCGTTATCAATTGTGTCTGATAGAGATTCGAGATTTACCTCGCGATTTTGGAAGAAATTGCAAGATGCCTTGGGCACGAAATTGCATTTCAGTACTGCTTTTCATCCACAAACGGATGGTCAATCCGAATGAATTATTCAGATTCTTGAAGACATGCTAAGATGTTGCATACTTGAATTTGAAAGCACGTGGGAAAAGCATTTATCGTTGATTGAGTTTGCGTATAACAATAGTTTTCAGTCTAGTATCAAAATGGCACCATATGAGGCTCTTTACGGTCAAAAGTGTCGAACTCCATTGTATTGGACCGAGCTGAGTGAGAACAAGATTCACGGGGTTGATCTTATAAAATAGACTGAGCAGAAAGTGAAAGTAATTAAGTGATGCTTGAAACCAAATCGGATCGTCAAAAGTCTTATACATATTTGAAACGAAAGGATATTGAATTCGAGGTTGGTGATAAAGTGTTTTTGAAAGTGTCACCGTGGAAGGAAATACTTTGATTTGGCCGAAAGGTCAAGCTGAGTCCGAGATTCATCGGATTGTATGAGATTATTGAACGAGTTGGGCCAGTTGCTTATAGATTGAGATTACCATCAGAGTTGGAAAGGATCCATAACGTGTTTCATGTGTCAATGCTTCGACGATATCGATCAAACCCGTCTCATATAATTGCACCTACTGAGGTTGAGATTCAGTCAGATTTGTCGTATAGTGAAGAACCGATCCGAATTTTGGCACTAGAGTCTATAGAGTTGAGAAATAAGAAAATTTCTCTAGTAAAAGTATTATGGCACAAACATGGAATTGAAGAGGCTACATGGGAGCCTAAGAACGTTATGAGAGAGCAATATCCACAACTATTCACTAGTAAGATTTTCGGGGACGAAAATCCCTAAGGGGAGAGAGTTGTAACAGCTCGGTTGTAACACCCCTAACCCATACCCGTCGCCGAATTAGGGTTACGAGGCATTTTTAAAGAAAATACAGCTTTCATACAATCACATAATCACATAGAACTTATCCATATGTTCCATATTCAATTTGGCTAGCAAATGTAATACCATAAAAATTTCTTTTATAACCATATTTTACTCATCTACTAGCAACTATCCAAAAACAAACAAATATGTATGTATATATAAGTACTCGTGCAACATATATATATATAGTCAACCAAAACATACTTACTCATTGACTAAATGCACATGCAACCTTATTATTAATACATTATGGCTGAACATATCCTATGTTCAATATGGCCTAATATATATACACATTATGCATAACTTTATCACGTTACTAAATCATGTATCAAAATACTATTCACTCTCGATCACTTAAACACCAAGTGAAACTAAATGGTTATTTACACTTTGATCAAACGAAATTTCTATACATTCCATATACATGTAATGGTTGCAATTTCCTATTTAACATATATCATTTTAGCATACAAATCATACACAAATATGTCATGTAATGCCTTATTACTTACCATTAAACACCGAATCCATATAATTAAATGTGCTAGTAATTCACCATTGTAAAACATGCATTTATATATATATATATATATATAAATGCATATACATCAAACAGTTGTACATAAAAAAATGAAATATTATACAACTTGAATAAATATATATATATATATAATTTAATCGAATATGCACCATCAAAGCATTATTTAGATTCAAAATGCCATGAACCACAAACCAAACCATACCTATTATATACATATATAATGGCCGAATACATATACTAGCTAAAACCTTCACAACCATGCAAAATAATAGCATTAACATACCCAGTATCATTACCGAACATAACTATTAGACTTAAACATTAACAATTGGACATGCCATTATACCTAACTCATAAGTAAAGTTTAACAAAAGAAATAGCCATATTCGCATGGCCATTATATACATGAACAAAAAGTTTTCATCAAAATAAAGTCAAAGTCTTTCCTATACATGCCTCTATCCGAAGACCAAAATGAAAGAGTACCAAATTAGATTGATAGTGTGGTCGACTTTCTTGGCGATCCCGTATAGCTTGTAGCCTGAACCTAATCTATAAAACAGAGGAGAACATTTCACACAAATAAGTTTACTAACTTAGTAAGTCCTAAGCTCCGATAATATAACATACAAACACTTAAACATTTAAATCATTCAACTTATGACATTGCCCATATACATTTAAATATATTGATTTCTATAGGTCAATACTAATAGTTCATAAACCAAGTAATTGTACTTCATTTCCATAAACTCAGTATCTCTTCAAGCACAAAGTAAATATATTACAAGAATCACATGCTCCAAATCGTATAATTACAACATTCATATCAACCATGTTATCGTACTAAAATTTCTTTCACTCTTAGCATTTCTATTTGAAAACCGAATCTCCATAATAGTACAATCAAGCTCAAATTCAATCATTTAATACTCATGCACATCAATAGTAATCTCAAATGTACATAACATCGTTCTCATAGTATTAACTCGACTCAAGTAACATTAAACATAACATACCTTACTTGCTTACCCGAGCCTTTAACTAGATCATTTCATTCATAAGCATAAGCTCGTATTAACAATCACTGGTATAGAACCTGCTAGACCAAAGATCCTAGATTTAAACACCGGCACGAAGCTTGCTAGGCATTAAAGCCCAAAATAAATGACCGGAATAAAGCCTACTAGGCATTAAAGCCCGAAATAAATCACCGGCACGAGGCCTGCTAGGCATTTAGCCCGAAACATATCACCGGCATGAGGCCTGCTAGGCATTTAGCCCGAAACATATAAATATGGTCAATCAATCCACACATATTTCATAATTACATTACATATACTATTCAACTAAGCTTATTCATATCACATTATCAAAGTATGCCATTAATCTCATTCACTTATATACATTCGGCTAAGACATAAGTAGGTACTCAAATTTATCAAACTTTATCATTTAATATCTCCATAATAATTCTTTGATATGTTTCAGCTTAAGGACTTACCTCGGTTGTCGATAGACCGTGCAAATCGGCTATTCGAGAACCTTCGTCTTTCCCCGATCTAAATACGTTTTTCTTTGTTCTTGATCTAAAACACATTAAAATTTAGCTCATTCAAGTACATTTCATCTCAATTTAGTCCCTAAGCACATAAATAGGCAATTTACCATTTTACCCCTACTATTTCAAATTTTTATAATCTAGTCCTAATTGCACAAAACACAAAATAGACATTATTTCAATATAACACTCAAGGGACGAATATGTATAAGGACCATATAAGTCCATTTCTTTCATTTATTTTGCATTTAAGCCCTCTCAAATTTTTATTTTTACAATTTGGCCCTAAAACAAAAATTCTTCAAAACTTCCAATACATAATATACTAATTTTTAACTTATCTTTTATCTAACATCATCAAACATCAAAACTATATAAACCTATCAATAGCCAACATCAAGCATGATTAGATTCAAAAATTACAACATGGGTGGCTTACGGTTCAAGCAATGATCTCAAAAACGTAAAAATTTACAAAAACTGACTAAGAATTTACCTTGAATTTGGCTTGAATGTTGCCGAAAATTCAAAGAACCTAGCTCCCCTTTTCTTTCTCAATATTTGGCCAAGAAAGATGAGTGAAAATATCCATTTTTTTTATGTTTTAATTTACATATAATATGGTTTTAACCTATTTACTATTTTAACCTTATATCATAAAATTATATAATATAAAACTTAAGGTCAATCATGTCATATACCACCGACTAACTTAAAAGTGGGTTATTTACCCATTTAACACTTCATATTAAAAATCCATGCTCAAATTAGCACATTACACTTTAGTATGCCACTTTTAACTTTTACGCGATTAAGTCCTTTTTATCAAATTCAATACTTAAACGATAAAATTTTTCTACGAAACTTTCACACACATAAATTCATATATAATAAACACTAAATATAATATTTAAATATTTCTCGGGCTCAGATTCGTGGTCCCGAAACCACCGCTTCGATTAGGGTCCAATTCGATTCATTACAACTCTCCCCTTAAGGATTTTCGTCCCGAAAATCTTACCGTTAAACAACGCCGATATTGTTGCCTCATTGAATCTTCAGGCTCCCACGTAGCCTCTTCAACTCCGTGCTGATTCCATAATACTTTCACTAAGGAAATCTTTTTATTTCTTAACTCTTTCATTTCTCGAGCTAAAATACGAATCAATTTTTCCTCATACGTCATATCAGGTTGTATCTCAACCTCAGACGAGCAATCACATGTGACAATCTCGATCGTATCTCACGAGCATAGAAACGTGAAATACATCGAGTATCTTTTCTAATTCAGAGGGTAGCTTCAACCTATAAGCAACAGGCCCAACATGTTCAATGATTTCATACCGTCCAATGAACCTCGGGCTCAACTTGCCTTTTCGGCCAAAACGGAGCACTTTTTTCCACGGAGAAACCTTTAAAAATACTCAATCTCCGACCTGAAATTCAATGTCTTTACGTTTCAAATCAGCATAAGACTTTTGACGATCCGAAGCAACTTTCAAATTGTCTCTAATAATAGCTACTTTCTGTTTAGTTTCTTTAATCAAATCAACCCCGTCTATCTTATTCTCGCTGAGCTCAGTCCAATATAATGGTGTTCGACACTTTCGCCCGTACAAGGCTTCATAGGGCACCATCTTGATACTAGATTGAAAACTGTTATTATAAGCAAATTCAATCAAAGGTAGGTATCATTCCCACGTACCTTCAAACTCGAGAACGCAACATCTCAACATGCCCTCAAGTATCTGAATAGTTCGCTCAGACTGACCGTCTGTCTGCGAATGAAAAGCTATACTAAAATGTAGTTTAGTACCTAAGGCATCTTGCAACTTCTTCCAAAACCGCGATGTAAATCTTGGGTCTCTGTCTGAAACAATGGAACTCGGTACACCATGCAATCTCACAATTTGTGATACATACAATTCAGTAAGTTTATCGAGTGAAAAGTTTGTACGAACCGGCACAAAATGAGCTGATTTAGTCAGTCTATCAACTATAACCCAGACGGCATCTTTCTTACTCGGTGTCATAGGAAGACCGGATACAAAATCCATTGTAATTCTATCCCATTTCCATTCAGGTATCATGATTGGCTGAAGTAATCTGGATGGCACTTGATGTTCAGCTTTTACTTGCTGACAAACTAAGCATTTCGAAACAAATTCAGATATATCCCGCTTCATGCTCGGCCACCAATAGAACTGTTTCAAATCATTATACATCTTTGTGCTACCCGGATGTATTGATAATCGACCACTATGGGCCTCACTCAGAATCACCTGTATCAAATCTAAGTTTTTCGGAACACACATTCGGCTTTTAAAATTCAAACAGTCATTTGCATCAATCTAAAAATCTGACTCTGCACCTTTTTCACACTGAATTCGTCTAGCAATCAAATCCTTGTCAACTTTCTATGCATCACAAATTTGCTGAATAAACATCGGTCTTACTTGTAACTCAGCTATGATCGAACCATCACCAGACATAGCTATTTGTGCGTTCATTGCACGAATAGCAAACAATGATTTTCGATTTAACGCATTTGCAATGACGTTAGCTTTTCCCGGATGGTAGTCAATCACCAACTCATAGTCTTTCAACAATTCTAACCATCTGCGTTGTCTCAAATTTAGATCTTTCTAAGTCATTAAATACTTTAGACTTTTATGATCTGAATAAATGTGACATTTCTCGCCAAATAAATAGTGACGCCAAATTTTCAATGCGAAAACAATGGCTGCAAGTTCTATGTCATGCATCGGGTAATTTCTTTCATGCGGCTTCAATTGTCTTGAAGCGTAGGCTACAACTTTGCCTTCCTCGCATCAAAACGCAGCCCAAACCATTTAAAGAAGCATCGAATAAACAACAAATTCTTTACCCGATTCAGTTGAACTAACACCGAGCTTCATCAAAAGGGCTTTCAATGATCAAAACTTTTCCGACACTTTTCCGACCACTCGAACGACATCTTTCTCGCAATAACTTTGTCAATGGGTAGCTATCATAGAAAACCTTTCTCAAATCGTCGATAGTAACCCGCAAGTCCCGTAAAACTTTGAATCTCGAAAACATTTTTGGTGGCTTCCAATCAAGTATAGCCGATATTTTGTTCTGATCAACTCAATGCCCGATGTCAAACAACATGTCCCAAAAAGTCAACCTCTTTCATCCGTAACTCACACTTACTAAACTTCACATACAACCGCTGATTTCACAATGTTTGTAGCACTAACCTCAAATGCTCAACAGTGTTCAATTTCATCTTTGGAGTAGATCAATATGTCATCAATAAACACTACCACAAATCAATCCAAAATTGTCTAAAAACCCGATTCATCAAATCCATAAAAATAGCGAGTGCATTAGTAAGCCCAAAAGGCATAACCAAAACTCAAAATGTCCGTACCTCATCCGTAATGCGCTTTGGCACATCTCAGATCTCGACTCAAGAATCGATAATAACCCGATCTTAAATCTATCTTCAAAATATGAAGCCCTTTCAACCGATCAAACAAATCATCAATTTGGGGTAACGGTACTTATTCTTTATAGTTACCTTATTCGCCATCGATAATCAATACACATTCGCATCGCTCCATCTTTCTTTCTCACAAAAAGAACTGTGCACCCCAAGGAGAGAAACTTCGGTGGTGCAAAGTCCCTATCTATTAACTCTTGCAACTGTGCTTTCAACTCTTTTAGCTCAAGAGGTTCCATCGATATGGAGCTATTGAAATCGAGTCGCTCCTGCTAATTCAATTCCAAACTCAATCTCTCGTCTTCGGGGTAAACCCAGTAGTTCTTCAGAAACACATCCGGTATTCACATACAATCCAGCAGATTCAATCTATTTCTCGAGATAATTTATTATCCAATTACATAAGCCAAATAAGCTTCGCACCCTTTTCTCACATACTTAGAGCTAACATCGAGGATATAATCAGAGGAAACCCACTTAAATCATCGGATTCAATTCTAATGATCTCACTATTCGATGTCTCAAATCGATAAGCTTTCTTTTGCAATTCACCACCGCATCATGTGAAGTTAACCACCCATTCCCAAAATTATATCAAACTCATCGAAAGGCAATAGCATTAAATCAACTGGGAAGCAAAAATCTCGAATCATCAATGGGCAACCTTTACACACTTTATTAACAAACACACATCTACCCAAAGGGTTGGATACGCGAATCACAAACTCAGTAGACTCAACAGGCAGAGTCTTACTGAATACCAGAGTTTCACATACATATGAATGGGTTGAACCAGGATCAATCAATGCAATTACAATAGTATCATAAAGGGTGAAAGTACCAGTAATGACATCTGGGGAAGCAGCATCCTCTCTATCTCGAGTAACATAAGCTCTAGTTGGAGCTCTAGCCTCAGATCGAATTGCCGTGTTCTTTGTCCCTCTCTGACTACCACCTACATTACCAGAATGCCTGGGTGGTCTACCCCATGCTGATGCACTGCTTGGTCTAGAGTTCATCAGATTCTCTTTCACCTAACATCGGTCACTCTCGCATAAAATGGTCTAAGGATCCACATTTAAAGCAGGACCGATCACGAACTCTACAACTCCCAGAATGCCATTTTCCACAATGTTTGCATTCAACTCGATTCGTGGAACGTTATCAACACCGCCATCGAGGTAGCTCTAAAGCTCACCGGAGGTCGATCACGCCTAGGTGTATTTGAAGTAGCTTTATGTCGATCAAGTCATCTCTAAACTTCTTAGATGTAGAATGGAAATTCTTACCGACGGTCTTTTACGAGTGTCTCTAGCTTCTGTCTCAGCCTTTCTTTTCTCCTTCCTCAAGCTCTTCAGCTTTGCAAGCTCGCTCGACTAATGTCACAAACTCTTTGATTTCAAGAATGCCAACAAGCAACTTTAAATCTTTATTCAAACCATCTTCAAACCTTTTGCACATAATGTCTTCAGTTGATATACACTCCCGAGCATATCGGCTCAATCTAACAATCTTTCGCTCATATTCAGTCACAGTCATTTGCCCCTGTTTTAGTTCAAGAAATTCTTTACGTTTCTGGTTGATGAACCTCTGGCTGATATATTTCTTGCGAAATTCATTCTGGAAGAAATCCCATGTCACTTTTTCTTTTGGAACCACTGATACTAGTGTATTCCACCAGTGATAGGCAGTGTCCCGAAGTAAAGATATAGCACATTTCAAACATTCGTCTGGAGTGCAGGATAGCTCATCAAGTACCCGAATAGTGTTATCAAGCCACATTTCAGCTCGCTCTGCATCATCATCATCATTAGCCTTGAATTCCTCGGCCCCAAATTTCCTGATTTTATCAACAGGAGGCCTACTAGATCTCATTGGATCTATCATCGGGGGTGCTGAAGGTACCGGAGTTGGATTATTCGGGGGTGGAGGTTGTTGTACAGCCGGATTATTTTGAACAAACTGGGTAAACCATTCATTCATCATTTGGTAGAAGGCTTGTTTAGCCTCTCCCTCGTGGTTACACAGAATCGGTTGAGAGTCTAATGGCGCCGATCCATGTGCGAGACCAGCAACACTCTCCACATCATCGCCTATGGCTCTATCGGGATCTAATCCATTTACAATATAAAATACAATTAAAATTGTCAGAAGTCACCACACTATTATATATGCAATTCAAAGGCATGTATAGCTAGACTCTTACATACTACGGTAGTCCTAGAATCGACTAAACCGTAAGCTCGATACCAATAAATGTAACACCCTAACCCATATCCGTCATGGAACTAGGGTTACGAGGCATTTTAAAGAAAATACACTTTCATACAATCACATAATCACATAGAACTTATCCATATGTTCTATATTCAATTTAGCTAGCAAATGTAATACCATAAAATTTCTTTTATAACCATATTTTACTCATCTACTAGCAACTATCCAAAACAAACAAATATGTATGTATATATAAGTACTGTACAACATATATATATATATAGTCACCAAAACATACTTACTCATTGACTAAATGCACATGCAACCTTATTATTAATACATTATGGTTTGAACATATCCTATGTTCAATATGGCCTAATATATATATATATATATATATACATTATGCATAACTTTATCACGTTACTAAATCATGTATCAAAATACTATTCACTCTCGATCACTTAAACACCAAGTGAAACTAAATGGTTATTTACACTTTGATCAAACGAAATTTGATACATTCCATATACATGTAATGGCTGTAATTTCTTATTTAACATATATTATTTTCGCATACAAATCATACACAAATATGTCATGTAATGCCTTATTACTTACCCTTAAACACCGAATCCATATAATTAAATGTGCTAGTAATTCACCATTGTAAAACATGCATATATATATATATATATAAATGCATATACATCAAACAGTTGTACATAAAAAATGAAATATTATACAACTTGAATATATATATATATAATTTAATCGAATATGCACCATCAAAGCATTATTTAGATTCAAAATGCCATGAACCACAAACCAAACCATACCTATTATATACATATACAATGGCTTAATACATATACTAGCTAAAACCTTCACAACCATGCAAAATAATAGCATTAACATACCCAAAGATCATTACTAGAACATAACTATTAGACTTAAACATTAACAATTGGACATGCCATTATACCTAACTCATAAGTAAAGTTTAACAAAAGAAATAGCCATATTCGCATGGCCATTATATACATGAACAAAAAGTTTTCATCAAAATAAAGTCAAAGTCTTTCCCATACATGCCTCTATTTCAAAGACCAAAATGAAAGAGTACCAAATTAGATTGATAGTGTGGTCGACTTTCTTGATGATCCCGTTGAGCTTGTAGCCTGAACCTAATCTATAAAATAGAGGAGAACATTTCACACAAATAAGTTTACTAACTTAGTAAGTCCTAAGCTCTTGATAATATAACATACAAACACTTAAACATTTAAATCATTCAACTTATGACATTGCCCATATACATTTAAATATATTGATTTCTCTGTAGGCGAATACTAATAGTTCATAAACCAAGTAATTGTACTTTATTTCCATAAACCTCAGATCTCTTCGAAGCACAAAGTAAGTATATTACAAGAATCACATGCTCCAAATCGTATAATTACAACATTCATATCAACCATGTTATAGTACTAAAATTTCTTTCACTCTTAGCATTTCTTTTTGAAAACTGAATCTCCATAATAGTACAATCAAGCTCAAATTCAATCATTTAATACTCATGCACATCAATAGTAATCTCAAATGTACATAACACTGTTCTCATAGTATTGACTCGACTCAAGTAATATTAAACATAACATACCTTACTTGCTTACCTGAGCCTTTAACTAGATCATTTCATTCATAAGCATAAGCTCGTATTAACAATCAACGGTATAGAACTCCGCTAGACCAAAGGTCCTAGATTTAAACACCAAGACGAAGCACGCTAGGCATTAAAGCCGAAATAAATCACGCATAAAGCACGCTAGGCATTAAAGCTCGAATAAATCACCAAGATAAAGCTCGCTAGGCATTAAAGCTCGAAATAAATCACCAAGACGAGGCACGCTAGGCATTTAGCCCGAAACATATCACCAAGACGAGGCACGCTAGGCATTTAGCCGAAACATATCACCAAGACGAGGCCTCGCTAGGCATTTAGCGAAACATATAAATATGGTCAATCAATCCACACATATTTCATAATTACATTACATATACTATTCAACTAAGCTTATTCATATCACATTATCAAAGTATGCCATCGGTCTAATTCACTTATATACATTCGCTAAGACATAAGTAGGTACTCAAATTTATCAAACTTTATCATTTAATATCTTCATAATAATTCTTTGATATGTTTCAACAAGGACTTACCTCGGTTGTCGATAGACCGTAAAATCGGCTATTCGAGAACCTTCGCTTTCCCCGATCTAAATTCATTTTTCTTTGTTCTTGATCTAAAACACATTAAAATTTAGCTCATTCAAGTACATTTCATCTCAATTTAGTCCCTAGGCACATAAATAGGCAATTTACCATTTTACCCCTACTATTTCAAATTTTTACAATCTAGTCCTAATTGCACAAAACACAAAATATACATTATTTCAATATAACACTCAAGGGACGAATATGTATAAGGACCATATAAGTCCATTTCTTTCATTTATTTTGCATTTAAGCCCTCTCAAATTTTTATTTTTACAATTTGGCCCTAAAAACAAAAATTCTTCAAAACTTCCAATACATAATATACTAATTTTTAACTTATCTTTTATCTAACATCATCAAACATCAAAAACTATATAAACCTATCAATAGTCGAACATCAAGCATGCTTAGATTCAAAAATTACAACATGGGTCGGCTACGGTTCGAAGCAACGATCTCAAAAACGTAAAAATTTACAAAAATCGACTAAGAATTTACCTTGAATTTGGCTTGAATGTTGCTGAAAATTCAAAGAACCTAGCTCCCCTTTTCTTTCTCAATATTCGGCCAAGAAAGATGAATGAAAATATCCATTTTTTTTATGTTTTAATTAACATATAATATGGTTTTAACCTATTTACTATTTTAACCTTATATCATAAAATTATATAATATAAAACTTAAGGCCAATCATGTCATATACCACCCACTAACTTAAAAATGGGTTATTTACCCATTTAACACTTCATATTAAAAGCCATGCTCAAATTAGCACATTACACTTTAGTATGCCACTTTTACCTTTTACGATTAAGTCCTTTTATCAAATTCAATACTTAAACGATAAATTTTTCTCTGAAACTTTCACACATAAATTCATATATAATAAACACTAAATATAATATTTAAATATTTCTAGGGCTCAGATTCATGGTCCGAAACCACCGCTTCGATTAGGGTCCAATTGATTACATTACATCGATTTAGACCCTAGTCGTAATAAAGGTTTCGAGACCACAAATTCGAGGTTAGAATAACAATTTAATATTATTTTTTGTGTGGATAGTATGTGACATGGTCTGTGTGAAAATTTTGTGTGATGATTTAATCATTTTAGTGTCAAATTATGAAAAAGGACTTAATCGCATAAAATGTAAAAGTTGTGTGTTGTTTGTTAAAGTGCTTAATTGGCATGGCTTTTAAAAAGATGAGTACTTATGTTGTTATTATTCCACATACAAAATGGATGGACAAAAATGGGTTTTAGTGGGTGGATTTTAAATGAAATAATAAAAAAAGGGCGACATGGTAAATGGTGTATTAATGTGTAATAAAATTAAACAAACAAGAAATTGGTGGCTATAGTGTTCACCTTCCACCGAATTTGAGAAATAAAAATGAGGGTTTGAAGCTCCTTTAATTTTTACACATTCATTGTAACACCCCAAACCCGGTCAATACGCTATGACCGAATCTGGCATGCCACAGAGGAAATCGTTTTGAAGAAAATTTAGGTTTTCGATTTAATTAAAGAAAATAAGTGCATGATTATTTAAAATCAATAGTTTACTTTTAAAATCCCGTAAGTAAATCTTTTAAAACTTAGTTGACAATCCATAGGTTAGAAAACATTTATACCATTTTAAGAAAAACCTGAATTATTACTTTGAAAACCGTTTGCATTTGAGTGTAGAAACTTCAATTTGGAAATCATTTAAGTTGTCGAAAACATTTAAGTTGAAATTTTACTATCCAACGATTTTTATTACCCGATGGTAAGATTTTGAAAACCATTGCATTTTTTTATAGTTTAGAAAACTTTGTGCTCAAATTAAAATATCAACCATGAAATTTCTAAGCCATATTTAAAACAAGTCCAAAACATATAAATAATCCGAAAACATAATTAAAAAGGCCTTATTACAAATCCAAATAAAAATATAAACCAAATTAATATAAAATAAAGTACCCAAATTGAAGTTCTTATAAAATCGAATTTTTATTGCATGGCCTCCTCGAGTTCATCCGGCGCCTCCTCCGCGATCAAGAATCACCTGAAAAGATAAAGGAAAAGGTGAGTCACCAAGACTCAGTGCATGATCCTTCCCCCGGTTAATGCAACATTCTTACACAATTCATAACTAATCAATATATATATATAATGCACCCAACCTAGCCATCCATAACTCCTTTTCTACCCCGTGTGGTACCAAACCACTGGTGGTGCCAAACCACTGGTGACACAAAGTCACGATATCCAATAATGTGATGCCAAATCACTGGTGACCCAAAGTCACAATTAATCAAGTTGTGGGGCCAACCCATGTGTGATACCAAATCACTGGCGATGATCCCAATATATCGAAAGTGGGGCCAACCCACGGTGGTATTAAGCCACTGGGATGAGTCGCTATGAGGTGCTAAACCTCTGGTGTCCCGAAGACACGAAATAACTGTGGTACCAAACCACTGGAGGTGCCAAACCTCTGGTGTCCCAAAGACACGGATATCAAATCCTTCCCCCTCCTCTCAAATCACCCAAACCAATGTTTCACAAGAGTAAATCATGCCATCATGCTTTGATATGATCATATAACAAATATATATATTTTAAATCATGATATAGATCAACATATAACAACATCATATCGAAACGGACTTACCCGAGTCCTTATTCATACCCATCAAGGTATCATATCATGATCTCATAGTTTTCCACTTTAGTAACATGATTAGTTTATTGATATATATATATAAACCGAGTTATAAAGTGTGTAAGGAACACACCTGTCACAAATGCAAGTACTAAATTTTGAAGACCTGATCTACCGCACTAGATCACCTTGTCCTACATTCGGCCAAACCACAAAACTATAATCAAGACCATTTGGCCAACATCACACCTTAATTCCAATAGCCTTTAGCTTTTCAACCATTAAAGAATAATGAATCCACATGAATCCTTACCACTTGACTTACCAACTTTGATTGCTAGAGAAATAAGTCTTAGATCGATTGCTTCCAAAGTCTCAAAGAGCCTAGAAGAGATCGGTTTCTCAGAATGATTAGAACCTTGTTAACAAGTGCCCAAAATTTGTCTTTTGTCATCATGAAAATCAATAGAGAAAATAGAAAAGAAATAAGGAAATTCGGCCATGAACACTTACCTTTCCCCCAAAACCGATTATAGATGAACACTTAGAAAATCTACCCTTGATGATTTTCGGCCAATATAACACCAAAAGAAAGAAAGAAGATTCGACTATGGTGGAGAAAAAGAAAGGAAAATAAAAGTGAAAATAAAATAGGAGAAGGAGGATTCGAAAATAAAAGAAAGAAGAAAATGGAAGGAGAAAATAGAATGAAGATGGATGTTTTTAACTTTGAGCAAAAGTGACAGAAATGAGATTTGGGAAGGAGGAAAATTTGGCCAAGAGAAAGTAAAAAAAAAGAAAATGTGGTTTTGAGCAAATATCAAAAGAAAGAAAAGAGAGAGATGGGAGAAAGTGGTTCGGCCAAACACCTTGTTTGCCAAAAAAGAAAAGTGCACAAAGTGCTAAGTGTGGTTTCGGTTTCAAAAGGAAAAATGAAAGAAAGAAAATAGAATTTGGTTCAAACAAAAATGAGAGCTAAACCAAAAGCAAAATTGCACCTAATGCCTAAGGTACATTCGACTAAGGAAGAAAATTTTGGAGAGGAAAAGAAGAAATGCCAAATGGTGGACAAAATGCTAAAATTTGCCAACCAATCCCCCAACTTCCTATCAACATTCGGCCACCCCCCTAGCCACACATGCCATCCACATTCATGGACTAATGGCCTTAGAATAGTTTCCAAAGCCCTTTGTCCCCATCCTTCCATAAATCTTAAGATTCTTATCCCAAAATACAAGCTTTCCTAAACTAATATTCAACTTGCCATAAAATTGAAAGTCCAACCTACCATAAGAATAGCTTGGTGACACTTAATGCAAAGGTGTATAAAAATAAAGTCTTCCAAATGCAACCCATGCTACTCAACCTCTTCCTCAAGCAACCCTCCATGTATCATAACCACCTTGCCACTAACTCCTCATGTGCTAGAATTTAACACTTAAATTATCTTAAGTGTCAAGATCACCTAGTCCACTTCATTAAATTTTAAATACTAAGAATTATTCTAGCTTCATAAATAAAATCAAGCCTTCACAAGGCTATGCTAAACACACAAACAATACTACGAGCTAACACAAGCAACCAACGATACTCAAATTTTAGGATGTTACAATTCTACCCCCTTAAGAAAATTTCGTCCTCGAAATTACCTCATCAAAAGAGTTGAGGGTACTGCTGCCTCATAACATCCTCCGGTTCCCAGGTAGCTTCTTCTACGCCATGGTTCCGCCATAAGACCTTCACTAAAGGAACTGACTTCTTACGCAAAACTTTCACATCTAGATCTAGGATCTGCACTGGTTCCTCTTCCACTATCAAATCTGGACTCACTTCTATTTTCTCTACTGCCACGACATGCGATGGATCAGAACGATAGCTCTAAGCATGGAGACATAGAACACATTGTGAATCTGACTCAGCTCTGATGGCAACTCGAGCTGATAAGCTACTGGTCCCACTCGTCTCAACACCTTATACGGCCCAATAAACCTTGGAGTTAACTTGCCTTTTCTCCCAAATCTTAACACTTTCTTCCATGGCGAGACCTTTAAGGAGACCTTGTCACCCACAAAAACTCTATATCCCTCCGCTTGAGATCGGCATAAGACTTACTCGTGTCTGAAGCTTCCTTCAAATGAGCCTGAATCATCTTAACCTTATCCTCGGTCTCTGCAACCAACTCGTCCTAACATCGACGCCACCCAACTCATCCGGCATGTAGGTGTGCGACACCTCCTACCATACAACGCCTCATATGGTGCCATCTTAATGCTTGCCTGATAACTATTCTTGTATGCGAACTCAGCTAATGGTAAAAACTCTTCCCAACTACCTCTGAAGTCCAAAACACAACCTCTCAGCATATCCTCTAAAATCTGTATAACTCTTTCTGACTGCCCGTCAGACTGTGGATGAAATATCGTATTGAAATCCAACCGCGTTCCTAGAGCCTGATGTAACGCTCTCCAAAACCTCAATGTAAATCTAGGATCTCTATCTGAGATTATCGACATTGGTACACGTGCAACCTCACTATCTCCGCCACATACAACTTAGCTAACTTCTGAAGTGAGTAATCCACCCTTACTGGAATGAAATGAGCTGACTTAGTCAGACGATCCACAATCACCCAAACTGAATCCTTCTTACTAGGTGTAAGAGGTAATCCACTGACAAAGTCCATAGTGATCCTTTCCCACTTCTACTGTGGAATCTTCACCGGCTGAAGTAATCTAGATGGTAACTGATGCTCAGCTTTGACCTTCTGACACGTCAGACATTTACCCACAAACTCAGTCACCTCCCGCTTCAGACCTGGCCACCAAAATTGCTCTCTTAAATCCCGATACATCTTGCTACCTCCGGGATGCATAGCGTATGTATGTCGTATAATGGCGTCCAAGAATTTTCTGCCTCAACTCGACATCTTTTGGCATACAAGCTCTCCTTGAAAACACAATACTCCATCACCGGACAAACTATAATCCTCTAAACCACCATTCTGAACTTGCAACCTCCGATCATTCAAACCATCATCCTCTAACTATTTCTTCTTGATCTGTTCTAACCAAGTCGGCTTGACTTGCAATTCTGCCAAAAGACTCCCATCATCGTATAAACTAAGACGTGCAAACATCGAACTTAAGTCTGTTACAACTTTGCGGCTTAACGCGTCTGCCACTACGTTAACCTTGCCCGGATAATACTCAATCGAACAGTCGTAGTCCTTCAACAACTCAATCCATCTGCGCTGCCTCAAATTCAAATCCTTCTGAGTCAAAAGATACTTTAGACTCTTGTGATCAGTGTAGACTATCGACTTTTCTCCGTACAAATAGTGTCTCCAAATCTTTAAGGCGAAAACCACTGCAGCTAATTCCAAATCATGTGTCGGATAGTTAACCTCATGTGGTCTCAACTGTCGAGATGCATAAGCCACTACCTTTTTTTCCTACATCAGCACACATCCCAAGCCAGTATGTAATGCATCACAGTAAACCGTGAATTCCTTGCCTGCCTCTGGTTGAATGAAAACTGGAGCTTCAGTCAGAATCTTCTTCAACTTGTCAAAACTTCCTTGCTACTTCTCAGTCCACACAAATGGAACTCCTTTCCTCAATAACTTGGTCATAGGTCTTTGCTATCAAAGAAAATCCTTCTACAAATCTTCTGTAATACCCCGCCGACCTAGAAAACTCGAATCTCGACCATCGACTTAGGCGGCTTCCAATCCAACATCGCTCGATCTTACGAGGATCCACTCTAATCCTCACCGATACTCGTGACCCAAGAAAGTCACCTCCTAAGCCAAAACTCGCACTTACTAAATTTAGCATAAAGTCGCTTTTCCTCGAATCTGCAACACTACTCAAAATCGCATCATGCTCCTCCTCGACTTTGAGTATACCAAAATATCGCCTATAAATACTATGACAAACCGATCCAAAACTCGCTGGAATACCCGATTCATCATGTCTATCAATGCTATCGCTAGTTAGTCAACCCAAACGGCATTACGAAACTCGTGGTGCCCATACCGAAAAGCGAAATGCTATCTTATGGATATCAACCTCTTTCACCTTTAGCTGATGATATCCAGACCTTAAATCAATCTTGGAGAAAACCGTTGCCCCTTTAAGCTGATCAAACAAGTCATCTATCCTCGGCAAAGGATACTTGTTTTTGATCGTCAGCTTATTCAACTGGCGGTAGTCTATACACATCTGCATCGAACCATCCTTCTTCCTGACAAAAAGTACCGGCGCTCCCCAAGGCGAAACACTTGGTCAGATAAAACCTCCATCCAACAACTCCTGAATCTGAGCCTTTAATTCCACTAATTCCTTTGGCGCCATCCTATACGGAGCAATAGACACTGGCGCAGTTCCGGGTAAAAGATCTATACCACATTCAACTTCACGATCAGGAGGCAGTCCCGAAAGTTCTTCTGAAAATACGTCAACATATTCCTTTACCGTTAAAACATTCCCCACAGTAGACTCCTTAGCCTTCAACGCACACACATGAACCACAAATGCCTCACAGCCCTTCCTGACCATCTTCTCAGCTTTCAACGCAGATACCACATTGGATAGATAATCTCTTCTATTACCTATCATGACCACCTCTTTGCCCTCAACTGTCTTCAAAACCATGCGCTTAGCAGCGCTGTAACATCCTGAATAGGGCCTATGTATTTCTAGTTTAATTGTATGAAATGACAAGTTTCAAGTACTATGAATAAATTTTTGATACTTTTGGAAACCTAGAAATGCATGGAAATGGAAATGAAAAATGAAAAAAATGGAAATGGAAATGGAAATGGACATTTTTGGAAATTTAGACATTTTTGGAAACTTAGACATTTTGGAAACTTAGACATTTTGGGAAACACGAACATTTTGGAAACACGAACATTTGGAAACCTAAACATTTTGGAAACACGAAGATGTAAGGAAAATGGCAAGTTCTGAGCATGCGAAAATTTTAGGAAACTTAGAAATAAGGCCGAAATGACAAATTTTAAAGCCCAAAATAGGAGATAAGGCGGGAGGGCCTTAAAAGAAAAAGTTGGTGAATTTTGACATACAATCGAGCTTGGAAAAGTGGCTCAAGTGTCACTTAGGGTTTATGGAATGGCCTGAGTTCGAGTCACTTGGAAAGCAATTATTGAAGGTTGAATTTTGCTTCCCAAGGCTAGGGGTGGACTGACACTTGGTTGCTAAAAAGGAGAGAGTTTTATTTTTATTAAAACTTGTCAAATTAAAGTGATAAATAAAGGATTTATTCTACTAAGATAAATGAGGAATTAAAGGATGGATTAAAGACTTTTAATTTAATTAAGTGATAATTAATGGAGATTAAATTATCACTTGGGAGAGTAATAAGCCAAGTTTTGGACTCTTGGTCTAGCAATTTCAGTTAAAAGAGGAAAAGTGAGACTTTTCTCTCATTCATTCTACTTGCAGAAATTTTGCTCTCTCTTCCCCTCTCTTCTGAAATTTCCCTAAGCAAGGACTCCATCTTTTCTTTTCCTTCCCTTTGCCATTGCCTAGTCAAAACCTTTCTCTTCCAATCTCGGTTAAATCTCCATAGTGGGATCTCATTAACTCAAGACAAGGAAACAAGTGATTAAAGACATCAAGGTAAGGATTAGCCATTCAATTTTCTTTCTTTCTTTTCTAGTTCTTAAAAGTAAAAGGCCTAATCCCCATTCTTTTGATCATGGCCGAATATACAAGGGATCTCAAGTTTCCACAACTACCGAATTCAAAGATCAAGGATTTTAGGTAAAGACACTTGATTCTTGTTCCTTTAAATCGTTTAATCAAGGTTTAAGAAAATAACCTCTCTTATGTCTATGGCCGAATGTCGGGAGGAGTTTTGGGATTTGATTCGAGGAAAATTAAGGTAAGACACATTCGGCAAAGGCCAATTACAACTTACTAAAGTTAGATCGGATCTAACATATGAATTTTAGGATTTTCGACGGATAATCAAGACAAAAGGAACTTTCGGGATTCTAATCTATAAGGTAAGCCTCTAAAATGTTCTACCAATGGTTGTGAGAGTATCTAAATCAATTTCTTAATTTTGAAAAGCGAAAAACTAACCATATTAAACTACAAGGTTGGCGAATATCAAGTAGAGGAAAAACCAAACTTTCGGATTTGTATAAACACCAAATCGGCAAAGGTGAGTATCTTTTACAAATCCTACTAGGATTTGGTTTTGTTTAAGCCAAAAGGGTTTATTAATGTGTTTTAATTGGTGGGTGAATATAGAATTAATAGATCTAAAATTAGATCGGGATTCTCGAGATCTCAAGGAATCTATTAAGCAAGATAGGTGAGTACCCTTACTATCCTTCGATATTTTATGGCTAAATATTTTAATATATGATTATGAATAAGAATGTGAATGTGGCTATGTACCACAAATGTGGCAAAAAGTACCAGTCGTTTCCTACTACGATAGGATTGTGAAAATGTTATTTAATAACATGCGAATATATGAATATGAACATGAAATTAAGTTATGCAATATATATGTTTTGGGGCATTCGGGATTTATGTGAAAGAGGAGAAAGTGTGTTGACTTGGTCTCACCAACGAAGGTGTTGACTTCTCTCACCAACTAAAATATGTTGACTACGGTCACATTGCGAAATTTTGGTAACTCGGTTACAATAGTGTCTAATGACACAACGTTTAAATTTGATTATAGTGTCTAATGACACAACGTGGAGAGTAGCGGATGGAGGGTTGACTTATTAGTCCCCACGGTGTGAATGGTAGGTGCAAATGGTGCGTGGCGGATGGACCATTAGGATTGGGTTTGGGTTGCATCATAATTTCATTATTATATGGACTTGATGATTTGAACATGAATGCCTGATTTATTGAATGATAGTATTGTGTGCACATTGAGTCATTGACTCACCCCATTGTGGGAATTATTTTTCGGTGATGAGCGGTGTGATTGACCGGTGGACCATGAGGTGGCCATGCTACATGCGAAAATTTCATTTAGTTTGGACTTAATTTTATTTTTTAGTTACTTTTATTCTATTTTGGGTTTTACTTGATGTAATAAGGCCTTAAGGCCGTGGGATTATACTTTATGTTTGCTTCTTGTTAAGGTTCATGCTAAGAACTATTTTGGATGTATTTAATTAAATGGGCTTACAAGATTAAATAAATGGGTTTCCAATCTAAGCCCGACTCAAAATAATAGTTTTTCTAAAATTTACAATTTTCTCTAAGTATGGAAAATGATTTTGAAATCGGTTTACTTTAGGAACATACAGATCCAGTTCAAGCTCAAGGTAGGGTGTGGGGTGTTTGATTTGATATCGAGCCCGCTTTAAACTTCGGCACCTGGGCTAAGGCCCAAAACGTTTTCAAAGCAAGCCAAATGATTATCTTTGAAAAATAAGGAGCTTCGGCATGGCCCTAAGTCTCCGACCAGATCCACCGTAAGTACCCCTAGCTATATGTGTGATTACGTGATTTATATAAGGGTAGAGAAGGCATGGAGCGTAGAATAGAATGATAGGAACTTGAACCCTAGGATTAGTCTACTCAAACACGTACACATAAGACTTAATGTACTAAACCAACCTATGGCTAAGTCAATGAGCTAAGGTGTGGTAACCCTTATACGCATGTCTAGGATTGGATCCTAAGAGCTTGGTATTTAAGCAGTCCTAGTGACTCACCTCCTCTTCGCAAGAATCCTACAGTGCGTAGCTTGGCTCACCATAACTCGAGAGGCTCGGTGGTGTGGCAACCTCTCATGCGCATGTCTAGGAATGGTTTCGATGGGAGTTTGGTATTTAAGCAGTCCACGTGACTCACCTCCTCTTCACACGAATCCTGCCTGGTGCGTAGCTTTGGTTCACCCTGACCAAGAGGGCTCGGTCATAGGCTAAACATAATGACTAAAACCCGAAAGGGAACTAGCCATGTTTTAAAAAAAAAAAGAGAGAAAAAAAAAGAACAAAACAACAAACCCTAGTTTTTCAAACCTTTAAAACCTTTCTTCTAAATCTGAGAAAATTATTTTTACAACATTCTCTGAAAAACTCCTGATTTGCAAAAATTACAAAAATGCCCTTAGGGGTGAAATTACCAAAACGCCCTTGGTTTATAAAACATTCAACTACTCAACAGCTTTACCAAAATTTCAACATTTCATAAACATTCAAAAACCCTAACTTGTAAAATACCAAAATACCGTGATTTTGGAAAAATTACAAAATTACCCCCAACTTACAAAATTACCAAAATGACCCTAATTTCCAAATTTTTGCAACATCCCCATTTTTAAAGGAACCATTTTTTAAAAGAACCCCCAAAGTTTTGCAACTTTTGAAATACCTGAAATTTATTAAATTTTACAAATTTACCCTGATTTGTGAAAAATTACCAAAATACCCCTGAGGTCAAAAAAATTATCGAAATACCCTCGGACTTCAAAATTTTTCCAAATTACCTCGAGATTTTGGAATTTCCAAAAATAATTTTTGACAAAATCACCAAGGAACCCTATTTTGACAAATTACAAAATACCCTCAGGGACAAAATTACGAAAATACCCCGGGTAGTGGAAAACAACAACAAACAACAAAAACTACTAACGTTTCTCCGAATGAGCGGAAGTTCATACTTGTTTGATGGATGAATGAATGGAAAAGACGTGTGTTGTATGAATACGAAAGAACCACTCTTAAATCCTTTTCATAAAACTCCTTCACGATAAATAAGTGGAACATTGACTAATCCATAAAATTTCTTAATCGATCTCGACGTTAGAAAATGAGCTCTAGAGGACATGGTCGTCGTGGTCGAGAAAGAGGAAGGATGACCGATGTCGAACCCGTTAGGTCGGGTCAAGGGTCCGACAATGAAATGCCACCGCCACCACTACCCCCACCGTTAATGTTGAGCAAGCAGCTCGGAGACGGGAAGAGGTCAGTGTCGCAGTCGTTTCTCGAGTTTTGGAATTGGTGGCGGTGCAGGGAGGAAATGGAGGAAATCGAAAGTCCAGACTGAACGGCTCCGAGCTAATGGAGCATAAATGTTTCGAAGTATCCATGTGGCACCCAAAGTCTGGTGAGTCTTGGTTAGAAGCAACGGAGCGTATCATGGATGAGCTTGATCTGACTCCAGAGGAAAAGTTGAAAGGGATGGTGGCTTTGTTACGTGATGAAGCGTATCGATGGTGGTTGACTGCTCGTGATGGTACCACTGACTAAAATTTGACACAGGAGTTTGTTAAAGAGGCCTTTCGGAAGAAGTATGTAGGAACCGTATCTGAGATGAGCAGAGGAAGGCTTTTCTAGGGTTAGTATAAGGGAGTAAGTCCGTCGCATGAGAATATGGCGGAATTTACGAGGTTGAGCCGCTATGCTCGAGGGTAGTGGCAATCGAGCATGAACGCATGTGTCCGCTTTTGAGGACAGTGAGAGATGATTTAAGACTGCATTAGCACCGCATCGGGAGTTGGAATTCTCTTTTTTTGGTAGAAAAGGCCAAGGTGGCCGAGGGGATTAAGGATGCTACTAAGGGACCGTGGATAAGAATAAGGCCAAAAGAGGGTTTGGGTCATCGGAAAGGGTTACAAGAGGCCTCGGGTTGACGGGCCACGAAATCAACAATTTGGTGCAGTGCGATTAAATCCTTGTGAGTATTGTGGAAAGAGGCATCTAGGGAGTGTTAGAAAAGATAGGAGCATGTCTTAGGTGTGGGTCCAAGGACCATATGTTTAAGGATTGCCTCAAACAATCGACGAGAACCCACCAGTAGTTCGAATGTTAGCTGGCCGTAGAGGCGGACAGTAGCCTCAACGGGGTCGTGGTTCGAGTAACCGTGATAGTGGTACAGGTAGAGGCCGTGGAACACAGGGCCAAGGTAATACTAATACCGATGCAAGACAACCGGGTTTGGTTTATGCGGCTCGCTGAAGGGAAGATGGAGACGCACTGGACGTAATAACCGGTACATTCTTTATTTTTGACAAACCCTACTTTACTTTGATTGATGTGGGCTCGACCCATTCCTATGTTACAAGTAGTGTAGTAAAAACACTAGGCCTAGACTACGAACTCTCGATAGGCGGATGACCGTAGTAAGCCCATTAGGCCAAACTATAGTGGTAGACAAGATCTTTCGGAATGTACCCTAGAGATTCGTGGAGTGAACTTTCGGCGGACTTAATGGAGTTACCCTTCGAGAGTTTGAGCTTATACTCGGAATGGATTGGTTAGTAGAACACCGAGCCGTGTTGGATTGTGCGACTAAGCGTATGGAACTAAGAACCCTGAGGATGAAGTGGTAATAATGATCGGAGAAAGGAGGAACTATTTATCTAATGTAGTTTCTGACCTTTGAAGGTGAGAAGATGGTTAAGAAAGGTTGCAAAGCGTTCTTAGCTTTGTAAGTCGATAGGTGGAAAAGGGAAGGTGTTAATGGAGTTAGAATGGTAAGGGACTTTGTGGATGTGTTTCGGAGGAGTTACTGGAATACCCCTGCATGTGGAGGTGGAATTTGGGATTGATTTGCTCTGGGGGCACTCTCGTGTCAATCGCCCCATACCGAATGGCACCAAAGGAGTTAGTGAAGCTCAAGGCTCGGATACAAGAACTGTTGGACCGTGGGTTCATCCGACCCAAAGTGTCTCCGTGGGAGCACCGGTCTTATTTGTGAAGAAGAAGGACGAAACTATGCGTATGTGCATAGACTATCGTCGATTAAATAAGTGACCATTAAGAACAAGTATCCCTTGCCAAGGATCGATGACTTGTTCGATCAATGAAGGGAGCCGCATGTTTTCAAAGATCGATTCTGGTCGGGATGCCATCGAGTTGAAGGTGAAGGAGGCTGATATCCATAAGACCGCTTTTAGGACAAGATATGGTCACTTGAGTTTGTGGTGATGCCGTTTGGGTTGTGAGCGCTCGGTAGCGTTCATGGATATGATGAATCGGGTTTTCCAACCCTACTTGGATAGATTAAATCGTTGTGTTCATCGATGATATTTTGGTGTATTCAAGTCGGAAGAGGAGCATGATGAGCATCTCCAGTCTTGTTGGAAGTATTAAGGAAAAAGAAGCTCATGCCAAATTCACATGTGCAAATTTTGGCTTAGGAGGTGGCATTTTAGGGCATGTGGTATCCGCAGAAGGAATAAGAGTGGACCCTAGGAAGATCGAACGGTGTTGGATTGGAAACTACCTAGGTCCGTGGCTGAAATTGAAGTTTCTTAGGCTTGGCGAAGCTATTACGTAAGGTTCGTGGAAGGATTCTCATCAATAGCCGCCTTTAACCAAGTTACTAAGGAAGGAAGTACCCTTCGAATGGACTAATAAGTAGCAAGAGAGCTTTGAAAAGCTTAAGAAGGTGCTGTCGGAAGCTCGAGTGTTAATTCAGTCGGAGGCAGGAAAAGATTTTGTGGTGTACTGTGATGCTTCGCATACGGAGTTAGGTGTGTTAATGCAAGATGGCAAAGTGGTTGCTTATGCGTCTCGGCTAAGGCCTCATGAGCTTAACTATCCAACTCATGACTTAGAGCTAGCAGCGATGGTTTTCGCCTTAAGGTTTGGAGGCACTACCTTTATGGAGAAAGGTCGATTATCTACAGACCACAAGAGCCTTAAGTATTTATTAACTCGAAGGAGTTGAACTTGAGGCAACGAAGGTGGGTGGAATTGCTAAAGGACTCACGATCGTTCAATAGAGTATCATCCGCAAAGCGAATGTAGTAGCCGATGCCCTAAGTCGAAGGTTGTATCGGATCTACGGGCTTTGTTCACTCATATAAGTCTCAGATGATGATGGAAGCTTTGCTACGAGTTGCAAGTCGAGCCCACATGGCTAAAGGAAGTGAAGGAGGGATAGTTGGTGATAATGACTTAAGTACTAAGTTACAAGCAAGCAAAGCAAGGGGATTAGAGGATTATGATGTCAACAATGAAGGAGTATTGTGCTATAAGGGAAAAGTCCAGATGCCAAAGAATAAGGAGTTGAGACAAAGGATTCTTCTGGAGCGCATGGTAGCCCTTGTGCTATGCATCCGGAGGCATCAAGTCAGATAGAGATCTAAGGAACAATTTTGGTGGTCCGACCAAACAAGAGGTGGTGAATTTGTGGGAAATGGTTGGCGTGTCGCAAGTTAAGGTTTGAACACCAAGTCCCATCAGATTGCTCCAACCAATCGAGATTCCCCAATGGAATTGGGAAAGAATTACCATGGACTTCGTTAGTGGGCTTCCCTTACGCCTACTAAGAAGGACTCGGTATGGGTGATAGTGGACCGTTTGACCAAGTCCGCACACTTTATCCCAAATAATGGATTATTCCTTGAAGTTGGCTAAGTTGTATGTGGCGGATTGTGAGATTACATGGAGTACCAATATCGATCATCTCGATAGAGACCCAAGGTTTACGTCTCGATTTTGGAAAGCACTTCATCAAGCTTTAGGCACTAAGCTAGACTTCACTACTTTTCATCCACAATCGACGGCGGTCTGAACGAGTTATACAAGTGTTGGAGGATATGTTGAGAGGCTGTGTAATAGATTTTCGAGGAAGTTGGGAAGATTACTTGCCTTTAGCTGAATTCGCCTACAACAATAGCTATCAAGCCAGCATTCGGATGGCACCATACGAGGCATTGTATGGAAGGAAGTGTAGAACACCTACTTGTTGGACCAAGTTAGGAGAACGCATAGTTTTGGGTCCAGAGTTGGTGGCAGAAACTGAAGAGAAGGTTGAGATAATTCGGGCACGGTTGAAGGAAGCCTCTGATAGGCAAAAGTCGTACGCAGACCTTAAGCGGAAGGAAATAGAGTTTGAAGTGGGAGATCAAGTGTTCCTGAAAGTCTCACCTTAGAAGAAGGTAATGAGGTTTGGCCGCAAAGGGAAGTTAAGCCCAAGATTTATAGGGCCTTATCAAGTACTGAAGCGCGTTGGGCCAGTGGCATACCAATTAGAGTTGCCACGAGGCTCGAAGCAGATGCACGACGTATTCCATGTGTCCATGTTATGTCGCTATCGATCGGATCCATCTCATGTGATACCGGTTGAAGAGGTGGAACTAAGGCGAGACTTATCCTATGAGGAAGAAACGATTCGGATCTTAGAGCGTGATGTGAAAGTACTACGAAAGAAGGCAGTTCCTCTAGTCAAAGTGCTATGGCACAATCATGGAATGGAAGAAGCTTCGTGGGAGCGGAAGAGGCGATGAGACAAAGAATACCCTCAACTATTTTAGTTAGGAAATTTGGGGACTAAATTTTATTTAAGGGGTAGAAGCGTAACATCCCGATAGGGCATATGCATTTCTAGTTTAATTGTATGAAATGACAAGTTTCAAGTACTATGAATAAATTTTGATACTTTTGGAAACCTAGAAATGCATGGAAATGGAAATGAAAATGAAAAAATGGAAATGGAAATGGACATTTTGGAAATTTAGACATTTTGGAAACTTAGACATTTTGGAAACTTAGACATTTTGGGAAACCCGAACATTTTGGAAACCTAAACATTTTGGAAACCTAAACATTTTGGAAACCCGAACATTTTGGAAACCTAAACATTTTGGAAACCTAAACATTTTGGAAACCCAAGATGTAAGGAAAATGGCAAGTTCAGAGCCATGAAAATTTTAGGAAACTTAGAAATAAGGCCTAATGACAAATTTTAAAGCCCAAAATAGGAGATAAGGGCGGAGGGCCTTAAAAGAAAAAGTTGGTGAATTTTGACATACAATCGAGCTTGGAAAAGTGGCCTGAAGTGTCACTTAGGGTTTATGGGAATGGCCTAAGTTTGAGTCACTTGGAAAGCAATTATTGAAGGTTTAATTTTGCTTCCCAAGGCTAGGGGTGGACGGCACTTGGTTGCTAAAAGGAGAGAGTTTTATTTTATTAAAACTTGTCAAATTAAAGTGATAAATAAAGGATTTATTCTACTAAGATAAATGAGGAATTAAAGGATGGATTAAAGACTTTTTAATTTAATTAAGTGATAATTAATGGAGATTAAATTATCACTTGGGAGAGTAGTGGCCAAGTTTTGGACTCTTGGTCTAGCAATTTTAGTTAAAAGAGGAAAAGTGAGACTTTTCTCTCATTCATTCTACTTGCCGAAATTTTGCTCTCTCTTCCCCCCCTCTCTTTGCTGAAATTTCCCCTAAGCAAGGACTCCATCTTTTCTTTTCCTTCCCTTTGCCATTGCCTAGTCAAAACCTTTCTCTTCCAATCTCGGTTAAATCTCCATAGCCGGATCTCAGTAACTCAAGACAAGGAAACAAGTGATTAAAGACATCAAGGTAAGGATTAGCCATTCAATTTTCTTTCTTTCTTTTCTAGTTGCCGAAAGTAAAAGGCCTAATCCCCATTCTTTTTTATCATAGCCGAATATACAAGGGATCTCAAGTTTCCACAACTACCGAATTCAAAGATCAAGGATTTTAGGTAAAGACACTTGATTCTTGTTCCTTTAAATCGTTTAATCAAGGTTTAAGAAAATAACCTCTCTTATGTCTATGGCCGAATGTCAGAGGAGGAGTTTCGGGATTTCAGATTAGAGGAAAATTAAGGTAAGACACATTCGGCCAAAGGCCAATTACAACTTACTAAAGTTAGATCAGATCTAACATATGAATTTTACGATTTTCGACAGATAATCAAGACAAAAAGGGAACTTTCAGGATTCGGAATCTATAAGGTAAGCCTCTAAAATGTTCGGCCAATGGTTGTGAGAGTATCTAAATCAATTCCTTAATTTTTGAAAAGCCGAAAAACTAACCATATTAAACTACAAGGTTGGCCGAATATCAAGTAGAGGAAAAACCAAACTTTCGGGATTTGTATAAACACCAAATCGGCAAAGGTGAGTATCTTTTTACAAATCCTACTAGGATTTGGTTTTGTTTAAGCCAAAAAGGGTTTATTAATGTGTTTTAATTGGTGGGCCGAATATAGGAATTAATAGATCTAAAATTAGATCGGGATTCTCGAGATCTCAAGGAATCTATTAAGCAAAACAGGTGAGTACCCTTACTATCCTTCGATATTTTATGGCTAAATATTTTAATATATGATTATGAATAAGAATGTGAATGTGGCTATGTACCACAAATGTGGCAAAAGTACCCAAATGCTTTCCTACTTCGATAGGATTGTGAAAATGTTATTTAATAACATGCGAATATATGAATATGAACATGAAATTAAGTTATGCAATATATATGTTTTGGGGCATTCGGATTTATGTGAAAGGGTGAGAATAGGTGTTGACTTGGTCTCACCAACGAAGGTGTTGACTTGGTCTCACCAACTAAATATGTTGACTACGGTCACATTGCGAAATTTTGGTAACTCGGTTACAATAGTGTCTAATGACACAATGTTTAAATTTGATTATAGTGTCTAATGACACAACATGGAGAGTAGCGGATGGAGGGTTGACTTATTAGTCCCCACGGTGTGAATGGCAGGTACGGGTGATGCGTAGCGGATGGACCATTAGAATTGGGTTTGGGTTGCATCATAATTTCATTATTATATGGACTTGATGATTTGAACATGAATGCCCCGATTTATTGAATGATAGTATTGTGTGCACATTGAGTCTGTTGACTCACCCCATTGTGGGAATTATTTTTCGGTGATGAGCGTTGATTTGACCGGGTGGGTGGACCATGAGGGGCCATGCTACATGCGAAAATTTCATTTAGTTTGGACTTAATTTTATTTTTTTTTTAGTTACTTTTTTTCTATTTTGGGTTTTACTTTATGTAATAAGGCCTTAAGGCCCAGGGGATTATACTTTATGTTTGCTTACTGTTAAGGTTCATGCTAAGAACTATTTTGGATGTATTTAATTAAATGGGCTTACAAGATTAAATAAATGGGTTTCCAATCTAAGCCCAGCTCAAAATAATAGTTTTTTTAAAAATTTACAATTTTCTCTAAGTATGGAAAATGATTTTGAAATCGGTTTACTTTAGGAACATACCAGATCCGGTTCAGGCTCGTGGGCCGGGTGTGGGGTGTTTCAAGCGCAATCCAAACTTGCCTGGTGGTTAACCAACCAGTCTATCCCAAGAATCAGATCAAACTCCCCAAACAGCAGTTCCATCAGATCAGCTACAAATACTACCCCTTGGAGTTCTAGGGGTACATCCCTATACAGCTTATTTCTTCTACAGAGTGATCTAAAGGGCTAATTACTGTCATCCTCCTAGAAGTAGTCTCAAAGTTTAAGTTCATGGTCTCTACTATACTACTAGCAACATACGAATGCGTCGAACCCACATCTATCAAAGCAGTATATGGTAAACCAAATATTAAGAACGTACCAGTGATGACGTCCGGTGTATCACCCTCTTCTCGACGTCTCGCTACATACACCAACCCAGGCTGTCTTGCCTAAGTGTTGCCTGCACCTCTGCCTGATGATCCGCGGCCTCGACCAAAACCATTACCTCCTCTACCATTACCATGACCTCTCTGCGGTGATGGTCCCTCCTTTCTAAACTGAGCACGACCTTGACCCTCAGTCTGATTCCTGGCTAACTTACGTGGACAGTCCCTCACACGATGATCCAGTGAACCACACTCAAAACATCCTTTCCCTCCGGTCCAACATTCACCGCAATGATATTTCCCACATCGATTACACTTTGTCTTGGTCCTCGATTAGCGATAATAGGCCTCCCGGTCGATTCGCCCATTCGCTAGCCCTTTTAAGAATTACCGGTGACCGGATGATCCAAAACCTTTCTTATGTTTATTCCTATCATGACTCTGCCTTACAGATTCCTTTATCCCTTCAGCAATCTTAGTCTTTTCAACTAGCGCAGCAAATTCTCGCTCCTGATGTGGAGCAATCAGCAATCTCAGCTCGTCCCTCAATCCATCTTTGAACTGGACACATCGCTCGTGCTCCGAAGCCACGATACCTCCAGCATACCGGCTCAATCTTAAAAATTTTGCCTCATATTTTGATACGGACTTGCTCCCCTAGACCAAACTCAAAAATGCCTTACGCTGCGCATCAATGTAACTAGACCCAATATATTTCTTTTGATACGCTGCCTTAAAATAGTCCCAAGTGAGATCCTCTACTGCAGCACTATTCCTCACTGTGAGCCACCACTAATATGACTCATCCCGAAGAAGCAATACTATCCCTTTCAGCTTTTCCTCAGCATTCAGATCCAAGTCATCTATGATTCGCTCCGTCGCCTCTAACTAATATTCGGCCATACTGGGAGCTACACCTGAAACACCTCAAAATACCTCAGCTCCATGGGCTCGGAGTCACTCAGGTACAGATTTTCGAGCTCCCGTGCCTCCACCTATTCTAGCTACTCTCTCAAGAACTCGCAGTATTGCTTGAGACACTGCGCCGTCCCCCGTTTGATCCTGAAACTCACCACCTACAGCCGGTGGAGGTACTGGTATCTCATTTTCTGATCCTTGACCAGACCTCACTGGCTCAGACACAGCCATCCTACCTCGACCGCGTCCACGCATAACACGACCCCGACCTCGAGTGCTCATGTCTAAAGTCTTGACTTATCTGATTTAAAAGTTTTATACTTAGACATCATTCCACTATCTTTAAAACACAGTTTTATGAATAATTTTAATAAGAAGTTGTTTCGCGAGTACATGCAACCAATAGTTTTGAGTCTCTAGAGTAGTTCCTACTACTATACAGTCATACCATCATCATTATATCATCAAAATCAATAGTTTAAAGTACTTACCCGGGTGGATCGGTGCTAGAAACTCGGTGCCATGCCTTTCAAATCATATAATTTTCAATAAAAATAATTTAAGACCATACTTTAAATCATTTTGGGCCTTGGGCCCACAGCCGAGCTTTTGAACTTAACTCTGATACTAATTTGCAACACCCTAAACCCGATCAATACGCTATGACCGGATCTGGCATGCCACAGAGGAAATCGTTTTGAAGAAAATTTAGGTTTTCGATTTAATTAAAGAAAATAAGTGCATGATTATTTAAAATCGATAGTTTACTTTTAAAATCCCGAAAGTAAATCTTTTAAAACTTAGTTGACAATCCATAGGTTAGAAAACATTTATATCATTTTAAGAAAAACCCAAATTATTACTTTGAAAACCGTTTGCATTTGAGTGTAGAAACTTAAATTTGGAAATCATTTAAGTTGTCGAAAACATTTAAGTTGAAATTTTGCTATCCAACGATTTTTATTACCCGATGGTAAGATTTGGAAAACTATTGCATTTTTTTTATAGTTTAGAAAACTTTGTGCTCAAATTAATATATCAACCATGAAATTTCTAAGCCATATTTAAAACAAGTCCAAAACATATAAATAATCCGACAACATAATTAAAAAGGCCTTATTACAAATCCAAATAAAAATACAAACCAAATTAAGATAAAATAAAGTACCCAAATCGAAGTTCTTATAAAACCAAATTTTTATTGCATGGCCTCCTCGAGTTCATCCGGCTCCTCCTCCGCGATCAAGAATCACCTGAAAAGATAAAGGAGAAGGTGAGTCACCAAGACTCAGTGCATAATCCTTCCCCCGGTTAATACAACATTCTTACACAATTCATAACTGAGCAATATATATAATGCACCCAACCTAGCCATCCATAACTCCTTTTCTACCCCGTGTGGTACCAAGCCACTGGTGGTGCCAAACCACTGGTGACCCAAAGTCACGATATCCAATAATGTGATGCCAAATCACTGGTGCCCAAAGTCACAATTAAACAAGTTGTGGGGCCAACCCACATGTGATACCAAATCACTGGCGACAATCCCAATATATCGAAAGTGGGGCCAACCCACGGTGGTACTAAGCCACTGGGACGTGTCGCTATGAGGTGCCAAACCTCTAGTGTCCCAAAGACACAAAATAACTGTGGTACCAAACCACTAGAGGTGCCAAACCTCTGGTGTCCCAAAGACACGGATATCAAATCCTTCCCCTTCCTTTCAAATCACCCAAACCAATGTTTCACAAGAGTAAATCATGCCATCATGCTTTGATATGATCATACAACAAATATATATATCTTAAATCATGATATAGATCAACATATAACAACATCATATCGAAACGGACTTACCCGAGTCCTTATTCGTACCCATCAAGGTATCATATCAAGATCTCATAGTTTTTCACTTTAGTAACATGATTAGTTTATTGATATATATATAAATCGAGTTATAAAGTGTGTAAGGTACACACCTGTGACAAACGCAAGTACTAAATTTTGAAGACCCGATCTACCGCACTAGATCACCTTGTCCTACATTCGGCCAAACCACAAAACTATAATCAAGACCATTTGGCCAACATCACACCTTAATTCCAATAGCCTTTAGCTTTTCAACCATTAAAGAATAATGAATCCATATGAATCCTTACCACTTGACTTACCAACTTTAATTGCTAGAGAAATAAGTCTTAGATCGATTTCTTCCAAAGTCCCAAAGAGCCTAGAAGAGATCGGTTTCTAAGAATGATTAGAACCTTGTTAACAAGTAACCAAAATTTTTCTTTTGTCCTCATGAAAATCAATAGAGAAAATAGAAAAGAAATAAGGAAATTCGGCCATGAACACTTACCTATCCTCCAAAATCGATTATAGATGAACACTTAGAAAATCTACCCTTGATAATTTTCGGCCAAGATAACACCAAAAGAGAGAAAGAAGATTCGGCTATGGTGGAGAAAAAGAAAGGAAAATAAAAGTGAAAATGAAATAGGAGAAGGAGGATTCAAAAATAAAAGAAAGAAGAAAATGGAAGGAGAAAATAAAATGAAGATGGATGTTTTTAACTTTGAGCAAAAGTGACAGAAATGAGATTTGGGAAGGAGGAAAATTCGGCCAAGAGAAAGTAAAAGAAGAAAATATGGTTTTGAGCAAATATCAAAAGAAAGAAAAGAGAGAGATGAGAGAAAGAGGTTTGGCCAAACTCCTTGTTTGCCGAAAAAGAAAAGTGCACAAAGTGCTAAGTGTGGTTTCGATTTCAAAAGGAAAAATGAAAGAAAGAAAATAGAATTTGGTTCAAACAAAAATGAGAGCTAAACCAAAAGTAAAATTGCACCTAATGCCTAAGGTACATTCGGCTAAGGAAGAAAATTTTGGAGAGGAAAAGAAGAAATGCCAAATGGTGTACAAAATGCTAAAATTTGCCAACCAATTCCCCCCAACTTCCTATCAACATTCGGCCACCCCCTAGCCACACATGTAATATCCCGGTTAGGGGCTATTTTTATTGTTGCATTGTTTGCATATAATTGGCCTGCTATATTGTTGTTTTGATATTTTTGGGGCTTAGTTGTAAGATAGGTGTAAGCCTGAGTGGTAGGAAAAATCTTTGCTTTTAGGCTTAGGTGGGAGAAGCTGAGGAAGCTGGGGTTTAAAGATTTTATTTGGTAAATGTTAGCACAAGAAGAGGAGCTGGTGGAGTGGCAGGATAGGCGCCACTTGTGGCTTGTGTGTGTGACGCCACTTGCAAGGAGGAGGTCCTGTGTTCAAGCTACAGAATGCCCACATTTTGCTTCCATTTTGACGGCATGGAGGGGAGAAGTTGTAGGCAGTTCAAACTCTGCCATTGACCAAGTCAAATGTTTGAATGGTGGGTGGAGAGTGAATTGTGGAGGTAGACTAGTTCAAACTAGTTTGAATGGGTGGTTGTGAGTGTTTGGGGAGTAGTGGCTAAATTTTAGGGAGATTTTGGGGGGAGTGGACGGCTTGGTATGGGGGAGAATGGGAGTGCCAAATTTTATTTGGCAACTTTGAGCATTTTTGATCAAAAGTTTAGTAAGCCAAAGTTCTCTCTTTTTGTCAATAGCCTAAGCCGAATTTCAAGAAAAACTCTTCCATTTTTGCTTTTTGAAACCGAAACCCCAAGCCACTCTACTTGCCAAATTTTGCACTTTTATTTTTCTACATTTTGTGTTTGTCAGCCGAATGCTCTCTTCCAACTCTTTCTCTTTTGTTCAATTGTGCTAAGCCGAAATAGCCATTTTTCTTCCTCACATATTTTGCTTTTCTTTCTTTCATAAGTGCCAAAACTTACCTTGCCTTCTAAACCGAATGCTCCATTTGCTTTCTCCATTTCTATTGAGCAAAAACTAGCTTTTCTCTTCCTCTCATATTCTCTTTTTCTTCTCTCAATACCCTCTTGTCGAAACTCCATTCTCCAAAATACCTTCCTCCATTTCTTTTTCTTTCAAACCGAAAGTACCTTTCTTCTTCTTGTTCTATTTTTTTTTGTTGATTGGCCGAATATCAATCCCTATTCTCTTCATCTTTCTCTTATGTTCTCTTCCTTTGTGTGATGTCGAAACCTCTTCTCCTTTTGTTTAAAGGTGTTAGCCGAATCTCTCCTCTCTCCTAATAGTTTCTACATTACCGAATATTAGAGGGGTGTTGACCTTGTTGGGCTTTTGTTTCAATCGGTTTAGAAGAAGGTATGTGCTTGGCCGAATGGCCATTTTTCCCCTTTTTTGTGCTTTATCATTTTTGGGTTGGTTAAGTGCCGATTTTGGTTTGTTGAAGGGAGTTAACCTTTTGTTTTGGTAACCGATTTCTTTATAGAGCCTTTGGATTTTGTTGGTGACCAAGTGAAGCAGTCAAACGGGGCCTTTATCTTAAGTCAATTGATTGGTAAGTGATGGTGAGATTTTGGTTCATAGTCTAATCGTTAGTTTCAATTAATCAAGTCTCCAAGGGACTAACTGTTTACATTTTAGGGTGTGCCGTTTGCTTAAGGAAGAACCATTGTTGGTTCGGGTTTGGTAGGAAACCAAACCATTTGCAAGGTAAAGGTTTAATGTTAACTCTTTGGTTTATCTATTCTGGCCAAATGGTATAAGTGCTAATCCATGTTTGGCCGATTCTAGGAGCAAGGTAATCGAGGGATTTAGATCGATTTGTTGGGTTTAAGCTTGCGTGTTAACAGGTGTGTAAGCTAACACACTTTTTACTTAATAATATGTTTAATAAACCTGATTGCCTATTAAAGCTTAACGATATGATAGATTGATATGATACCCTACGAGGTATGTGCACGGATCCGGGTAAGTCCGTTCCATTACAAGTTCTATTAATGATATATGCTATTATGATTGTTGATGTATGTGAGATGAGATGCAATATCAAAACATGTTAGCATGATTGTATGACTTCACACGATTTGCATTAGTATGAGATGTTAATGGGTGATATAAGAGGAGGGGGAATATGATATCCATGTCTTTGGGACACCATAGGTTTGACACCTCCAGTGGTTTGGTACCACAGATGATATTTTGTGACTTTGGGTCACCAGAGGTTTGGCACCTCCGCGTCTCGTCCCAGTGGCTTACCCACGATGGGTTGGCCCCACGCTTGATTTTACGGGATTGACGCTAGTGATTTGGTATCACACGATGGGTTGGCCCCATCACTCGATTCGTGACTGCGGTCACCAGTGATTTGGTATCACACTTGTGTCTTTGGGACACCAGAGGTTTGGCACCTCATAGCGACTCGTCCTTGTGGTTTAACACCACCGTGGGTTGGCCCCACTATTGAGATACGGGATTATCGCCAGTGATTTGGTATCACATATGGGTTGGCCCCACAGATGGATTTTCGTGACTTTGGGTCACCAGTGGTTTGGCACCACCAGTGGTTTGGTACCACACGGGGTAGAAAAGGTGTTACGGATGGTTAGGATCGGGTGCATTAATTGTATTGCTTTGTTATGATGTGTGTTAGTATGTTACATATACCGGGAGGGGGATTTATGCACTGAGTCTTGCGACTCACCTTCTCCCTTATCATTTTAGGTGACACTTAGATCGCGGACACAGAGTCGGGGTGGACTCGAGGTGCCCATGCCATGAATAAAAGTCAGATTTGCATTGATTTTAAACTTGGTACTTTGCTTTATTTATTTTTCATTTGGATTTGTTGGGTTTGTAAAATGCCTTTTTCAAATTTTACTTTGGTTATCTTTATGCTTAAATTTAATTTCAAATATGCCTTAACAAATTATTGGGTTAACATTGTATAAAACTTGGAAAGAATAGATTTTCAAAACCACGAAGCGACATGTTTTAAAACTTTACCATCGGGTATCACGCTGTAATTTAAAATGAATGCAACTCAAATGTTTTCCAAACTTGAAACTTTTCCACACTAAGTACAAGATGATTTTAATCAACTAAAAGGGATTACTCGGATTTCTAAATGATGTAAACTTGATTTACTTGTGGGTTCAAATAAGTTTTCAAAATTCTCGGGTTTTCAAAAAAGCGCCATTGGTTTTAAAGCAATCATGCTCAAGTTTTCTACAAGAACAAAACATACAAAGGAGTTTTCATCAGATTTTTAACCGGGAACCTAAACCTCTCAAATACATTTTCCCTGTAACATACCAGATTCGATCGTGGTGTATTGACCGGGTTTGGGGTGTTACAAGTGTGGTATCAGAGCCAAGTTCAAAGGCTCGACTGTGGGCCCGAGGCTTAAAATGTTTTAAATTCTGGTTTTAAGTGTTTTGGTTTTAAAGAAAATGGTTTGTAAGGCATGGCACCGAGTCTCTGGCACCAATCCGCCCAGGTAAGTACCCCTTACTATTGCTTGTGATTTCGATGTTGATGAAATGTGATTGGATGACTAGTAATAGTGGATTACTTTAGAAACTGAAATCAATATGACTCTGTGGACTTGCGAAAACAAAACTTCTTTAATAAGCAATATTCATAAGACTTTGCTTTTAAACAGTGGAATAATTACTGATGCATAAAATTCTTTAAATCAGACAAGTAGAGATATTAGTCATGAGCGCTAGAGGTTGACATGGTCGTGGATGTGGTCGAGGTAGGATGACAGTTTCTGAACCCGTAGGATCTGGTCAGGGGTCAGAGAATGAGATACTGCATCGCCACCACCGGAGGTGGTGAGTTTCAAGATTAGACTGGGGATGACACAGTGTCACAGGCGATGCTGCGAGTCTTGGAAAGGGTAGCTAGAGTAGGTGGAGGCACAGGAGCTAGGAAATCTGTGCCTGAGTGACTCCGAGCAAATAGAATGAGGTATTCTGGGTGTGTCGGTGTGGCTTCCAAAGACGGCGGAGTATTAATTTGAAGCGACGGAGCGGATCATGGATGATTTAGACCTGACTGTTGAAGAGAAACTAAAGGGGATAGTATCACTTCTTCGAGATGAGTCATACCAATGGTGGCTCACGGTTCGGGACAGTGCTGCAGCAGAAGATCTTACTTGGGATTATTTCAAGGCTGCTTATCAGAAAAAGTACATTGGAGCCAGCTACATCGACAAGCAGTGAAAAGCATTTTTGAGGTTGGTTCAGGGGAGTAAGTCTGTGTCAGAGTACGAGGCTGAGTTCTTGAGGCTGAGTCGGTATGCTAGGGGTATTGTGGCTACTGAACACGAGAGGTGTGTTCGTTTCGAGGATGGTTTGAGAGACGAGTTAAGGTTGCTGATTGCTCCACAGTAAGAGCGTGAGTTCGCTGTCCTGGTTGAGAAGGCTAAGGTAGCCGAAGGGGTTAAAGAGTCCGTGAGGCAGAACTTGGATAGGAACAGGCAAAAGTGAAGTTTTGGATCTTACGGTCATCGAAATCCTCGGAAAAGGACTAGACAGTGGGCCAAATCATTCGGTAGGGTCATTCTTTGCTAATCGTGGACCGCCACAATGTAACCGTTGTGGGAAAGCTCATTGGAGAGGATCTTTGGACCGGTGGAAAAGGATGTTTGAGTGTGGCTCTTTGGACCATCGTGTGAGGGACCTGTCTGTAAGTTGGCTAGGATTCAATTCGAGAGTCGTACCGTACTCGGTTTAGGAATAATGGACCGCCATCGCAGAGGGCCGTGGTAATGGCAGAGAGGTAATGGTTACGGTCGGGTCGTGGAGCACCGGCGAGGAGTGCGGTAGTTCGAGGCCGACGGCTGGGCTAGTGTATGCAGCGAGGCGCCAAGAGAAGGGCGACGCACCGGACATCATAACCGGTACGATCTTAATCTTTGGTTCTCCATTTACTGTTTTGATTGATGTGGGTTCAACGCATTCAAATATTGCGAGTAGCGTAGTGAAGGCCATGGATTTAGACTCTGAGATATCTTCTAGGCAGATGACCGTAATTAGCCCTCTAGGTCACTCAGTAGTTGTAGATAAGTCAGATAGAGATGTACCTCTAGAACTCCAAGGGGTAGTGTTTGTGGCTGATCTGATGGAACTGCCGTTTGGGGAGTTCGATCTGATTCTTGGGATGGACTGGTTGGTTAAGTAACAAGCAAAGTTGGATTGCGCGGCTAAGCGCATGGTTCAAAAGACGTCGGAGGGTGATGAATTGGTTATGATAGGTAATAGGAGGGACTACCTATCCAATGTGGTAGCTGCTCTGAAGGCTGGGAAGATGGTCGAAAAGAGTCGTGAAGCATATGTGGTTCATGTGTATGCCTTGGAGGCTAAAGAGTCTGCTGTAGAGAAGGTTCGGACAGTTAGGGAATTTGCTGATGTGTTTCCTGAGGAGCTTCCAGGTTTGCCACCGGATCGTGAGGTAGAGTTTGGGATAGATTTGTTACCCAAAATCGTGCCAGTGTCTATTGCTCCGTATAGGATGGCGCCAAAAGAGTTAGTAGAGCTTAAGGCTCAGATCCAGGAGTTGTTGGACCGAGGCTTTATCAGGCCAAGTGTTTCACCTTGGGGAGCGCCGGTACTCTTTGTTAAGAAGAAAGATTGTACTATGCGGATGTGTATAGACTACCGCCAATTGAATAAGCTGACGATCAAAAACAAGTATCCGTTGCCACGGATAGATGACTTGTTTGATCAGCTGAAGGGTGCGGTAGTTTTCTCGAAGATCAATTTGAGGTCTGGGTATCACCAGCTAAAGGTGAAAGAGGCGGATATCTGCAAGACAGTGTTTCGGACTCGGTATGGGCACTATGAGTTCTTAGTAATGCCGTTTGGGTTGACTAACGCTACCGAAAGATTCATGGATATGATGAATAGGGTGTTCCAGCGAGATTTGGATCGATTCATCGTGGTTTTATAGACGACATCCTGGTATATTCAAGGACAGAAGGGGAACATGATGCACATTTGCGGGTGGTATTGCGATCCCTGAGGAGAAGCGACTTTATGCTAAGTTTAGTAAATGCGAGTTACGGCTTAGAGGTGACTTTCTTGGGTCATGTAGTGTTGGTGAGGGATTAGAGTGGATCCTCGAAAGATTGAGGCGATTTTGGATTGAAGCCGCCTAAGTCGATGGTGAGATTCGAGTTTTACGGGCTTGGCGAGGATACTACCAAGATTTGTAGAGGATTTTCGTTGATCGCAATACCGATGACCAAATTGTTAAGAAAAGGGTTCCGTTCATTTGGGTGAGAAGCGGCGGGAGAGTTCGACAAGTTGAAGAAGATTTTGACCGAAGCTCGATTTTAATTCAACTTTGAGGTAGGAAAGGAATTCACAAGATATTGCAATGCATCACATCTGAGTTTGGGTGGTGTCTTGATGCGAGAAAGGAAGGTTGTGGCTTACGATCTCGGTAGTTGAGTCCACATGAAGTCAATTATCTGACGCACGATCTGGAGTTAGTGGCTGTAGTCTTCGCTCTGAAGATTTGGAGGCATTACTTGTACGGAGAGAGATCGATAGTCTACACAGATCACAAGAGTCTGAAGTATCTTTTAACTCAGAAAGATTTGAATCTGAGGCAGCGCAGATGGATTGAGTTGCTAAAAGACTACGACTGTTCGATTGAGTATCATCCGGGCAAGGCTAATGTGGTGGCAGGCGCATTGAGCCGAAAGGTTGTTTCAGACTTAAGAGCGATGTTTGCCCATTTGAGTTTGTATGACGACGGAAGTATTCTCGCGGAGCTGCGAGTTAAGCCTACTTGGGTTGAGCAGATTAAGGAAAATAGTTAATGGATGAGGTTTTGAGTCTTGAGAGGTCACAAGTGCGTAATGGTGGTTTGGAGGTTCTGATTTGTCTAGTGATGGAGTCTTTGTGTTTTCGGGGAGAGCTTGTATGCCGAGGGATATTGAGTTATGGCGAAGATTCTTTAGGGCCATATAGCGATCCCTACGCTATGCATCCCGGAGGCGATAAGATGTATCGGGATCTAAAGAAGCAATTTTGGTGGCGGGTCTAAAGAGAGAGTGACAAAGTTTGTAGGAAAGTGTCGACATGTCGGTGGTCAAGGTGAACATCGATTGCCGTCGAGGTTGCTTTAGCCAATGAAGATTCCTCGGTGAAAGTGGGAAAGGATAACTATGGATTTAAATCGGTGGATTACCTCTTCGCCAAGCAAGAAGGATTTAGTTTGGGTAATTGTGGATCGTCTGACTAAATCAGCTCACTTCATTCGAGTGAAGGTTGATTACACACTTCAGAGGTTAGCGAAGCTGTATGTGTCAGAGATAGTGAGGCTACACGGGGTGCCGATGTCGATCATCTCGGATAGGGATCCCGATTTACGTCGAGGTTACGAAAGCGTTGCATCGAGCTCTGGTGCAGCGGTTGGATTTCAAAGACATTTCACCCGCATCGACGGGCGATCGGAAAGGGTTATTCAGATTTTAGAGGATATGTTACGAGGTTGTGTCCTGGACTTCAGAGGTAGTTGGGAGGAGTTTCTACCATTAGCCGAGTTTGCCTACAACAATAGCTACCAAGCAAGCATCAAGATGGCACCATATGAGGCGTTGTTTGGTAGGAAGTGTCGCTCACCTACTTGTTGGACGGAGTTAAGTGAACGTCAGTTGTTGGGACCAGAGTTGGTTGCAGAGACCGAAGATAAGGTTAAGATGATTCAGGCTCGATTGAAGGAAGCTTCGGACCGACAGAAGTCTTATGCCGATCTTAAGTGGAGATATATAGAATTTGCTGTGGGAGATCAAGTTTTTCTGAAGGTCTCGCCATGGAAGAAGGTGTTGAGGTTTGGAATAAAAGGCAAGCTAAGTCCGAGGTTTATTGGGCATGATAAGGTCTTGGGGACGAGTGGGACGATGAGCTTATCGACTTGAGTTGCCGGCGAGTTGAGTCAGATTCACGACGTATTCCACGTTTCGATGCTTAGGCAATATCGTTCAGATCCATCGCATGTTGTAGCAGTGGAAGAGATCGAGGTGAATCCGAATTTGACCATGGAGGAAGAACCTGTGCAGATTCTAGATCGGGATGTGAAGGTTCTACGTAGGAAGTCTATGCCATTGGTAAAGGTACTATAGCGGAATCATGGCGTGGAAGAAGCTACGTGGGAACCCAAGGATATGATGAGACAGCAATACCCGCAACTCTTCTGATCAGGTAATTTCGAGGCTGAAATTATTTTAAGGGGGTAGAACTGTAATATCCCGGGTTAGGGGCTATTTTTGTTGTTGCATTGTTTGCATATAATTGGCCTGCTATGTTGTTGTTTTGATGTTTTTGGGGCTTAGTTGTAAGATAGGTGTAAGCCTGAGTGGTAGGAAAAATCTTTGCTTTTAGGCTTAGGTGGGAGAAGCTGAGGAAGCTGGGGTTTAAAGATTTTATTTGGTAAATGTTAGCACAAGAAAAGGAGTTGGTGGAGTGGCAGGATAGGCGCCACTTGAGGCTTGTGTGTGTGACGCCACTTGCAAGGAGGAGGTCCTGTGTTCAAGCTGCAGAATGCCCATATTTTGCTTCCATTTTGATGGCATGGAGGGGAGAAGTTGTATGCAGTTCAAACTCTACCATAGACCAAGTCAAATGTTTGAATGGTAGGTAGAGAGTGAATTGTGGAGGTGGACTAGTTCAAACTAGTTTGAATGGGTGGTTGTGAGTGTTTGGGGAGTAGTGGCCGAATTTTAGGGAGATTTTGGGGGGAGTGGACGGCTTGGTATAGGGGAGAATGGGAGTGCCGAATTTTATTTAGCAACTTTGAGCATTTTCGATTAAAAGTTTAGTAAGCCAAAGTTCTCTCTTTTTGTCAATAGCCTAAGCCGAATTTCAAGAAAAACTCTTCCATTTTTGCTTCTTGAAACCGAAACCCCAAGCCACTCTACTTGCCAAATTTTTCACTTTTGTTTTTCTACATTTTGTGTTTGTCAGCCGAATGCTCTCTTCCAACTCTTTCTCTTTTGTTCAATTGTGCTAAGCCGAAATAGCCATTTTTCTTCCTCACATATTTTGCTTTTCTTTCTTTCATAAGTGCCGAAACTTACCTTGCCTTCTAAACCGAATGCTCCATTTGCTTTCTCCATTTCTATTGAGCCGAAACTAGCTTTTCTCTTCCTCTCATATTCTCTTTTTCTTCTCTCAATACCCTCTTGTCGAAACTCCATTCTCCAAAATACCTTCCTCCATTTCTTTTTCTTTCAAATCGAAAGTACCTTTCTTCTTCTTGTTCTATTTTTTTTGATTGGCCGAATATCAATCCCTTTTCTCTCCATCTTTCTCTTATGTTCTCTTCCTTTGTGTGAAGCCGAAACCTCTTCTCCTTTTGTTTAAAGGTGTTAGCCGAATCTCTCCTCTCTCCTAATAGTTTCTTCATTGCTGAATATTAGAGGGGTGTTGACCTTGTTGGGCTCTTGTTTCAATCGGTTTAGAAGAAGGTATGTGCTTGGCCGAATGGCCATTTTTCCCCTCTCTTGTGCTTTATCATTTTTGGGTTGGTTAAGTGCTGATTTTGGTTTGTTGAAGGGAGTTAACCTTTTGTTTTGGTAATCGATTTCTTTATAGAGCCTTTGGATTTTGTTGGCGACCAAGTGAAGCAGTCAAACGGGGCCTTTATCTTAAGTCGATTGATTGGTAAGTGATGGTGAGATTTTGGTTCATAGTCTAATCGTTAGTTTCATTTAATCAAGTCTCCAAGGGACTAACTGTTTACATTTTAGGGTGTGCCGTTTGCTTAAGGAAGAACCATTGTTGGTTCGGGTTTGGTAGGAAACCAAACCATTTGCAAGGTAAAGGTTTAATGTTAACTCTTTGGTTTATCTATTCTGGCCGAATGGTATAAGTGCTAATCCATGTTTGGCCGATTCTAGGAGCAAGGTAATCGAGGGATTTAGATCGGTTCGTTGGGTTTAAACTTGCGTGTTAACAGGTGTGTAAGCTAACACACTTTTTACTTAGTAATATGTTTAATAAACATGATTGCCTATTAAAGCTTAACGATATGATAGATTGATATGATACCCTACGGGGTATGTGCACGGATCCGGGTAAGTCCGTTCCATTACAAGTTCTATTAATGATATATGCTATTATGATTGTTGATGTATGTGAGATGAGATGCAATATCAAAACATGCTAGCATGATTGTATGACTTCACGATTTGCATTAGTATGAGATGTTAATGGGTGATATGAGAGGAGGGAATATGATATCCGTGTCTTTGGGACACTAGAGGTTTGGCACCTCAATGGTTTGGTACCACGAGATGATATTTTGTGACTTTGGGTCACGGAGGTTTGGCACCTCCGCGTCTCGTCCCCGTGGCTTAGCACCACGGTGGGTTGGCCCCACGCTTGATTTTACTGGGATTGACGCTAGTGATTTGGTATCACACGATGGGTTGGCCCCATCACTCGATTCGTGTTGTGCTCACCGGTGATTTGGTATCACACTTGTGTCTTTGGGACACGGAGGTTTGGCACCTCATAACGACTCGTCCACGTGGTTTAACACCACCGTGGGTTGGCCCCACTTGTTGAGATCTGGGATTGTCACCAGTGATTTGGTATCACACAGGTTGGCCCCACGATGGATTTTCGTGACTTTGGGTCACCAGTGGTTTGGCACCACATTGATAGATATCGTGACTTTGGGTCACGGTGGTTTAGCACCACCGGTGGTTTGGTACCACACGGGGTAGAAAAGGTGTTACGGATGGGTAGGATCGGTGCATTAATTGTATTGCTTTGTTATGATGTGTGTTAGTATGTTGCATATCTGGGAGGATTTATGCCTTTGAGTCTTGCGACTCACCTTCTCCCTTATCATTTCAGGTGAGACTTAGATCGCGGACACGGAGCCGGGGTGGACTCGAGGTGCCCATGCCATGAATAAATGTCGGATTTGCACTGATTTTAAACTTGGTACTTTGCTTTATTTATTTTTCATTTGGATTTGTTGGGTTTGTAAAAGGCCTTTTTAAAATTTTACTTTGGTTATCTTTATGCTTAAATTTAATTTCAAATATGCCTTAACAAATTATTGGGTTAACATTGTATAAAACTTGGAAAGAATAGATTTTCAAAACCATGAAGCGACATGTTTTAAAACTTTACCATCGGGTATCACGCTGTAATTTAAAATGAATGCAACTCAAATGTTTTCCAAACTTGAAACTTTTCCACACTAAGTACAAGATGATTTTAATCAACTAAAAGGGATTACTCGGATTTCTAAATGATGTAAACTTGATTTACTTGTGGGTTCAAATAAGTTTTCAAAATTCTCGGGTTTTCAAAAAGCGCCATTGGTTTTAAAGCAATCATGCTCAAGTTTTCTACAAGAACAAAACATACAAAGGAGTTTTCATCAGATTTTTAACCGGGAACCTAACCTCTCAAATACATTTTCCCTGTAACATACCAGATTCGATCGTGGTGTATTGACCGAGTTTGGGGTGTTACAACACATGCCGTCTACATTCATGGACTAATGGCCTTAGAATAGTTTCCAAAACACTCTCCATCATCCAAGCCCTTTGTCCCCCCATCCTTCCATAAATCTTAAGATCCTTATCCCAAAATACAAGCTTTCCTAAACTAATATTCAACTTGCCATAAAAATTGAAAGTCCAACCTACCATAAGAATAGCTTGGCCGACACCTAATGCAAAGGTGCATAAAAATAAAGTTTTCCAAATGCAACCCATGCTACTCGAACCTCTTCCCTCAAGCAACCCTTCATGCATCATAACCACCTTGCCACTAACTCCTCATGTGCTAGAATTTAACACATAAATTATCTTAAGTGCCAAGATCACCTAGTCCACTTCATTAAATTTTAAATACTAAGAATTATTCTAGCTTCATAAATAAAATCAAGCCTTCATAAGCTATGCTAAGCACACAAACAATACTACCCGAGCTAACACAAGCAACCAACTGATACTCAAATTTTAGGATGTTACATTCATATCTCAATCAGGTATGTGTTTCGTTTCGGTTTTTGATAATTTCTACGTTTTCGTAATCGTTACTTTGTGCTCTACAAAACCCATGCTTGAATTTTGAGTATTGATGATGTTTTTGTGAGATGCCATTGATACTATATTGAGCTTTGTGATGATTTTTGGAGTTAAATGAAAAATATGAGTTAGATGAACATAGTTTGTATTGGAAATTTTGGTGAAATTGAGTAATTTGAGCTAAATTGTGAAAATAAGAAATTGGAGGACTAAAATGTGAAATAAATGAAATGTGAGGGCTTGTATAAGCATGGAGAGAATTCGGCTAAGCATATGTATATTGAAATTTTGAGTATTTGATGATTTTGTGAGATAGGGACTAAAGTGTCAAAATGTGATGGCTATTTTGTAAAATGCCCTAAATATGTGTGTTTGGATTAAAATGAATGAATTGATGGTTGAATGGATTGAATTTGAATGTGTATAGACCATGAGAGGAGAGGTTCGGATCGAGATCGAGGCAAAGATAAAGTGCTCGATTAATTGACTGTATCGATAGTCCGACGTCCGAGGTAAGTTCGGATATAATACATGTATTTAAGATACGTTTTATCGATATTAAATATGTTTATGTATATGAAAGTGAGTTACTATGTGCATGATTCTAATTTGATGGCACTAAGTGTGCGAATGTGAAATCGAGATAGAAATGAATGGCACTGTGTGTGCGATGTGATGAAAGTTTCGGTTTATTACTGTGGCACTGTGTGTGCGATCTTATGAAAGCTTTGGATTTGTAACACCCCTAACCAGTATCCGTCGCCGGATTAGGGTTACGAGGCATTACTATTAAAATCACAACTTTTGATCAATCACTTAAGTCATATCTGACATAATCGGTTTTAACTATGTAATAGTCATGACATTTAAATAAACCTCTCTCATACCAAAATCAAATAGAACCAACACTCAATCGATCTAATGCAAACCTAAAATTGGTTAACATGCGCATAATTGAGCCGCATAAATTTAAACAACTTATTCATTACTTTTGCATGCACTATTCGTACTAAATTTGCATACAATTCAAACATGTACAATCTCTTTTGTCTAGATAAGCAGAATAAGATCAACTTCTAAAATCTTAATTTAGTAAATGTAATACATGGCATAATAGACCCAAAAATTAAGATATCTTTCATCACATACATACACATATTACCACTTTGAATTTATACAATATTAAAGCATATGGCCGAATGCCATCAAAACCATATTTCCCTTATTTGGCTATCTCATTACTGATTCACATAGGACACACTAAATACTCATATACCTATAACTTCCATACCCGGATTTGCCATTCAAGTACATGTTCATTAATATTCTTTATTACCGAATACAAAGTTTACAAGGCTAACTCATGCTTCTAAATTACACATCCAAAATAATATGCACTGAGTCCTAATCCAACTCACTAAACTACCACCCCTATTCACATATAAAAAGGTCTATCAAAATCTCATATAGGTGATCACATATCAAACATATCATATCTAAACATCATTCGATCTAACATTCAATAAACTAAACAAAAGTTCGAACCTAATATCCAACTATCCAAGAATAATATATGTATCTACTCACTTACACAAATTGAATCGAAATAGCCTAATACAATCATACATTGTTGAACTTAATGCTTATCTAGTAAGTGACCAAATCAAATACACACATGTCATAACATTATTTAACACATTTATCTCACATACTATAACTTAAATATGCATCCATCATTTACTTTATTGACTAAACCGAATATTACACCAAGCTTACCATTATTCATTGCCGAATCATGAATCCAAACATTATAAATGTATATACCATATATTAAGCTCATCAACATGAACTAATTTATAAGTCATTCATGTCATAACCTAACATGCATAAATAATAGTACCACTCTCACACATGATTAAACCATAATCAAGCATAAATAATAGTTCATGGCATGAGCAAACTATATCATCAAAACACGAAACAAGTTATTCAAAATAGATAGCCATTTTCGCATGGCTAGCATATTTACACTATTACAAAACATTAGTTATCTTTGTTTAGTCTAGCCTATACATGCCCTTTTAAATAACAAACTAAGTTTTCAATACCAAAAGAAAGTCGATAGTGTGGTTGCCTTCACGATGATCCTTGAGCCCGTGTTTGAATCAAAATCTATAAAGCAGAGATAGACAAAGACACACACACAGAAGCTTACTAGCTTAGTAAGTCTCAAGCAAATATAAATATAATGAGCATACATTTAAACATATTTAAATCCAAGCTTATAGTATGAAACATAATTATTTCATTATGTAAAATATAGATAGCTGAATAATAGTAATGCTCTTTACTTAAATATTGTTGCTATGGCATCGTGAACCTGTACATTATCATTTCATATGAACCAATCTAGGCATCGATCTTCTATTTCTACATATACACAAGAACAAGCACTTTTGTCACACTCATCACTGATCTTTAACTATACAATAAGAATTTTAGTTCACTTCATTCCTTCCTAAAATGGTAGGTTAGTTCTTACGAACTTTTACCACATAACACTATATAAACATCTCACCTTGTTTGATGTTCGAATCTCCACTTATAGCATATCAAGGCATAAAGCACATTAGGCATTTAAAGCCGAAATAAATCACCGACACTAAGCACGCTACGCACTAAGCCCGAATATATCAAAGACGAAGCTCGCTGAGCACTAAGCTCGAATATATATATCAAGCACAAGGCACGCTAGGCACTAAGCCCGAATATATCAAGGCACAAGGCACGCTGGCACTAAGCCCGAATATATCATCGGCACAAGGCACTGCTAGGCACTAAGCCCAATACATACACAAACCAATCACATACTTCACATTTTTCCTAAATAATATATCAAAGATACACATTAATCTCGTATTGTCAATTTAGGCATTCAAGCCAATTTCACAATGTACATTCGGCTATTACAATAATATACCTTTAAATTTATCGAACAATATCATTTAACAGTTTCATAAATAATTCCATGACTCATTTTAGCTTAAGGACTTACCTCGGTTCTCGATAGTCCGTGCGAATCATTATTCGAGAACCTTCATCTTTCCCGATCTAATTCCATTTTCTTTGCTCTTGATCTAATACACATTAAAATTTAGCTCATTCAAATACATTTCATCTCAATTTAGTCCCAAAACACATAACGGGCAAATTACCATTTTACCCCTACTATTTCAATACTTTGCAATTTAGTCCTATTTGCATAAAACTCAAAATACATCAAATTTCCCTATACTCCTTAAGGGCAAAATATGTATAAGGACTATACAAGTCTATTTCTTTCATTTATTTTGCAATTAAGCCCTCTAAAATTTTATTTTTATAAATTGGCCCTAAAACACAAATTCACCAAAACTTCCAACACATAATATACTAATTTTAACCTATCTTTCATCTAATTTCATCAAACATTAAAATCATATAAACCTATCAATAGCTGAATTTCAAGCATACTTAGATTCAAAAATTTCAACATGGGTCAAACTACGGTTTGAAGCAACGATCTCAAAACATAAAAATTAACAAAATCGAGTTCAAACTAACCTTGAAATCAAGCCTTCAATTGCCGAAAATCAAAGAACAAAGACTCTTTTTTTTCTTTCAACATTCGCCATCAACTAAAAAGATGAGAATGGCCATTTGTTTTTGTTTTATTTAACATATAATACTTTATTATTAAATTACCTAATCAACCTTAAGTTAAAATAACCAAACAATATAATTTAAGGACAAACTTGTCCATGGCCGGCCACTAACCCTTAAAATAGGTTATTTACCCTTTTATACCTCATTTTATAAAGCCATGCTCAAATTAACACCTTTCACTTTAGTATGCTACTTTTACGTTTTACGTGATTAAGTCCTTTTTGTCAAATTAAGCACTTAAACAATAAAATTTTTCTACGAAACATTCACACACATTAATTCACATATAATAGACTCAAAATATAATATTAAAATATTTCTCAGACTCGGATTCGTGGTACCGAAACCACCGTTTCGACTAGGGTTAAATTTAGTCCGTTACAACTCTCCCCCCTTTAGGATTTTCGTCCCCGAAAATCTTACCGTTAAACAAGGTCGAATATTGTTGCCTCATTGAATCCTCAGGCTCCCACGTAGCCTCTTCAACTCCGTGATGATTCCATAGAACCTTCACTAATGGAATTCTTTTATTTCTCAACTCTTTTTTTTTCCCGAACTAAGATATGGATCGGTTCTTCATCATATGTTAAATCAGATTGGAGTTCAATCTCTGCCAGTGTGATCACATGAGACGGATCTGATCTGTACTTATGAAGCATCAAAACGTGAAATACGTCATGTATCTTTTCTAACTCGAGGGCAATCTCAATCTATAAGCAATCGCCCAATACGTTCAATGATTTCATACGGTCCGATAAATTTCGGACTCAACTTGCCTTCCGACCAAATCGAATTACTTTCATCCACGGGAAACTTTTAAGAATACGATCTCCTACCTAAAATTCAATGTCTTTACGTTTCATATCAGATAAGACTTTTGACGATCCGGCGACTTTCAAATTGTCTCTAATAATAGCTACTTTACATTCGGTTTCTTTAATCAAATCAACCCGTGTATCTTATTCTCGTTGAGCTCGATCCGAAGATAATGGTGTTCGACACTTTCGCCCGTACAAGGCTTCATAGGCGCCATTTTGATACTAGATTGAAAGCTATTATTATAAGCAAATTCAATCAAAGGTAGGTATCGTTCCCACGTACCTTCAAACTCGAGAACGCAACATCTCAACATGTCCTCAAGTATCTCGAATAGTTCGCTCGGTCGACCGCCCATCTGCGGATGAAAGGTCAGTACTAAAATGTAGTTTAGTACCTAAAGCATCTTGCAACTTCTTCCAAAATCGCAATGTAAATCTCGGGTCTCATCGACACAATGGAACTCGGTACCCATGCAATCTTACAATTTGCGATACATACAATTCAGCAAGTTTATCGAGTGAAAAGTGCATGCGAACCCAAGCACAAAATGAGTGATTTAGTCGGTCTATCAACTATAACCCATACGGCATCATTCTTACTCGGTGTCATAGGAAGACCGGATACAAAATCCATTGTAATTCTATCCCATTTCCATTCGGTGTATCGAGATTGGTGAAGTAGTCTAGATGGCACTTGATGTTCACTTTTACTTGCGACAAATTAAGCATTTCAAACAAATTCGGATATATCCGTTTCATGCCGAGCCACCAATAGAATTGTTTCAAATCGTTATACATCTTCATGCTACCGGATGTATCGATAGTCGACCACTATGAGCCTCACTCAAAATCATCTCAGATCAAATCGAGTTCTTTGGAACACACATTCGACTTTTAAAATTCGAGACAATCATTTGCATCAATCTAAAAATCGATTACGTGCCCTTTTCACCTTCGAATTCGACTAGCAATCAAATTTTCATCAACTTTCATGCATCACAAATTTCTTTGAATAAACATCGGTCTTGTTCAGTAACTTCGGCTATGATCGAACCATCACTAGACATAGCCATCTGCATTCATTGCACGAAGAGCAAATAATGATTTTCGACTTAACGCATCCGCAACAACATTAGCTTTTCCCGGGTGATAGTCAATCACCAATTCATAGTCTTTCAACAGTTCTAGCCACCTGCGTTGTCTCAAATTCAGGTCTTTCTGAGTCATTAGATACTTTAGACTTTTGTGATCCGAGTAAACATGGCATTTCTCGCCAAATAAGTAATGACGCCAAATCTTGATCATGAACACAATGGTACGCAAGCTCTAAATCATCGTCGGGTAATTTCTTTCATGCGGCTTCAATTGTCTTGAAGCGTAGGCTACAAGTTTACCTTCCCGCATCAAAACGCAGCCCAAACCATTTAAAGAAGCATCGAATAAACAACAAATTCTTTACCGATTCAGTTTGAACTAATCTTGGAGCTTCATCAAAAGGGCTTTCGGTGATCAAAACTTTTCGACACTTTTCGACCACTCGAACTCGACATCTTTACGCAATAACTTTGTCAATGGGGTAGCTATCATAGAAAAATCTTTCACAAATTGTCGATAGTAACACGCAAGTCCCGAAAACTTGAATCTCGAAAACATTTTTCGGTGGCTTCCAATCAAGTATAGCCGATATTTTGTTCGGATCAACTCGAATGCACGATCTTTGAAACAACATGTCCCAAAAATTGACCTCTTTCATCCGAACTCACACTTACTAAACTTAGCATACAACTGCCGATTTCATAAAGTTTGTAGTACTAATCTCAAATGCTCGGCATGTTTAATTTCATCTTTGGAGTAAATCAATATATCATCAATAAACACTACCACAAATCGATCCAAAAGCGTAAAACCCGATTCATCAAATCCATAAAAACAAAGTGCATTAGTAAGCCCAAAAGGCATAACCAAAAACTCAAAATGTCCGTACCTTGTCCGAATGCGTCTTTGGCACATCTCAGATCTCGACTATATCGATAGTAACCCGATCTCAAATCTATCTTGAAAATCTGAAGCCCTTTCAACCGATCAAACAAATCATCAATCCAAGGTAACGGTACTTATTCTTTATAGTTACTTTATTCGATTCACCGATAATCAATACATATTCGCATCGTTCCATCTTTCTTTCTCACAAAAATCAAGCGCACCCAAGGAGAGAAACTTGGTCGCGCAAAGCCCTATCTGTTAACTCTTGCAATCTGTACTTTCAACTCTTTTAGCTCGATCGGTGCCATCCGATATGGAGCTATTGAGATCGAGTCGTTCCTGAGCTAATTCAATGCCGGACTCAATCTCTCGTCTTTGGGGTAAACCCGGTAGTTCTTCAGAAACACATCCGGTATTCACATACAATCATGCAGATTCAATCTATTTCTCGGACAATTTATTATCCACTACATAAGCCAAATAAGCTTCACACTTTTCTCACATACTTACAGGCTAACATCGAGGATATAATCAGAGGAAACCCACCTAAATCACTTTGGATTCAATTCTAACGATCTCACCGCTCGATGTCTCAAATCAATAAGCTTTCTTTTACAATTCACCACCGCATCATGCGAAGTTAACCATCCATTCCCAAAATTATATCAAACTCATCGAAAAGCAACAGCATTAAATCGACTGGGAAGCAAAAATCCCGAATCATCAATAGGCAACCTTTACACACTTTATTAACAAACACACATCTACCCAAAGGGTTGGATACGCGAATCACAAACTCAGTAGACTCAACTGGAAGAGTCTTACCGAATACCAAAGTGTCACATACATATGAATGGGTAGAACCAGGATCAATTAATGCAATCACAGTAGTATCATAAAGGGTGAAAGTACCGGTAATAACATCTGGAGAAGCAGCATCCTCTCTAGCTCAAGTAACATAAGCTCTAGCTGGAGCTCTAGCCTCAGATCAATCTGTTGTGTTCTTTGTCCCTCTCTGACTACCACCTACATTGCGGAATGCCCGGTGGTCCGCCTGTCTTGATGCACTACTCGGTCTAGAGTTCTGTGCTGTATTTGGCTCAGCTAACATCGGGCACTCTCGATTAAAATGGTCTGAGGATCCACATTTAAAGCAAGACCGGTCACGAACTCTACAACTCCAAGAATGCTATTTTCCACAATGTTTGCATTCAACTTGATTCTGTGGGACGTTACCAACACTGGCCATCGAGGTAGCTCGGGAGCCTACTGGAGGTTGATCACGTCTAAACGAATCAAGTAGCTTTGTGTCGATCAAGTCATCTCTAAACTTCTTAGATGTGGAATGGAAATTCTTACCGATGATCTTTTACGGTGTCTCTAGCTTCATCTCGGCCTTTCTTTTCTCCTTCCCAAGCTCTTCACTTTGCAAGCTCGCTCGACGAGTGTCACAAACTCTTTGATTTCAAGAATTCCAACAAGCAACTTTAATTCTTCATTCAAACCATCTTCAAACCTTTTGCACATAATGGCTTTAGTTGATCTGAGACTCTCAAGCATATCGGCTCAATCGACAAATTTTCGCTCATATTCGATCCACGGTCATTTGCCCTGTTTTAGTTCAAGAAATTCTTTACGTTTCTAGTCGATGAACCTCTGGTGATATATTTCTTGTGGAATTCATTCGGAAGAAATCCCGTCACTTTTCTTTTGGAACCATCGATATTAGTGTATTCCACTAGTGATAGGTAGTGTCCGAAGCAAAGATATAGCACATTTCAAACATTAAATGCAGGTGCAAGATAGCTCATCAAGTACCGAATAGTGTTATCAAGCCACATTTCATTTCGCTCTACATCATCATCATCATTAGCCTTGAATTCTTGACCTCAAATTTCCTAATTTTATCAACAGAGGCCTACTAGATCTCATTGGATCTATCATCGAAGTCTTGAAGGTCTTGGAGTTGGATTATTCGAGGGTGGAGGTTGTTGTATGCAGTTGGATTATTCGAATAAACTGGGTAAACCATTCATTCATCATTTGGTAGAAGGCTTGTTTAGCCTCTCCTCGTGGTTACCCGTGGCGGTTGAGAGTCTAGTGGCACTGATCCATGTGCGAGACCAGGCGTGACACTCTCCACATCATCGACTACGGCTCTATCAGGATCAGAATCCATTTACTATATAAAATACAATTGAAATTGTCAAAAGTCACCACACTATCATATATACAATTTAAAGGCATGTATAGCTAGACTCTTACATATTACGGTAGTCCTAGAATTGACTAAACCTAGCTCTAATACCAATAAAATGTAACACCCCTAACCAGTATCCGTCACCGGATTAGGGTTACGGGGCATTACTATTAAAATCACAACTTTTGATCAATCACTTAAGTCATATACAGCATAATCAGTTTCATGACATTTAAATAAACCTCTCTCATACCAAAATCAAATAGAACCAACACTCAATCGATCCAATGCAAACCTAAAATTGGTTAACAGGCGCATAATTGAGCCGCATAAATTTAACCAACTTATTCATTACTTTTGCATGCACTATTCGTACTAAATTTGCATACAATTCAAACATGTACAATCTCTTTTGTCTAGATAAGCAGAATAAGATCAACTTCTAAAATCTTAATTTAGTAAATGTAATACATGGCATAATAGACCCAAAAATTAAGATATTTTTCATCACATACATACACATATTACCACTTTGAATTTATACAATATTAAAGCATATGGTCAATGCCATCAAAACCATATTTCCTCATTTGGCTATCTCATTACTGATTCACATAGGACACACTAAATACTCATATGCCTATAACTTCCATACCCGGATTTGCCATTCAAGTACATGTTCATTAATATTCTCTATTACCGAATACAAAGTTTACAAGGCTAACTCATGCTTCTAAATTACACATCCAAAATAATATGCACTGAGTCCTAATCCAACTCACTAAACTACCACCCCTATTCACATATAAAAAGGTCTATCAAAATCTCATATAGGTGATCACATATCAAACATATCATATCTAAACATCATTCGATCTAACATTTAATAAACTAAACAAAAGTTTGAACCTAATATCCAACTATCCAAGAATAATATATGTATGTACTCACTTACACAAATTGAATCGAAATAGCCTAATACAATCATACATTATTAAACTTAATGCTTATCTAGTAAGTGACCAAATCAAATACACACACATGTCATAACATTATTTAACACATATATCTCACATACTATAACTTAAATATGCATCCATTATTTACTTTATTGACTAAACCGAATATTACACCAAGCTTACCATTATTCATTGCCGAATCATGAATCCAAACATTATAAATGTATATACCATATATTAAGCTCATCAACATGAACTAATTTATAAGTCATTCATGTCATAACCTAACATGCATAAATAATAGTACCACTCTCACACATGATTAAACCATAATCAAGCATAAATAATAGTTCATGGCATGAGCAAACTATATCATCAAAACACGAAACAAGTTATTCAAAATAGATAGCCATTTTCGCATGGCTAGCATATTTACACTATTACAAAACATTAGTTATACGGTTTCGTCTAGCCTATACATGCCCTTTTAAATAACAAACTAAGTTTTCAATGCCAAAAGAAAGTCGATAGTGTGGTTGACTTCACGAGATGATCCTTGAGCCGTAGTTGAATCAAAATCTATAAAATGTAGATAGACAAAGACACACACACAAAGAAGCTTACTAGCTTAGTAAGTCTCAAGCAAATATAAATATAATGAGCATACATTTAAACATATTAAAATCCAAGCTTATAGTATGAAACATAATTATTTCATTATGTAAAATATAGATAGCTGAATAATAGTAATGCTCTTTACTTAAATATCGTTGCTATGACATCGTGAACCTGTACATTATCATTTCATATGAACCAATCTAGGCATCGATCTTCTATTTCTACTTATACACATGAACAAATGCTTTTGTCACACTCATCACTGATCTTTAACTATACAATAAGAATTTTAGTTCACTTCATTCCTTCCTAAAATGGTAGGTTAGTTCTTACCTGAACTTTTACCACATAACACTATATAAACATCTCACCTTGTTTGATGTTCAGAATCTCCACTTATAGCATATCACCGGCATAAAGCACGCTAGGCATTTAAAGCCCCAAATAAATCAAGCACTAAGCACGCTAGGCACTAAGCCCTAATATATCACCAAGACGAAGCACAAGCTAGGCACTAAGCACGAATATATATATCACCGGCACAAGGCCTGCTAGGCACTAAGCCCGAATATATCACCGGCACAATGCCTGCTAGGCACTAAGCCCGAATATATCAACGGCACAAGGCCTGCTAGGTACTAAGCCCGAATACATACACAAACCAATCACATACTTCACATTTTCCTAAATAATATATCAAAGATACACATTAATCTCGTATTGTCAATTTAGGCATTCAAGCCAATTTCACAATGTACATTCGGCTATTACAATAATATACCTTTAAATTTATCGAACAATATCATTTAACAGTTTCATAAATAATTCCATGACTCATTTTAGCTTAAGGACTTACCTCGGTTATCGATAGTCCGTCTTGAATCCATTATTCGAGAACTTTCGTCTTTCCCGATCTAATTCCATTTTTCTTTGCTCTTGATCTAATACACATTAAAATTTAGCTCATTCAAATACATTTCATCTCAATTTAGTCCCAAAACACACAAGCGGAAAATTACCATTTTACCTCTACTATTTCAATACTTTGCAATTTAGTCCTATTTGCATAAAACTCAAAATACATCAAATTTCCCCATACTCCTTGAGGGCTGAATATGTATAAGGACTATACAAGTCTATTTCTTTCATTTATTTTGCAATTAAGCCCCTCTAAAATTTTATTTTTACAAATTGGCCCTAAAAACACAAATTCACCAAAACTTCCAACACATAATATACTAATTTTTAACCTATCTTTCATCTAATTTCATCAAACATTAAAAATCATATAAACCTATCAATAGCCAAATTTCAAGCATACTTAGATTCAAAAATTTCAACAAGGGTCAGCTACGGTTTGAAGCAACAATCTCAAAAACATAAAAATTAACAAAAATCGAGTTCAAACTAACCTTGAAATCAAGCCTTCAATTGCCGAAAATCAAAGAACAAAGACTCTTTGTTTTTTCTTTCAACATTCGGCCATCAACAAAAAGATGAGAATGGCCATTTGTTTTTGTTTTATTTAACATATAATACTTTATTATTAAATTACCTAATCAACCTTAAGTTAAAAATAACCAAACAATATAATTTAAGGACAAACTTGTCCATGGCCGGCCACTAACCCTTAAAATGGGTTATTTACCCTTTTTATACCTCATTTTATAAAGGCATGCTCAAATTAACACCTTTCACTTTAGTATGCTACTTTTACGCTTTACGCGATTAAGTCCTTTTTATCAAATTAAGCACTTAAACAATAAAATTTTTCTAGGAAACTTTCACACTCATTAATTCACATATAATAGACTCAAAATATAATATTAAAATATTTTTCAGACTCGGATTCATGGTCCCGAAACCACCGTTTCGACTAGGGTCAAATTTAGTCCATTACAGGATTATTGCTGTGGCACTGTGTGTGCGATACCGAGATGAATTGATTAAAAGATAGGCACTAGATGTGTGATAACTATTATGAGTCGGATGAGTATGTGGCACTGAGTGTACGATTAAACTAAAGAATGATCGGCAAATAATATCGAGCATTGAATAGCTTGGAGATTTAATAGCTTTGTGTGGTTAAGGTACGTATTAAACCTTTATGGTTGATGAGTAAAATTAAGCTTCGATTGAGGAATGAGCATTGTGGCTATGGATGAGAAGGCATGAATATGAGATAATAGATCTAAGTGATTGTTCATTTTTGCATCGATTTAATTTGATATGATAATTGTATTGTATATCGAACTTACTAAGCTTTGGAAAGCTTACTGTGTGATTTGTTTCTCTGCCTTGTAGTGTCAATAAAGATAGCTCAGATCTGGGATCGTCAGCTTCTCAATCACACTATCGACATTCTATTTTGGTACTTTTGGAAAGATGTATAAAGCTAGAATATGGCATGTATAGGCTAGTTAATTGAATTATGTTTGAGATTGTAATTAGCCATGAGATGTGACTTGATAGGTTTGGCATGAATAAATGTGACATGTGTGATGCATCTTTTGGCATGATTAATGGATTGATAAATTGCTATCAAGTGGTAACTTTGTGTTGGTAAAGGCTAATAGGGGTTAGAGAAATTGGGAATGAATTATGCTTGTGATAGAATAAGTATTGGTATTGAATTTAGTATAAATAGAGTTGAAATTGGATACATGAGTGGAATGACAATATTGGTATGTTTATGGTGATAATAGGAGCATGAAATGTTTAGGTTGTATGGCTTGTAGGTTGGACCCTTATGGGCGGCATTTTGACTTTGTAAAATGGCCTATAATGTCACACGGTTGGGGCACATGGGCATGCCTCAGACCGTGGGTAAATTGGCAGATTGTGGCATAAACTGCATACGGCCATGGCACGGGCGCGCCTTCAGGTCGTGCGAGAAATGGTAGAATATGACCGTATAGGACACGACCATAGCACACGGGTATGCTCATTAGCCGTGTTGATTTTGGCAGTAAGTAACCACGGGGAGGTCACACGGGTGTGTCATGTAGCCGTGGGAGAGGCACGGCCTACCCCCACGGGCGTGTTTCCCCTGTATTCAAGAAAAATTACAATTTTTCATGAGATTTTATATATGTTTCGGTTTAGTCCCTGCTCAGTTTATAAGCATATTTAGAGTCTCGATGACTTATTTAAGGGACACTATGATTGTATATGAATGTGTTTGATGATGATTGACTTTGTGTCGTAAATGCAATGTAAAATGATCCTATTGTTCGGTAATGCCTCTAAACCCTATTCCAGCGACGGTCTCAGGTTAGGGGTGTTACATTATCCATGACACATTCTAAAACATTTAACAGTTTCAAAAATAGAGGTATGAGTTAGCTGGACCTAGTTGCAACGATCTCAAAAATATAAAAATTATAAGAAACAGATGAGAACTTCACTCACATGCATAGAAAATTAAAGTGGCTGAATGATGTGATTCCGATCACATCATATTACGTTGCAATTTGGAGATGTCGAGATTGGCCTAAATGAGAAGGGCCCAAGTGCAAAATGAAGCTTATCATTCAAATTGGGTTGAGCCCAATTCCTTTGGTGGTTAATTGGGCTAAGTCTGGACATATTTAGTGTTGGGTTTGAATTAATTAAAGGGCCAACTATGAGACTTTTATTATTTTTAAGTTTTGTTTCAGTTTAATAAGTGTTTGTATATTTAATTATGTCTTACATTAAGTGCTTTGCATTTAATTAAGTCAACCATAAAAGCATCTAATTTGTTAATGAAGATTGTATTTTAATTATGTCTTGCATTATGAAACTCATTTGTTAAATAAGTTTGCATTTTAATTAAGCCATGCATTTATACATCTTATATGCTAATTATGTGTTTGTGTCATAAGTGTGTGAAGTGTGTCATTTATTTTGGCTATTATTTTTGTCATAAATGCGAGAGTTTTAGTATGTTGAATTCTATTATTCAATAATGTGTGAAAGCTAGATATGAATATGAAAAGTTTGCAATGTTTAATGTATCTTAAATAAATTAATTATGTGTTCAATTGTTTGTCCTACGAAAGCCCAAAGGTTGGTCATATATTTTAAAGCTACAATAGGGCTTTTTGTTTGCCAAGAAGAATCAAATGCTGCCACATTCAAATGACTGTTAAGTTTTGGCATAAAAGAGTGGGCATTTAGTCACTTAATTGCTAGTGCATAAAGGGAACATTTTTTGTAGATGTTTGTAAACTCAAAATTATATAGGGTTTTTATATATATATATATTACCACCTTTTTGCTTAATAAATATGTTAATTTTGAGTAATTATTATTGAAATAAGTGAATTTTACTTAATTAGTAATATTGGGCTTGAATTTATAAAGTATATGAAATTATGCTTAATTACATGATTTTTGTAAATATTTTATATTATTTCATGTTAATTTATTAATATGTGATTTTTCACTATGTAGGAGGATAAGTGAAGATGTGATTAATGTGAATGAAACATAGACATGCACAAATTAATTCATGTGGATGGCAAGACCATGCAATTTGGGTCATGGGGTTGATAATTTGACCCATTAAAAGAGGTGCTAAGAGATGGACATGCCTGCTAAATAATTGGACTGAGAACTGTCCAACAAGGGGGAACTAAAGCCCAGTTTCAGCACAAGTAGATGGTTGCCCAAAAGCCAGCTTTAGGGTATTTAATTGAAAGTCCTTACGATTGGAAAATAATTTGAAATCAGCCCAACAACATGCTATTGAAACCGTCCACCCTATGGCTATTAATAGCCTTGGTTTGAATTCAAATTGAAGAGACTTAGTCATCCCCTTCTCCTTGGATTATGGCCAGCCATGTGTGGTAGAAAATGAAGGAATTTTGAATCTAATTTTAGCTAACTCTACCCTTTACCTTTACCTATAAATACCATGCACCGATCTCTTAATCCCTCATCCATCACTACTCATTTCTCTTCTCTCATTAGCATTTTCTCCACATTTTATTTCCATTTTCCTTCCCTTGCATAGCCGCTCATCTCTTTTTCATCCTTTAGCCAGAAAAGCTTTATTAAAAGAATTCTTTGGCCGGCCACCTTAGGAACTCCTTAGTAAAAGAAGCATTGAGCAGAATGGAGGAGCGCATCCGTAATAGCCCAATTTCGGTGAAATTGAAACAGTGGTTTTGGGACCACAAATCTGAGCCGAAAATAAAATTTATTTTTATTTTATTATATGGACCATGTTATGTTAGAAAATTCATCCGTAATAGCCCAATTTCGGTGAAATCGAAACAGTGGTTTTGGGACCACAAATCTGAGCCGAAAATAAAATTTATTTTTATTTTATTATATGGACCGTGTTATGTTAGAAAATTCATGTGAAAATTTTGATATGAAAATTTTATCGATTATGTGTTTAATTAGGGAAAGGACTAAATCGCATAAAATGTAAAAGTTGAATTCTAGTAGATATAAGGATTAAATAGCTATGGAATTCAAAACTTGAGGTCCTTATATGGTAATTAGACCATTAATGAAAGTATGTAGTTATTTTGAGATGACTCATCCATTGAAAAATAAAAAAAGGCTAAGGACTAAATTAGAAAGATGAAAAATTATTAAATGACAATTTAATTAAATGAAAAAGAAAACAATTCCATATCATCTTCCCCAAATATTTCCATGGAAACCCTAGGAGATAGGAAGAAGAATTATCAAGCTTATTTGGGTAAGTATTCAAGCTCTGTTTTTAGTAATTTTGGTATTTTTGAAACTTGGATAGTCTAATCTATCAATTTGAAAAGTTATCAAAGTATGAAATTTGGGTCATGGATGAATATGCTGGAAATATGAAATTTATGGTAGAAAATGAAAGGTTATTTTACTAAGTGATTTTTGATGAAAACATGATTTAGGGACTAAAATGTAAAGTTGTAAAATTGAAGAGAAATGCTGAATTTTTATGAACACATGTGCTGTAATTTTTTTCATGGGATTTTAGTTAGGCTTGGAATAGGGAGTAAATTGCACAAGTTTCATTTTCTGGACCTAGGTATGAAATTGGAATTTATGAAAAAGTTAGGGCAAAATGGTAATTTTTCCTAGGATGTAAATTGAGTCCAAATGAATATGAGATGTGTAAAATTGATGATAAATTTACTTATATAGATCCGGATAGACCAAATTGGAGTTAGAACGAGGAAAAGAGGAAAATGTTAGATTAGTATATGTTTGTACATGAACCTTTATCGAGGTAAGTTCATGTAAGTAAATTGTGTTTATGTAAATTATATAAATGTCATGAATATGTAAAATGATTGCATATCTGATCGAGCCCGATAAATAAAAATGTTTAAATTAAACGAGAATGCTCGATAGATGATAAAGGATAAACGATGAAAATGTTACTTTTATGCTTGGAATGGATGTGATATGTGATCATTTGAATTATATGGATGTTATAGATGTATGAAATAATCACATGGCGGAAAATGCTTGAAAATGTTAAATCATGTTTGAATAAATAAAATCGATAGATAAATGTAATTGCCGAAATGAATGAGGTCCTGTATTTTTTGCAGAATGGATTAGGCTCGAACGAGCAATCCTAATGACTTCATTATAGAAAGGATTTAGCCCGGATAGGTAATCCTGATATAATTCCTCTCGAGCATATGTTATGGCTTGGATTTAGTCTGGACGGGTAATCCAGGTCAAGCTCTCTAGAGCATATGTCATAAAAAGGATTTAGCCTGGACTGGTAATCCTGTTATATACATTTGTGGCACGAAAGTGTACTCTTTGAAATTGTACCTTATTGGTACTATTGGACATAAATTGATGGATTTTGATTTGTACACCTCGAGTGTACTATTAGTGTATCCATAGATATTCCAATAAATTCAACGGGTAAAACTCTTGACATGAGAAGATATGAATAAGAAATGAGTTATTACATGTATCTACCTGAAATACACGAAAATGATGATATGTGATAATTGATACATGGAAATATGAGACGATGATATTTGTACTTTAAATTTGGTTGAGGAATATAAGTTCATCCTTGATTATAGACTTGCACACCTTGAGTGTACTACAACTTGTGTGACCTTAATATTCAAAAAATACAAGTAAGGTCCTGACATGAAATAAGCTGAACTCGAAACGAACTACTATGAAACTATACTTGTAATAATAAGAGATTATTTATACATGTTAAATGAATACATGTTTTGGAAAGCATATATGCATGGAAACTTAATTGTTGTTGAGCTCATACATGTCTTGATGTTACTATGGATTATATGACTAACAAGGGCAATGAGAATGTGTGTAGGGCTTGAGGTAAAATTGATTGATTATGCCTTATATAATTACCTCAAAATAGGATGAATGGTAAGTTAAGTACCATGTTATATGAACTTACTAAGCATTACATGCTTACTTAGTTTTATTTCCCTGTTTTAGAGTAAATCGAAGCTTGTTGGATTGGAAGCTTGGCGGGGATCACTCACACTATCCATCGGCCCATGTCCGTACAATATGGTAAATTAATTATAGTTGTAATGGCATGTATAGGTTATATTGGCCATATTGGCATGTAAATGTAAATGATGCTTGTAATCTAGCCATTGTAATGGCTAGTAATGGTTTGTTTTGATATATTTGTAATGACATACTATGGTAGCTACATATGTGTTAAGTAGTTGATCAAATTATGCCTAACATATGGACTAAACTAAGGAAAGATTATAGACATGTATGCATGAAATGATATGCCATGATGAATGATGGAATTTGCTTGATTTAAATGCTTGAAATGGTTGGTATTTGGATGTGTGATTCAAGTGCAGGTCATGGGTGTGATTTTGGGTGAGAAATGAAGCTAGAAATGGCTTTATTTTGTCCACAAAGGCAAACATACGCCTGTGTGTCTAGACTGTGTGTGAACACAGTCAGGTGCATGGGCATGTAGTTAGGCTGTGTGTCCCCTGCACCTTAAATTTGACAAACAAAATTCTCAGAATTGAGCACACGGGTAGAGACACGGGCATGTGTCTCAGCCGTGTGTGCTACACAGCCTGAAACACCGGCGTGTGTCTTGGCCGTGTAAAACCTGCACCTAATTTCGAAATGAATTAATTAACCACTTGGCCTAGCACATAGGCGTGTGGCATGGCCGTGTGTACAAGTTAGAGAGTTACATGGGGTAAGACATGACCTGAGGCACGGACGTGTCCTAGCGTCACACGGGCGTGTCCCTTGGACCATACGGGCGTGTGAGCCCTGTAACTTGAAAAACTTTTGGAATTTTGTGAAAAATTCTTAGAGGTTTTGATTAAGTCCCGATTCGATTTCAATGCTCGTATTGGGCGTCGAGGGTCCATTTAAGGGATGATATGAATAAATCATGGTAAATGAATAGCAATTTACATGAATTATCTGAAAATATTTTGAAGGTTCCTGATAACGCTCTGTAACCCTATTTCGGCGACGGATACGGGTTGGGGGTGTTACAGCATCAGTCAGAATAGATTCGAAAGGCTACTAAACGGAATCAGTTAGAATAGATCGAAGGCTACTAAAATGAATAGAGTTTACTCTTTCCTCTTTTTATTTATTTTAATCATGTTTGCTTTGAGTTTATTATTTTTGACATCAACGATGATATTTTAAATCCTATTTGCTAGGATGGTTATGTTAATTTAATAAGATCTATTTTATTCATGTTGAAAATGTTCAGGCCTCAGTCAATCATGTTTTCAATTAATATCATGATGCATTTCATTCATATGTGATTGGGTGCACTAAGATTAGCTGAGCGATCCTAACCAGACGACGACTAATAGACACATAATTGAAAAGTGCAATGCTCAATTTAGATCCTTAAACCCGACTAAGTTGAGGTTTGTAATATCTTTAGTTAGCTCTATTGCCTTGTATAGTTTTTAGGTTTATGTAATTAAACTGTTGCAAACGTAAATGTCCCTGTGACCTTACATAAATGCTAAGAAACCCTTAGTTAATATGATCAGTAAAATGCATACTTAACTAAGTAAAAGACTCCGAAAGGACTTAATTTGGCTTTCAAACTCTTGAAAGATCGAGTTGTCGTGGAAGTATTTCTGAACATTGTTAAGCATGATAAAGTAAATTGAATTGATTAATATAATTATCCTAGCCCATTTAATGTTGACTGTTTTTGTTGCTAAATCCATTCATTCATTTATTTAGGTAAATTGCATCTAGATTAGAATTGCATAGGGTTCAATCTTTGCATCTAATTAATTTACTTAGTTTAATCATCACCATCCAAATTATTGAATTTTTACATCAAATTGTGAAGGTATAATTTTACAAATATTTGGTTAAGCTTATACAGTCTCTGTAGAGACGATAACTCATTTTACTTACTTATTACTTGAACGACTATGTACACTTGCACAAACCCTGTTACAAGTTTTTGGTGCCATTGCTGGGGACTGTTGCCTTAATCATTTTTGTGAGATTATTTTTACAATTTGGTTTTTATTTTATTTTAATTTAATTTCTAAATTTACTAATAAATTATTTAATTTTTTTATTTATTATTATTATTATTTTCTTTAGTTTTTTGTGATTTTCTTTCCAGGTTGTAATTAGCATAGATCGAATCATCGATTTAGTCCCTATAGATCCTAAAATCGAGCAGGCATTTCGACAAAGAAGATAAGAAAGATTAGCCCAGAGACAAGCTGCAAAAATGGACAATGAGAATCAAAATGATGTTCAAGGGAATAGAGCCTCTAATGCTCGAAATCCAATCCTTATTATTGATGATAGGGATCGACCTATAAAACAGTGAGTCATGCCACTTCTTAATGAACTAAATTTGAGAATTAGGAGACCGGAGATTGGGGCACTGTAGTTTTAATTGAAGCCTGTAATGTTTCAGATGCTTCAAACAATAAGCCAATTCAGTGGAATGCCCACAGAAGATCCATCTCTTGACCTTCAATTGTTTATGGAGGTGAGCGATTCCTTCAAGATAGCTAGTGCAACTGAAGATGCCCTGAAGTTGAAGTTGTTTCCATACTCGTTATGAGATCGAGCACCAGTGTGGATTAATTTGTTGCCATCCAACTCAATTTCTACTTGGCAATAATTAGTTGAATGCTTTCTGGTAAAGTATTTCGCACCTAGAAAAAATGCTAAGTTACGGAATGAGATCACCACTTTTCAACAATTAGATGACGAGTCCTTATAAAAGGCGTTGGTGTAACAGTCCGATTTAGACCCTAGTTGGAATATTGGTTTCAGAACCACGAATCTGAATAAGTGAAATATTTTAATATTATTTCCTGTGCTTTTAATATGTGATCAAGCATGTGTTAAAATTTCGTAAGTTAATTTATCCATCTGTGTGCTTAATTTGATAAAAAGGGTTAAATTGCATTAAATGAAAAAATTTGTATGCTATTTGTAAAAGTGCCTATTTGAAGTGGCTTTTAAAAGTAGTGGCCTTAAGAGGAAATTAATCCATTATTTAGTTAGTGGTTAATTAAATGAAAAAATAACCTTATTGTTAATTTGTCTTTTCTAATAATAAAAAAGGTTAATATTGGAATTTGATAATTAAGTGATATATTAATAAATAAACATTTGAAAGATGATGGTTATCATCTTTTATTTGTCAAACACCGAAGAAAAGAAAAAGAAAATTTAGCTACGGCATTCGACTAGCTTTTGATCCAAATTTAAGGTATGTTTTGCTTTGGTTTTTGATAATTTTTACGATTATGTAATCGTTGCTTCGTAAACTTTGAAACCCATGTTTTAATTTTGAGAATTTATGATGTTTATGAGATGAGCCTTTGATGAACTTATGTGATTTGTAATGCTTTATAGTGAAATACGAAAGATATGTATATGATTATCATAGTTTGTCTTTGGAGTTTTGTTGAATTTGAATATATTGGACTTAATTGAGAAAAATGACTATTTGAGGGATTTAATTATGAATTTGATGAAATGCTTGGACTTGTATGAGATACATGGGTATTCGGCTAAGCATGGATGTATAGTGATTTTGAATATTTGATGTTTTATGAACAGACTAAATTGTCAAAATGTGAAAATGTGAGGGCTAATTTTCAAATTGCCCTAAATGTATGTTTTTGGATTGAATTGAATAAGTTGATGAATGAATGGATTAAATTTGAATATGTATAGATGTAACACCCCAAACCCGGACAAGACACCACGTCCGAATCTGGTATGTTACGGGGGAAACATGTTTGTGAGAGGTTAAATTTTTCGCTAAAAGCCGAGTGAAAACACAGTGTATTTTGAAGACAATTTGAGTAGACTTGTTTGAAATCGGATGGAGTATGTGAAACCTGAGATTTTTGAAGTCTTAACGATCGTGTGGCTAAATGAGTTTAAACCATTTAAACCTTAATAGTTTCTTAGTGTTACTTAAAACCTTATTAGACTTAGGAGTAATACAAGTTTGAATTGAAAAACCACTTGAATTTGCTTACTATAAAGACATAGTGTGATACCCGATGGTATGGTTTAAAAACACATTATGCTATAATTTTGAAATCATTATCTTTCCAAGTTTTAGAAAATTCATACCAACTTGTTTTGTTAAGGCATATTAAAAATCTAATTAAAATATAAACATCACCAAAACATAAATTAAAGGCCTTTACAAATCCAATATAAAACCCAAATAAAGTAAATAAGCTACAAGACCCAAATTCAATAGTCCTTTATTAAAGCCCCTGCATGTGCACCCCGAGTCCATCCCGGCTCCATGTCCGCGTCTACGAGTCACCTGAAATGTCAAAGGAGAGGGTGAGTCGAGTGACTCAGTGTGTAAACCCCGCTCCCAAAAACAACATGCTAACACACATCATACAAAGCAACATAATTAATGCAACCCGATCCTAACCATCCATATCGCCTTTTCTACCCCGTGTGGTACCAAACCACTGGTGGTGCCAAACCACTGGTGACATATAGTCACAATGTGTTACCAAAACACTGGTGTCCCAAAGACACAATATCCGCCAATGTGGTGCCAAACCACCGGTGTCCCAAAGACACGTTTGTGCTACTAAAGCACCGTGACCAAGTCACAAATCCGATGATGGGGCCAACCCATCGTGTGATACCAAATCACTAGCAGACAATCCCATATCTCATGTGGGGCCAACCGAGCGTGGTTAAACCACAGGGACAAGTCGCAATGAGGTGCCAAACCTCTGGTGACCCAAAGTCACAAAGTTGTGTTACCAAAACACTGGTGCTCGTCAGCACAAAATATCACTGCCCCCTCCACTCATATCACCCATACATGTCATACTGACTCATGTACAATATGCAATCATGTAACTCATGCAACCATGTCCAACATTGCATCTCATAGCATATATATATAGTATAGATCATCATATTCAAAGTATCCATAATAGGACTTGTAATAAAATAGACTTACCCGGATCCGTACACATACCCCATTTGGGTATCCAATTATCCATCATACTGGTATCGTTTTTAACAGGCAAACAGGTTTATTAATAACATTACTAGGTATCAGTGTGTTAGTTTACACACCTGGTAAATACGAGTCTAGAAATCCTGACAAAAGCAATCTAAGTCCCTCGAGTACTAGCTTCTACAATCGGCCAAAACATAGGGGTTAGACATCTACACATTCGCCAACACCATTTAGACCAAAAGGGTTTGTCGAAAGCCCTTATTTTCACCGATTTGGTTTCCTACCAAATCTCGAACCAAAAAGTGGTTCCTTAGACAATCGGCCCACCTATCAAGAAGGAAACATTAATCTCTTGAAGCTTTGACTAACCAAGAACTAAGAGAATGAACTAACAACAACCAATCACTTAACCTCCACTTACTAATCAACCGACAGAAGAAACGGCTCTCTTGCTTGCTTTGAAACCTTTGATGTCCTATAATGAAGAGATTAACAACGATTAACTCACTTCAATCCACAACCATCATAAGCTTTAATCTAATCGAAATCAATCATAAAACTAGAGAAAGAAAACATGACCATTCGCCAAGGACTTACCCCAACACCAACCACCAAGAATTGACCACAAGAACCCTAGGAGAAAAGGGACATTCTTTCAAGAGCTTTTGAAATGGAAGATAAAAAAAAATTATATGAAATGGATGGGAACAAATACTTACGGTTTTGAAAGAAATCGCTTAATGAAATGGTAAGGCACAAATGAAAGATTCGCTAGGATTATTGAGAAAAGCAAATGAGAGTTTGAGGGAAGAAGATGATATGGTTTTGGCTTACTAGTAATGGAGAAGTCAAAATAGAAACCTGGTTTAGAAGTAGTATGATTTCGGCACAAGTATGACAAGAGAAAATGAATGAAAGTGTGAGAAGAAAAGATACCCGATTCACACACAAATGAAGAAAGAAGGATAGATGCAAGAGTGTATTCTGCCACACACAAGCCAAGTGAACAAGACAATTTTGGCAACTAAAGAGACTTGGTATTTCAGTTCAAGAAGTGAAGAAAAGATGAGAGAATTCTTTAGAACTTGACTTTGGTGTTTCCAAATGAAAGAGTTTGGTTTGGTCTCCTAATGACCGAATATGCATCACATTCCAAAAGGAACATTCTACCTACTCACTCCCCACTTCCCAAAACCGCCATACACTCCCCACTTCCCCAACATTCGCCATATCCCCCAAACACTCCACTCCACACATTTCAAATGTGTTTACCAAGTCTTACTCCTACAATCACTCTCCACCTTACTTTTGAACGGTTTGACTTAGTCCAAGGTAGAATTCCACTTGCCTTCTACCTCTTCCTCCATGCCGTCCAAAATGGGTGACAAAATGGGAGCTCTACGACTTGAACTCTGGACCTCCCTCACCAGATGACGCCACACCAAGCTCCTCCCTTGCCACTCGCCACTCTTCACTTGTGCAATAAAACACCAAAGAAAACCCTTATACCCTAGCTCCAACAAATCACGACTTAACACCCAAAAACCAAAATTTTCCCATTCATCAGGCATACACCGAGGCTACAATTAAGCCTCGATACTACACAAACAACAACACAAAGACACTAAACACATGCAATATCATGCAACAACAAAAAAGCCCTAACCCGGATATTACGCTTCTACCCCCTTAAAAATAATTTCGACCTCGAAATTACCCGATCGAAGAGTTGTGGGTATTGTTGTCTCATCATATCCTCTGTTCCCACGCCGCTTCTTCCACGCCATGATTCCGCCAAAGGACCTTAACCAAAGGCACGGACTTCTTACGCAGAACCTTCACATCCCGATCTAAAATCAGACGGCTCTTCCTCCATGGTCATATCTCGGGTTTACCTCGATCTCTTCTATCGCCATCACATGTGACGGATCGAACGATATCGACGAAGCATCAAACGTGGAACACGTCGTGAATTTGACTTAGTTGAGCCGGCAACTCGAGCCGACACATAATCGGTCCCACTCGCCTTAGTACCTTATACGCCCAATAGACCTCTGACTTAGCTTGCCTTTCTTCCCTAACCTTAATACTTTCTTCCACGGTGAGACCTTCAGAAAACCCGATCTCCCACAAAGAACTCAATATCTCTCCGCTTAAGATCGGCATAGGACTTCTGGCATTTAAGCTTCCTTCAATCGAGCTCGAATCAACTTAACCTTGTCTTGGCCTCAAAGAACCAACTCGTCCCAATAATCGACGCTCACTTAACTCTGTCCAACAAGTCGGTGAACGACACTTCCTACCGCATAACGCCTCATAAGGTGCCATCTTGATACTTGCTTGGTAGTCGTTGTTGTAGGCGAATTCAGCTAACTGGTAGATACTCCTCCCACTACCCTCAAGTCCAAAACACACCCTCAAGCATGTCCTCCAATATCAGATAACTCTTTCCGATCGCCGTCGATCTGCGGATGAAATGTCTTTGAAATCTAACCGTACCCGAGCTCGATGCAAAGCCTTCCGAACCTTGACGTGAATTGGGATCCCTATCCGAGATGATCGACACGGCACCCCTCAGCCTCACTATCTCGATACATACACTTCGCCAACCTCTGAAGTGAGTAATCCACCTCACCTAATAAAGTGAGTGATTTAGTCACCGATCCACAACTACCCAAATCAATCCTTCTTGCTCGGTAAGCGGTAATCATCGATTTAAATCCATAGTGATCCTTTCCCACTTCCACCGTGGAATCTTCACCGGTCAAGCAACCCAGACGCAATCGATGCTCACCTTGACCTGTGACAAGTCGACACTTACCCACAAACTCGGCCACCTCCTTTTCGCATCGGCCACCGTAATCGCTCCACGAGATCCTTATACATTTTGCTACCTCCGGGATGCATAGCGTAGGGTCTGCTATGAGCATCCCAAGAATCTTTTGCCTCAATTCAGCATCTCTCGCATACAAGCCCTCCCGGAAACACAGAACCCCATCATCGACAAGTCAGAACCCTTCAAACCCTCATTCTCGCACTTGTGTCCTCATGCGCTCAAAACCTCATCCAACAACTGCTTTTCTCGACCGCTCAACCCAAGTAGGCTTAACTCAGTAGCTCGCGAATACTCCCTGTCGTCATACAAACTCAAGTGGGCAAACAACGCCTCAACCAAACAACCTTACGGCTCAATAAATCGCCACAACATTAGCCTTGCCCTGATGATACTCAATTGAGCAATCGTAGTCTTTCAAAGACTCAATCCATCTAAGACTGCCTCGATTCAAGTCTTTACGAGTCGAGGTACTTCGACTCTTATGGTCCTGTAGACTATCGATCTTTCTCCGTACAAGTAATGCCTCCATATCTTTAAGGCAAATACTACAAACCGCTAACTCCAGATCGTATGTAGGGTAATTTACCTCATGTGGCCTCAAACCGCCGGATGCGTAAGCCACAACCTTCCCTTCTTGCATCAAGACACAACCCAAGCTCAGATGTGATGCATCGCGAAGACATCAGAATTCCTTACCACCTCGGGTTGAATCGTAACCGAGCTTCACCAAAATCTTCTTCAACTTGTCGAAGCTCTCCTGTTGCTTCTCACCCAACTAAACGGAACTCCTTTCTCAATAATTTGGTCATTGGCCATGCGATCAACGAAACCCTCTACAAATCTTCTAGAGTATCCTCGCCAAGCCCGTAAAACTCCGAATCTCCGCCATCGACTTAGGCGGCTTCCAATCCGAACGGCCTCTATCTTTCGAGGATCCACTCTAATCCTCAAATAGATACTACATGACCCAAGAATGTCACCTCCCCGAGCCGTAACTCGATTTATCAACTTCGCATAGAAATGCTTTCTCCTTAGAATCGCAATACTACCCAAAATGAGCATCATGTTCCTCCTCGCCCTTGAATATACCAAGATGTCGCCGATAAAAACCACTACGAATTGATCTAGATACTATTGGAACACCCCTGCATTCATCGATCCATGAAAGTCAGCCATGCGTTAGTAAACCCGAACGATAACCAAGAACTCAAAATGCCCATACCGAAAGTAATGAAATGCCGCCTTACGGATATCCGCTCTTTTAGCTTCAATCGGTGATACCTGCACCTTAGGTCGATCTTTGAGAAAACCGACGCCCCTTCAAATTGATCAAACAAGTCATCTATTCGTGGTAGTGGATACTTGTTTTTGATCGTCACTTATTCAGTTAGCGGTAGTCTATGCACATCCGCATAGTACCGCCTTTCTTCTTTACAAAGAGTACCGCGCTCCCATGGCGTAAATACTTGCCCGATAAAACCTCGGTCCAATAACTCGGATTTGAGCCTTAAGCTCCACTAATTCTTTAGGTGCCATCCTCAGACGGAGCAATGGATACGAGTGCGATCCTGTAATGATCTATCCCGAACTCTACCTCTCGATCCGTGGCAAACCCTAAGCTCCTCAGAAACACATCAACAAATTCCCCAACCGTCCAACGGTCTCCATAGCGCCTCCTTAGCCTCCAAGGCATACACATGCACCATATATGCTTCAACCCTTTCTAACCATTTTCTCGGCTTTGAGGCAGATACCACATTGATGAGATAGTTTCTCCTATTACCGATCGTAACTACTTCATCACCTCACCAGAAATTAACCATGCGCTTAGTCACAAATTCAACTTCACCGATACTTACCCAAATCCATTCGAGAATTAGATCGAACTCCCGAATAGCGCCCATCAGATCGCCTCAAATACTACCCTTGAGTTCTAGAGGTACGCCTCTATACGCTTTATCTACCACTACAGAGTGACCTAGAGGCTTATTACTACATCCGCCTAGAAGATATCTCGTAGTCTAAATCCATTGTCTCTACTATACTCATCTGGCAACATAAGAGTCGAGAACCCACATCAATTAAAGCGGATAAGGAGAACCAAAAACTAAAAAACGCATTTGTTATGACGTTGAAGCGTCGCCCTCCTCTCGGTGCTCTCAAAGATACACTAGCCTCTACCGGCTCGGGCCTCTACTCATTTCACCTCTTCCTGCTCCAAACCCACCGTAATCATACCTCCTCTCGCCATTACCTCGGCCCTCTGCGGTGGTCCATTATTTCAGATTGATTACGGCCGATTCTGGATGAATTCTAGCCAACTTGCGGACAGGTCCCTCACACGGTGGTCCAACGAGCCACACTCAAAACAACCTCTACCATCACCCAACATCCTCCCGGTGAGCCTTTCCAATAGCGGTTACATCATGGCGGTCCCCGCTTAGCAAGAACAAACCTACCCGACCGATTCGCCCACTCTGGTCTAGCCCTCTTCTGCTGATTACACGATGATCCGAAGACCCAAAACTCCTTTATGACGGTTCCTATCCATACCACGCCTCACAGACTCTTTAATGCCCTCGGAACCTTCGACTTTTCAACCAGAATCAAGAATTCACGCCCTCAAGGGCGAATCAACAATCTTAACTCGTCTCGCAGGCCATCCTCGAAACGAATGCACCTTTCCTCTTCAGTAGCCACCATACCCCTGGCATACCGACTCAGCCTCAGAAACTCGGCCTCATACTCCGATACAGATTTGCTCCCCTGGACTAACCTCAGAAATGCTTTCCTCTGCTCATTTATGTAATTAGCTCCGACGTACTTCTTCTGATAAGCGTACCAAAATAGTCCCAAGTCGATCTTCCACGAACATTGCTATCACGGACCGTGAGCCACCACTGGTATGACTCATCTCGGAGAAGTGATACGATCCCCTTTAATTTTTCTTCTGCGGTCAGGTCTAGATCATCCATGATCCGCTCTGTCGCTTCCAGCCAATACTCAGCAGTCTTTGGAGCAACACCGAGACACCTCGAAGAATTCAAATTTCATTTGCCGAAGTCGCTCAGTACGATTTCTAGCTCCCACGCCCACCGCCCAGCATACCCTCTAAAACCCGCATCGCTCGTGACATCGTGATCATCGCCGGTCTGTTCTCGAACTCACCACCTCCACGGTGGCGAATCGCAGATCTCATTCTCTCAACCACCTGTAACCTACGGGCTCGTAAACAATATCCACTGCGACCACGCCCACGACCACGCCCACCTCGGGTACTCATGACTAAATCTCGTCTGGGTTAAAGAATTTTATGTATCAGCATTATTCCACTGTGTTTAAAGCAAAGTTTTATGAATTTTAAAGAAGCTTTGTTTTCGCGAGTCCACAGAGTCCTATTAGTCTCAGTCTCTAAAGTAGTCTTACTAGCCATCCAATCATGTCAATCACAACAAATAGTACGGTACTTACTCAGGCGAATCAGTGCTTGGTGACTCGGTGCCATGCCCTTCAAACCATACTTTAAAAATAGAATACTTGAAAATTATAGTTTTAAAACATTTTGGGCCTCTGCCCACAAACAGCTTTTGAACTTGGCTCGATATTACAAATGTAACACCCCAAACCCTGACAAGACACCACGTCCGAACTGGAATGTTACTGGGAAACATGTTTGTGAGAGGTTAAATTTTTTGCTAAAAGCCGAGTGAAAACACAAGGTATTTTGAAGACAATTTGAGTAGACTTGTTTGAAATCGGATGGAGTATGTGAAACCCGAGATTTTTGAAGTCTTAACTTGATCAGTGGCTAAATGAGTTTAAACCATTTAAACCTTAATAGTTTCTTAGTGTTACTTAAAACCTTATTAGACTTAGGAGTAATACAAGTTTGAATTGAAAACCACTTGAATTTGCTTACTATAAAGACATAGTGTGATACCCGATGGTATGGTTTAAAACACATTGCGTTATAATTTTGAAATCATTATCTTTCCAAGTTTTAGAAAATTCATACCAACTTGTTTTGTTAAGGCATATTAAAATCTAATTAAAACATAAACATCACCAAAACATAAATTAAAGGCCTTTTACAAATCCAATATAAAACCCAAATAAAGTAAATAAGCTACAGACTCCAAATTCAATAGTCCTTTATTAAAGCCCTGCATGTGCACCCCGAGTCCATCCCTACCCATGTCCGCTTCACGAGTCACCAAATGTCAAAGGAGAGGGTGAGTCGAGTGACTCGAAGTGTAAACCCCGCCCCAAAAACAACATGCTAACACACATCATACAAAGCAACATAATTAATGCAACCCGATCCTAACCATCCATATCGCTTTTCTACCCCGTGTGGTACCAAACCACCGGTGGTGCCAAACCACCGTGACATATAGTCACAATGTGTTACCAAAACACCGGTGTCCCAAAGACACAATATCCGGCAATGTGGTGCCAAACCACCGGTGTCCCAAAGACACGTTTGTGCTACCAAAGCACCGGTGACCAAGTCACAAATCCGATGATGGGGCCAACCCATCGTGTGATACCAAATCACTAGCAGACAATCCCATATCTCATGTGGGGCCAACCCACAGTGGTTAAACCACGTGGACAAGTCGCAATGAGGTGCCAAACCTCCGTGACCCAAAGTCACAAAGTTGTGTTACTAAAACACCGGTGCTCACAAGACAAAATATCACCGCCCTCCACTCATATCACCCATACATGTCATATCGACTCATGTACAATATGCAATCATGTAACTCATGCAACCATGTCCAACATTGCATCTCATAGCATATATATATAGTATAGATCATCATATTCAAAGTATCCATAATAGGACTTGTAATAAAATAGACTTACCCGATCCGCACACATACCCCATTTGGGTATCCAATTATCCATCATACGGGTATCGCTTTTAACAGCAAATAGGTTTATTAATAACATTACTAGGTATCATGTGTTAGTTTACACACACTGTAAATACGAAGTCTAGAAATCCCGACAAAAGCAATCTAAGTCCCTCGAGTACTAGCTTCTACAATCGGCCAAAACATAGGGTTAGACATCTACACATTCGCCAACACCATTTAGACCAAAAGGGTTTGTCGAAAGCTTCATTTTCACCGATTTGGTTTCCTACCAAATCCCGAACCAAAAGTGGTTCCTTTAGACAATCGCCCACCTATCAAGAAGGAAACATTAATCTCTTGAAGCTTTGACTAACCAAGAACTAAGAGAATAAACTAACAACAACCAATCACTTAACCTCCACTTACTAATCAACCGATGTAAGAAACGGCTCCTCTTGCTTGCTTTGAAACCTTTGATGTCCTATAATGAAGAGATTAACAACGATTAACTCACTTCAATCCACAACCATCATAAGCTTTAATCTAATCGAAATCAATCATAAAACTAGAGAAAGAAAACATGACCATTCGCCAAGGACTTACCCCAACACCAACCACCAAGAATTCTACCACAAGAACCCCTGAAGAAAAGGGACATTCTACCAAGAGCTTTTGAAATGGAAGATAAAAAAAATTATATGAAATGGATGGGAACAAATACTTACGGTTTTGAAAGAAATCGGCTTAATGAAATGGTAAGGCACAAATGAAAGATTCGCTAGGATTATTGAGAAAAGCAAATGAGAGTTTGAGGAAGAAGATGATATGGTTTCTGGCTACTAGTAATGGAGAAGTCAAAATAGAAACTGGGCTTAGAAGTAGTATGATTTCAAGACAAGTATGACAAGAGAAAATGAATGAAAGTGTGAGAAGAAAAGATACCCAATTCAGCTTACACAAATGAAGAAAGAAGGATAGATGCAAGAGTGTATTCGGCTACACACAAGCCAAGTGAACAAGACAATTTTGGCAACTAAAGAGACTTGGTATTTGGTTCAAGAAGTGAAGAAAAGATGAGAGAATTCTTTAGAACTTCGCTTTGGTGTTTCCAAATGAAAGAGTTTGGTTTGGTCTCCTAATGACCGAATATGCATCACATTCCAAAAGGAACATTCTACCTACTCACTCCCCACTTCCCAAATCACTCCCCACTTCCCCAACATTCGATATCCCCCAAACACTCCACTCCACACATTTCAAATGTGTTTACCAAGACTCCTACAATCACTCTCCACCTTACTTTTGAACGGTTTGACTTAGTCCAAGGTAGAATTCCACTTGCCTTCTACCTCTTCCTCCATGCCGTCCAAAATGGTACAAAATGTAGACTTGAACTACCTCCCTCACCAGAGATGACGCCACACCAAGCTCCTCCCTTGCCAGCCACCTCTTCACTTGTGCAATAAAACACCAAAGAAAACCCTTATACCCTAGCTCCAACAAATTCCCCGACTTAACACCCAAAACCAAAATTTTCCCATTCACTCAGGCATACACCGAGGCTACAATTAAGCCTCGAACAACAACACAAATATCCAAAACAACAACACAAAGACACTAAACACATGCAATATCATGCAACAACAAAACAAATTTCTAACCCGTGATATTACAATAGATCAAGGATGTAATAAATGGACTTAGATCGCGGTAAGTTAATATACAAATAATGTATTTTTATTGAATTATGTATGTTCTTATGACTATTGATAGTCATGAATGTATATAAGATGATGTATACATGAATTTTGAGATAGAATCAACATAGTAACAATGTCCGAGAAGTCCCGTTTGAACCTAGGAATAGATAGGGTAGTCTATGTCATGACATAGATGTCTATTATGTGATAACATGTAAGACCACATCTGGGATGTTGGCATTGATTTGAGATATCATGTAAGACCAGGTTTAGGACGTTGTCATTGATACGAGATTTCATGTAAGACCAAATGTGGGATGTTGGCATCGATATGAGATTCGTGTAAGATCCTGTCTTGGGTAGTGGCATCGATATTTGGTTACGTGTAAGACCATGTCTGGGACATTGGCATCTTATTGATTCGTGTAAGACCCTGTCTGGGACAGTGGCATCGATATCTAATTACAAGTAAGACCTCGTCTGGGCGTTAGCATTGTACGACTATTTCGAGCACTCTGCATATCCTATTAGATTTCGAATGGTTCAACGGGCAAATCTGAGATACGAACGACTATTTGATTGGTATTTTCATTTCAAGTACGCTTGTTATGTACACTAAGTGTGTATGAAAGGTAAGTATCTACATAAACTTACTAAGATGAATATGTGAAATGAAATGATAGAATGATATGTGAAGAGATGCTTAAAAGAGCTATGTGTGTATGTGACATATGAGTTGAAGAATGTACTAAGATATGGCTAAGCAAATGAGCCAAAGAAATAAATGTGATGAATTTGTTATGAGAACCATTAATGTCATTGAACCAATATGGTTATGTGCATTTTATGCTAAGTTTATTCGTATATGGCTTACTAAGCTTTGGAAAGCTTACTCTGTGTGTGTTTGCTCTGTTTTATAGATCGTCAAAGCTATTGAAGGCTTGGGGACTGTTGAGGATCGTCATCACACTACTCAAACTCATTTTGGTACTTTTGAAATGTGTATATAGCTAGATATGACATGTATAGACTAGTCACTTTGAGTTATGTTTGAGATGTGTAACATGAGTCATGAGATGTGGCTAGGTAAATGTTGGCATTATGTTTGAGTAAATATGATACATGATGTATGTTTGGTATGACTTGATAGCTAATGGAATTACCAAGGCTATGGTAAGCATATGAATGCATTATGAGTATGTTTGTTTGAGCAAAGAAATGGTCAAATTTATGGTAAGTGTGGATGAAATATGCTTGAAAGTATATGTGTTTTTAGTCTGGCAAAGTGGTATGATTAGAAAGAAGATTGGATGTGAATGCTGGTTGTTTAGTTTAACTTATCTTTGGATGTTAATTGTGCATGAAATGAGTTGGTGTGTAGGTAGTAGACATGACCTTAGTGTGGGTGGCATTTTGACCTTGCAAGTGGTCTGTTTTGCTTAAACGACTGTGGCATACTGGCATGCCTAGTGGCCGTGGGTATAAGTCAATAACTATCCTAAGTGTATACGGCCATGGCATATGGGCGTGCCTAGTAGCCGTGTGAGTAAGTCAGGAGCTAGCCTAAGGTTACACAGCCAAGACACACGGGCGTGTCTGGTAGCCGTGTAGAAAAGTCAGTATACATGCTATGCTTTGGCACGGCCAAGACACATGGGTGTGTCTAGTACCCGTGGGAGGCACATGGCCTTTCCATACAGGCGTGTGACCTTTGAAACTTAGAAAGGTTTTAAAATTCTAAGAAATTCCATATGTGTTCAGTTTAGTCCCGACGTAATTCTAAAGTATAATTAAGGTGTAGTTGACCTATAAAAGGGACACTTTGATTGTGATTGATGAATGGTTGTATGAAATGTATGTAAAAGTTTCCGATCTATTCAGTTGATCTATTAGGGGTGTTGTATTTTTTGGTATCAGAGCTACGATTTAATCGATTCTCAGACTAACGTAGTATGTCAAAGTTTAGCTATACATGCCATATATCTAAACTGTGATAGTGTGATGAATCCTTACGTGTAAAATGTGATTTTCGTATAGTAATGAATCCTGAAAGAGCCGTAGCTGACGATGTAGAAAGTAATGTACCTACTCACGCGCAAGGGACAATGCCATTTGATTCGAGACTGGCTACGAGCTGTCAAGAGGGAGAAGCTAAACAAGCTTTCTTCCAAATGATGAGTAAGTGGTTCACTCAATTCGTTAGAAATAACCCAACTGTTTCACAAGGTCCACCCCCGCCTAATCCCCCTCAGACATCTATTATGCCTCCGAATATGAATATGAATCTGTTGAACAAGCCTCCGATTGACAAAATCCATAAGTATAGGGCTGAAGAGTTCAGGGCTACCAGCGATGAGTATGCCGAGAAAGCCTAGTTCTAGTTAGAAAACACTATCTGGGTATTTGATGAGATGTCCTTGACTCCGAAGGAAAGTATTAAATGTGTTGTTTCATTACTATGAGATGCAGCTTACCAGTGGTGGAAGACTTTGATTTCTGTGGTTCCAAAGAAACGGGTCACTTGGGATTTCTTTCAGTCTGACTTTCGAAAGAAAATATCAGTGAGAGATTCATTGATCAAGAATGAAAGGAATTTTTGGAACTAAAATAGGGCTGTATGATTGTTACAGAATATGAATGAGAGTTCATGAGACTGAGTCAGTATGCTCGTGAATGTGTATCCACTGAGGCAATAATGTGCAAAAGATTTGAAGACGGCCTTAATGAAGATATCCGCTTTCTAGTCAGGATTTTAGAGATAAAAGAGTTTGTTGTGCTTGTTGATCGAGCGTGCAAATCTAAGGCACTCGGGAAAGACAAAAGAAAAGCTGAGTCTGAAGCTAGAGAGGTGAGAAAAAGTTTTTTGAGTAAATCATTTCACTGCTTCAAAGAAATTTAGAGATGAGCATAATCGTTCAAAGGTTAATGTGGGACATTCAAATAGAGATCGAGTTAGATCACAAATGAGCCCCAAAGATCAAGTAACTTCAATAGCAAGTGTTGGAAATGTCTGATCTGAGAGACCTGAATGTAAGCATTGTGGAAAAAGCCATCCGGGAAGTTGTAGATTAAATTATCGGGCTTGCTTCAGATGTGGATCATTAGATCATTTCATCTGTGATTGCCCAGAGTCTATTAAGCAAGAGACTACCTAGAATTCGAGATTCGATAATGCTCCAGTGAGAGGTAGACCTTCTCGAAATGTAAGAAATATTAGTGGTAGTCAAAGAACTACGAGAGATACTATTGCGAGATCCGAAGCTAGAGTGCCTACCAGAGCGTATGCTATCCGAGCTCGTGAAGAAGCTTCATCTCTAGATGTTATAATGGGTACATTAACACTTTATGATACTTTTGTGATTGCATTGATAGACCCTGGTTTTACTCATTCGTATATATGCATGAACTTGGTATCTAGTAAGACTTTGCTTGTAGAGTCTACTGAGTTTGTTATAAAAGTATCGAACCCCTTAGGTAAAAGTGTTCTAGTTGACAAAGTATGCAAGAACTGTCTGTTAATGTTTCGAGATATCTGTTTTCCTGCTGATTTGATGCTATTACCATTTGATGAGTTTGATATCATTCTGGGTATGGACTGGTTGACATTGCATGATGCTGTTGTGAATTGTAAAAGAAAGACTATTGATTTGAGATGTCCGAATGATAAAGTAGTTCGAGTTGAGTCTAATGAATTGAATGGATTTCCTACTGTAATATCTATATTGAAAGCTCAAAGATATGTGAAAAAGGGGTACGAAACCTATTTTGCTTATGTGATTGATTCGAAAGTGTCTGAAAAGAAAATTGAATCACTGCCAGTTGTTTGTGAGTTTTCTGATGTATTCCCTGAAGAAATACTAGGATTGCCTCCGGTACGTAAGGTTGAATTTGGTATTGATCTGTTGCCTAGTACTACACCTATTTCGGTAGCTCTGTAGAATGGCACCAACAGAGTTGAAAGAGTTAAAGTCACAGCTACAAGAGTTGACTGATAGAGGTTCGCTAGACCAAGTTTCTCACCTTGGGGTGCTACCATTATGTTTGTGAAAAAGAAAGATGGCACGATGAGAATGTGCATTGATTATCGTCAGTTCAAAAAAATAACCATAAAGAACAAATATTTGTTGCCCAGGATTGATGATTTGTTTGATCAGCTAGAAGGAGCCACTGTGATTTCAAAGATAGATTTGAGATTGGGTTACTACCAGTTGAGGGTAAAAGACTCAGACATACCAAAAACTGCTTTCAGAATGAGTTACGGGCATTATGAGTTTTTAGTTATGCCTTTTGGACTACGAATGCTCCTACTGTTTTTATGGATCTGATGAACAAAATTTTCAGACCGTACCTAGATCGATTTGTTGTTGTATTCATAGATGACATTTTGATTTATTCACTGGATGAGACTGAGCATGCCGAGCATTTGAGGATTGTGTTGCAAACTCTGAGAGAAAAGTAGTTGTATGTGAAATTTAGTAAATATGAATTTTGGTTGCATGAAGTCAGTTTTCTGGGACATATAGTATCGGCCTTAGGAATACGAGTTGATCCGAATAAGATTTCTGCTATTTTGGATTAGAAACCCCCAAAAAATGTATCTAAAATTCATAGTTTTCTGGGACTTGCTGGTTATTATTGTCAGTCTGTAAAAGGCTTTTCGATGATAGCAACTCCGTTGACTAGATTACTTCAGAAAGATGTGAGGTTTGAATGGTCCGATAAATGTCAGAAAAGTTTTGATCAGTTAAAAGCCCTTTTAACTGAAGCTCCAGTTTTAGTACAACCAGAATCGGGTAACAAATTCGTGATATACAGTGATGCTTCGTTAAATGGTCTAGGATGTGTTTTGATGCAATAAGGTAAAGTAATAGCTTATGCTTCGAGACAATTGAAGCCGCATGAAAAGAATTATCTGACGCATGATCTTGAGCTAGCTGCGATTGTGTTCGCATTAAAGATTTGGTGACATTATCTGTTCAGTGAGAAATGTCATGTATTTTTGGATCATAAAAGTTTGAAATATTTGATGACCCAGAAAGATTTGAATTTACGACAGAGAATATGGTTATAGCTATTGAAAGATTATGAACTCGTAATTTATTATCATCTGGGTAAAGCAAATGTCTTTGCTGATGCACTGAGTAGGAAATCATTGTTTGCGTTACATGCTTTGAATGCTCAATTAGATTTGTCTGATGATAGTTCAGTGATAGGGAAATTGAAAGCAAAACCATTGTTTTTACAGTAGATATGTAATACTCAGAAATTTGATAATGAAATAACAATGAAACGAACTCAGTGTGATCCGAATTCTAATTTTGAATTTTGAGTTGATAATAATGATTACTTGAGATACCGAGATCAAATTTGTGTTCCAAGAAACCTAGAGTTGATTCAGTTGATTTTAAATGAAGCACATAATGGTTGCCTATCTGTTCATCCGTGAAGCACTAAAATGTATCATGATCTGAAACAACACTATTGGTGGTCTGGTATAAAACGAGACATATCTAATTTTGTTTTAAAATGTTTAGTCTATCGAAGTTAAAGTTGAACATCAGGTTTTGTCTGGTTCGCTACAACCAATATTGATTCCTGAATGGAAATGGGATAATGTGACAATGGATTTTGTATCGGGATTGCCTCTGACTCCGAGAAAGAAAGATGCAATTTGGGTTGTAGTTGATCGATTGATGAAATCTGCCCATTTTATTCCGGTGAAATCTGATTACTCACTTGATAGATTAGTTGAGCTTTATATTTCTAATACTGTGAGGTTACACGGGGTACCATTGTCTATTATATCTGATAGAGATTAGACGTTTACTTTAAGGTTCTGGAAGAAATTGCAAGAAGCTTTAGGCACAAAATTACATTTCAGTACTGCTTTTCATCCGGAAACAGATGGTCAGTCTAAACGGATTATTCAGATTCTTGAGGACATGTTGAGATGTTGCATCCTTGAGTTTAATGGTTCGTGGGAACAATATTTTCCATTGATTGAATTTGCATATAATAATAGTTTTCAGTCGAGCATTAAAATGGCACCATATGAAGCTTTGTATGGATGCAAATGTCGTACACCTTTGTATTGGACTGAGCTCAGTGAAAACAAGTTGCACAGGGTTGATTTGATAAAAGATTCTGAACAAAAGTAAAAGTAATCCGTGATAGTCTGAAATCAGCATCTGATCATCAAAAGTCCTGTGCAGACTTGAAATGAAAAGATATTGAATTTGAAATCGTTGACAAAGTGTTTCTGAAAGTATCTCCGCGGAAGAAAGTACTCTAATTTGGACGTAAAGGCAAATTGAGTCCGAGGTTCATCGGACCGTATGAAATCATCGAGCGTGTTGGATCTGTTGCATACAAATTATTATTACCATCTAATCTTCAAAAGATACACAATGTATTCCATGTTTCGATGCTCCGTAGATACCGATCTGATCCATCACATATGATAACCCCGTCTAAAATTGAAATCCCATCTGATATGACATACAAAAAAGAACCAATCTTTATCTTAGTTCGTGAAGTGAAAGAGTTGGGAAACAAGAAAATTCCATTAGTGAAAGTGTTATGGCATCGACACGGAATAGAAGAGGCTACGTGGGAGCTTGAAGATTCAATGAAACAGTAATATTCGAATCGTTTAATTGTAAGATTTTCGGGGATGAAAATCCCTAAGGGGGAGAATTGTAACAATCCAGTTTAGACTCTAGTTGAAACAGTGGTTTCAGAACCACGAATCTGAGTCAGTAAAATATTTTAATATTATTTTCTGTGCTTTTAATATGTGATCAAGCATGTGTTAAAATTCTGTAAGTTAATTTATCCGTCTGTGCGCTTAATTTGATAAAAAGGGTTAAATTGCATTAAATGCAAAATTTGTATGCTTTTTTGTAAAAGTGCCTATTTGAAGTGGCTTTTAAAAGTAGTGGCCTTAAGAGGAAATTAATCCATTATTTAGTTAGTGGTTAATTAAATGACAAAATAACCTTATTGTTATTTTGTCTTTTATGATAATAAAAAGGTTAATATTGGAATTTGATAATTAAGTGATATATTAATAAATAAACATTTGAAAGATGATGGTTATCATATTTTATTTGCCGAAACACCAAAGAAAAGAAAAATAAAATTTAGCTAGGGCATTTGACTAGCTTTTGATCCAAATTCAAGGTATGTTTTGCTTTGGTTTTTGATAATTTTTATGATTATGTAATCGTTGCTTCGTAAACTTTGAAACCCATGTTTTAATTTTGAGAATTTATGATGTTCATGAGATGAGCCTTTAATGAACTTATGTGATTTGTAATGCTTTATAGTGAAATATGAAAGATATGTATATGATTATCATAGTTTGTCTTTGGAGCTTTGTTGAATTTAAGTATATTGGTCTCAATTGAGAAAAATGACTATTTGAGGGATTAAATTGTGAATTTGATGAATTTTTTGGGCTCGTATGAGATACATGGGTATTCGGCTAAGCATGGGTATATAGTGATTTTGAATATTTGATGTTTTGTGAATTAGGGACTAAATTGTCCACATGTGTAAATGTGAGGGCTAATTTGCAAATTGCCCTAACTGTATGTTTTTGGATTGAATTGAATAAGTTGATGAATGAATGGATTAAATTTGAATATGTATAGATCGATAACCGAAGAAAATGGAATTAGATCGCGGGAAAGCGAGGGTAGTAGAATAACTGAGTCCGAACGAATATTCGAATCCGAGGTAAGTCAATATACAAATAAATGTATTTGTATTGAATTATGTATGTTCTTATGACTATTGATAATGATGAATGTATATAAGATGATGTATACATGAATTCTGAGATAGAATCGACAAAGTGACAATGTCCGAGAAGTCCCATTTGAACCTAGGAATAGATAGGATAGTCTATGTCATGGCATAGGTGTCTGTTATGTGATAACATGTAAGACCACGTTTGGGACGTTGGCATTGATTCGAGATATCATCTAAGACCATGTCTGGGACGTTGTCATTGATACGAGATTTCGTGTAAGACCACGTCTGGGACATTGGCATCGATATGAGATTCGTGTAAGACCATGTCTGGGACAGTGGCACCGATACTTGGTTACGTGTAAGACCATGTCCAACACATTGGCATCGTATTGATTCGTGTAAGACCTTGTCTGGGATAGTAGCATCGATATCTGATTACATGCAATACCTCGTCTGGGACATTGGCATTGTACGGCTATTCCGAGCACTTTGCATATCCTATAGATTCCTAACGGTTCAACGGGCAAATCTGAGATACGAACGACTATGTGATTGGTATTTCCATTCCAGCTACGCTTGTTATGTACACTAAGTGTGTATGAAAGGTAAGTATCTACATGAACTTACTAAGATGGATATGTGAAATGAAATGATAGAATGATATGTGAAGAGATGCTTAAAAGAGCTATGTGTGTATGTGACATTTGAGTTGAAGAATGTGGTAAGATATGTTTAAGCAAATGAGCCAAAGAAATACATGTGATGAATTTGTTATGAGAACCATTAATGTCATTGTATCAATATGGTTATGTGCATTTTATGCTAAGTTTATTTGTATATGGCTTACTAAGCTTTAGAAAGCTTACTCTTTGTGTGTTTGCTCTGTTTCATAGATCTTCAAAGCTATTGAAGGCTCACGGAATGTCGAGGATCGTCATCACACTACTCAAACTCATTTTGGTACTTTTGAAATATGTATATAACTAGATATGGCATGTATAGACTAGTCGCTTTGAGTTATGTTTGAGATGTGTAACATGAGTCATGAGATGTGGCTAGATAAATGTTGGTATTATGTTTGAGTAAATATGATACATGATGTATGTTTGGTATTGCTTGATAGCTAATGGAATTTCCAAGGCTATGGTAAGCATATGAATGCATTATGAGTATGTCTATTTGAGAAAAGAAATGGGCAAATTTATGGTAAGTGTGGATGAAATATGTTTGAAAGTATATGTGTTTTTAGTATGGCAAAGTGGTATGATTAGAAAGGAGATTGGATGTGAATATTGGTTGTTTAGTTTAACTTATCTTTAGATGTTAATTGTGCATGAAATGAGTTGGTGTGTAGCTAGGAGAGATGACCCTAGTGTGGGTGGCATTCTGACCTTGCAAGTGGTCTATTTTGCCTACATGACTGTGGCACACGGGCGTGCCTAGTGGCCGTGGGTATAAGTTAGTAACTATCCTAAGTGTACACGGCCATGGCATATAGGCGTACCTAGTAGCCTAGCCTAAGGTTATACGGCCAAGACACATGGACGTGTCTGGTAACCGTGTAGAAAAGTCAGTATACATGCTATGCTTTGGCATGGCCAGGACACATGGGTGTGTCTAGTAGCCGTGGGAGGCACACGGCATTTCCACACGGGCGTGTGACCTTTGAAACTTAGAAAAGTTTTAAATTTTCAAGAAATTCCATATGTGTTCAGTTTAGTCCTGACCTAATTCTAAAGTATAATTAAGGTCTCGTTGACCTATAATAGGGACACTTTGATTGTGATTGATGAATGGTTGTATGAAATGTATGTAAAAGTTTTCGATCTGTCCAGTAATACCTTTAACCCTAATCCGTCGATGGATACGGGGTTAGGGATGTTACAGTGGGAAAGATTTAAGGAATTACTTCGTAAGTGTCCTCGTCATGGGATTCCTCGTTGTATCTAGTTGGAGGCGTTTTATAATGGTCTCAACACATACACAAGGTTGGCGGTAGGCGCTTCTGTAAATGGTGCTTTCTTATCGAATTCTTATAATGAGGCTTATGAAATAATCGAGAGAATAGCCTGTAATAATTACTAGTGGCCGAAAAATCAAGCAGCTTTAGGAAGAAGAGTAGCCATAGTGCATGGAATAGACGCCCTTACTTCACTCTTAGCTCAGGTGTCGTCTATCTTTTCAATGTTGAAATAATTAACTACTAACAATTTAAATCATGTTGTAGATCAGCCACCAATCCACTACTAAGGAGGTCGGCAAAACAAAACTTACATGCAGCATAGATCAAATCAACATATTGGTTTCAATCAATAAGTTTAAAACCCACCACAAGTTAAACCTTCAAATAATTTGTAGAATTTATTGAAGGTATGCATTGCTAAAATTAATGCCTTGATTCAAGGCAAAGCAACAACATTGGAGAATCTTGAAAATCAAGTGGGACAATCAGCTGATGAGTTTAGAAAAGGACCCCAAGGTGTTGTACCAAACAACATAGAAAATACTCTATTAACCGAGTTATCTAATCTTGAGAACTTATTAAAAGCATACATAACAAAGAATGATGCAACTTTGAGAAATTTGAAGAACCAAATGGGGCAGCTAGCCAACGAACTTCGAAATAAACTACAATGAGCTTTGCCTAATGACATGGAGAACCTAAGAAAATCGAGCAAGGAGAGTTACAAAGCGGTTGATTTACAAAGCGTAAAGAATTTTGAACCCAATAAGGTTGAGGTTGAAGATAGACCTACCCAAAAAGAGGAAAATCAAACAACAGTTGAAATTCTTGCACCAGAGAAGCCAAATTCAGCAAATTATGAAAAGGTAAAATCTAAACTAGTGAATTCTAATAAGCTAACCTCTTCATTAGATGCAGAAATATTACCTCGGAAGAGCTGTCCATCCAAGCCAAAGATCTGCAACCTCCATATCCTTAAAGACTCTAACAACATAAACAGGACACTTAAATTAAGAGAATGTTGGATGTGTTGAAACAACTACATATCAACATCCCATTGGTAGAAGCTTTGGAGAAAATGCCAAACTATGCGAAAGCTATGAAAGAATTTTTGTTTAAGAAGAGAAGGTTTGGGGAATTTGAAGGTGTAGGCCTAACTACAGAATGTAGCCTATTTTTTCAGAATAAGTTGCCTCTTAAGTTAAAGGATCCAAGAAGTTTCATCATACCTTGCAATATTGGAGAATCTTATTATGGTAAGGCTTTATGCGATTTGGGATCGAGTATCAATTTAATGCTTACGTCTATGTTTAGACGATTAGGTATTAGTAAGGCTAGACCGAATACTATTTGTAATGGCCCAAATTTTGGGCCCAGAAGAATTGGGCCTTGGGCTTGGGAGTGCCTAAATTTCTTGAGAGCAAGAAAATGGCACAAATACATGTTAGTACTACTGGGTTAGCAATATTGGAGTGTTTGGGGTCTTGGAGAAGTCCGGGGTTTAAGCCTGGGCTTTAGCAAAAATTTTGGTTTTAGGTTAAATAAACCCTGGATGTTGGTATGTAGGCCTTAAGAACAATTAAGATTAAAATGTGACACAAGATGAGCTTGTATTCTAGTGGTTGTGGCGTCATTAAGGTGGCAAGGGAGCTTGAGTTCGAGTCACTCTATGCACAAAGGAGTATTTATTTCACTCCTTTGCTGTGTGAGTGGTGGAGTTTGAATTAAACACAACAAGGGTGGTTGGAATTTGAATTGGTCAAGGAATGGATTATAGAGAAAATCAAGGAGAAGATTGGGGAGGAAATCATGAAGGGATTTTAGGAGGAAAAGGGGAGTTTGAAGTGAAGTAAGACTGTGCCAAATTTGCTTGGGAGGTACTCAGAAATTCTCTTGGAAGGGTCCTTGCATTTTCGGCTTTTGGTGATCATTGTTTTTGGGTTTTCCCTCTGCAACATCTTAGCCGTATACTTTCCTTGAGTGGCTGAATACATTTTGACCTATTTTTATAACTCCTTCAACTATTCTTTTGAGTACTACGATCAATTCTATTCTGCTTCTTTTTCTATTTTCACTTCAGCATTCGTTCAACCATACTTCCCTTTAGTTAGCCCTTTAGTTGCATTCTCATTTCTTTTGAGTTCTTGCTAGATACATTTTTCTTCTTTCTTTTTGTCATGTCCTTCAATTTTTTTCAAATAGTTATTCTTTTTCCCTCTCTTACTACTGGCTTCTGCAATTGGTTCTAAACAATCGGCTGAACATCTACCATCTTGTCCCTCTGCACTTCTCTACCTTCACCTCCAATTGCTTCATTGGTGGAATACTCATAGGTGAGTATCCGACTTGCGCTTTCTTTCCTCTTTCGGCTTTTTCCCTTTTCTGGTTATTGCCTTTTATTTCTCCTTTTCACACCAACTATATTATTTTGGTATACTCTTCAGATTAAATCGATTCTCGACTCGTGTGCACTATTCCTTTTATCAGTATTTGGTTCTACAGTCTGGTAAGGGGTAGAGAATGGAGTATAGGGTTCTTGTTGTAATGATATCGTATGTCTTGTGTGAATCTAAAGAGGGAGGGGGTTCTTGTGTAGATTGTGGCCAAGGGTGATTGGTGCATTTCTTGTGAACTTAAGAGGTGATCGCTTCTGTTGTTCGTAAGGGCATCGTATCTGATTTGGAATTACGTTAGATTTTGTTAGTGTTATGAGTTAAGTTTCTAATCAGATATTTTTGGTTTAATTTAGGTACAAGGTTACTTTGAGCACAAATCACTTTCATAATCAGGTGTGTATTTTTACCCTGTACCTGATAGTCGGCTGATAAGCTAAAAGTGTGTAACAATACCCTGTGACCGATAATCGGCAAAAGAGCCGAAAAGCGTGTGTAACCACACTCTTTTTTATCGTAAATAGACAATATGTTGAAAAGCCAAAATACCGGCGAATGATGCCACACGAGCGTGCGATCGTACGTGTGGTGGACTAAGCCCATGAACATGGGCGTTAGTCTGTAGAGGCCACCACGAGCACACTTGTGGTCTTGGGCTATTTTGGGCCTCATTGGGCCAAAATGGGCTGTGTGGGCTTAGTGGGCACAGTGGTCTTGTGGGCCCACACGGATAAAATGTATGTGATGTGGTAATTGTTGTTTGGACTGTGACGTTTGCATAACTGTGGCTTTTTTGGGCTAATTGGCCACACGAGTGTGTGGGCCCACTAGGGCCGAGTAATGGGGCTTAGGCCCATTTACACCATTGTGACTGTTTAGGTTACTTAAGTCACTCGAGGCAATAGTAGACCTTCTATTTGGTCGTTGAGATCCCGATTTGCAAAATTATCGAAATACCCCTAGTTTGTAAACTTACTGAAATACCCCCAGTTTGTAAAATTATCGAAATACCCCTGATTTGTAAAATTACCAAAATACCCTCAATTTTTGAAATTATTAAAATACCCCCGATTTACAAAATTATCAAAAATACCCTCAATTTGTGAATTTACCGAAATACCCTTAATTTGCAAAATTATCGAAATACCCTTAATTTGCAACATTATCGAAATACCCTTAATTTACAAAATTATCAAAATACCCCTGGTTTGCAAAAGTATCGAAATACCCTTATAGGGTAGGATTATCGAAATACCCTTATAAGGTAGAATTACCGAAATACCTCTGAAAGATACTATTACCAAAATACCCTTATAGGGTAAAATAACTATTTTGCCCTTTTGGGTAAATGACCTTCATGATATCTTTCACGTGTCCATGTTGCACCGATACCTTTCAAACCCTTCACATGTCATAGTACCAACAGAGGTAGAGATACAACCAAATTTGACATACGGTGAATAGCCGGTTAAAATTGTGGACGTGAGGTAAAACAATTAAGAAACAAAAGTATAGATCTTGTTAAAGTGCTATGGCAAAAGGCATGGCAAAGGCATGGAATAAAAGAGGCTACATGGGAAACCCACTGGTAAGATTTTCGGGGACGAAAATCCTTAAGGGGGAGAATTGTAATAGCCCGATTTAGGGGCTAATCGAAACAGTGATCTCGGGATCACTAATTTAAGGTTAGAGAAAATTATCTCCATGATATTTTATGACTTATAGTGTGATGGTATAAGTGTATGAAAATTTTGATGCTTTAATGTTATTGATTTCTTGCTTAATCGCGAAAAAGGACTAAATCGCATAAAGTGCAAAAGTTCCATTTTATAAGCTAAAGGTTCCAAATAGCCATAGAATGTTAATAGGAGGTTTTTAAAAGGCAATTAGCCCCCTTTGTAAATGGTTGGCTGGTCATAGTCGATCATAGGAGACAAGAATTGACAAATTGGTCAAGGTTGGTAATAGTTGTTGACTAATTGATAAATAGAACAAAATAAAGAAAAGATGATATCCATCTTTTCTCTTCATTTTTCTCCATCTAAAATAGCAAGCAAATAGGGGGTTTTGAAAGCTCAAAATTTTAGCAAGCTCTTCTCCATTCAAGTAAGTGATTCTAATGATTTTTCTTGAAGATAGTTGTACTTTTAGGACCCCTAGAGCTTAAGCTTTCAAATGAGGGGACTTATTTGCAAAATGGTGAAAAGTTTAGAGTTTTGCCATGAGAGCTTTCATTGTTATTTGCGGCATTTTTATGGAAGAAAATGAGTCTTGGTTGTTAGATGAATAGCTTTTGTGAAAGGTGTTGCCATGAAAACACCTAAATAGACCGTGTTGTGAATGTTATAAAGTTGTAGTAAATGTGTGAAATGTTGTGTTTTGATGATAGCCATAAGAAGAATAAATGTTCACCTTAGCTCGTTAAAGGTAGAAATTTGATTAGAATTTATTTCCAAGCCTAGGGGTAAAACGATCATTTTACCAAAGTCTAAGGGCAAAATAGTAATTTTTCCAAAGCATGATTATTGTAATGCTTTTATTAATGTGATGATTAAAATGATATAATTTGCTATTATAAATCAAGAAGAACCAAGAATTTACCTCGATCAGGGAAAGAATAAAGTCTCGGACTTGATCGACGATCTAGCTTATTTTGAAATTGAGGCAAGTTTGTATGTAATAAATTTAACATTTTGTTAGCACGTTTGAGAATCTTTGGTATATTATATTGATACACGATGTTCTACTAAATTGGAGTAAGTTGAGATGTTCAAGTCCTAGTGGACTATAATAAATGTCAAAATGCTATCATAGAGACATGAAATGGATAAGATCCCGTATAAGACCATGTTCGGGACATGGCCTCGACACCGAATTGATATCCCGTATAAGACCATATCTGGGATATGGCTTCTATATTGAATATGAGAATTGTATAAGACCATATCCGGGATATGGCATCGATACTTGATGTAAGATTTTATATAAGACCATATCCGAGATATGGCATCGACAATCATAGGTGACCCATGTAAAACCACATTTGGGGTGTGGCATTGGCTTCGTACTTATATTAATGACGATGAATATGCGTCCTTGAGTATCCCTAGTGATTAATGGGATAGATAGATAAGCTTGGAAATAGAAATGATATTAGTACTAAAGTCATGTGAATGAATGAATACAGGTACTCGTGAATGATTAACGAAGAAATATTTACGACATGTGGCTTGGTATGTGCTTAATAAGGGCGAGTGTGAGTAAGTATGGCAAGAAGCCTATAGCCTTGTGTATGGTTAATTAATGCCATGGATGAATTTTATCATGAGCTTATTGTTGTTATTTATTTCCATGCAAACTTACTAAGCTTTATGCTTACCCTTTTTTATTGCCCTTTTTTTCCTTGTAGTATTGCCATGATAACTCAAGGAACGTGGAAGTCAGAGTTCGAAAATCAGACTATCGACATCACTTTGGTATAACAATTTAGACTTATTTTGAGTATGGCATGTGTAGGACTTGGGTATCTTGTTAGGTCGTAAGTTTTAGCCAAAGTGTTGGCTATGTATGTTATTAAAGTCATTTTGTAAATGGTTATTAAAGCTGGGCCAATACTTGGAAAATTCTTATGTTTAATGAAGATGAATTTCAGAGGTTTATGCTTGTGTGAATGTTTTGAATTGAGTTCGTGGATGTGCCTTTGGGTTATGAGTTGTGTTGAGATGAGTTGGAATAAGTATGTTTGCTATGCAGGGTGGCATTTGGCTTAGAATATAGCCTTTTTAATGTCCACATAGTTAGACGCACGGGTGTGTGGCTAGGCCATGTAAGACACACGGTCAGCCTCATGGGCGTGTTAATCGGCCGTGTGTCCCCTTGAATGCTAGGCTTGCAAGTCAGTATGCTCAGCAATAAACACACGGCAGAGACACGACCGTGTGTCTCAGCCGTGTGGGAGGCATGGCCTTGGATATGGACGTGTGCCTAGGCCATGTGAAGTCTGCACTTTAAATGTGGAATTTAATTCGACACACAGTCTAAGGACATGGGCGTGTGCCTTGGCCGTGTGACTTTAGTGAAGTGGTGACGTCATAATTAGAATGCCAAGGTTTTGGCACACGGGCTAAGACACGGGTGTGTCGAAGTCATGTGAGGGTCACGAGCCAGGGACACGGAGTGTGTCCGGCCATGTGAAATAAGTCAGTGTTGACCATGGGTAAAGAACACGGGCATGTCTTAGGGACACACGGGCATGTGGCCCCTGTTTTGGTGAAAAGTTTGCTAAGTTTGTAGAAGCTCTCGGATTAATTCTGAAACCTCTCAAAAGTATATTTAGGGCCTTGTAGGCCGAGAATGAGCAAGATACAAGTTTACATGAAATTTTATAGCCCAATGTGATTTTTTTAAGCGAGATAAGTTAGGTAATACCTCATACCCGATTTCAATTTCGAATGTGGGTAAGGGGTGTTACATTTATTGGTATCAGAGCTACAATTTAGCCGATTCTAAGACTAACGTAGTGTAAGTATGAGTCTAGCTATACATGCCATATGCAAGAGTAACTGAGTAATGATAGTGTGATAGCTCCTGACATTTTAAATTGCATTTTTATATAGTAAATGAATTCTGAACCAGACCGAACTACAGCCGATGATGTTGCGAGTAATGCGCCAGCTCCCACTCAAGGGATCGCGCTGGAGAATAGTAGACTTGAGACTTTGGGTCAGGGAGAAGAGGCCCGATCAGCCTTTCTCCGTATGATGAGCAACTGGTATACTGAGTATACCAGAGCATATCCTAATGCTCAACCCCCTCTGCCCCCACCTATTCCTCAACCAGCTCCTGTAGCTCCTCAAATGGTTGAGGTAGTAAGAAGAGAAAGACCTGTGGTCAATAAGATCTGGAAGCAAGGAGCCGAGGAATTTTGGGCTAGTAAGGATGATGATCCGGAGAGAGAGGAATTCTGGCCCAAGAATACCATCAGAGTATTTGATAAGTTATCATGCACGCTTGAGGAGTGCTTGAAGTGTGCAGTATCTCTCTTGAGAGATGCAGCCTATCGATGGTGGAATACCCTTGTGTTGGTGGTACCAAGAGAGAAGTTAGCTGGGAATTCTTCCAAGACAAATTTTGAAAGAAGTATATCAGGTAGAGGTTCATCGACTATAAGAGAAAAGAGTTCTTAGAATTAAAGCAAGGCCATATGTTAGTGATCGATTACGAACGAGGGTTAGTAAGGCTTAGCAAGTATGCTCGAGTGCGTGTCTACTGAGGCCATCATGTGCAAGAGATTCGAGGATGGGTTAAATAAAGATATCCATTTATACGTTGGAGTCCTCGAACTAAAAGAATTTGTTGTGTTGGTAGATAGAGCCTATAAGGCTAAGTAGTTGGCTAAAGAGAAAAGAAGAGCTGAGATAGAGTCTCGTGGCTCAAGAAAAAGACAACTGAAAAAGTTACTCCAATCCTCATCTAAGAAAGGCAAATTAAGTCTGCGTTTTATTAGACCTTATGAAGTTACCGAGAGGATAGGACCGGTAGCTTATCGGTTGGCCTTGCAACCTGGGCTGGAAAAGATTCATGATGTCTTTCATGTGTCCATGTTGCGCCGATACCATTCAGACCTTTCACATATCATAGTACCAACAGAGGTAGAGAAACAACCAAATTTGACTTGTGGAGAAAAGCTGGTTAAAATTATGGTGCGTGAGGTAAAACAATTAAGAAACAAAAGTATAGCTCTTGTTAAAGTGCTATGGCAGAGGCATGGAATAGAATAGGCTACATGGGAAACTGAGTAGTCGATGAGAAACCAATATCCTAACCTTTTCACTGTTAAGATTTTTGGAGATGAAAATTCTTAAGGGGGAGAATTGTAACAGCCCAATTTAGGGGCTAGTCAGAACTGTGATCTCGAGATCACTAATCTGAGGTTAGAGAAAATTATTTCCATGATATTTTATGAGTTATAGTGTGATGGTATAAGTGTATGAAAATTTTGATACTTTAATGTTATTGATTTCTTGCTTAATCGCGAAAAAGGACTAAATCGCATAAAGTGTGAAAGTTCCATTTTATAAGATAAAGGTGTCAAATAGCCATAGAATGTTAATAGGAGGTCTTTAAAAGGCAATTAGCCCCTTTGTAAATGGTTGGCCGGTCATAGTAGATCATAGGAGACAAGAATTGACAAATTGGTCAAGGTTGGTAATAGTTGTTGACTAATTGATAAATAGAATCAAATAAAGAAAAGATGATATCAATCTTTTCTCTTCATCTTTCTCCACTGAAAATAGCAAGCAAATAGGGGTTTTTGAAAGCTCAAAATTTCAGCAAGCTCTTCTCCATTCAAGTAAGTGATTCTAATGATTTTTCTTGAAGATAGTTGTACTTTTAGGACCCTTAGAGCTTAAGCTTTCAAATGAGGGGACTAATTTGCAAAATGGTGAAAAGTTTAGAGTTTTTCCATGAGATCTTTCATTGTTATTTTTGCATTTTTATGGAAGAAAATGATCCTTGGTTGTTAGATGAATAACTTTTGTGAAAGGTGTTGCCATGAAAACACCTAAATGGACCTTGTTGCGAAGGTTATAAAGTTGTAGTAAATGTGTGAAATATTGTGTTTTGATGATATCCGTAAGAGGAATAAATGTTCACCTAGGCTTTTTAAAGGTAGAAATTTGATTAGAATTCATTTCTGAGCCTAGGGGTAAAATGGTCATTTTACCAAAGTCTAATGGCAAAATAGTAATTTTACCAAAGCATGATTATTAAAATGCTTTTATTAATGTGATGATAAAAATGAGCTAATTTGCTGTTATAGAGCAAGAAGAACCAAGAATTCACCTCGATCGGGAAAGAATAAAGTCTCAGACTAGATCGACGATCATCGAGGTAAGTTTGTATGTAATAAATTTAACATTTTGTTAGCACGTTTGAGAATATTGGTATATTATATTGATACATGATGTTCTACTAAATTGAGTAAGTTGAGATGTTGAAGTCCTAGTGGAGTATAATAAATGTAAAAATGCTATCATCGAGACATGAAATGGATAATGTCCCATATAAGACCATGTCTGGGACATGGCCGCGGCACCGAATTAAGATCCCGTATAAGACTATATCTGGGATATGGATTCGATATTGAATATGAGAATCGTATAAGACCATATTCGGGATAAGGCATCGATACTTGATGTGAGATTCCATATAAGACCATATCCGGGATACGGCATCGACAATCAAAGGTGACCTATGTAAGACCACATCTGGGGTGTGGCATTCGCTACGTACTTATATTAGTGACGATGAATATGCGTTCTTGAGTATCCCTAGTGATTAATGGGATAGATAGATAAGCTTGGAAATAGAAATGATATTAGTACTTAAGTCGTGTGAATGAGTGAATACAGGTACTCGTGAATGATTCACGAAGAAATATTTACAACATGTGGCATGGTATGTGCTTAATAAGGGTGAGTGTGAATAAGTATGGCAAGAAGCCTATAACCTTGTGTATGGTTAATTAATGCCATGGATGAAATTTATCATGAGCTTATTATTGTTATTTATTTCCATGCAAACTTACTAAGCTTTATGCTTACCCCTTTTTATTGCCCTTTTTTTCCTTTGTAGTATTGCCAAGATAAATCGAGGAACGTGGAAGTTGGAATTCGGAAATCACACTATCGACATCACATTGGTATAAAAATTTAGACTTATTTTAAGTATGGCATGTATAGGACTTGGGTATCTTGTTAGGTCGTAATAGTTAGCCAAAGTGTTGGTTATGTATGTTATTATTGTCATTTTGTATATGGTCATTAAAGTTAGCCCAATACTTGGAAAATTCTTATGTTTAAGGAAGATGAATTTATGAGGTTTATGCTTGTGTGAATGTTTTGAATTGAGTTTTTGAATTACCTTTAGGTTATGAGTTGTGCTGAGATGAGTTGGAATAAGTATGTTTGCTATGCAGGGTGGCATTTGGCTTGGAATATAGCCTTTTTAATGTCCACATAGTTAGACGCACGGGTGTGTGGCTAGGCTGTGTAAGACACACGGTCAGCCTCATGGGCGTGTTAATCGGCCGTGTGTCCCCTTGAATGCTAGGCTTGCAAGTCAGTATGCTCAGCAGTAAACACACGGGCAGAGACACGACCATGTGTCTCAGCTGTGTGGGATGCATGGCCTTGGACATGGATGTGTGCCTAGGCCATGTGAAGTCTACACTTTAAATGTGGAATTTAATTCGACACATGGTCTAAGGACACGGGCGTCTGCCTTGGCCGTGTGAATTTAGTGAAGTGATGATGTCATAATCAAAATGCCAAGGTTTTGGCACACGGGCTAAGACATGGGTGTGTCGAGGTCGTGTGAGGGACATGGGTATGAACACGGACGTGTGTTTGGTCGTGTGAAATAAGTCAGTGTCAACCACTGGTGAAGAACACGGGCATGTCTTAGGGGCACACGGGCATGTCCTTAGGACAACACGGGCGTGTGGCCCCTATTTTGATGAAAAGTTTGTTAAGTTCGTAGAAGCTCCCAGATTAATTCTGAAAAGTTTGTTTACATGAAATTTTATAGCCCAATGTGATATTTTTTTAAGCGAGATAAGTTAGGTAATGCCTCATACCCGGTTTGATTTCGAACGAGGGTAAGGGGTGTTACAGATATTACTTTGGGCCTTGGCCCACATATGCACTGAACTAAATTGTACGATTACCGTTAAAGGACTCGAGCCCAGCACTAATTACATTCAGATATCGACCGGTTTTTATTAAGGGGATTACACACTGAGTTTTTCGTAAACTCACCCCGTTTTTAACCTTTTAGGTAATCCCTAGCGTTAGATGGTTCGGAGCTACGAGGGACTCGGAGAGGGCCACACAACTGCACATGTTTTATTCTATTTTGCTCATTTACTTAAGCACTTTGATTTTGATTCGGGTTGTAATAAGGCCTCTATAATTTTTGGATTTTAAATTTAAGATTTTATTGATTGTGATTTGTATCTGCTAGAAGTAGAACACAGTTTCCAAAACAATAACTATTTTCAAATGCTACGTTTTTGCAACTCAAATTTTAAATATCACGTTTTCGTAAATCATTTGTTTTAAATTAAGGTTCCGCAACAATAAGGTTTTAAAGGTGATGACATTTTAAAAGGGAATAACTTTTTAATAAACCACAATTAAAAATAAGCAAACTCAAGCTGAGGTTTTGTACAAGTTTTGAATGGCAAGAAGTTTTAAATTTCAAGAAAGGTTTTCAATGAAACATGGTTTTCAAAAAAAACTTCAATGTGACTGATCATTGTTTTATCGAGTTTTAAAATTTATAAAGAGAATGATCAAACCTAGAAACTAACTCTGACAATGACTTAAGGCAAGTGCACCTATCGAACAGTAGTATAGCTTAGGCAAGATCGGATTGTCGAACCCAAAGGAGCTAAAAGTACTAATACTAACCTTCTTTCTATTATTTAGCCTAAATATTAAGTGATTGGTTGTTTAATCTAAAACTAACTGATTACTAAGCTAAGATTCAAAGACAAAAAGAATGAATTGAAGAAATAACTTTAGAAAAACTCAGTTGACTAAGACGATACCCTTAGGAAGAATCCACCTAGACTTCACTTGTTATCTAACACTGAACCAGATGATTTATTCACTTGACTTGATCTGTAGGATTCCCTAATTTATATTAAACCCTCTCTTGAGGCGAATAACGTCTAACCCTAGGTTGATTAATTGAAATCTCTTTCTAATTAAAACCCCTAGAATTGCATTAACTTGATCTATGGACTCCCATATTAGGTTTCACCCTAATCTGGAAAAATCTCATCACCCTATCTCTAGGCGCGCGAATAACTCCGCTTAATTATGCTAGATCTACTCTTAGGCAGAGACTTTTGCTCCACCATCTAAGCACATCCAACTCGAATCAATATCCCAAAAATATTAACATAAGAATTAAGCTCACATAATTAAGAACAAATCAAGTATTTATCATATAGTTCAGATAATAATAACAAGATCCATCTTAGGTTTCATCCCCTTCAGGTATCTGAAGGGTTTAGTTCATTACAATAAAAGAAAACATCTCAGAAGAAAAGATAAAACAAAACATAAGTAATCCCTAAAACCCCCTGAAGAAATTGAAGGAGAAATCCGTCGTCTTGAGTAGAATTTTGGCTTTTTAAGATAGATCAACTAGCTATCTTCAAGTGATTCCCACCAATCTGGCCTTTCTGGCTCGGCTCCTTGGCCTAGCTAACCACCAAAAGCCCTGGCAGAAGGCTTTTGCCGAACTCCCCCTTTAAGTTGCCCCCTAAGGTATTTATATAGACTTTGAGATGCTTTACTTCGCCCCTACATATCCTAATTCAAGTAGAATTCCTACTAGGGTGTTTGAATAGGCTTTGGAATGTGTTTCTTTGCCTCAAGTATCCTATTCTGAGTAAAACTCTTTTTGGCCGCGACAGGGACACGCCCATGGAACACGTCCATGTGAATCATGTTCAGGCCGTGTTCGAGTCTTTTTGATGAGGCACAGCCATGTGAATTAGGATCAGGCCGTGTTCTAGTAATTTAATGAGGCACATTCGTGTGGTCTTAGGCCCAGGTCGTGTCGATTTCGTGAGTTGGCCCAATTTGGTCTGTTTTAAGCCCATTTCTCGTTCTTTTCATCTTCCAGTGCTCTCCTGAGTATAAATCATGAAAAGAAAGGATTAAGAGCACCTTTTTACACAATTCAGGGAATAAATCATCCAAAAGTATGCTAAATGTGGGATTAAAATATGTTACTTTTACGGTTTATCAAATACCCCCACACTTAAGCTCTTGCTCGTCCTCAAGCAAAATTCTCAACTTACAATTAAAACGAACTTTCTACAATTCATAATTCTCATTAACAATGCCTCATCATAATTCATAGATAATTTATACATGGATAATCTAACTCAAAGACTCCTAAAGACTCAAACAATTCTAAGTCATATATTTGTAGCATGAAAAACATAGTTGTCTCCCTTTATCTAAATAATTTCCTTTGATTCAAAACCGACAAGGATTGACATCCTCACTAAAGATTCACTCAAAGCAATTGAAGTGTTTAAGGTTTAAGAAAAAGCACTCATAAATCAAACCTAACAACTTAATCCCATAGGCTTGTGTAACATCCTGAATTTGGGTCTAGTAGAATTGGGCCCAATGGGCCTTGGACGTAAGGAGTGTTTAAAATTTTTGAGAATAAGAGAACGACATTATTTCAAGTTGGGCTTATTAGGAAGGCAATTTTGGAATGTTACGGGGTTTCTAGGAAATTCCGGGTTCAAGTTAGGCTATAGGAAACTTTTAGTGTTGAAGCACTTTAAGAAGAGAAGGAAAGTGGCATCATGACTTAAGGAAATAACTGTGCATTTTACTAGTACAAGGAGTCTATAAAGGTGGAAAGTGGAATGTGAAGTGTACTATTGGTCTGAGGTTCTAATCCTATCTATTGCATTTTTGATTAATTTTTTATGCTTCATTTTCAATGTGCCAGCCATGGCATTAATATGGTAAGGAACACTTTTTAATTATGGAAAGAAGACTAAGGATTATGGTAAGGAGGAAGATAAGGGAAAAAGAAGGAAAGAAATGAAAGAAAAGGTAAGGGAAGGGAACATGTTGGCCTATTATGTGGAGAATCTTTTGGAAAGATTATTTTTGGTCAACATGCATCTTTTTGGTAAAGGTGTAATCGGTTTTGGTAAGGGGGTGTGCCGAATTTTGTTAGGCATTTTGAAGAGCTTTTGATTTCTTTTTGAAAGTCTTTTCCTTGTTCATTTGGCACCTCTTTTCCTTGCCTAAAATCGAGACCATTTTGGAGCATTTTCCTTTCTTCTTTTCATCTTCGCTTTAGCCGAAACTTTGACATTTCCCTTGTCCATCTCTTCTTTTTATTTCCTCATTAATTCTTCAACCTTTCTCTCTTTTCTTTGGTCGATTTTACTTAGTAGTCGAATCATCCTTGTTCTTTTTCGTCAATAGCCGAATATTGATCATCTTCTCTCCTATATTTCTCAAGTTGGACATTTCTTCCTTGATTAAATCGGGTAAATGGCTTTATTCTAATCTATCATTCCCTTTTTCTCTCTAGCTGAATGAGTGTTCCTCATCATTCGGTTGTTTCATTTTGTTTCTAAACCGAAATGGTGTTTCCCATACTCCTTCATTTTTTTAATCAATTTTCTTTTTGTAGTGTAATAGTGGAAGAGCCGAATCTTATACCTTTGACTCATCCATAGCCATAAGTCAAACGTTGGGAATCAGTTTTACCATTGTTAAGGTAAGAGATTCGTCATGGATCAATTTGATCTATCTCGTTGCTTGATTAGTTTGCTAAGCAAATGGAATGATGGTTGTAACTAATCGTTTATTTTAGGGACTAAATTGCTCGCTTTTATTCACTCGTGGATCCTACGAAAATAGTGGTAAGCCAAACCTTTTCCTTAGATAATCAATTTATATCATCTAATATTGTTGTGATTAAGGCTTTTTCCAATGGAGGCAAGTGGTACCGATTCGAAAGGAAAAGCGATTGGAGAGCTCAAAAGGAGTGGATTTGCGATTCCTACTCCTAAGTTCAAGCGTAAAGCAGTTTCAGCGGTTCGAGATTTCCTACTGGGTTGTGGACCATCATCTGGTGAGAATAGGCAAATCGTGGTCATTCATGATACTAAGGGTAAGCATTTCATTAGATCGTCTAATTTAGATTTAGATTAATAAATCTCGTTTGTTGGATTAATCGAGTGTAATGGTGATTTAGGTGCCGATGATCAAGAAGGATTACTCCTTACCCTAATAAGGTGTGTAATCTCACACCTCCTAAATATTTGCATGAAATGTTCTGTGATTCGGTCAAAAGATCGAAAAGCCTAAAACCGGCATCTGTGACCACTCGGGCGTGCGTATGTTCGTAGTGGTAACCATATTTTGCAATGAAACAGTTTCTAGTTAGCAACAGTGATGTGATTTTGAAAAATCATCAAAAATAGGAGAAATGGAATTAGAAATTTAATAAGATATAGAATTAAAGCTTATTGTGTCTATTTTTATATGAAAGAAACAGAGTAGGAAGAGGAATTTTATATTCTGTGATATTTTAATTTTAGTAAGACTGGTTCTGAATGACTTTGTGGTTCCCTATTCTGTCTTGGAAAAATTATTCAAAATTGTACATAGTGAATTATGAGTTATAATTTATATGTATAGATTCCTTAGTGAGTCTATTTTCAATAGAAACAAGTGGGAGCAACAAATGAAAACTGTACAATGAGATAATTGAATTTAGGTTAAGAAAGTTTAGAATCGTTGGTTAGTGAAATAGGGGAGACTTTAATGAATAAACTGTACTAAATGGTTAAGCCAAAAATTCTGAAAATTTGTAGTAAGAAGATATATGAGTCTAGTTTCAAGGAAAATTTACGGATCTAAATTTTGAGTTTCCTAACTCAAGTTATAGTCAATTTAGTCAATATGAACGGATGGACAATTTCAATTTTTATGCTCTAAATTAGTATTAAGTCTGGGGTTGCGAAATTACCGAATTACCCTTAGTGGGTAAAATTATTGATTTACCGAAATGCCCCTATGGGCCAATTTATCAAAATTCCCCTATGGCTGATTTACCAAAATGCCCCTATGGGCCGATTTATCGAAATGCCCCTATGGGCCGATTCATTGAAAGTATTCAATAGATTAATGGTTGTTATTTATATGTGAATATTTTATGTTATTATGTATGTTGCATCTTTACATATTGCATGGGGTGGGAAAATTGTATGAAGAGAAGTGCAGCCCGGTGGCATTGCCACAAATTCTGATAATGGCTATGTGCCATCATGATTGTGGGTTTGTGCCAAACGTATTTACCCAAGGCTATGTGCGATTATATTACCGTATATGATACTCTGGTGGCTCAGCCACAAATATTATAAATGGCAGCTTGACTGCAAATTGGAAAGACTGGCGGGGTGGGTTGACTTGATCCCCATAGGAGAGATTGGCTGGTCGGGGGAGAGATTGGTTGGATTGGGTTGGGTTGCATTACATTATCTACATTATCATGTTTATAGGGCTAAGGCCCAGTTTGTTTATTTATAGGGCTAAGGCCCATTTTGTTTATATATGGGCTTCGACCCAGTTTGTTTCTATATGGGTTTTGGCCCAGTTAATGTCGGTAAGGGAGATTACGCACTGAGTTCTTGTAACTCACCCCTCCTTCTTAATCCTTGCAGGTAATACTCAGTGATGTGGGCTTGCGCCATGGATGACTCGGTAGATGCCATACTTTAGAATGGTGTTCTCGAACTTCAGTAAATTTCATTTTTCGCTTTATTTTATTACTTTTACTATTTTGGGATTTAAAGTTGTAATAAGGCCTCTGGGATATGTTTTATTTTGCTTTACATTTAGACGTACTTAATATCTTGCTTGAAATGTTTTAAATGGGAATTTTCAAAAATCACTTAATAACAATTTTCCAAAATTTGATTAACTAAAGGTTTTTACAATATGTTTACAAATAATTTAACTTGGATTTTCTTTCAAATTTATCAACGTCATTTTCAAAAGTCACGATTTTAAGGTTCATTGGTTCGATTTTTGATTCATCAATCAACCTCTTGAAATTAGTAGTATTTTATCGAATATCTATATTCAAAATTATTTTTCTTAAACTATAACTAAATAACACCAACTTTAGTACAAACTCAAGTTCCTTAAACATTTTCTTTGTGTGACATACCAAATCTGGTCGTAACGCATGGGCCGGATTTGGGGTGTTACATTTTATAGTATCAGAGCCCGGTTGTAAAACTCGACTGTGGTTTGGGTTCAAAAACGATTTCCAAAGCTGTTGAAATTTGATTTATAAATGCATGTTCTAAAGGAAGTATGGCACCACGGGTATCCGACAACAAGTCAAGTAAGTTTATGTTTTTATTTTATAATTTTTGTGTTATGATTATGGAAAGAAAGCTCCACAAAATAGAAAAACTCTAGAACTCTTAGCTTTAGGAGCTGAAACTATAGAGATTGAGACTATAGGACATGTTTTGCGAAAACGACTTTACTTCTTATACTCCATAAAACATTATTTAATAAATGTTGAATAGTATACTGATTCATAAGACTTGTAATTGGATTAAATCGAAATAGCAAACATGAGCGCTAGAGGGCGTGGACGTGGTAGAGGCCGAGGTGCTAGGTGATCGTGTCAAACAGTTGAGTTTTAATATTTATGAAGAATGATCGAACCTGTAGACTAACTATGACAACGATTGAGGCAAGTGCAAATATCAAACAATAGTATAGTTTAGGCAAGATTATTTTATCCAACCCAAAGGAACCTAAAAGTACTACTACTCACTTTCTTTCTATTATTTAGCCTAAAATATGGAGTGATTGGTTTATTAAACTAATGAAAAACGAAACTAGATGCAAGGACAAAAGAATGAATACTTTGTGAAAAGACTGTGGAAAAACTAAGTTGATTACGACGATACCCTCAGGAAGAATCCACCTATGGCTTCTCTTATTATCTAACTTTTAATTCATATGACTTCTTTACTTAGCTTGATCCGTGAGACTCCCTAACCTATATTAAACCCTCTCGAAGGCGAATAACGTCTAACCTTAGGTTAGTTAGTGGAACTCTCGTTCTCTTATAATAACCCCCTAAGGAAGCAGTAAATCGATCAATGGACTCCCATATTAGGTTTCACCCTAATCCGGCAAAATCTCGTAACCCTGTCTCTAGGCACTTGATCAACTCCACTTAATTATGTCGATCTACTCTTAGCGTATTCTATTCCTCCTCCACCTAAGCACATCGATTAAATTAAGCAACATAATTAAGAACAAACTAAGTACTTATCATATGATTTAGAAATCAAATAACAAAATTTGTCATAGGTTTCATCCCTTTAGGTATCTGAAGAGTTTAGTTCATAACAAAATAAGAAAACATCTCAAGAGAAAAGATAAAACAAAACATAAGAAATCCCTAAAATTCCCTGAAGGAATTGAAGAGGAGATCCTTTGTCTTGAGTAGAACTCCGGCTTCTTGAGATGGATCAACTGGCTATCTTCGAATAATTCACTGAATAAAAGCTCTGGCAGAAAAGTCTGCCCCCTATTTTAGCTTCTGCCGAACTTCCTTTTTAGTTGCTACCTTGGGTGTTTATATAGGCTTTGAGATGCTTTACTTGGCTTCTAAGTATCCTAATTCAAGTAGAATTCCTCCTAGGATGTTTAAGTGGACTTAGGATTATGTTTCTTTGGCTTCAAGCATCCAAATCCGAGTGAAATTGCTCATTTCTGTAGTACGGGCACGGCCATGGCACACGCCCGTGTAAGTCGACTTCAGGCTGTGTGTTGATTCTGATTGAGGCACGGCCATGGAAGTCAGGATTCAGGCCGTGTTTCAGGTCTGTCTATTGGGTCTCGACCATGCAAATCGTGCTTGGGGCGTGTCTTTGAATGATTGTCGAGGCACGACCGTGTGACTTGAAGTCCAGGCCGTGCCAATTTCTTGGGTTGGCCCAATTTGGTCCGTTCTAAGCCCGTTTTACATTCTTTTTATCCTTAGGTGCTTTACTGAGTATAAGACATGAAAGGAAAGGATTAAGAGCACCTTTTTACATAAATCAAGGATAAATCATCCAAAAGCATACTAAATGTAGGATTAAAATATGTTACTTTTACGGTTTGTCAAATACCCCACACTTAAGCTTTTGCTTGTCCTCAAGCAAAATTCTCAACTTACAATCAAAACAAACCTTCCATAATTCATAATTCCTATCGATAATGTCTCATCATAATTCATAGATAATTTATACATGGATAATTCAACTCAAAGAACCCTAAAGATTCAATCAAGATAAGTCATACCTTTGTAGTAGTACAAAAACATAGGTGTCTCCCCTTATCTAAGTAATTACCTTTAATTCAAAACTAAAAGGATTGACATCCTTACAAAAGATTCACTCAAATCACTCGAAGTGTTTAAGGTTCAAGAATAAGCACTCTAAGTCGAACCTAAAAAGTTAATCCCATAGGCTTGCCTAAAAATCAAATCTCCACCACTGTATAAAGATGATACACAAATCAAAAGGTCTTTAATCAGGGTTGTAACGGGGCTTGGGTTAAAAGGTGTGGATAAAGGCTGAATTAGAAGGTTAGAATCGAGACTGACTTGACAAATTACCTAACTAGAAACAATGAACTAAATATGAATATTTACATCGAATGAAAACTAATAATAACTACTATTGATAATTACTCTATAATAAAGAGTATTTTCATCACTTGAAATTTGATAATACTTTAATACAAGCTTTTTCTTCAACAATTGGAGTTTAAATGCTCTAAGCTTTTTTTTTAAGAACAAACTAAGATATTACATCATAAATGATAAATGTAACTACTGAACTAATATAATTTGGTAACTTAATCAAATCAAACCTCGATTAAAGGGTAGTCAAAAGAAAGGGTGATAACAAATACAAAAGGGGTTTTGGGTTAATATTAGTGGGCGAGTCAATAAAAAGGTTGTTAGGATTCAGTGGGGTTCACTAGGGGTTAATTTGTGAAGGTATGCTTTTTATGGAGTAAGTGGATTAAATCCTAGGTGCCTTTATCATCTCTGTATATCAAATGAAAAGTGTGGTCTCGACATGTATAAATAAGGCAAGTTCTAGAATAACAGTTCAAAGTTGACACACTCATAATCAATAAAGTGAGCACGAAAAAGAATATATGCTCTATAAGGCTCAAAATCTCACAAAATTATTGGTGTTTTGACCTTAATCCTCAGAATTTCAAACTTCAAAGTAATACACAAATTCAGTTCAACGACCTATTAATTTTTAAATTTTAGAAAGTAGACTTATCATGCTCGATTCTCTAGTATCCTTCAGATTTAATCATCAATGCATAATTAACTATGACTTACTCTAAAACATATCAATAAAAATCATACATCACTAGAAATTTCATCCTAATTAGTAATATGAGAAAAATACTTTCGAACAAGACTAAATTCATGATTTTGAGAATAATGCAAAAAGTTAGGTACTTTTACCCCCCACACTTAAGATGTACATTGCCCTCAATGTACAAAGATAGATAAACAATTATGTAATAATAAAATCAAAAGAGAAGGGGAGAAGTAACACTTCCTAATTTTTGGATGAAGTCTATGAAAAGAAATCGATAAGATTGGAGGTGAACGGGGAAGCGTCTCGAACCGTTTGAAATTGAATCCTTGAAGTAGCCATTGGTTTTATTGTATCCTAAGCTAAATCTAAATATCATAAAGAATAAGAAGAAGAAAATAAAATAAAATAAAGTAAAAATCATGATGAAATAAAATAAAAACAAAAATAAATAATGGAAAATGAAAGACAACTAGAAAATGGGGAATGAGGTTTAAATAGAGATGTAGCCAGTGTTTTTGGATTTTGAATTTTGAACGCATTCAGGGTGTTCGGGCATGGTCGTGGGTGTTGTGGCACGCCCGTGTCTTTCTTTACACGGTCATTCAATACGGGTGTGCTCCTCCCGTGTTTGATAAGTCAGAATGTCGACACAGTTGAAAGGCACGGACGTGTTTAGCCCGTGCTTGACAAGTCAGTAACCTCGCACGGGGTGTCGGCACATGCGTGGACTATTATCGCCACCCGTGTTAGGAAAAAAATTTCTATGTCATGCACGACTACTGGCACGCCCATGGTTCATCCCCTGGCTTCCACACGGCCACGGGCACGCCCGTGTGTAGGGTCGTGTGGCCTAGAAATCTGCTCTTTGGTTAGTTTATGGTTAGGTGCTACAAAGAAAAAGAAAATAAAAAATAAAAAATAAATAAATGTAAAAATGGGGTTAGTGCTCGAGTTGCCTCCCGAGAAGTGCTCGTTTATTGTCTTAGCTAGACTTTACCTCTCATTCGTATGGTTATGGTGGTTTGAGAAGGTGAAAATCCTTTCTCATGTGATCATTTCGGTTATGGATATATAGTTTAAGTCAAGTAATGTTTACCTCAAAAGTGTCGAATTTAGGATTGCTGACCTCGACTGTGCAGTATAAGAAGACATTTAGTGCCTTAAAAGTGATTTCTTCATTTGTCTTGAGGTCTGAATTGGTGATTCGAAGGTCTTCCTTATTCAACAATACCTGATCTCCTAATTTGAAGTGATTCGTTGTTCCTATCAGCTCGTCTGGAGGCTCCTTCGGTTTCACTTCGTGCGGTTCCTATTCCTCTTTGATTTGTATTTCCTGCTCTTTTAGTTTGTCAACCCTAAGGCTTTGTTCCTTATGTATTTCTTCTTTGTTGGCACGAGGTCTAGGATCTAGCTCAGCTAAGTGATTTCGTGATGCTTCCTGCAAAGAAGGTTGAACCAAATGATTATCAATAGAATTAACGTTTTTACCTTTATTACTCAATGTCTAGCTGAGTTAAGAGCTTAAAGAGTGATTGTTTCATCGTCTACACGAAGTGTGAGTTCACCGAATTCTTCCTCTGTGTGGTTTTTCTTTATTGCATCAGGATATGGCACATGAGGTTGGTACTCTGTAATTGCCTATTTTGGTAAATCATGGTACACCTCAACCTTAGCTTTTCTTACCACAGGTTCTTCCCTTAGGTTTGGATCCACTAACAATTCACTGTTATGAGCTTATACGGCTTGGGGCCCATGATTCAGCTCAAGTTTGTAGCCTTGTGGTGTTTCATGTCGTGAAAGTTTAACAAATTGATTATCAACTGAATTTACTTTCTCACCTTCTGTAACATCCTGATAATTAGGGGTTATGCATCTTTACTTAATTGAATGATGTTGCATGCTTAATTATGATTGAGTATGTTCTGGAAGTTTAATTTTGAACTTCATTAATTAAGTGAATGCTTAGTGATTTATTAAATTTTTAATAATTAAGATGGAGCTAAGCATGTTAGGCTTTAAGAAATAATGACAAGAGGTTTTAAGCATAAGTTGAGTAATTGGCAAGGTGGTTAGGATACATGGATAAGTGCTTGAGGAGAGAGGTTCGAATCCCCTAGCTAACAAATGGGAGGATTTTATTTTTGTTTCCTTCCCTATAGTGTCGGCCAAGACTCTTCTAGAATGGATGAACATTCTTTTAATTTTGGCTATTTGACCATATGAAAAAGGCAAGCTAAAGACTTATGGCATGGAATCAAGATAGGATGATAAGATAGGGGGGACAAAAGGCTTGATATATGGGCAATGTTTTGGAAGCTTGTTCATGGTCATTTGACCATGAACCTAGTCGATTTTAGGGGCTAAAGAGGGTGGTTAATGGTGATAGCAATCTAAGGGTTGATGGGGAAGAATTGTGGAGGAAAAGGGGGGATTATGCTGGCTTCCTAGTTGGTCGAATTTGACTTGAGTCATGGGGTGATAGCTGGCCAAAAATTCTAGCAATTGTGCATCTTTTCTCAATTCTCCAAGAGCTCTCCTCCTAGTCGAATTTTGCTATTGTCATTAGGTAAAGTTTTACTTTGTTTTGGTTCTCATTTTGACCATTTTGGTTAAAATTCCTTTTCTCTCAAATTGTGGTCTTCTTTAGTCATTAACATTAAAAGATTGGAAAACATTTTATTCTTTTCTTTTTCCTTCATTGCCGAATCTACCAAAGTTCAAAGAACCATTTTTCTTCAATTTCTCCCTCTTGGCCAAATGCACATTGGTCCCTAAACCTATCTCTTTTCTTTTGAAATCACTTTCATCATCATCTTTTCTTCATCTTCTATTTCTCTCTTCTTTCAATTTCATTTTCTTTCTTCATTCTCTCAACCGAAACTACTTTCTACTAAAACCAACAATCAAAATCTATTTTCATCTTGTAACACCCCAAACCCGGTCAATACACCACGACCGAATCTGGTATGCTACAGGGAAAAAGGTTTTGGGTGGTTTAGGTTTGAGTTTGAAAGTTGAGGAAAACACTTCGCTAAAATTTTGTATTTGAAGAAAAATTCGAGTAGGTTTTGACTTGTATATTTATGTTGTATTTGAAAACCGAGAGCTTTGAAAATTTATCTCGAAGTGTAGGTAAAACTAATTTATGTCGGATTGATTTTTAAGTTGTTTCACATTATTACTAAAGTACTTTGTCTTAGTAGAAAAATCCTATTTAGGCTAGAAAAACCATTTGAGTTCATTTTGTTCTAAGTTATAGTTTGATACCCGATGGTATAGTTTAAAACATCGTTTTGAAGTTTTGAAAACGTTGTCCTTCAAGTTTTAGCATATTTTAACTCAAGTAGTTTGTTAAAGCATATTAAAATCTAACAATAAATAAACAAAACATAATTTAAAAGGCCATTTACAACCCAAATAAAACCAAATAGTAATAATAAAACTTAAGTACCAAATTTCTTAAAAGTCCGAGCAAAACTTTATTCCAAGATGGCATGAGCACCTCGAGTCCCTCCGGCTCCATGTCCGCGTCTAAGCGTCACTGAAAAGTCAAAGGAGAGGGTGAGTCGAGTGACTCGATGTGTAAATCCGCTCTAGAAGAACAACATGCTAACACACATCATACAAAGCAACATAATTAATGCAACCCGATCCTAACCATCCATATCACCTTTTCTACCCGTGTGGTACCAAACCCTTTGGTGGTGCCAAACCACTGGTGACATATCGTCACAATGTGTTACCAAAACACTGGTGTCCCAAAGACACAATTGTGCTACCAAAGCACTGGTGACCGAAGTCACAAATCCAATGATGGGGCCAACCCATCGTGTGATACCAAATCACTAGCAGACGATCCCATATCTCATGTGGGGCCAACCCACGGTGGTTAAACCACGAGGACAAGTCGCAATGAGGTGCCAAACCTCGGTGTCCCAAAGACACAATTGTGCTACCAAAGCATTTGGTGGCCGTAGTCACAAATCATTGATGGGGCCAACCCATCGTGTGATACCAAATCATGGCGTCAATCCCATATCTCACAAGTGGGGCCAACCCACGGTGGTGTTAACCACGGGGACGAGACGCCGAGGTACCAAACATCTGGAGGTGCCAAACCTCAGTGACCCAAAGTCACAAAGTGTGCTAACAAAGCACTTGGTGCTCGTCGGCACAAAATATCCTTTGCTCCCTCCACTCGTATCACCCATCAACATACCACACTCATGTAATCATGCATATCACATAATCATGCATATCATGCTAATATGTCTAATCTCATACCCCATGTCACATATATCCACAACCATGGTACCATATAGATCATCGGTAAACTCATAACAATAATCTTGACTTACAGAGTCGAATCATACCCATTGGGGTATCACATCAATCATCAACGTTTCATTAATCATCACCACGGTTATCAATTATATTACTAAGCGAAGTGTGTTAGTTTACACACGAATTAGCGAAGGTAGTAATCCCTAAAATCGATTCGTCCTAGATCACTTCTACAACTCGAATCCTACAATCGGCCAACAAATGGATTACCCATCATACCATTCGGCCACAAGTATCAAACCAAAGAGAGTTTATCACATAGTCCTTACCTTGCAAACGTTTGGCTTCCTACCAAACTTGAACCACAAAGGTTTCTCCTTTACAACCGGCCTCCACCTAAAAAGAAAATCCATTCATCCCCTGAGACTTGGTTTAACGAAGCTAAAGGAACGGACTAACAAAGTACTCATCTTACCACCACTTAGCAATCGGCTAAAAGAGTTGGAGGCTCCTCTTGATTATTCCCAAAGTCCAAAGATCCTATACGAAAAGATTTAAACAAGAAGTTAACCCTTTTTAACCAATATCGATATCAGCCCTAACATACCAAGAATTGGTAAAATATCAGAGAAAGAGAAATGGCCATTCGGCCAACACCTACCTACTACCAAATGATTGGAAACCACACACCCAACACCACCAAATATTCGGCCAACACAAGGAGGGTTCGGCTAACTGGTTTTGGAAAACGAGATGAAACGAAGAGAGATGAGTGGAGGGGGGTCACTTTCGGTTTTGAAAAGGGGAAGAAAGGAAGTTTAGAAGAAGAGAGATTTTCAGCAAGAAATGGTATGGAACAAAGGGAGAATTCGGCACAAGTGTTGTGAAAGCAAAAAGAAGAAAATGAGAGGAATGATCACTAGTTTCGGCTTTGCACAATGAAAAGAAGAAGGAAGGAACAAGGTAGATTTTCGGCAATATGGGTGCTTGAGGTTTCGGTTTAACAAGGTTGAAAAAGAACAGAGAGTGGGAGAGGCATTCGGCTTCAAAAAAACAAAAAGAAAAAACAAATGAGAGCAACAAGTAATTTCGGCAACACCCAAGCTTTGGGTTTTCGGTTCCAAGGATGAATGGCAAAAAGAAAATGTGGTTTTGGCTTAGGCTAATTTGCAAGTGAAGAGAATTTCCTTGCAAGCTTTTGACTAAACTCAGAATCGGCTTGTTGACACACAAGAGAAAAAGAAGAAAAACTTAATTGACCCCTCCCCCAAAACCAAAAATACACCCCAAAAGGCCAAGGGAGTTTCGGCACTTCCCAAGCTCCCCCAAACACTCCTCAAAACCGCCACACTCCCTCTCCCCAAACTCTCACCAAATCCTACTAACTCCCCATTTACTCACACACCACTAATTCAAATGGCAAAGACCAGTCTCCTCCTACTTTCACTCTCCATCCACCGTTTGAATATGTTGACCAAGTCCATGATAGAGTTCAAGTTGCCCACAACCTCTTCCTCCATGCCGTCCAAAATGGGAGCCAAAGGGTGGGATTCTCACGACTCGAACTCAAGACCTCCCCTTGCATTTAACGCCACACACATGCTCCAAGTGGCGCATGCTTTGCCACTCCACCAGCTCCTTCTTGTGTTACAAATTCACTTTAATTAATTATAAACCCCAACACCTTGACTCCTATCCCTAAAGTCCAAAACTAAAATTTCACCACCTACTCAGCTCACTCCTAGCCTACAACTAAGCCCAAAACACCCAAACAACATCATAGCAAGCAATTAATCATGCAACCAATGCCAAAACAAAATAGCCCTTAACAGGGATATTACGGTTCTACCCCTTAAAAAATTTCGACCTCGAAATTACAGTCGAAGAGTTGCGGGTATTCTTTGTCTCATCATATCCTCGGGTTCCAACGTCGCTTCTTCCACGCCATGATTCCGCCAAAGAACCTTAACCAGCAGCACAGACTTCTGCTGCAGAACCTTCACATCCGATCTAAAATCATGCAGCTCTTCCTCCATGGACATATCTGGATTTACCTCGATCTCCTCTCTGTTACCACATGTGATGGATCGAACGATATCGCCAAAGCATCGAAGCGTGGAACACGTCGTGAATCTGACTTAGCTCACCGGCAACTCGGTGATCACATAATGGTCCCACTCGTCTTAGTACCTTATATGGCCCAATAAACCTCGGACTAAGCTTGCCTTTCTTCCGAACCTTAATACTTTCTTCCACGGTGAGACCTTGAAAAACCCGATCTCTCAAAGAAACTCAATATCTCTCGCTTAAGATCGGCATAGGACTTCTGCGGTCGAAGCTTCCTTCAATCGAGCTGAATCAACAACCTTGTCTTGGTCTCAAACAACCAACTCTGGTCCCAATAATTGGCGTTCACTTAACTCTGTCCAACAAGTCGGTGAGCGACACTTTCTACCGTCTAGCGCCTCATAAGGTGCCATCTTAATGCTCGCTTGGTAGCTTGTTGTTGTGGCGAATTCAGCTAACGGTAGATACTCCTCCCAGCTACCCTCAAGTCCAAAACACACCCTCGAAGCATGTCCTCCAATATCGTATAACTCTTTCCATTGCCCGTCGATCTGCGGGTGAAATCCGTCTTGAAATCTAGCAGTGTTCCCGAGCTCGATGCAAAGCCTTCGAAACCTTGGCGTGAATCTGGGGTCCCTATCCGAGATGATCGTCTGGGCACCCGTGTAGCCTCGCAATCTCGACACATCTGACTTTGCCAATCTCTGAAGTGAGTAATCCACCCTCACCGAATAAAGTGAGTGGATTTAGTCGGTAGATCCACAACTACCCAAGCGAATCCTTCTTGCTCGGTGTAGCGGTAATCCTTGCGAAATCCATAGTGATTCTTTCCCACTTCCACTGCGGAATCTTCACTGGCTGAAGCAACCCAGACGGCAACTGATGCTCAGCCTTGACCTGCTGACATGTCAGACACTTTCCTACAAACTCTGTCACCTCCTTTTTCAAACCCGGCCACCAGAACTGTTCCCTGAGATCCTTATACATTTTGCTACCTCCAGGATGCATAGCGTAGGGGCTGCTATGAGCATCCTGAAGAATCTTTTGCCTCAATTCAGCATCTCTCGGCATACAAGCCTTCCCCTGGAAGCACAGAACCCCATCATTAGACAAGCTATACCCCTTCAACCCATCACTCTGCACCTGAGTCTTCTGCGCGTTCAAAACCTCATCTAACAAGCTGTTTTCTCGATCTGCTCAACCCAGTAGGCAACTGCGGCTCGCGAAATACTCCGTCGTCGTACAAACTCAAGTGGGCAAACAACGCTCTTAAATCGAAACAACCTTACGGCTCAACGCATACGCCACGACATTAGCCTTGCGGATGATACTCAATTGAGCAATCGTAGTCTTCGTGACTCAATCCATCGGTATTGTCTCGATTCAAGTCTTTACGAGTCGGGAGGTACTTGAGACTCTTATGGTCCGTGTAGACTATCGATCTCTCTCCGTACAAGTAATGCCTCCATATCTTTAAGGCAAATACTACACCGCTAGCTCCAAATCGTGCGTGGGATAATTGACCTCATGTGGCCTCGGTATCGGGATCGTAAGCCACAACCTTCCTTCTTGCATCAAGCACACAACCCAATCCGTATGTGATGCATCGCGATACACCGTGTAATTCCTTACCGACCTCGGGTTGAATCGAGCCGGAGCTTGGTCAAAATCTTCTTTAACTTATCGAAGCTCTCCTGCTGCTTCTCGGTCAAATAAATGGAACTCCTTTCTCAACAATTTGGTCATTGGTGCGCAATTAACGAAACCCTCTACAAACCTTGGTAGTATCACCAACCCAGAAAACTCGAATCTCCGCTCTTGACTTAGGCGGCTTCCAATCGAGCGGCCTCTATCTTTCGAGGATCCACTCTAATCCCTCGGTAAACACTACATGACCCAAGAATGTCACCTCCACGAGCGAACTCGCATTCTTGAACTTCGCATAGAAATTGTTTCTCTCTTAGAATCTGCAATACCACTGCAAATGAGCATCATGCTCTTCCTCGATCCTTGAGTATACCAAGATGTCGTCGATAAAACTACCACGAACCGATCTAGGTACTTCATTGGAACACCCTATTCATCGGATCCATAAAAACTGCCGTGCATTAGTCAACCCGAGCGGCATAACCAAGAACTCAAAGTGCCCATACCGAGTAATGAAATGCCGTCTTCTGATATCCACCTCTTTTACCTTCAGCGATGATACCTGACCTTAGGTCGATCTTGAGAAAACCGGCGCCCCTTGGTGATCAAACAAGTCATCTATCCGAAGCGGTGGATACTTGTTTTTAATCGTCGACTTATTCGGTTAGCGGTAGTCTATGCACATCCGCATAATACCGTCTTTCTTCTTTACAAAAATCTGGCGCTCCCCACGGTGAAATACTTGGCACGATAAAGCCTCGATCCAATAACTCTGGATTTGAGCCTTAAGCTCCACTAATTCTTTAGGTGCCATCACATGCGGAGCAATGGATACGGGTGCGATTCGAGATATGATCTATCCCGAATTCTACCTCCGATCGGTGGCAAACCGGAAGCTCTCGAAACACATCCACAAATTCCCTAAGCTTGTCCAAACCGTCTCCACAGAGACTCCTTAGTCTCCAAGGCATACACATGCACCATAAATGCTTCTGACCCTTCGACCATTTTCTCGACTTTGAGCGAGATACCACATTGGACGATTGTTTCTCCTATTACCGATCGAACCACTTCATCACCCTCGGTTGTGCTCGAGAACCATGCGCTTAGTCGCATGATCCAACTTCTGATACTTACCCGGCCGGTCCATTAGAAATTATATCGAACTCCCGAATGGCGGTTCCATCGGATCGACCTCAAATACTACCCTTGGAGTTCTAGAGTGCGTCTCTATATAGTTTATCTACCACTACTGAGTGACCTAGAGGGCTTATTACGGTCATACGCCTAGAAGATATCTCGAGTCTAAATCCATTGTCTCTACTATACTCACGGCAACATAAGAGTCGTAGAACTCACATCAATTAAAGCGGTATAAGGAGAACCAAAAATCAAAAAGCGTCTGGGTGATGACGTCACGTGCGTCGCCTCCTCTCGGTGCCTCGCGGCATATACCAATCCGGTACATGCGGCCTCGGAACTACTGCACCTCTACCTGGTGCTCCACGGCCCCACCAGGCGTACCTCCTGCGCCATTACCTCGGCCCCTCTGCGGCGGTCTATTATTTACATCTTGATTACATACCGATTCTCGGTGAATTCTAGCTAACTTGCGCGGACAATCCCTCACTCGGTGGTCCAGCGAGCCACACTCAAAACAACCTCTACCATCAGTCCAACATCCTCCCCAATGAGCCTTTCCACAACGGTTACAATGCGGCGGTCCACGCTTAGCGACAACAAACCTACCCGTGATTCGACCCTCGGTCTAGCCCTCTTCTGCTGATTACGACGACCCGGAAGATCAAAACTCCTGTTTATGACGGTTTCTATCCATACTACGCCTCGAGACTCTTTAATGCCCTCGGCAACCTTCGCCTTTTCAACGAGAATCGCAAATTCACGCTCTGCTTGGGCGCAATTATCGACCTCGGTTAGTCTCGAGCCATCCTCAAAGCGAACGCACCTTTCCTCTTGGTAGCCACCATACCCGGCATACCGACTCGGCCTCAAAACTCGACCTCATACTCCGATCTGATTTGCTCCCTGGACTAACCTCGAAATGCTTTCCTCTGCTCATTTATGTAATTAGCTCGGCGTACTTCTTACGATAAGTAGCGGAAATAGTCCCATGTCGGATCTTGGTTGCGGTATTTATCACGGACCGTGAGCCACCAGATATGACTCATCTCGGAAGTAATCGATCCCCTTTAATTTTCTTGGCCGTTAGGTCCAAATAAATCCATGATCCGTTACGTCGCTTCCGGCCGATTACTCGGCGATCTTAGGAGCAACACTAGAGACACCGGAAGAATTCACCCCATTTGCGAAAGTCGCTCGAGCACGATTTCCTAGCTCCTCGTCCCCACTGCTCCACTACCTCTCTAAAACCCGCACATCGCTTTGTGATCTTGCATCATCATCGCGATCATTCTGGAACTCACCACCTCCGGTGGTGGCGAATCAGTATCTCATTCTCTGAACCACGCCCGAACCTACGGGCTCGAAGCGATCATCCTCACTGCGACCACGTCCACGACCACGTCCACCTCGGTACTCATGACTAAATCTCGTGCGAATTAAAGAATCTTATGTATCAGTCATTATTCCACTTGTGTTTAAAGCAAAGTTTTATGAATTTTAAAGAAGCCTTGTTTTGCGAGTCCACAGTCCTATTAGTTTCAGTCTCTAGAGTAGTCCTACTAGTCGTCCAATCATATCAATCAATATCACAACAAATAGTGCACGGGTACTTACAGGCGGGGTGTGCTGGAGACTCGGTGTCATGCCTTTCAAACCATACTTTTTAAAACAGAATGCTTGAAAACTATAGTTTTAAAACATTTTGGGCCTCGGGCCCACAGTCGAGCTTTTGAACTTGGCTCTGATACCACAAATGTAACACCCCAAACCCGGTCAATACACCACGACCGAATCTGGTATGCTACAGGGAAAAAGGTTTTGGGTGGTTTAGGTTTGAGTTTGAAAGTTGAGGAAAACACTTCGCTAAAATTTTGTATTTGAAGAAAAATTCGAGTAGGTTTTGACTTGTATATTTATGTTGTATTTGAAAACCCAGAGAGCTTTGAAAATTTATCGGAAGTGTAGGTAAAACTAATTTATGTCGGATTGATTTTTAAGTTGTTTCACATTATTACTAAAGTACTTTGTCTTAGTAGAAAAATCCTATTTAGGCTAGAAAAACCATTTGAGTTCATTTTGTTCTAAGTTATAGTTTGATACCGATGGTATAGTTTAAAACATCGTTTTGAAGTTTTGAAAACGTTGTCCTTCAAGTTTTAGCATATTTTAACTCAAGTAGTTTGTTAAAGCATATTAAAAATCTAACAATAATCGTAAACAAAACATAATTTAAAAGGCCATTTACAACCCAAATAAAACCAAATAGTAATAATAAAACTTAAGTACCAAATTTCTTAAAAGTCCGAGCAAAACTTTATTCGGTATGGCATGAGCACCTCGAGTCCTCCGGCTCCATGTCCACGTCTAAGCGTCACTGAAAAGTCAAAGGAGAGGTGAGTCGAGTGACTCGATGTGTAAATCCCGCTCCCAAGAACAACATGCTAACACACATCATACAAAGCAACATAATTAATGCAACCCGATCCTAACCATCCATATCACCTTTTCTACCCGTGTGGTACCAAACCCTTGGTGGTGCCAAACCACTTGGTGACATATCGTCACAATGTGTTACCAAAACACTTGGTGTCCCAAAGACACAATTGTGCTACCAAAGCACTTTGGTGACCAAAGTCACAAATCCAATGATGGGGCCAACCCATCGTGTGATACCAAATCACTAGCGAGCGATCCTATATCTCATGTGGGGCCAACCCACGGTGGTTAAACCACGGGACAAGTCGCAATGAGGTGCCAAACCTCTGGTGTCCCAAAGACACAATTGTGCTACCAAAGCCTTGGTGACCGTAGTCACAAATGCATTGATGGGGCCAACCCATCGTGTGATACCAAATCACTGGCGTCAATCCCATATCTCACAAGTGGGGCCAACCCACGGTGGTGTTAACCACAGGGACGAGACGCTGAGGTACCAAACCTCTGGAGGTGCCAAACCTCTGGTGACCCAAAGTCACAAAGTGTGCTACCAAAGCACTGGTGCTCGTCAGCACAAAATATCACTGCTCCCTCCACTCGTATCACCCATCAACATACCACACTCATGTAATTATGCATATCACATAATCATGCATATCATGCTAATATGTCTAATCTCATACCCCATGTCACATATATCCAAAACCATGGTACCATATAGATCATCAGTAAACTCATAACAATAATACTGACTTACCCGAGTCCAGAATCATACCCATTGGGGTATCACATCAATCATCACTGTTTCATTAATCATCACACAGGTTATCAATTATATTACTAAACAGAAGTGTGTTAGTTTACACACCTGAATTAGCGAAGGTAGTAATCCCTAAAATCGATTTACGTCCCTAGATCACTTCTACAACTCGAATCCTACAATCGGCCAACAAATGGATTACCCATCATACCATTCGGCCACAAGTATCAAACCAAAGAGAGTTTATCACATAGTCCTTACCTTGCAAATGTTTGGCGTCCTACCAAACTTCGAACCACAAAGGTTTCTCCTTTACAACTGCCTCCACCTAAAAAGAAAATCCATTCATCCCACGAGACTTGGTTTAACGAAGCTAAAGGAAATCGGACTAACAAAGTACTCATCTTACCACCACTTAGCAATCGGCTAAAAGAGTTGGAGGCTCCTCTTGATTATTCCCAAAGTCCAAAGATCCTATCTGAAAAGATTTAAACAAGAAGTTAACCCTTTTAACCAATATCGATATCAGCCCTAACATACCAAGAATTGGTAAAATATCGAGAAAGAGAAATGGCCATTCGGCCAACACCTACCTACTACCAAATGATTGGAAACCACACCCAACACCACCAAATATTCGCCAACACAAGGAGGGTTAAATTAACGGTTTTGGAAAAAGAGATGAAACGAAGAGATGAGTGGAGGGGTCACTTTCGATTTTGAAAAGGGAAGAAGAAAGGAAGTTTAGAAGAAGAGATTTTCAGCAAGAAATGGTATGGAACAAAGGAGAATTCGGCACAAGTGTTGTGAAAGCAAAAGAAGAAAATGAGAGGAATGATCACTAGTTTTGGCTTTGCACAATGAAAAGAAGAAGGAAGGAACAAGGTAGATTTTGACAATATGGGTGCTTGAGGTTTCGGTTTAACAAGGTTGAAAAAGAGCAGAGAGTGGGAGGCATTGACTTCAAAAAACAAAAAAGAAAAAACAAATGAGAGCAACAAGTAATTTCGGCAACACCCAAGCTTTGGGTTTTCGGTTCAAGGATGAATGGCAAAAGAAAATGTGGTTTTGGCTTAGGCTAATTTGCAAGTGAAGAGAATTTCCTTGCAAGCTTTTGACTAAACTTCGAGAATCGACTTTTGACACACAAGAGAAAAAGAAGAAAAACTTAATTGACCCTTCCCCCAAAATCGAAAATACACCCCAAAAGGCCAAGGGAGTTTCGGCACTTCCCAAGCTCTCCCAAACACTCCTCAAAACCGGCCACACACTCCCTCTCCCCCCAAACTCTCACCAAATCCGGCCAACTCCCCCCATTTACTCACACACCACTAATTCAAATGGCAAAGACCCAGTCTCCCTCCTACTTTCACTCTCCATCCACCGTTTGAATATGTTGACCAAGTCCATGATAGAGTTCAAGTTGCCCACAACCTCTTCCTCCATGCCGTCCAAAATGGGAGCCAAAAGGGGTGGGATTCTCACGACTCGAACTCAAGACCTCCCCCTTGCATTTAACGCCACACACATGCTCCAAGTGGCGCATGCTTTGCCACTCCACCAGCTCCCTTCTTGTGTTACAAATTCACTTTAATTAATTATAAACCCCAACACCTTGACTCCTATCCCTAAAGTCCAAAACTAAAATTTCACCACCTACTCAAAGCTCACTCCTAGCCTACAACTAAGCCCAAAACACCCAAACAACATCATAGCAAGCAATTAATCATGCAACCAATGCCAAAACAAAATAGCCCTTAACCCGGGATATTACAGTTCTACCCCCTTAAAAGAATTTCGACCTCGAAATTACCTGGTCTGAAGAGTTGCGGGTATTGCTGTCTCATCATATCCTCGGGTTCCAACGTCGCTTCTTCCACGCCATGATTCCGCCAAAGAACCTTAACCAACGGCACAGACTTCCTGCGCAGAACCTTCACATCCCGATCTAAAATCATGCAGGCTCTTCCTCCATGGACATATCTGGATTTACCTCGATCTCCTCTCTCATTACCACATGTGATGGATCGAACGATATCGCCAAAGCATCGAAACATGGAACCGTCGTGAATCGACTTAGCTCGGTGGCAACTCGGTGACGTCATAATCGGTCCCACTCGTCTTAGTACCTTATATGGCCCAATAAACCTCGGACTAAGCTTGCCTTTCTTCCGAACCTTAATACTTTCTTCCACGGTGAGACCTTGGAAAACCCGATCTCCACGACAAACTCAATATCTCTCCGCTTAAGATCGGCATAGGACTTACTGCGGTCGAAGCTTCCTTCAATCGAGCCTAAATCAACTTAACCTTGTCTTGGTCTCGACAACCAACTCTGGTCCCAATAACGGCGTTCACTTAACTCGTCCAACAAGTCGGTGAGCGACACTTTCTCCGTACAACGCCTCATAAGGTGCCATCTTAATGCTCGCTTGGTAGTTTGTTGTTGTGGCGAATTCGATTAACGGTAGATACTCCTCCCAGCTACCCTCGAAGTCCAAAACACACCCTCGAAGCATGTCCTCCAATATCAGTATAACTCTTTCCGATCGCCCGTCGATCTGCGGGTGAAATCTTGTCTTTGAAATCTAACGTGTTCCCGAGAGCTCGATGCAAAGCCTTCGAACCTTGGCGTGAATCTGGGGTCCCTATCAAGAGATGATCGTCTTGGCACCCGTGTAGCCTCACAATCTCGACACATACTGCTTTGCCAATCTCTGAAGTGAGTAATCCACCTCACCGAAATAAAGTGGCCGGTTTAGTCGGTAGATCCACAACTACCCAAATCAATCCTTCTTGCTCGGTGTAGCGGTAATCCACCGACGAAATCCATAGTGATTCTTTCCCACTTCCATCATGGAATCTTCATTGGTGAAGCAACCCAGACGAGATGGCGATGCTCGACCTTGACCTGCTAACATGTCGACACTTTCCTACAAACTCATCACCTCCTTTTTCAAACCCGCCACAGAGCTGTTCCACGAGATCCTTATACATTTTGCTACCTCCGGGATGCATAGCGTAGAAATTGCTATGAGCATCTGAAGAATCTTGCCTCAATTCAGCATCTCTCGGCATACAAGCCTTCCCACGAAGCACGAACCCCATCATTAGACAAGCTATACCCTTCAACCCATCACTCTACACAGAGTCTTCTGCGCTCAAAACCTCATCTAACAAGCGCTTTTCTCGATCTGCTCAACCAAGTAGCTTAACTGCGATTACGCGAGAATACTCTCGTCGTCACAAACTCAAGTGGGCAAACAACGCTCTTAAATCCAAACAACCTTACGGCTCAACGCGTCGCCACGACATTAGCCTTGCGGATGATACTCAATTGAGCAATCGTAGTCTTTCGGCGACTCAATCCATCGGTATTGTCTCGATTCAAGTCTTTACGAGTCGGGAGGTACTTGAACTCTTATGGTCCGTGTAGACTATCGATCTCTCTCCGTACAAGTAATGCCTCCATATCTTTAAGGCAAATACTACGACTAAGCTCCAAATCGTGCGTGGGATAATTGACCTCATGTGGCCTCACCGTTTGCCGGGATCGTAAGCCACAACCTTCCCTTCTTGCATCAGCACACAACCCAATCCTGTATGTGATGCATCGCAGTACACTGTGAATTCCTTACCAGCCTCAGGTTGAATCAGAACCGGAGCTTCAGTCAAAATCTTCTTTAACTTATCGAAGCTCTCCTGCTGCTTCTCAGTCCAAATAAATGGAACTCCCTTTCTCAACAATTTGGTCATCGGTGCTTTGCAATTAACGAAAACCCTCTACAAACCTTGGTAGTATCACGCCAACCCAGAAAACTCCGAATCTCCGCTCTTGACTTAGGCGGCTTTCAATCGAACGGCCTCTATCTTTCGAGGATCCACTCTAATCCCTCGGTACACTACATGACCCAAGAATGTCACCTCCACGAGCGAACTTCGCATTCTTGAACTTCGCGCCAAATGTTTCTCTCTTAGAATCGCAATACCACCGCAAATGAGCATCCTGCTCTTCCTCGATCCCTTGAGTATACCAAGATGTCGTCGATAAAAACTACCACGAATCGATCTAGAATGCTGTTGGAACACCCTATTCATCGATCCATAAAAGTGCGGTGCATTAATCAACCCGAGCGGCATAACCAAGAACTCAAAGTGCCCATACCGAAATGCGAAATGCCGTCTTCGAGATATCGCCTCTTTTACCTTCAATGATGATACCGGACCTTAGGTCGATCTTGAGAAAATCGGCGCCCCGGTGATCAAACAAGTCATCTATCCGAGGCGTGGATACTTGTTTTAATCGTCGACTTATTCGGTTAGCGATAGTCTATGCACATCCGCATAATCAGTCTTTCTTCTTTACAAAATACGGCGCTCCCACGGCGAAATACTTGGCTGATAAAGCCTCGGTCCAATAACTCCTGGATTTGAGCCTTAAGCTCCACTAATTCTTTAGGTGCCATCACATGCGGAACAATGGATACGGGTGCGATTCCGATATGAGATCTATCCGAATTCTACCTCCGTCGGTGGCAAACCGGAAGCTCCTCGAAACACATCCGCAAATTCCCTAATCGTCCAACCGTCTCCACAGCAGACTCCTTAGTCTCCAAGGCATACACATGCACCATAAATGCTTCACAGCCCTTCCTGACCATTTTCTCAGCTTTCAGAGCAGATACCACATTGGACGATAGTTTCTCCTATTACCGTCGAACCACTTCATCACCTCGGTGTGTGCTTTCGAACCATGCGCTTAGTCGCATGATCCAACTCGCTGATACTTACCCGGCCAGGTCCATTCAGAATTAGATCGAACTCCCCAAATGGCAGTTCCATCAGATCAGCCTCAAATACTACCCCTTGGAGTTCTAGAGGTACGTCTCTATATAGTTTATCTACCACTACAGAGTGACCTAGAGGGCTTATTACGGTCATCTGCCTAGAAGATATCTCAGAGTCTAAATCCATTGTCTCTACTATACCACAAATGTAACACCCCAAACCCGGTCAATACACCACGATCGAATCTGGTATGCTCTGGGGAAAAAGGTTTTGGGTGGTTTAGGTTTGAGTTTGAAAGTTGAGGAAAACACTTCGCTAAAATTTTGTATTTAAAGAAAAATTGAGTAGGTTTTGACTTGTATATTTATGTTGTATTTGAAAACCCAGAGCTTTGAAAATTTATCTAAGTGTAGGTAAAACTAATTTATGTGGGATTGATTTTAAGTTGTTTCACATTATTACTAAAGTACTTTGTCTTAGTAGAAAAATCCTATTTAGGCTAGAAAACCATTTGAATTCATTTTGTTCTAAGTTATAGTTTGATACAGATGGTATAGTTTAAAACATCGTTTTTGAAGTTTTGAAAACGTTGTCCTTCCAAGTTTTAGCATATTTTAACTCAAGTAGTTTGTTAAAGCATATTAAAAATCTAACAATAATCGTAAACAAAACATAATTTAAAAGGCCATTTACAACCCAAATAAAACCAAATAGTAATAATAAAACTTAAGTACCAAATTTCTTAAAAGTCCGAGCAAAACTTTATTCCAGTATGGCATGAGCACCTCGAGTCCCTCCCGGCTCCATGTCCGCATCTAAGCGTCACCTAAAAAGTCAAAGGAGAGGGTGAGTCGAGTGACTTAGTGTGTAAATCCCGCTAGAAGAACAACATGCTAACACACATCATACAAAGCAACATAATTAATGCAACCCATCCTAACCATCCATATAACCTTTTCTACCCGTGTGGTACCAAACCACCGGTGGTGCTTGAACCACTGGTGACATATCGTCACAATGTGTTACCAAAACACCGGTGTCCCAAAGACACAATTGTGCTACCAAAGCACCGTGACCAAAGTCACAAATCCAATGATGGGGCCAACCCATCGTGTGATACCAAATCACTAGCAGACGATCCCATATCTCATGTGGGGCCAACCCACTGTGGTTAAACCACGGGGACAAGTCGCAATGAGGTGACAAACCTCTGGTGTCCCAAAGACACAATTGTGCTACCAAAGCACTGGTGATCGTAGTCACAAATCTGTTGATGGGGCCAACACATCGTGTGATACCAAATCACTGGCGTCAATCCCATATCTCACAAGTGGGGCCAACCCACGGTGGTGTTAACCACGAGGGCGAGACGCCGAGGTACCAAACCTGCGGAGGTGCCAAACCTCTGGTGACCCAAAGTCACAAAGTGTGCTACCAAAGCACTGGTGCTCGTCAGCACAAAATATCACTGCTCCCTCCACTCGTATCACCCATCAACATACCACACTCATGTAATCATGCATATCACATAATCATGCATATCATGCTAATATGTCTAATCTCATACCCCATGTCACATATATCCACAACCATGGTACCATATAGATCATCAGTAAACTCATAACAATAATACTGACTTACCCGAGTCCAGAATCATACCCATTGGGGTATCACATCAATCATCACTGTTTCATTAATCATCACACAGGTTATCAATTATATTACTAAACAGAAGTGTGTTAGTTTACACACCTGAATTAGCGAAGGTAGTAATCCCTAAAATCGATTTACGTCCCTAGATCACTTCTACAACTCGAATCCTACAATCGACCAACAAATGGATTACCCATCATACCATTCGGCCACAAGTATCAAACCAAAGAGAGTTTATCACATAGTCCTTACCTTGCAAACGTTTGGCTTCCTACCAAACTCGAACCACAAAGGTTTCTCCTTTACAACCGCCTCCACCTAAAAGAAAATCCATTCATCCCACGAGACTTGGTTTAACGAAGCTAAAGGAACGGACTAACAAAGTACTCATCTTACCACCACTTAGCAATCGGCTAAAAGAGTTGGAGGCTCTCTTGATTATTCCCAAAGTCCAAAGATCCTATACTGAAAAGATTTAAACAAGAAGTTAACCCTTTTTACCAATATCGATATCAGCCCTAACATACCAAGAATTGGTAAAATATCGAGAAAGAGAAATGGCCATTCGCCAACACCTACCTACTACCAAATGATTGGAAACCACACACCCAACACCACCAAATATTCGCCAACACAAGGAGGTTCGCTAATCGGTTTTGGAAAAGAGATGAAACGAAGAGAGATGAGTGGAGGGGTCACTTCGGTTTGAAAAGGGAAGAAAGGAAGTTTAGAAGAAGAGATTTTCAGCAAGAAATGGTATGGAACAAAGGGAGAATTCGGCACAAGTGTTGTGAAAGAAAAAAGAAGAAAATGAGAGGAATGATCACTAGTTTCGGCTTTGCACAATGAAAAGAAAAAGGAAGAAACAAGGTAGATTTTCGGCAATATGGGTGCTTGAGGTTTCGGTTTAACAAGGTTGAAAAAGAACAGAGAGTGGGAGAGGCATTCGGCTTCAAAAAAACAAAAAGAAAAAAACAAATGAGAGCAACAAGTAATTTTGGCAACACCCAAGCTTTGGGTTTTCGGTTCCAAGGATGAATGGCAAAAAGAAAATATGGTTTCGGCTTAGGCTAATTTGCAAGTGAAGAGAATTTCCTTGCAAGCTTTTGACTAAACTCAGAATCGGCTTGTTGACACACAAGAGAAAAAGAAGAAAAACTTAATTGACCCCTCCCCCAAAACCAAAAATACACCCCAAAAGGCCAAGGGAGTTTCGGCACTTCCCAAGCTCCCCCAAACACTCCTCAAAACCGGCCACACACTCCTCTCCCCAAACTCTCACCAAATCCGGCCAACTCCCCATTTACTCACACACCACTAATTCAAATGGCAAAGACCAGTCTCCTCCTACTTTCACTCTCCATCCACCGTTTGAATATGTTGACCAAGTCCATGATAGAGTTCAAGTTGCCCACAACCTCTTCCTCCATGCCGTCAAAATGGGAGCCAAAGGGGTGGGATTCTCACGACTGAACTCAAGACCTCCCCTTGCATTTAACGCCACACACATGCTCCAAGTGGCGCATGCTTTGCCACTCCACCAGCTCCTTCTTGTGTTACAAATTCACTTTAATTAATTATAAACCCCAACACCTTCACTCCTATCCCTAAAGTCCAAAACTAAAATTTCACCACCTACTCAGCTCACTCCTAGCCTACAACTAAGCCCAAAACACCCAAACAACATCATAGCAAGCAATTAATCATGCAACCAATGCCAAAACTAGTTGGCCAAAAATTATGTTGGCTTCCTAGTTGGCCGAATTTGACTTGAGTTAGGGGGTGATAGTTGGCCAAAAATTCTAGCAATTGTGCATCTTTTCTCAATTCTCCAAGAGCTCTCCTCCTAGCCAAATTTTGCTATTTTCATTAGGTAAAGTTTTACTTTTTTTGGTTCTCATTTTGACCATTTTGGTTAAAACTCCTTTTCTCTCAAATTGTGGTCTTCTTTAGTCATAAACATCAAAAGATTGGAAAACATTTTATTCTTTTCTTTTTCCTTCATTGCCGGATCTACCAAAGTTCAAAGTACCATTTTTCTTCAATTTCTCCCTCTTGGCCGAATGCACATTGGTCCCTAAACCTATCTCTTTTCTTTTGAAATCACTTTCATCATCATCTTTTCTTCATCTTCTATTTCTCTCTTCTTTCAATTTCATTTTCTTTCTTCCTTCTCTCAACCGAAACTACTTTCTACTAAAACCAACAATCAACATCTATTTTCATCTTCTTTTGCCAATCGAATCATATTCTATTTCGATTTCCTTTCTCCTTTTCTTTCTTTGAAAATCGAAACTACCAAATCCATTTTTATTCTCTTCTTTTTGTTTTAGGCCGAATCTTCAAGTGGGTAAGTAAGACTTTTCGTCAATCGTTTTCATTATTTCTTTTACTTTGGCCAATTTAGAATCATGATTCTCTTATTTTCTATCCTAGGTCAATCCTTGGAAAGGATTTTAAGGATCCTTGTTGAAGCCAACTTTTAAGAAGTGACTTTTCAAATCATCCAAGGTAAGATTATCCCTTTTGGTTACATCAATTTCCTTAGATGCACTATTAATCAATTTTATTTTTAGGAGTGATTTGAGACTAACAAGATAGGTAAGAAAAGAGTAGTACGGAGTGTTTGGAAGAGAGGAGGCAATTGCTTTTACCATCGAACTTCAAAAGAAGAGGTCATGTCGTCGTGAAGAGATTTTCCACCGGGTTGTGGACCCTCTGCTAACAAAGATCGGTTATTTGAAGTAGTACGTACAACCACCACTTTATGTTGGTGGGATATCAACGGGTTTTGATCCATCTAGCGGAGAAAAACCACAAATAACGGTTGTTCGAGAATCTGAGGGTAAGGATTTAGATCTTTCGTCAATAAATATAGTTTTATTAGTAATAATGTATACTAACCAAGTGTGATAATTAACTAGGTGTTGACGAGCGAGAGAGTATCGTTCTCACGGTCATAAGGTGTGTAACCTTACAATAAAAACTCATAATATCTATTTTTATATGTGATTTATGACAATGTGTTTGATAATGATTTTAGATACCATTCAGTGGTATACGATATTCAGGTATGTTTACCCCAATATTTCGTTAATTTTTCTATATGCATAAAATGTAAAATAAGTATGATTATATTATGATTTTGGGGTAAATGGCATGAAAACTAAATGATATGTATGTGCATGGGCATATGGGTATATTTGATAAAGGGAAGTATTCGGTGGTTTTACCACAATATCCGTGACTTCGGTCACATATTTGAAATCCGGTGACTTGACCACATATGTGAATCTGGTGACTTGGTCACATATTTGAAATCCGGTGACTTCGGTCACAATTTTGTCAGTGGCCTTGCCACAAAATTATAAGGGCGATGTGCATGTTGATGCACAAGAATCGCCTTCGATGGTGTGTAGCGGATGGAGGGTCGATTTAGTAATCCCACGGTGTGTTGGTTGGTACGGTGGTGTGTAGCGGATGGATATTTAGGTGGGCGGGTTTGCATTTCATTATGTGTATCTAATCATGTGATTTTTAATGATTATTATTTGATCTGCTATGAAAATGGGCTTTTGGGCTAAATATGAGCTAAATGGGCTTTTGGGCTAAATATGAGCTAATTGGGCCTATGGCCATATGTGTAATTTTTGGGCTTTAAGGCATATGATAAAATGGGCTTTTTAATGTATGTGTTACACATTGAGTTTATAACTCACCCATTTTTGTGGGATAACTTTTCGAGATGATTCAGTAGTGCGATGGATCGGTCGACAAGGACTCGTGGTGGCCAATGCTCATATCAAGTATTTTGAAGATTTTCCAATTTAAACTTATTAAATTTTATTACTTAGACTTAATTATGGGTTTGCTATTTTTGTAATAAGGCCACTATAAACTGCTTTTAATTTTTGTGTTTGGACTTTTATTTTGCCATGAACAAATATCTATTAAATAACTAAATGGTTTTTCGATAAATAATTTAAAAATGTTTTGTCACTAATATATATATGTTTTAAGGTAAATTCCTTAAATTTGGTTTTCTTTTAATTTATTAATTCCTTCTAAAAATAATGTTTTAAAATACATAAATTTACTATACAATTTGATTTCAACCTAAAATATTAAGTTAATCTGTTTTCTACAAAATCATCAAGTTTTTCTTAAATAAAACAAGAATTTGCTAAAGATAGATTCGAGGAACATATCAAATCCAGTTGGGCTTTTTGGGTCGGGTTTGGGGTGTTTCAACTTCATCACTTGATGTCCTGGCTGAGTCAAAAGCTTGTAGACTGATTGATTTGTCATCTACACAAAGAATGAGTTCTCCTGTACCAACATTAATTTTAGTCTTGGCAGTTGCTAGAAAGGGTTTTCCTAAAATTAAAGGAATCGAATTGTCCTCATTCATGTATAAGACAACAAAATCTACTAGGAATATGAATTTATCAATTTTGATTAGAAAATTTTCTATTATACCCCTAGGAATTCTGATAGTTTTATCAGTTAACTGAATGCTCATCCTAGTTTGTCTGGGTTTCCCTAGACCTAGTAGTTTAAACATTTTATAAGGCATAACATTGATGCTTGACCCTAAATCAGTTAAAGCATTATCAATAAATAAACTACCAATTAAACATGGAATTGTAAAACTCCTGTGTCTTTTTGCTTCGTGGTAGTCGTTACGTAACATTCTTTGAGCATCTTGCGTTTAATTCCACGTGGTGCTCCTCGTCTAATTTACGTTTGTTTGTCAAGAGCTGTCTTAAAAATTTCCTCGAGTCTGGCATCTGAAAAAGAGCTTCAAGAAGAGGTAAGTTAATATGTAATTTCTTTAAGAGTTTAAGAAACTTACCGAACTGTTCATCTGAATCGTCTCTTTTCATTGCTTCGGGATAAGGTATGCGAGGTTAGTACTCCTTGATTACCAGTTTTTGCTTTTCTTATGTTACCTCTATCTTACCTTTGTCTACCTTATTTTCTTGTATTGATAACCCCTTACTGGCATGGGCTGAGATGGCTTGAATTTGCTCCTTCAGTTTAATCTCTGTGTTACTTGGCAGACGTCATTGTTGATGTTCAGAAATCAGCTTTGTGAGATGTCCCACTGACCTAGTAAGTTCTCCAACTTGATTCTCGATCCCTTTGATCGATTTTTGTTGTTCATCAAGTGCTGCTTCAGTCTTTTGGAAATGAGAATCTGTGGCTACCATGAATTTCGTCAGCATCTCTTCAAGATTCGACTCCTTTTCTTATTGGTGAGGTGGTTGTTGAAATTTTGATCATCCCACGAGAAATTGGTATAGTACTTCCAACCTGCATTATAAGTGTCACTATAAAAATTATTTTGATATATAGAATAGTTACCTGTATAGTGAGCTTGCTCGTTTTCCATGCCATATCCATAGGGTGGGTACTCAAGATTCGCCAGGCCTCCAAGATTCAAATCACATTGTATTTCTGGATGTACCTATGAGGGACTATACCAATCATCAATCTTTTTATTCATCATCTCTAACTGATTAGATAACCTGGTGACCACGTCGAGGTTAAAGACACTGGCTGTTTTAGTAGGAATTGTCCTCATGACTTGCCACTGATAATTATTCAGTGCCATCTTTTCCATAGACTAAAATTTTATGCCAAAAGCAAAATTGAAACACCCCAAACCCGGCCCACGAGCCTGAACCGGATCTGGTATGTTCCCCGGTGTAATCCGTTTCAAATTCTTTTGTTACTTAGGAAAAACTTGTGTGTTTTGAAAGAAAGATTGTTTTGGGTTGGGCTTGAGTTGAAAAAAAGTTATTTCATTATTAAAATCCTTTACTTTAGGTGACAAAATGTTTGGGCTTTGTTTTAAAATAAATTTACTTAATCTTTTAATAAAAACAAGTTTGTAAACGTAATAAATGAAAGAAAAGTAAAGTAGTCCTACTATGGCCTTATTACATCAAATAATTTCCAAAATTTAAATTCAAAATACTTAAAATAAAATAGCCCAAATAAAAATGAACTTCTTGCTGAGCATGGCCAACCCTAAGCATCTGCCGGCCCGGTCCATCACTGATCATCACCTGAAAAATGTTCCCACAACGGGGTGAGTCAAACAAACTCAATGTGTAACCACAACACTAAGTCATAACAAATTCAGGCATTTTACAGCATACATATTCTTATATAAAAAAAATGATGCAACCCGAACCCAAACCTAGATAGCCATCCGCTACACGTCCCCGTCCGACACACACACCGTGGGGACTACTAAGTCAACCCTCCATCCACTACACACCATTGAAGGCGTCATTGCAATCGGCGTGCTCATCGCCCCTTATAAAATACGTGGTCTTAGGTCACCACATTCAAATTTCGTGGTCTTAGGTCACCACATTCAGATATCGTGGTCTTAGGTCACCACATTCACTTCCCCTTTTCATAATATCCCATATGCCCCCATATATCATACACATTATGCAATTTCATGCCTTACTTCACATTCTTATCACTTTTCACATGTTAAAATAACATATATTCATAATCCTAATAGGAGTAGGAAACGTACCTGGGTACTCTATACCTTTGCATGGTACTTTAGCCATATTTTCACATTCTCAACAACACATTTAACTTAATCATTGTCATAAATCTATTAAGACTTAAGGAAGGGTACACACCTGATACACTTAGTGGTTCACTTAAATCTCGAAAATCTAATCTAAAGCCTTAGATCTCAAATCCCTACATTCGGCCACCTTTTAATATATTAGCATGAAGCCTATTCGGCCATAAATCCCAATCCTAGTAGGATTTGCACACTTAAAACCTACCTTGTTGCCGATTGACTTAAGAATCAAGTCCCGAAACTTTGTTGTATTCCTTCTTGCATTCGGCCAAACATTAAATCACATCACAGGTTAGTTTCAGCTTTTTAAACAATTATGAAATAGATCTAGATATCAAAATAGGCCTATGGCCGATTGTATTTAGGCACATACCTTGCGATTTCCAAATCCCGAAACTCACCGAATAATTAGGGAACACGCGGCCTATGGTGTACCTTCGGGGAAAGAATTTCTCCTTCCTTCTATTTGGCCAAGCACTAGATCTTTACATAGGTTAGTTTTTCGGCTTTCAAAATAATAAAGAATAGATCTAGGTTTCAAAACATGGTTATAGCCGATTTCACATTATGCTTACCTTGCGATTTAGAAACCCGAATGTATCTCTTGACTTAGGTATATGTCGAAATCCCTATAAACTCACATATTAGATCTAATTTTTAATCACTTAAACATGATAAATGGTTTTTGACTGATTCGCTCACCTTAGATCCTTAAAAGCCTCGAAAGATCTCCTCTTTGTAGTTGATAACTACTAAATCCCGAAGCCTCATTTCCATAATTCGGCCAAGAATAACAATAGGGATTAGTCCCTAAATTTTGATAAGTTTAAAGATTTAAAGGAATGGAAATCGAATTTGGATCTTACCCTTACTTGAAGAAATCGACAGCCCTTTTATTTGAGGTCCCTTTAAGATTCGGCTAAAGCTAGAAGGGACTTAATTTCGCTTTTGGAAGATTATGAGAAGAAGAGAATAAGTTGCTCGCTTTCGGTAATGGAGATGGAAAAGATTTCGGCTAGAACACAAGGTGTTTCGGCTAGATGGGTTAAAGAAAAAGAAAAGAGAAAGAGTGATGGTTTTGGAGAGAAAAGAGTAGACGATAGGGAGGCCAAAGAGCTTAATGAAATTCGGCTATATCCCCCCTTTACAACCTTGGCCGAAAATACCATCCAGGGAGTCCCTCAATCAGCCAACTCTCATATTTTAATAAATTTTATCTTTTAATTATCACCTTAATAAAACTAATCCCAACAATTATCTCTTCTTTTATCCACTTAAAATAAAAGGAATTTAATCCACACTTGAGCACACCCTTTAGCTAAATTTTAAAGAGAATAAAACTCCTCACTGAAGTTCCTTAGTGCCATCCACCTCCTTTGCTCCTTGTAGCAAAATAAAATCCTTTATTTGCTTCCGACGTTGCTTGAACCTAGGCCCATTTGCATAGCTTGTGGCGTCACTTACCTGGGCCTTAAGTGGTGCCTCCAAGACATTTAAACAAGCCTATTTTTGTGTCAAATTTCTTCTATTAAGTTTCTTAAGGCCACCTAGTTTTTAGTTTCCTCTTTTAAACTTACCATTTCTAAAACATTTCCTTACATTTCCAAGTTTCCAAAAATGTTCACTTTCCTCTTTTAAACTTAACATTTCCAAGTTTCCAAAATGTTTACTTTCCTCTTTAAACTTAACATTTCCAAGTGTCCAAAATGTTCACCATACATTCATAACACATAAGACATGCCATTTCAGTATAATTAAATCAAAATGCATAGGCCCATTTTCGGTGTTACAGCTTCTACTCCTTAAAAATAATTTAGTCCTCTAAATTACTTACTAACAAACAATCGTACAATCTAACTCACCACACTACGCTATTGTTTGCAAGACTCGATCTTAATAAAACTAACACATTTCCTATGCACAATTCCAAAGTTCACATCCAAGGTTTTGTACCATTCACTAGCAATACAAGAACGAACTAGCTCTATAATAAACAAGGCAATAAAGGCATTCTGAAAATAAGAAACTTACCCGTTGTCACATCTGGCACATCACTCTCCTCGCGACGGTCGACTGCATAAACCAACCTTGGCTGCCTTTCATCTGAACCTTCAGCACCTCCGCTTGGTGCTCCACGACCACGGCCAGAACCATATCCTCCATGGTTCGGACCAGGACCCCGCTGAGGCTGCTGTCCACCTCTACCAGCCTGATTAACATTTTGAGCTACTAGTTGATTCCCATTTAGACTCATCGGACAGTCCTTAATCATATGGTCCTTTGACCTACACTTAAAACATCCTCCCGTCTTTTTCCAACATTCACCTAAGTGCTTCTTCCCACATTGTTCACAAGTAGGGTACTGCCCTCCAATAGCAGCTTGCTGATCTCACGACCCTTCAACTCTAGGCCTTTTTGCTCATTCCTGGATGGCTTTGACGATCCAAATTCTCTCTTCTGCCTATTTCGATCGGAGTTCTCCCTTACGGACTCCTTAATTCCTTCAGCCACCTTAGCTTTCTCTACTAATGTGAAAAACTCCGCTCCTAATATGGAGCGATTAACAACCTCAGGTCATCCCTTAAACCATCTTCGAACTGAACACACCGCTCATGCTCCGTAGCCACTACTCCTCGAGCATATCGGCTCAACCTCAAGAATTCAGCTTCGTACTCTACTACGGACTTGTTCCCTTGAACCAGCCCCAGAAAAGCCTTCCTCTGCTCATCAGTATAACGTGTGCCGACATACTTCTTCTGATATGCCGTCTTAACATATTCCCAGGTCAGATCCTCAGCTGTGGCACCATCCCGAACTGTTAACCACCATTGGTACGCTTTATCGCGTAGCAGTGCCACCATTCCTTTCAACTTCTCCTCAGGGGACAGATCGAGCTCATCCATAATTCGCTCGGTCGCCTCCAACCAATGATTCATTATCTTGGGTGCCACACGGATACTCCACGTAACACCTCGGCTCGTTGGTTCGAGTTGCTCGGTGCAGATTTTCGAGCTCCCATATTTCTGCCTGCTCTAGCCACCATTTCCAGAACTCGTAGCACAGCCTGCGATACAACATCATCCCCCATCTGAGCCTACTGCTCGACACCAACAATTGGGAATGGTGGTGGCAGTGGTAACTCATTGTCAGACCCTTGACCCGATCTAACGGGTTCTGACACAGCCATTCTTCCTCTACTGCGTCCATGACGACCGCGTCCTCTAGAACTCATATCTAACGACGCGCTTTAATCTGATTAAGAAATTTTATGAATTAGCCTTTATTCCAATGATTAACCGCGAATAAGTTTTATGAAAAGAATTTTAGGAGTGGTTCTTTCGTATTCATACATGCACACAGTCTTTTCATTCATACATCCATCAATCAATTATGAACTCTCGTTCATTCAGAGAAATGTTGTAGTTTTCATTGTTGTTTTTTCCACTACCCAGGGGTATTTTCGTAATTTTCCCTATAGGGGTATTTTCGTAATTTGTCAAAAAAGGTTCCTTGGTATTTTATCAATAAGGGTATTTTGGTAATTTTTTTAAAATCCCGGGGGTATTTCAGAAATTTTGAAATTATAGGGGTATTTCAGTAATAAATCAGGGTAAATTTATAAATCTTAATAAATCAAGGATATTTTGGAATTTACAAAACTTGAAGGTTGTTTCGAGAATTTGTTTTCCAAATCGGTGTTGTTCTGAAATTTTTGAAGATCGGGGTCATTACGGTAATTTTGTAACTTCGAGGTATTTGGTAATTCTGAGGTAGGGGTAATTTAAGTAATTTTTCTAAAATCGAGGTATTTTGATGTTTTACAAATTAGGGTTTTAAACATTTTATAAAGTAATGAAATTTTGATAAGAACTGCGAGTATTTGGAATTTTCATAAACCAAGGGCATTTTTTGTAATTTTACCACTAGGTGTATTTTAGTAAATTTGTAAATCAGAAATATTTCAGGAAAATTTATAAAAATAGTCTTTTTCAAATCACGAGGTAATTTAGAAATTTTAAAACTAGGGTTTCCATAAAATACTGGCTAGTCCCTTTCGGGTTTTAGTTAGGGGTTTAGCAGTGTATAAGTCCTCTTGGTTAGGGTGAACCGTAGCTACGCACCAGGTAGGATTCGAGTGGAGAGGGGGTGAGTCATGCGAACTGCTTAAATACCAAGCTCCCACCGAAACCAATCCTAGACATGCGCACCATGGTTACCACACCCTAACTCAGCGACTTAACCACAGGTTTGTTTAGTTAGGCATTTAAGTCTTATGTTTTTGTTGGGGTATACTAGTCTTAGGGTTCAAGTACTTAATCTCTATTCTACGTTCCATTTCTACCCTTGTACAAATCATAATATAAATCACACAAAAGATCGGAGTACTTACCTAGTGGACTTCGGGTCGGAGACTTAGTGGGCCATGCCAGAAAAACTTGCTTAATTCACAAAATCCCTTTTGGACTTAACTTTGAAAACATTTTGGGCCTTAAACCCAAGGCCAAGAGTTTAAAACTGGGCTCTGATACCAAATTGAAACACCCCAAACCCGGCCCACGAGCCTGAACCGGATCTGGTATGTTCCTTGGTGCAAACCGTTTCAAATTCTTTTGTTACTTAGGAAAACTTGTGTGTTTTGAAAGAAAGATTGTTTTGGGTTGGGCTTGAGTTGAAAACAAGTTTATTTCATTATTAAAATCCTTTACTTTAGGTGACAAAATGCTTGGGCTTTGTTTTAAAATAAATTTACTTGATCTTTTAATAAAAAAAAGTTTGTAAACGTAATAAATGAAAGCAAAGTAAAGTAGTTCTACTATGGCCTTATTACATCAAATAATTCCAAAAATTTAAATTCAAAATACTTAAAATAAAATAGCCCAAATAAAAATGAACTTCTTGCTGAGCATGGCCAACCCTAAGCATCTGCCGGCTCGGTCCATCACTGATCATCACCTGAAAAATGTTCCCACAATGGGGTGAGTCAAACAGACTCAATGTGTAACCACAACACTAAGTTATAACAAATTCAGACATTTTAGAGCATATATATTCTTATATCATAAAAAAATGATGCAACCCAAACCCAAACCTAGATAGCCATCCGCTACCGTCCCCGTACCAACCTTTTGCACCGTGGGGACTACTAAGTCAACCCTCCATCCGCTACACACCATCGAAGGCGTCATTGCGGTCGGCGTGCTCATCGCCCTTATAAAATCGTGGTCTTAGGTCACCACATTCAAATTTCGCGGTCTTAGGTCACCATATTCAGATATCATGGTCTTAGGCCACCACATTCAGTTATCATGGTCTTAGGTCACCACATTCACTTCCCCTTCTCATAATATCCCATATGCCCCCATATATCATACACATTATGCAATTTCATGCCTTACTTCACATTCTTATCACTTTTCACATGTTAAAATAACATATATTCATAATCCTAGTAAGAGTAGGAAACGTACCTGGGTACTCTGTACCATTGCATGGTACTTTAGCCATATTTTCACATTCTTAACAACACATTTAACTTAATCATTGTCATAAATCTATTAAGACTTAAGGAAGGGTACACACCTGATACATTTAGCGGTTCACTTAAATCCCGAAAATCTGATCTAAAGCCTTAGATCTCAAGTCCCTACATTCGGCCAACCTTAATATGTTAGCATGAAGCCTATTCGGCCATAAATCCCAATCCTAGTAGGATTTGTACACTAAAAACCTACCTTGTTGCCGATTGACTTAAGAATCAAGTCCCGAAACTTTGTTGTATTCCTTCTTGCATTCGGCCAAACATTAAATCACATCACAGGTTAGTTTCGGCTTTTTAAACAATTATGAAATAGATCAAGATATCAAAATAGGCCTATGGCCGATTGTATTTAGGCACATACCTTGCGATTTCCAAATCCCGAAACTCACCGAATAATTAGGGAACATGAGGCCTATGGTGTACCTTCAGGGAAAGAATTTCTCCTTCCTTGTATTCGGCCAAGCACTAGATCTTTACATAGGTTAGTTTTTTGGCTTTCAAAATAATAAGGAATAGATCTACGTTTCAAAACATGGTTATAGCCGATTGCACATTAATGCTTACCTTGCGATTTAGAAACCTGAATGTATCTCTTGACTTAGGTATCTGTCGAAATCCCTATAAACTCACACATTAGATCTAATTTTTAATCACTTAAACATGATAAACGGTTTTTGACTGATTCACTCACCTTAGATCCTTGAAAGCCCCGAAAGATCTCCTCTTTGTAGTTGATAACTACTAAATCCCGAAGCCTCCTTTCCATAATTCGGCCAAGAACAACAATAGGGATTAGTCCCTAAGTTTTGATAAGTCTAAAGATTTAAAGGAATGGAAACCGAATTTGGATCTTACCCTTACTTGAAGAAATCGACAACCCTTTTATTTGAGGTCCCTCAAAGATTCGGCTAAGGCTAGAAGGGACTTAATTTTGGCTTTTGGAAGATTATGAGAAGAAGAGAATAAGTTGCTCACTTTCGGTAATGGAGATAGAAAAGATTTCCGCTAGAACACAAGGTGTTTTAGCTAGATGGGTTAAAGAAAAAGAAAAGAGAAAGAGTGATGGTTTTGGAGAGAAAAGAGTAGACTATAGGGAGGCCAAAGAGCTTAATGAAATTTGGCTATAGCCCCCCTTTACAACCTTGGCCGAAAATACCATCCAGGGAGTCCCTCAATTGGCCAACTCTCATATTTTGATAAATTTTATCTTTTAATTATCACCTTAATAAAACTAATCCCAACAATTATCTCGTCTTTTATCCACTTAAAATAAAAGTAATTTAATCCACACTTGAGCACACCCTTTAGCCGAATTTTAAAGAGAATAAAACTCCTCACTGAAGTTCCTTAGTGCCGTCCACCTCCTTTGCTCCTTGTAGCAAAATAAAATCCTTTATTTGCTTCCCACGTTGCTCGAACCTAGGCCCATTTGCATAGCTTGTGGCGTCACTTACCTGGGCCTTAAGTGTTGCCTCTAAGCCACTTAAACAAGCATATGTTTGTGTCAAATTTCTTCTATTAATTTTCTTAAGGCCACCTAGTTTTTAGTTTCCTCTTTTAAACTTACCATTTCTAAAACATTTCCTTACATTTCCAAGTTTCCAAAAATGTTCACTTTCCTCTTTTAAACTTAACATTTCCAAGTGTCCAAAAATGTTCACTTTCCTCTTTTAAACTTAACATTTCAAAGTGTCCAAAAATGTTCACCATACATTCATAACACATAAGACATGCCATTTCGTATAATTAAATCAAAAATGCATAGGCCCATTTTCAGGATGTTACAAAAATAGAGGAAAAATTAGCAAAGCAATAATAATAATAATAATAAATTGTAATAAAAAAATTTGGCTAAAGTATTAAAAATAGAGCTTTCTTAATATTTTAGTGTTCCCCGGCAATGACGCCAAAAACTTGATCGTGTCAAACAGTCGAGTTTTAATATTTATAAAGAATGATCAAACCTGTAGGCTAACTATGATAACAATTGAGGCAAGTGCACCTATCGAACAATAGTATAGTTTAGGCAAGATTATTTTATCGAACCCAAAGGAACCTAAAAGTACTACTACTCACTTTCTTTCTATTATTTAGGCTAAAATATGGAGTGATTGGTTTATTAAACTAATGAAAAACTAAACTAGATGCAAGGACAAAAGAATGAATACTTTGGGAAAAGACTGTGGAAAAATTCAGTTGATTACGATGATACCCTCAGGAAGAATCCACCTATGACTTCTCTTGTTATCTAACTTTTAATTCATATGACTTCTTTACTTAGCTTGATCCGTGAGACTCCCTAACCTATATTAAACCCTCTCTCAAGGCGAATAACGTCTAACCTTAGGTTAATTAGTGGAACTCTCATTCTCTTATAATAACCACCTAAGGAAGCAGTAAATCGATCCATGGACTCCCATATTAGGTTTCACCCTAATTCGGTAAAATCTCGTAACCCTATCTCTAGGCGCTCGATCAACTCCGCTTAATTATATTAGATCTACTCTTAGGCAGGGTCTATTCCTCCTCCAACTAAGCACATCAGATTAAATTGAGCAACATAATTAAGAACAAACTAAGTACTTATCATATAATTTAGAAATCAAATAACAAAATCCATCATAGGTTTCATCCCTTCGGTGTCTCAAGGGTTTAGTTCATAACAAAATAAGAAAACATCTCAAGAGAAAAGATAAAACAAAACATAAGAAATCCTAAAACCCCACAAGGAATTGAAAAGGAGATCTTACATCTTGAGTAAAACTTCGACTTCTTGAGATGGATCAACTGGCTATCTTCGAATAATTCCCTAAATAAAAGCTCGCAAAAAACTACGCCTTATTTGACTTCTGTAGAACTCCCTTTTTAGTTGCTACCTTGGGTGTTTATATAGGCTTTGAGATGCTTTACTTGCCTCTTAAGTATCCTAATTCAAGTAGAATTTCGCCTAGGATGTTTAAGTGGACTTAAGAGTATGTTTCTTTGGCTTCAAGCATCCAAATTTGAGTGAAATTGCTCATTCCCATAGCAGGGGCACGGCCATGGCACACGCCCGTGTAAGTCGACTTTAGGCTGTGTGTTGATTCTGTTGATTGAGGCACGACAGTGGCACGGTCGTGTAAGTCGGGATTCAGGCCGTGCTTCAGGTCTTTCTTTTGGGACACGGCCATGCCAATCGTGCTTGGGGCGTGTCTTTGAATGATTGGCGAGGAACAGCCGTGTGACTTGAAGTCCAAGTCGTGCCAATTTCTTGGGTTGGCCCAATTTGGTCTGTTTTAAGCTCGTTTTATGTTCTTTTTATCCTTAGGTGCTTTACTGAGTATAAGACATGAAAATAATGGATTAAGAGCACCTTTTTACATAAATCAGGGATAAATCATCCAAAAGCATACTAAATGTGGGATTAAAAAATGTTACTTTTACGGTTTATCACTAGGGCTAGATCTTCAGTATCGAGGCATGTTTCCTAAAGGGAGGTGTTTGCATCGCCAATGGCTGAGACAGGATCTCACAATCGAACTGGGGTTGATGAGCTGACTCAGTTAGTTAAGGAGGTATTGGAGGAGGTTAAAGGAATCGGTGAGGCATTTCGAGTTGGGTGCGTGGGCTGTAAGAAAAAAGAAATCACGGTTCTTTTGGGTCGCGGTCTCGTTCTGTGAAGCGTGTTAAGGCACGTCCAAACTTTTCAGCTTGCGATTATTGCAGAAGGCGTCATCCGAAAAAATGCTGGAGAAGGTTAGGAGCATGCTTGAGATGCAGGTTTAAAGAGCATAAGGCTGGGGATTGTTTCATCACCATTAAGACGTATATTTTGGTTGAATGTAGAAATTTTTTTTTTTGAATTAGTGATAAATACCTGCTTGCTTCTGAGGATTAGATATTTGATGATGTGAAGAGTTTCCAAGATTAAGATAGAAAGCAAATTAGTGTTATTAAGATCAGAGTGCGCAGCGAAAGCATGGTGGTGTGATTTGAAGCGATGCGTTTAGTGGTTGGCTGGAAATTTTGAGGACATAATTTCTTTAAGGAGTGTAGAATTGTAACATCCTAAATTTGGGCCTAGTAGAATTGGGCCCAATGGGCCTTGGACGTAAGGAGTGTTTAAAATTTTTGAGAATAAAAGAACGACATTATTTCAAGTTGGACTTATTAAGAAGGCGATTTTAGAAAGTTACAGGATTTCTAGGAAATTTCGGGTTCAAGTTAGGCTATAGGAAAATTTTAGTGTTGAAGCACTTTAAGGAAAGAAGGAATGTGGCATCATGACTTCAGGAAATAAGTGTGCATTTTACTAACACAGGGAGTTTATTGGTAAAGGTGGAAAGTGGCGTGTGAAGTGTACTATTGGTTTGAGGTTCGAATCCCATCTATTGCATTTTTAATTAATTTTTTGTGCTTCATTGTCAATGTGTCGGCCATGGCTTTAATATGGTAAGGAAGACTTTTTAATTATGGAAAGAAGACTAAGGATTATGGTAAGGAGGAAGATAAGGGAAAAAGAAGGAAAGAAATGAAAGAAAAGGTAAGAGAAGGGAACATGTTGGCCTATTATGTGGAGAATGTTTTGGAAAGATTATTTTTGGTCAACATGCATCTTTTTGGTAAAGGTGTAATCGGTTTTGGTAAGGGGGTGTGCCAATTTTGTTAGGCATTTTGAAGAGCTTTTGATTTCTTTTTGAAAGTCTTTTCCTTGTTCATTTGGTACCTCTTTTCCTTGCCTAAAACCAAGACCATTTGGGAGCATTTTCCTTTCTTCTTTTCATCTTTGCTTTTGCCGAAACTTTGACATTTCTCTTTTCCATCTCTTCTTTTTATTTCCTTATTAACTCTTCAACCTTTCTCTCTTTTCTTTGGTCGATTTTACTTAGTAGCCGAATCATCCTTGTTCTTTTTCTTCAATAGCCGAATATTGATCATCTTCTCTCCTCTATTTCACAAGTTGGACATTTCTTCCCTGATTAAATCAGGTAAATGACTTTATTCTAATATCTTCATTCCCTTTTTCTCTCTAGCCGAATGAATGTTCCTCGTCATTCGGCTGTTTCATTTTGTTTCTAAACCAAAATGGTGTTTCCCATACTCCTTCATTTTTTTAATCATTTTTCTTTTTGTAGTGTAATAGTGGAAAAGCTGAATCTTATACCTTTGACTCATCCGTAGCCATAAGTACAAACGTTGGGAATCGGTTTTACCATCGTTAAGGTAAGGGATTCATCATGGTTCAATTTGATCTATCTCGTTGCTTGATTAGTTTGCTAAACGGAATGATGGTTGTAACTAATTGTTTATTTTAGGGATTAAATAGCTCGTCTTTATTCACTTGTGGCTCCTATAGAAATAGTGGTAAACCGAACCTTTTCCTTAGACAATTATTTTATATCATCGTAATATCGTTGAGATTAAGACTTTTTCCAATGGAGGGAAGTGGTACCGATTCAAAAGGAAAAGCGATTGGAGAACTCAAAAGGAGTGGATTTGCGATTCCTACTCCTAAGTTCAAGCATAGGGCGGTTTCAACGGTTTGAGATTTCCCACAGGGTTATGGACCATCATCCGGTGAGAATAGGCAAATCGTGGTCGTTCACAATACTAAGGGTAAGTGTTTCATTAGATAGTCTAATTTAGATTTTGATTAATAAATCTCGTTTGTTGCATTAATCGAGTGTAATGGTATTTAGGTGTCGACGATCAAGAAGGATTACTCCTCGTAATAAGGTGTGTAATCTCACACCTCTCTAATATTTGCATGAAATGTTTTGTAATTCGGTCGAAAGACCGAAAAGCTAGAAACTGGCATCTATGACCACTCGGGCGTGCGTATGTTTGTAGTGGTAATCATATTTTGCAATGAAATAGTTTCTGGTTAGCAGCAGTGATGTGATTTTGAAAAATCACGAAAAATAGGAGAAAGGGAATTATAACGTGAATAAGATGTAGAATTAAAGCTTATTGTGTCTTTTTATATTAAAGAAATAGAGTAGGAAGAGGAATTTTATATTCTGTGATATTTTAATTTTAGTAAGACTGGTTCTGAATGACTTCGTGGTTCCCTGTTCTGTATTGGAAAAATCATTCAAAATTGTACAAAGTGAATTATGAGTTATAATTTATATGTATAGATTCCTTATTGGGTCTATTTTCAATAGAAATAAGTGGGTGCAACATATGAAAACTGTACAATGAGATATTTGAATTTAGATTAAGAAAGGTCAGAATCATTGGTCAGTGAAATAGGGGACACTTTAATGAATAAACTGTACTAAATGATTAAGCCAAAAATTCTAGAAATTTGTAGTAAGAAGATATATAAGTCTAGTTTCAAGGAAAATTTACGGGTCTAAATTTTGAGTTTCCTAACTCGAGTTATAGTCAATTTAGTCAATATGACGCGGATGGACAATTTCAATTTTTATGCTACAAATTAGTTGTTAAGTCTGGGGTTGCGAAATTATCGAATTACCTTTAGTGGGTAAAATTATCAATTTATCGAAATGCCCCTATGGGTCGATTTACCAAAATAGCCCTATGGGCCGATTCATTGAAGTATTCAATAGATTAATGGTTGTTATTTATATGTGGATATTTTATGTTATTATGTATGTTGCATCTCTACATATTGCATGGGGTGGGAAAATTGTATGAAGCGAAGTGTAGCCTGGTGGCATTGCCACAAATTTTGATAATGGATATGTGCCAACGTAAATATAGCTCTGTGCCATCGTGATTATGGCTTTGTGCCAAACGTATTTACCCAAGGTTGTGTGCGATTATTTTACCGTATATGATACTCTAGTGGCTCAGCCACAAATATTATGAATGGCAGCTTGACTGCAAATTGGAGAGACTGGCGGGTTGGGTTGACTTGATCCCCACATAAGATATTGGCTGGTCAGGGGAGAGATTGGCTGGATTGGATTGGGTTGCATTACATTATCTACATTATCATGTTTATAGGGCTAACGCCCAGTTTGTTTGTTTATAGGGCTAAGGCCCATTTTGTTTATATATAGGCTTCGGCCCAGTTTGTTTCTGTTTGGGTTTTGGCCCAGTTAATGTCGGTAAGCGAGATTACGCACTGAGTTCTTGTAACTCACCCCTCCTTCTTAATCATTGCAGGTAATACTCAGTGATGTGGACTTGCGCCATGGATGACTCGATGGAGGCCATACTTTAGAAATGGTGTTCTCGAACTTTAGTAAATTTCATTTTCTGCTTTATTTTATTACTTTTACTATTTTGGGATTTAAAGTTGTAATAAGGCCTCTGGGATATGTTTTATTTTGCTTTACATTTAGACGTACTTAATATATTGCTTGAAATGTTTTAAATGGGAATTTTCAAAAATCACTTAATAATGGTTTTCCAAAATTTGATTAACTAAAGGATTTTACAATATGTTTACAAATAATTTAACTTGGATTTTCTTTCAAAATTATCAACGTCATTTTCAAAAGTCACGATTTTAAGGTTCATTAGTTCGATTTAAATTAGTAGATTTTATCGAATATCTATATTCAAAATTGTTTTTCTTAAACTATAACTAAATAACACCAACTTTAGTACAAACTCAAGTTCTTTAAATATTTTCTTTGTGTGACATACCAAATCTGGTTGTAACACATGGTCGGGTTTGGGGTGTTACAGCTTACCTGAAAATCAAATCTCCACCACTGTAATATGAGATGATATACAAATCAAAATGTCCTTAACAGGGTTGTAACGGGGCTTGGGTTAATGGTGTCGATAAAGGCTAAATTAGAAGGGTTAGAATCGAGATTGAATTAACAAATTACCTAACTTTAGAAAAATGAACTAATAACCTGAATAATCACACGAAAATTTAAAATATTAAAAATACAAGCTTTTTCTTCAAGATGTTGACTTTAAACGTGTAAGCTCTTAGAACATAGAACTAATAATGAATATACTTCGTTTTTTTTAACACTAGCACTGATTACATAAGAAAGAACTTTTATAACTGAAATAATATATTTGAGCAACTTATCAAATCAAGTCTCAATAGAAGGGTAGTCAAAAGGAATGGTGATAGCAAATACGAGCAGGGTTTTGGGTTAATATTAGTGGGTGAATCAATAAAAAGGGTTGTTAGGGTCAAAGAGGTTCACTAGGGGTTAATTATGTAGGTAGGCTTTTTAGTGCAGTGAGTGGTTAAAACCTAGGTGCCTTTATCATCTCAGTATATCAAATCAATAATGTGTTCTTGACCTGTATAATCGAGGCAAGTTCTAGAATAACAATTTAGTGTTGACACACTCATAATTAATAAAGTGAGCGTGAAAAAGAATATATGCTCTATAAGGCTCAAATCTCACAAAAATTATGGGTATTTGACATCAATCGCTATAAATTTCAAACTTCAAGGTAATATTCAAATTCAGTTCGACAACCTAGAAAAATTTTTTATTTCTGAAAAATAGACTTATCATGCTTGATTCTCTAGTATCTTAAAGTATAAATCATCAATGCACAATTAACTATGACCTACTCAAAAACATATCAATAAGAATCATAAATCATAAGAAATTTCATCCTAATTAGTAATATGAGAAAATTACTTAAGAACTAGATATAATTCAGGGATTTTGAGAATAATGCAAAAAGTTAGGCACTTTTACCCCCCACACTTAAGATGTACATTGCCCTCAATGTACAAAGATAGATAAATAATCATGTGATACTGAAATCAAAAGAGAAGGGGAGAAGTGACACTTCCTAAATTTTGGATGAAGCCAATGAAAAGAAATCGGATAAGATTGGAGCTGAACATGGGGAAGTGTCTCGAACTGTTTGAAATTGAATCCTCGAAGCAGTCGTTCTGATTTTATTGTATCCTAGGCTAAATCTAACTTGCATGAAGAATAAGAAGAAAATAATAAAGAAAATAAAAATAAAAATAAAAATAAAAGTAAATAATGGAAAATGAAAGAAGAAAGACAACTGGAAAAGAGAAGGGAAGAAGTGGGTTTAAATAGAGATGCATCCCATGCCCGTGTTCCTTCATGTGGTGCCCACACGGCCACGGCCACGGCCTTATGCAAAGCCGTGTGGTCTGGAAATATGCACTTTTTATTTATTTGAATGCTAAAAAGGGAAAATAAAAATAAAAATAAAAATAATAAAAAAATAAAATAAAAATGAGGGTAGTACTAGGGTTGCCTCCTGAGAAGCGCTCGTTTAAAATCTAGAGCTAGACTTACCTGTTATTTGCATGGTGTAATACCCAAAACCCAGCCCAAACACTACAACCGGATCTGGCATATCACTAAGAAAAAATTTTAATAAAACAATTCAGGTTACCAGAAAGCCCATATGTAATTTATAAAATATGCCTTTATAATTAAAAGCCCAAAACTTAATTACAGGTCCTAGTTTAATTAAAGTAAATAAATAAAGAAAAATAAATAAACTAGTGGCCCTTGGCCTTATTACAATGGGGTTTAAAATCCATAAAAACAAAATATCTTATAAACTATTAAGTTGAGTTTTATCTTGGGATCCACATATTCTTTTGCATGGCCACCTTGCGCTCCTCTCCACCGTCCGATACACTAAGTGTCACCGAGATGTTAATTTAATTGGTTGAGTCATGAGACTCGGTGTACAACCCTCATGCACCACTAGATTTGGGCCTTAACCCATAAAACATAATAATAATTTCATTTACATAGATAACAAATAATATGCAAAGCCCAACCCATTTTCCTAGGTTTTCATCCGCTACGTACCCCCGTACTAGCCGTTCACACCATTGGGGATTTCTACAATCAACCTACACCGCTACACGCCAAGATGGCAGTCATGCTGTTCATCAACATATTATGGCCGAAGCCCTTATAATAGATCACGGCATTAGCCGCTTCTAGCAATCACGATATAAACCACGCACATATAACGTATAACTTCCTCCTTTCATCAACCCAACCCATGCAATCACATACAAGAAATTTTACTTATAACATTTAATCAGATTATTCACTAACCTGGTGGTACGCTTTTACCCTCTTTGGGTTTCCATCATTAAACCGAGATTTCGGCATTTATCATAACATGTAAAACTTATGAGCATATATTTAATAATCAGATCTAGATGGTGAGGAAGTATTACACACCTGATTCTCGTACTAACGCTTTCGCTATGTCTACGCTACTATCACTCGAGACTACCACTATCAGCCCATGATCTGACTTCGATGTCGGCTCACACCCCGATGGCCAATCTCGCACCACCGAAAAAGATTGCTTCTTGTATTTAGGTGTTGGTTTTATAGATCCAACCTTTTCTGCCTGACTGTTATTCGATTCCATCATAATCCCTTAATCACTAAACCATTTAAACGATGAGATCTAATTACTTAAAAAACTATAACACTTAAAATGAACTCTTACCTAGTTAATCGAATCCCGAATGTCCTTGAGAACACGTCACCTCCCTTTCTACATTCAGCCATCACCAAAAAAGTTAACCAAACCAATGATTGCAACCCATCTAACACCTTATGACATTCGGCCAAAGACAAAAGAACAAGAAAGTGGCCATTCGGCCGAAACTACCATTGACCACCTACCTTTGGCTTTTCACAAATCGGCACAAGAGGTTTAAATGAAACAGATTCAGCTTCTAGGTACAGAGAGTGAATCGACAGGGCCTTAGAAAACTGATTTGGATTAGAAACTTGATAAAAGAGAATGAAGAAATCGCAAAGAAGCAAAATCTTGAAACTTACCAAATCAAAAAGGAGTATTCAGCTGTGGTGCACCTTCGGAAAAATAAGATCTCACTTGATGGTTCGACTATGGAAGAAAAGGATATGCACAGGGAGAATTCAGCTTTTGAAAATATAATGAAGAGGGAAATAAGGCTAGGGAATTTTGGCTAGAAGGAGAAAAATATGAGAAGAGGAAAGAAAAGAAATTTCGGCAAGAGAGAAAAAAAAAATGAGAAAGGAAGAGGGAAAAGAGAAAAAAATGAAAGAAAGCTGGACACTCAGGCTATCAAATTTCGGCACACACACAGTGTTGGAGTTTCAGCCATCTCTCCCCTTCCTGATAGCTCTTATCTTGCATGATAACCCAATCCTTATCTTGCCTTTAGAAGAGACTTCCTTCAAACCAACTCCTCCCTTCCTATTATCATCATTTAATAATCAATAAAAATAAAAGAATTAAATACCTATATTATAGCACATGTGCCATCCACCCCCTTCTCTCCTATGCCAAATTTTAACCCACAAATCTTGAGGCTCAAACGGCCACACAAGGCCCAAACTCCTCCAAAAGTTGGGCCACAAGCCCAGCTTGCTACCTAACTTAAATTATAAACTAACACTATTTATCTGCCACTTAGCCCAAATTTTAAAACCCAAAATATCACTTAACTTACACAGAACATTAATTTAAACCCTAATCAAAATATTTAATCAAGGCCTCAGCCCGAGCCTTAAATTCTTGAATTAACATATTAAACCAACATATAAATGCACAGGCCCACATATAGGATGCTATAGTTTTACTCCCTTAAAATAAATTTCGGCCCAGAAATTTACCTGATCAGAAAAGATGGGGGTATTGCTGGTGTATAACATCCTCTGGCTCCCACGTCGCTTCTCCTGCGCCGTGATTTCTCCACAAGACTTTGACCAAAGGAACAGACTTCCTTCTTAACTCTTTTACATCTTGATCTAGAATTTGCACTGGTTCCTCCTTAAAAGACAAATCCGGCCTTACTTCTATCTCTTCTACTGGCACTATGTGCGGTGGATCAGATCAATAACGTCTCAATATCGAGACATGGAACATGTCATGTATCTACTGCAACTTCAAAGCAACTCCAAATGACAAGCCACTGGGCCCATACGTTCTAGTACCCGGTAAGGCCCAATAAACTATGGACTTAACTTACCCTTTCGTCCAAACCTCATTACCTTCTTCCACGGGGATACCTTCAAGAAGACTTGATCACCTACCGCAAATTCCACCTCTTTCCACTTTAGATCCGCGTAAGACTTCTATCGGTCAGACGCTTCCTTTAGCCTAGCCCGTATTAACTTAACTTTCTCCTTCATTTTCTAAACTAATTCTGGACCCAACACCTTATGTTCACCCAACTCCATCCAACAAGTTGGAGTACGACATCTCCTTCCATATAACGCTTCATAAGGCGCCATCTGAATGCTAGCTTGATAACTATTATTATATGTGAATTCTGCCAAAGGCAAGTACTCTTCTCAACTGCCCCTAAAATCAATGATGCAACCCCTTAACATATCCTCCACGATTTGAATTATCCTCTCAGACTAACCATCAATCTGTGGGTGAAAAGCAGTACTAAAGTCTAACCTTGTTCCCATTGCTTGATGAAGAGCCTTCCAAAATCGTGATGTGAACCTAGGGTCCCTATCTGATATGATCGACACCGGCACACCATGCAATCTTACAACTTCAGCCACATACAATTTAGCCAACTTTTGTAGAGAAAAGTCCACTCGAACCGGTATGAAGTGAGCAGACTTCGTCAGCCGATCTACAATCACCCAAATCGAATCCTTTTTAATGGGTGTAAGGGGTAACCCACTAACAAAATCCATCATGATTCTCTCCCATTTCCATTGGGGAATCTTCACTGGCTGCAACAATCCCGAAGGCACTTGGTGTTCAGCTTTGACCTGCTGACACGTCAAATATTTTCCTACGATTTCCATTACCTCTTTCTTTAGACCTGGCCACCAAAATTGCTCTCGCAAATCACGGTACATCTTAACTCCTCCAAGATGCATAGCATAAGGGCTACTATACGATTCCCGAAGAATCATCTGCCGTAACTTCTCATTTTTAGGCATGCAAATCTTCCCACGGTAACATAAAACTCCATCACTGTTCAAACTATAGTCCTCCATTCCACGTTCCCTCAGTTGCAAAAGTCGAGCACTCAGGACATCATCCACTTACTGTTTGTCCTTAACCTGACTTACCCATGTCGACTTTACTTGTAACTCAGCCAGCAAACTCCCGTCGTCGAATAAACTCAGATGAGCGAACATGGGTCTTAGTTCTGATACTACCTTATGGCTTAACGCAACTGCCACCACATTCGCCTTACCAGGGTGGTATTCGATCGAACAATCATAATCCTTCAAGAGCTTGATCCACCTACGTTGTCTTAAATTTAGCTCCTTCTGGGTAAGGAGGTACTTCAGACTTTTATGGTCAGTATAAATTACTGACTTCTCCCCATACAAGTAGTGCCTCCAAATCTTCAAGGCAAACACTACCGCTGCCAACTCCAAGTCATGCGTAGGGTAGTTCAACTCACGCGGTCTCAACTGTCGAGACGCATACGCCACCACCTTTCCTTCTTGCATCAACACACACTCTAAACCCATGTGTGATGCATCACAGTAGAAGGTAAATTCTTTTCTTGCCTCCGGCTAAATTAACACTGGCGCTTCCGTTAGGATTCTCTTCAACTTCTCAAAGCTCTCTTGCTATTTTTCGGTCCATACAAATGATACTCCCTTCCTCAACAACTTAGTTAGAGGTGCCGCTATTAGAGAAAACCCTTCAATGAACCTTCGGTAATACCCTGCCAAACCTAAGAAACTTCGAACCATCGGTGGTTTCCAATCCAATACAACCTTTATCTTTCGAGAGTCCACCCGGATTCCCTCAGCCGAAACCACATGTCCAAGAAAAGTCACTTCATTCAGCCAGAACTCACATTTACTAAACTTTGCAAACAACTGCTTCTCCCTCAGAGTTTGCAACACCACGTGAAGATGTTCATCATGCTTTTCCTCTGACTTAGAGTAAACCAGGATATCGTCGATGAACACCACGATGAACTGATTAAGATATGGCTGAAACACCCCGTTCATCATATCCATAAAGGCCACTGGTGCGTTCGTTAACCCAAACGGCATTACCAAGAACTTATAATGCCCGTACCGAGTCTGAAACGCCGTCTTATGAATGTCTCCTTCTTTAACCCTTAATTGATGATATCCAGACCTTAAGTCAATCTTAGAAAAGACCAAAGCTCCTTTGAGCTGATCGAACAGATCGTCGATTCTCGATAATGGATACTTATTTTTAATCGTCAACCTATTCGGTTGACGATAATCCACGCACATACGCATGGATCCATCCTCTTCTTCACGAACAGGATCGGCGCTCTCTATAGAGACACACTCGATCGAATGAACCCTCGATCCAATAGTTCCTGAATCTGAGCCTTGAGCTCCACCAACTCCTTCGACACCATTCTATAAGGAGCAATGGATACTGGAGCTGTACCCGGAAGTAGGTCTATTCCAAATTCCACCTCGCGATCCGGGGTAATCTTGGCAATTCTTACGGAAAGACATCCATGAAACCTTGATCGCTTGAACCTTATCAACAACACCTCCTTAGCATCCAACACACTAATAAAAGCTAGAAATGCACTACATCCCTTCCGAATCATCTTAATAGCTTTTAAAGATGATACCATGTTGGACAAGTAATTCCTTCTTTCTCCTAACACAACCACCTCCCCCTTTACAGGGTACTCAACACCATATGCTTATTCATACAAATCCAACTTGGCACGATGCTTAGTCAACCAATCCATTCCTAAAATAAGGTCAAACTCTCCAAATGGTAATTCCATTAAATTTACTGGGAATACTACCCCTTGAGTCTCTAAAGGTACATCCCTAAATAGTTTGTCCACTACATTAGATTGTCCTAAATGACTAACCACAGTCATCTTCCTAGTGGTTGCTTCAGAGTCTATACTTAGAGTCTCAGATACTGAACATGCAACATAGGAGTGGGTTGACCCAATATCAATCAAAGTAAGTAAAGGATTATCAGTAATAAGAAACGTACCAGTTATAACATCCGGTGCATCACTGTCCTTCCATCGACGAGCTGCATAAACTATACCCGGTTGCCTTGCATCTACATTACTTGCACCTCTGCCAGATGCTCCACGACCCCGACCAGATCCATTTCTTCCTCTAGCTGCACCTCTATCCCTTGGTCCAAGCTGATCACCTCTCCTTGGCTGGTCAGAACCTCGGCCCATTGGCTGTCCCCGGTCCATCTGAGGACAGTCCCTCATCAAATGTTCTGTGGATCCACAGCTAAAGCATCCACCGATTTTCATTCTGCACTCCCCATAATGGGTTCTCCCATATGTAGAACATGCTTGATTCTGGCCCGCTGGAGCACGAGCTGGCCCATCAGTCCTAGGCCTCTTCTGAAAATTTTTAGTTGCTCTAGATGGTCCAAAACTTCTCTTACTCCTGGCTTGATCCTTATCCTTCTCTTGTCTCTCCACCACTTCACTTCCTCGGCTATTTTAACCTTATCCACCAAAATTGTGAAAATTCTCTCTCGCTGCAGTGCAATTAGAATCCTTAGCTCATTCCGTAGCCCATCCTCGAACCGAACGCATCGTTCATACTCCGTTGCTACCATTCCCCAAGCATAACGACTCAATCACATAAACTCAGCCTCATATTCAGCCACTGACTTACTCCCCTGCACCAAGTTTAGGAATGATTTCCTTTGAGCATCTATATAACTAGCCCCAACATACTTTCCCTGGAATGACTCCTTAAAGAAATCCCAGTCAATCAGGTCCGCAGTCGTACCCTTTTTCATTGTAAGCCACTATTGGAAGGGCTCATCGCGAAGAAGAGACACGACCCCCTTCAGCTTTTCCTCCACCATGAAGTCTAAGTCATCTATTATACGTTCCACTGCCTCCAACCAATATTCAGTAGAACTTGGGGATATGCTAGAGACTCCTCTAAATACTTTTGCCCCGTTGTTCCTAAGCCTCTCTAGCACAGATTTTTGGGCTCCTATGCCCATACCAGCCTCAACCACTCTTTCCAAAACCCTCAGTACAGCCTGAGACACCACGTCCTTTCCACCTGTCTGGTCTTGAAATTCCACCTCAACAGCTGGTGGAACTGGTATCTCACTTTCGGACCCATGACTCGATCCTACGAGTTCTGACACGGTCATCTTACCTCTACCGCGACCACGTGGTGGACGTCCTCGACCTCTTGTACTCATTCTTCTAGTTCGCGTTTATCTAATTTAAAAGTTTTATGAGTCATTAGTTGTTTCCACTAATTATCCCCAAACAATCTTATGAAATATAGTTTTTAAAAGTGATTCTTTCGAATTCGAACCTATCTATAGTTCTCAGTCTTTCTAATTCTAGGAATTATGCACACACAACATTCATACAAGTAACATCCATCACCTAAGGGTATTTTTGTCATTTTGCTACTCAGGGGTATTTTCGTAATTTTAACCTACAGGGATATTTTCGTAATTTTTTTTCAAAATATGGTTTTGGGTGATTTTACGGAATAAGGGTATTTTGGTAATTTTGCAAATTTGAGGGTATTTCTGTCATTTTTCAAATAAGAGGTATTTTTGTCATTTTCCAAAACCAGGGTAATTTTTACGAATCAAGGGTAATTTGGTGATTTCAGAATTAAGATTTACTTTAGGATTTTACAAAATAGGTTGGCTGGTCCCTTTCGGGTTTTAATTGTAAGTTTTGGCCTGTCAACACGTCCTCGTAACTAGGGTGAATAGTCACTATGCACCAGGTAGGATTCTAGTGAAAAGGAGGTGAGTCACTAGGACTGCTTAAGTACCAAGCTTTCCCTGAATCCACTCCTAGACATGCATATGCCTATTGCCACACCTTGTCATGGCTAAAGTGAACAATCACTATGCACTAGGTAAGATTCCAGCGAAGAGGAGGTGAGTCACTCGGACTGCTTAAATACCAAGCTCTCCCGGATCTACTCCTAGACATGCATATGCTTGTTACCACACTTTAGTCTTGTGACTTGTTTACAGGTTTTGTTTAATTAAGTTAAGTCTTATGGATTTTAAGAGTTGTTTGTCTAAGCCTAGAGTCTATCAAGTTCTAAGTAATCTACGTCCCATAAAACCCATTAAGCCCACATTTATATCACAATCAGGAGTTCAGAATACTTACTTGGCGAACTTGGGCCAGAGATGCAGGTGCCACGCTGAGCTAACAAACCTTTATTTAAAAACATCCACGTTTCAAATGCCCATTTTTAGAAAACATTTTGAGCCCAAAAACCCCCAGAGCTGAGTTTTGAACCGGGCTCTGATACCAATTTGTAACACCCAAAACCCGGCCCAAACACTACAACCGGATCTGGTATGTCACTAAGAAAAATTTTAATAAAACAATTCAGGTTACCAGAAAGCCCATATGTAATTTATAAAATATGCCTTTATAATTAAAAGCCCAAAACTTAATTACAGGTCCTAGTTTAATTAAAGTAAATAAATAAAGAAAAATAAATAAACTGGTGGCCCTTGGCCTTATTACAACGGGGTTTAAAATCCATAAAAACAAAATATCTTATAAACTATTAAGTTGAGTCTTTATGCCGGATCCACATATTCTTTTGCATGGCCACCTTGCGCCCTCTCCACCGATCCGTCTGATGAAGTGTCACCGAAATGTTAATTTAATTGGTTGAGTCACGAGACTCGATGTGCAACCCTCATGCACCACTAGATTTGGGCCTTAACCCATAAAACATAATAATAATTTCATTTACATAGATAAAAAATAATATGCAAAGCCCAACCCATTTTCCTAGGTTTCCATCCGATACACGCCCCCGTACTAGCCGTTCACACCATTGGGGATTTCTACAATCAACCCACACCTTTACACGCCAAGATGGCAGTCATGCTGCTCATCAACATATTATGGTCGAAGCCCTTATAACAGATCACGGCATTAGCCGCTACAACAGATCACTGTATAAACTGCTACACATATAACGTATAACTTCCTCCTTTCATCAACCCAACCCATGCAATCACATACAAGAAATTTTACATATAACATTTAATCAGATTATTCACTAACTTGGTGGTACACTTTTACCCTCTTTGGGTTTCCATCATTAAACCGAGATTTTGGCATTTATCATAACATATAAAACTTATGAGCATATATTTAATAATCTGATCTAGATGGTGAGGAAGTATTACACACCTGCTTCTCGTACTAACGCATTCGCTATGTTTACGCTACTATCACTCGAGACTACCACTATCGACCCACGATCTGACTTTGATGTCGGCTCACACCCGATGGCCAATCTCGCACTATCGAAACAGATCGCTTCTTGTATTTAGGTGTTGGTTTTACAGATCCAACCTTTTCTACCTGACTGTTATCGAGTCTATCATAATCCCTTAATCACTAAACCATTTAAACGATGAGATCTAATTACTTAAACAACTATAACACTTAAAACGAACTCTTACCTAGTTAATCGAATCCCGAATGTCCTTGAGAACATGTCACCTCCCTTCCTACATTCAGCCATCACAAAAATAGTTAACCAAACCGATGATCGCAACCCATCTAACACCTTATGACATTTGGACAAAGAAAAAGAATGAGAAAGTGGCCATTCGGCTGAAACTACCATTGACCACCTACCTTCGGCTTTTCACAAATCGGCACAGGAGGTTTTAATGAAATAGATTCAGCTTCTAGGTACAAAGAGTGAAATTGACAGGTCCTTAGAAAACTGATTCAGATTAGAAACTTGATAAAAGAGAATGAAGAAATCACAAAGAAGCAAAATCTCAAAACTTACCAGATTAAAGAGGAGTATTCAGCTATGGTGCACCTTCGGGAAAAATAGGATCTCACCTGATGGTTCGACTATGGAAGAAAAGGATATGCACAGGGAGAATTTAGCTTTTGAAAATATAATGAAGAGGGAAATAAGGCTAGGGAATTTCGGCTAGAAGAGAGAAAAATATGAGAAGAGGAAAGAAAAGAAATTTCGGCCAGAGAGAAAAAAAAAGAAAGGCAGAGGGAAAAGAGAAAAAAATGAAAGAAAGCTGGACACTCAGGCTATTAAATTTTGGCACACACACAGTGTTGGAGTTTTAGCCAACTCCCCTTCCTGATAGCTCTTATCTTACATGATAACCCAATCCTTATCTTGCCTTTAGAAGAGACTTCCTTCAAACCAACTCCTCCCTTCTTATTCTCATCATTTAATAATCAATAAAAATAAAAGAATTAAATCCCCTATATTATACCACATGTGCCATCCACCCCCTTCTTTCCTATGCCAAATTTTAACCCACAAAACTTGAGGCCCAATCAGCCACACAAGGCCCAAACTCCTCCAAAAGTTGGGCCACAAGCCCAACTTGCTACCTAACTTAAATTATAAACTAACACTATTTATCTGCCACTTAGCCCAAATTTTAAAACCCAAAATATCACTTAAATTACACATAACATTAATTTAAACCCTATTCCAAATATTTAATCAAGGCCTCAGCCCGAGCCTTAAATTCTTGAATTAACATATTAAACCAACATATAAATGCACAGGCCCACATTTAGGATGTTACACATGGTCACGGTGGTTTGAGGAGGTGAAAATCCTTTCTCATGAGATCAACTCAGTTTTTGATATAAAGTTTAAGTCGAGTAGTGTTTACCTCAAAAGTGCTAAATTTGGGATTGCTTACCTCGACTGTCCCGTACAGGAAGACATTAAGTACTTTAAAGGTGATTTCTTTGTTTGTTTTGATGTCTGAAGTGGTGATTTGAGGGTCTTCCTTATTTATCAATACCTGATCCCCTATTTTGAAGTGATTTGTTGTTCCTATTAGCTCGTCTGGGGTTCCTTCGATTTTCTTCGTGCAGTTTCAGTTTCTTTTTAAAGTGTGTCTTCCACTCTTCTAGTTTGTCGACCTTAAGGCTTCTTTCCTCATGTAATTCTTCTTTATTGGCACGAGATCTATGATTCGGCTCAGGTTTGTGGCTTCGTGGTGTTTCCTGTGATGAATGGTGAACAAATTTTTTATCAACTGAATTTACTTTCTCACCTTCATCAATCTATGTTCTGGCCGAGTCAAGAGCTTGTAGACTAATTGATTCGTCACCTATACGAAGAATGAGTTCTCCAATTAAACATGGAATTGTAAAACTCCTTGGATTTTTTAATTTTCATGGAAGTTTATTTTGTAGAATTGCTGAGCACATTGCGTTTAGCTCCACATGAGATGCCTCGTCTAGCTTCTGTTTGTTTTTCAACAGCTCTTTTAAAAATATTGTATAATCGGGTATCTGTGAAAAAGATTCGAGAAACGGTAAGTTAATATGTAATTTCTTTAAAAGTTTATGAAACTTACCAAACTGCTCCTCCTGTTGTCCTTCTTCAACGCTTCGGGATAAGGTATACGAGGTTGATACTCTTTGATTACTGGTTTTGGCTTTTCTTGTGTTACCTCAACTTTACCTTCTTCTACCTCACTTTCTTGTATTGAATTGGGTTGTAACACCCCAAACCCGGTCTATGCATTAAGACTAGATTTGGTTTGTTACATGAATCGAGCTATCTTAAAAATTACAGTGAGTCGAAATCTACAATATTATTTTTAAGTACAAGGTTTAGTAAATATCAAAAGAGTATTTTAAATTTGATGTATATTAGAAAACATTAGTTGAAAACATCAATAATATTGTATTATCAAAAATCCTTAAGTAAATTATATAAAAGATAAAAATACTAAAATATTTATAAAAGAATTTCGCATATTTGAAAACCCAATTTATTTTAAGAAAACATCATATAATCATCACCCATAATAAAATGTCCAAAATATAATTTAATCCAACCACACATAAAAATCCATGAAGTATTAATAGAGGCCCTTATTACATCAACCCAAAATAGTAAAAAAAATACTTATTAAAAAGTTCGAAGTTTAATAAACCATGTTTTGCAGTATGGCCTCCACGAAGTCATCCTCGGCCCAAGTCCACGTCAGTTTCCATTACCTGAGATGAAAATTTTGAGGGAGTGAGTTACTTAGAACTCAGTGTATAACTTACTTACTTGTTCACTAGGCCAGATTATCAAGTTATGGATTTGGGCTTCAGCCCATTAGCAGAATTAACAACATGAATAATAATGTGCATGCAAAATGAATTTTCCTCCCAAACCTAATTTCCATCCGCTACACACCCCGTACCAACCAACACACCGTGAGGATCAAGTCAACCCACCCGCCACACACCAATCATAGGCATTAAGCCTTTTTATATTTGTGGCGAGCCACCGAACTAGATTGTGACAAAGTCACCGAACTAGAGGCATTGAGCCAATTATTATTTGTGGCGAGCCATCAACTAGAGGCAAATAGCCATAATTTTGTGGCGAGCCACCGAACTAGAGGCAATTAGCCATAATTTTGTGGCGAGCCACCGAACTAGATTTTGGCAGCAGCCTTCTTCTCTTCATCAATTTCCCAACCCATGCCATATGTATGCAAGGTAGATTATGATCACATAATGATTTTATTAAAAGGCCCATTAACAAGAGTTAATATTTCCAATTTTATTAAGACCCAAAAATAACATTTGGTCCAATTAACTATATAACATCTTAGGCCCAAATTTACGATCTAGCAAGAGTTCGCCCCTTTATCGATCTAGCGAGGATTTCATTGTTTAACAATTTAATGTAGATTAAGGCCCATTTATTGATCTAGCAGGATTTCAAATTTCGCTTAACAATTTAATGTAGATTACGGCCCATTTACGATCTAGCAGAGATTTCGGCCCAATTATCGATCTAGCAGAGATTTTGGCCCAATTATTAATCTAGCAGAGATTTTGGCCCATTCATCAATTTATCAGGCTTTTAGGCCCATTCTTACGAGACATACAATTTACATATTAACAACTAATTTCTCGAGGGCATTTTTGTAATTTTCACAATTTTAGTCGTTTTGGTGTATTTTAGTCAAAATACCGGTTATTCATTTTATACCGATCTAGTCGTTTTTACGATTTTACTCAATACCGCAATTGACATCCAACCCGAGAAAAGTGTGAAGTTACACACCTCGATATCGTGAGTACTAATCCTTCTCGCTCCTCACACCTAAATCATATTTCGATCCGTTAGAACACTATCATGTGTAAAAATACATTATCGATATTCGATCCAAAACCTTACCCTCTTGATTTTGAATCACTTCAATTTTTGGTTTCTCCTCGTTTATCGATTTGTTATTCGCTGAGAATCCACTAACGTACAAAGGCTCGGGAGTTCTAACTACTTCGAATAATTGATTTCCTTCGAGAGTTCCACTTGCGTTGCACTGCATTACTGGATGTAATTGCGAAGAACACAAACTATCAAGCTTTTTATTCATCATCTCTACCTGCGTTGATAGCATGGTTACTGCGTCGAGGTTGAAAACTCCAGTTGATTTTGTTGGTTTTGTCCTTGTAACCTGCCACTGATAGTTATTCAATGACATCTCTTCAATAAACTCGTAGGCTGCCTCAGGAGTTCTGTTGTTCATGGTTCCACCGGTGGCTGACTTAATTAGTTGCCTCGTTGAGGGGTTTACACCGTTATAGAAAGTTTAGACTTGGAGCCATAAGGGTAAACCATGGTGCAGACACCTTCTCAAGAGATCCTTGTATCTCTCCCATGCATCATATAATGTCTCTAAATCCATCTACACAAAAGAAGAGATATCATTTCGTAATTTGGCCATTTTGGCCGGTGGGAAATCTTTTAATAAAAAATTTTCAGTCATTTGATCCCATGTGGTGATTGACCCTCGTGGTAATGAGTTTAACCACTGTTTGGCTTTATTCCTTAAGGAAAAGGGAAATAACTGAAGGCGTATGGCATCATCAGAAATGCCATTTATTTTGAAGGTATCACAGAACTCTAAAAAATTCACTATATGAGTATTTGGGTCTTCATCTTGCAAACCATCAAATTGAACAAATTGTTGAATCATTTGTATAGTGTTAAGCTTTAATTCAAAATTATTAGCAGCTATAGCAGGCCTAACAATACTCGATTCTGCTCCTATTAAATGAGGTTTAGCATAATCATATATAGTACGTGGAGCATTGTTTTCTGCCACATCTTGTGGTGGGTTATTATTCTCGACCATCCCTTCAGTAGGATTGGATTCGCCTTGTTGTTCTTCTTCTCTGTAATTTAGGGCTTGCCTAATTTCTCTATGATTCTTGCAAGCGGTACCTTCAATATCACTGTCGTATACTAGTGGTCCCTTCGGTTTCCTTCTAGTCATAAACTAGAGGTACCTGTGTTGGAAAAGAAAGAAAGAAAATTAGCAAGGTTAAAACTAAAATAAAAAATAAATTGCGAAAAAATAAAAATAAGGATTAAGTTTTCTTAATATTTTAGTTCCCCGGCAATGGCGCCAAAAACTTGATCGATGTTTTGTCGAGTTTTAAAATTTATAAGGAGAATGATCAAACTTGGAAACTAACTCTGACAACGGCTTAAGGCAAGTGCACCTATCGAACAGTAGTATAGCTTAGGCAAGACCGGATTGTCGAACCCAAAAGAACTAAAAGTACTAATACTAACCTTCTTTCTATTATTTAGCCTAAATATTAAGTGATTGGTTGTTTAATCTAAAACTAACTAATTACTAAGCTAAGATTCAAACACAAAAAGAATGAATTGAAGAAATAACTTTAGGAAAACCCAGTTGACTAAGACGATACCCTTAGGAAGAATCTACCTAGACTTCACTTGTTATCTAACACTGAACTAGATTATTTATTCACTTGACTTGATCTGTAGGACTCCCCAATTTATATTAAACCCTCTCTCGAGGCGAATAACGTCTAACCCTAGGTTGATTAATTGAAATCTTTTTCTAATTAAAACCCCTAGAATCGCATTAACTCGATCTATAGACTCCCATATTAGGTTTCACCCTAATCTGGCAAAATCTCGTCACCCTATCTCTAGGCGCACGATCAACTCTGCTTAATTATGCTAGATCTACTCTTAGGCAGGGACTTTTGCTCCACCACCTAAGCACATCCAACTCAAATGAATATCCTGGAAATATTAACACAAGAATTAAGCTCACATAATTAAGAACAAATCAAGTATTTATCATATAGTTCAGAAAACAAGAACAAGATATGTTTTAGGTTTCATCCCCTTTAGGTATCTGAAGGGTTTAGTTCATAACAATAAAAGAAAACATCTCAGAAGAAAAGATAAAACAAAACATAAGAAATCCCTAAAACCCCCTAAAAGAATTGAAGGAGAAATCCGCCGTCTTGAGTAGAATTCTAGCTTCTTGAGATGGATCAACTGGCTATCTTCGAGTGATTCCCACAAATCTAGCCTTACTAGCTCGGCTCCATGGCCTAGCTAACCACCAAAAGCCCTGGCAGAAGGCTTCTGCCGAACTCCCCCATTAAGTTGCCCCCTAGGATGTTTATATAGACTTTGAGATGCTTTACTTGGCCCCTCCATATCCTAATTCAAGTAGAATTCCTACTAGGGTGTTTGAATAGGCTTTGGAATGTGTTTCTTTTCCTCCAAGTACCTATTCCGAGCAAAAATCCTCTTGACCGTGGTAGGGACACGCCCATGGAACACGCCCGTATGAATGGTGGCCAGGCCGTGTTCGAGTCTGTTGATGAGGGGCGGCCATGTGAATCGAGATCAGGCTGTGTTCTAGTAATTTAATGAGGCACAGCCGTGTGGTCTTGGGCCCAGGCCGTGTCGATTTCATGATTTGGCCCAATTTAGTCCGTTTTAATTCCGTTTCTCATTCTTTTCATCTTCCGGTGCTCTCCTGAGTATAAATCATGAAAAGAAAGGATTAAGAGCACCTTTTTACACAATTCAGGGAATAAATCATCCAAAAGTATGCTAAATGTGGGATTAAAGTATGTTACTTTTACGGTTTATCAGTGACACACTAGAATTGGCCATAACATCTAGGTCAGGTTTGGGGTGTTACAAATCCCTTAATCCTTCATCCCTCACAACTCATATTGTAACACCCCAAACCCGGCCTAGAAGTCTAGACCAAATTTGGAACGCTACATTGATCACCGAAGTGATCGTGAGAAAATTTTACAAATGAAGTTGTTTAAAAATTTAATTTCGAAAATGTTTATCCTGAATCAATTCCAGAAACGTTTAATCATTTAAATTCCCCTAGTAAGTTCAACAGTATAATGCTTACGAATGAAAACATAAAACAAAAGTTGTACCACAGTATTATGAAACTTTATAGTTCAACTTAAACGAATAACAATTAAACCTAAAATAAAAGCTTATAACTCATTTCCACCAAGATTGTCCGAGTCCTCCGCGTACTAAGTCCAGCATCCATAATCCAAAATTGTACCTAAAAAGGGGAAACAAAAGAGGGGGTGAGCTACTCCAACTTAGTGTGAGATCACACCAACTAAACTACAGAATCAAAAATAGAGAACTAGAAGCAGTTCAGAACCAGAACATACTTATAGACAGCTAACAGTTGAGTGAATTTGCCCAAAATCAAACAAATAGCAATGCACTTAATGATCATCTGAGTAATAATTCTCAATGATTCTGGCTGGGCCTAAGCCCCTTACAGAATCAGTATCAGTTTGGGCCTTAGCCCATCTCAGTACCGTAGCAGTCAAGTCTACAGAATTCTCTTAGGCACGAGTGCCTTTGTAACAGTCCGATTTAGACCCTAGTCGAAACAGTGGTTTCGGGACCACAAATCTGTTTCAGAATAATATTTTAATATTATTTTCTGTGCATATGATATGTGATTTAGCATGTGTGAAAATTTCGTGAAATAATTTGGTTATTTGTGTGCTTAATTTGAGCAAATAACTATATCTCATAAAAGGCAAAAGTGTCAAGCTATTTGTTTAATTGCTAAAATGCCATGTTCTTTTAATATGAAGGCCTTAAAATGAAATTTGGCAATTTGTTTATAGCATGGATGGTTAAGGGCTTGGTTGACATGATTTTCTAATTAAATTAGCAAGGTTATTATAGTAATTCATGTATTAAAATGTTTTATAATAAAAAAAAGTACGAAAGTGGGCATTATTTATCCATCTTTTGACCAAAAATACTAAAGAAGGAAAGAAAAAGAAGCTAGGTTTCGGCTAGCTTTTGGATTTAATTAAGGTATGTTTCGATTTCAGTTTTTGATAATTTCTACATTTTTGCAATTATTGCTTTGTGTTCTTCAAAACCCATGCCTCAATTTTGTGAATTGATGTTGTTTTTGAAATGAGCCATTGATGAATTCATAAGTTTTATGATGTTTGATGATGAAATACGAAATATATATGTTTGATTAACATATTTTGTATTTGGATTTTTAGTGAATTTGAGTATTTTGGACTTATTTGAGAAAATAGTATTTTGATGGACTAAATTGTGAAATAAATAAAATATATGGACTAGTATGAAGCATGTGAGAATTCGGCTAGGCATGGGTAATTTGAAATTATGTATATTTTGTTATTTTGTGAAATAGGGACTAAATTGTCCAAATGTGAAAATGTAAGGGCTAATTAGCAAATTGCCCTAAATATGTGTATTTGGATTGAATTGGATGAATGAGTGAATAAATGAGTTATATTTGAATATGTATAGATCAAGAACCAAAGAAAACAGACTTAGATCGCGGGAAATTGAAAGTAGTCGAATAACTAAATCCGGTCGAATATTCGAATTTGGGGTAAGTCTATATACAAATAAATGTATTTGTATTAAATTATGTATATTTATATGAGATTACATTGTGATGAATGTGTTGAAATGATGACTATATGGATTCCGAGAAAGTATCGAGAAATAGTCAATATCCGAGAAGTCCCGTATGATCCTAGGAATAGATAGGAATTACGTATGTCATGACATAGGTGTCCGATATTTAATATCATATATGACCACATCTGAGACGATGGCATTGATTCGAGATTTTGTGTAAGACCACATCTGGGACGTTGGCATCGGTATGAGATTTTGTGTAAGACCACATCTGGGATGTTGGCATCGATATGAGATTTACGTGTAAGACCATGTTTGGGACATTGGCATTGTATTGATTCGTGTAAGACACTATCTGGGGCAGTGGCATCGATATCTGATTACATGTAAGACCACGTCTGGGACGTTGGCTGTAACACCCCAATCCCGGTCTATGCGTTAAGACCAGATTTGACATGTCACATAAAGTGAACATACATCTAGTCTTTTAAAGAAATCGAATTTTCAAGAAAAGAAGAAACATTTTGACATGGAGTTATTAAAAACTGAGGTTGATTACTAAATCTAATAATTTGAGACATATAAGTTGAAACTTAGACAAATTGGATTTAATAATTCGAGAAAAATTTAAAGAATTCTAAGTAATTTGAAAACAAAAATTTAAAAATATTGTTACAAAAAATTTACGAGTTAAAAATGTAATAAAATCCTCTTCGTACGTTCATTTAAGAAAAACGTTTATTTCTATTTTTAGAAAAAAAATCCCACTTAAGTATTTAAAGAGTATTATAAAATCCATCCACAAGTAAAACATCCATAAAAATTAACCAGAGGCCTTATTACAACTTAACTTAAATAGTAAAAATAATAAAAAGTGCTTAAAAAGAAATCTGGTATATAAATAACCTATTATTTGTAGTATGGCCTCCACTGAGTCATCCACGGCCTAAGCCTCCATCACTGGTCATTACCTGAGAAAGGTAAAGAAAACGGGGTGAGTTACTTAGAACTCAGTGTGTAACTCACTTACCTTAGTCCACTGGGCCAAAACCATTTAAGCATTTATTTGGACCTAAGCCCATTACAAATATAATAATTTAGCATGTATAAAATGCAAGTGATATGCAATTCCCAAAACCAAACCTAGATTTCCATCAACTACACACCACCCGTACCAACCAGCACACCTGTGGGGAGCTTTAGTCACCTACCCCACCAACATACTAAAGTAGGCATTAAGCCGTATATCAAATTTCGTGGACAAGCCACCAGATTTACAGAGTTTACATGTCATTTTCCATTTTTCAGAATTATGGCAGAGCCACCAAAATTTTGTAGCAAAGCTACCAGAACTTCTCTTCGTCAAATAGCCCAACCCATGCAATCATGTATATAATATGCAAAACAATCCATTCATATAATTATTCCAACATAAGGCCCATTATAAAATTTATTACAATCTGGCCCATTTCACATTTTGGCCAACATAATCTCATATCACATATGACCCATTTATCAAATATCGCATATGACCTAATTATCAAATATCACATATGGCCTAATTATCAAATATCACATATGGCCTATTTATCAATTATCACATATGGCCCAATTATCAAATATCAGATATGGCCCATTTATCAATTATCACATATGGCCCAATTATCAAATATCACATATGGACCATTTATCAAATATCACATATGGCCCAATTATCAATTATCACATATGGCCCATTTAGTCACTTTTATCGAATTAGCCCGTTAAGGGCAATTTCGTAATTTCACGATCTTAATACCAAATTCAAAATTTTTATCATTAAGGTGATAAATATGCTATTCTTCCCGATTTCACTAACTTGTGATTTAATCCAACGATTAATACGATATAGTCATCTAACCCATGAGACACGGTGTGAGATTACACACCTGATTACGGTAAGCACTATGCTCTCCTGATCGTTAACACCTAAAAATATGTTTAACGCTTGATTAGAAAAATAAATGCGATCTAATAAAGCTACTCTAAACAAACGATCTAAGATTTACCCTCGGAATCGCGAACAACTACAATTTGTCGATTTTCCCCGGTTGACGATCCACAACCCGTTGGAAAACCACGAACACTTAATGGCTCAGATCTACGAATAACCTCGAATAATTGATTATCACCAGAGGAGGGTCCACAACCCGATGGAATATCCCGGATCGTCGAAACAGCCCTTCGCTTGAATCTAGAGGGGATCACGAATCCGCTCCTTTTCTGATCACTATTCACCACTCCTTTTGATTCGATCTTGTTTGCCTCCATTGACAAAAGAATATTAGTCCAACTAATATTTCATTACTATAGCCAATAAATCTTATAAACGAGTTGGCTTACCACAAAATCCTTACGTTCAAAGGATAGAGTCCCTAACATAAAATTGGTTAATAACCCCATCTTAACGAAATAAAGAGTAATATGTAGTCCTTGAAAGAAATCATTACCTTAAAGTTTTGAACCGAATCCTAGCGATTCACGATGATTTTGGACACTCCAAGTTTCGGCCTTCCACTAAGTTCTATGATGGAGAAAAGATTCGAATGAGACATGGTATGATGATGGTCTCGATCCAAAAAGACCATCCCACATCAACATGTAGATTCAGCACAAAGGAATAGGAAAAAAATAACAATACCAAAATATTGTACTAGCCACTTACCGATTGATCAAAGTGTAAGAAGAAAGAATAAAATGATGATTGAGAATGAGATAAATGTGGTAGAAGATTCGGCTATGAAGGAAAAGTTGAAGGGGATGGTGCTTAGTAACATTCGGCCATGGTGAAAATAAAAGGGAGAAAAATGTTTGAGAGATTTTTGTAAGGAGAAAGAGATCAAGAAGGGTAAAGGAAAATAAGGTGTTTAGGTTTTGGTTCTTTTCAAGAACGGAAGATGAACAAAGAAATGAGTTTGAGGCTTGTGTGCATTCGGCAATGGTGCAAAGAAAAGAAAAGAGAAAATGGCCTTCCAAGGTTTTGGTGATTTCGGCACTAGGAGGAAAGGTTTGGGAGAATAGGCAAAATAAGACTGAAATGGTCAAAATATGAAATGATTAAAGAAAAGAAAATATGTTACCTATTGCTCAAGGTGCATTCAGCTAAGGAGAGGAAAATGGAGAGAAAGGTTTTGGAGAAAAGCACAAAAATGACCAAATGCCAAAGTGACCAACTAGCTACCAAAAGCCATCAAAATTTCGGTCACCCCCTAGCCCCTAAAACCGTCCAAGTACATGGCTTCAAAGTCAAAGTTTGGCCACTCCAAACTTTCCAAAACATCTTCCTTGTTATATGCCTTGTGTTCCCTCTATATACCTTATTCATATGATTCCCTTCCTTAAGTTTACACTTGCCTTTTCTCTTAGCCACCCTACCATAAAAATTAAAGTCCAACCTACCATAAATACTAGCTTGACCGACACTATGTAGATGGATAGCAAAAAATAAAATTCACATACACATCAAGGGATTCGAACCTCTTCCCTCAAGCAAACATACATGGCACCATATACCCTTTACTATTTGCTCATCTTATGCTAACTTTTACCACTTAATTACCTTAAGCATTAAGGTTACTTGTTCCACTTCAATAAAGTACTACTTACCAAAAATTATTCCAAGTCCAAATAAATCCCGAGCCTTCTCGAGACCATTTTAAACACACAAATTGAATCATTTCACTAGCTAAGAACCAAAATAATGCAACATATCGATACTCAAATTTTTTTAGGATATTACAATTCTACCCCCTTAAAGAAAATTTCGTCCTCAAAATTTACCTGGTTAAAAAGTGGTGAGGATATTGTTACCGAATTGTGTCTTCAGGCTCCCACGTAGCTTCCTCCGCTCCGTGATTCTTCCAAAGAACCTTTACTAACGGTACTGACTTCTTTCTCAGCACCTTAACATCTCGATCCAAAATTTTCACTGGTTCTTCCTCGAATAACAAGTCAGGTCTTAACTTAACTTCCTCTACCTGTACTATGTGAGACGAATCCGAACAGTAATGCCTCAACATTGAGACATGGAAAACACTATGAATCTGACTCAGCTCCGGAGGTAATTCAAGCTGATAAGCCACTAGTCCTACACGCTTCAACACACGGTACAATCCAATAAACCTAGGGCTCAACTTGCCCTTCCTTCCAAATCTGAAGATCTTCTTCCAAGGTGAGACCTTTAGAAAAACCTGATCTCCCACCTCAAACTCAATGTCCTTACACCTTAGATCCGCATATGACCTTTGTCTATTCGAAGCTTCTTTTAACCGCGCTCGAATTACCTTTACTTTTTCTTCCATCTCTGATATTAATTCAAGACCCAAAAGCTGTCGTTCCCCCAATTCAGTCCAACAAGTAGGGGTACGACACCTACGACCATATAATGCTTCATAGGGTGCCATCTAAATACTGGATTGATAACTGTTGTTATACGCAAACTCTGCCAATAGTAGAAAATCCTCCCAACTACCTCTGAAGTCAATCACACAACCCCTTAACATGTCTTCCAAAATCTGGATTACTCTTTCTGACTGACCATCTAACTGAGGGTGAAAAGCCATGCTGAAGTTTAACTTTGTATCCAGAGCCTCATGCAAAAATTTCCAAAACTGTGATGTAAACCTAGGGTCCCTTTCTGATATAATAGACACTGGTACCCCATGCAACCTCACGATCTCCGATACATACAACTTAGCCAACTTCTGCAGTGAGTAATCCGTACGAACTGGTAGAAAATGGGCCGTCTTAGTTAATCGATCCACTATTACCTAGACAGAATCCTTCTTAGTAGGTGTTAAGGGTAACCCACTAACAGAGTCCATCGCTATCCGCTCCCATTTCTATAATGGAATCTTTATTGGTTGCAACAATCCCGACGGTAATTGATGTTCCGCCTTCACTTGTTGACATGCCAAACACTTACCCATGAAATCAGTAACCTCCCGCTTTAACCTTGGCCACCAATACTGTTCACGAAGGTCTCGATACATCTTACCTTCTCCGGGGTGCATAGCAAATGGGCTACTATGCGCCTCTCGCAGAATCATCTTTCTCAAATCCGAATCCATGGGCATACACACACTTCCGCGAAAACACAACACTCAATCCTTATTCATTCCAAAATCCCCTATTATTCCACTTTCAACTTGTTGAATTAAAGGATCCAACTTTTCATCTGATATATGTTTCTCCTTGATCTGCTCTATCCACAAAGGCTTCACCTGAAGTTCCGCTAGCAGACTGCCATCCTCATACAAACTGAGATGAGCAAACATTGCTCTTAACTCCAATATTACCTTATGACTCAACGCGTCTGCCACCACGTTAGCCTTTCCAGGATGATACTCGATTGAGAAGTCGTAATCCTTCAATAGCTCTATCCACCTCCGTTGTCTCAAGTTCAACTCCTTTTGGGTAAGGAGGTACTTAAGACTCTTATGGTCCATATAAATGATTGACTTCTCACCGCACAAGTAGTGCCTCCAAATCTTCAAAGCAAAAACCACTACAGTCAACTCCAAATCATGAGTAGGATCATTGACTTCGTGCGGCCTTCACTGACGAGATGCATAAGCCACTACTTTACCACCTTGCATCAACACACATCCCAAGCCCGTGTGTGATGCATCGCAATAAACAATGAACTCTTTTCCAGCCTCAGGTTGAATCAGTACAGGCGCTTCCGTCAAAATCTTCTTCAATTTCTCAAAACTTTCTTACTGCTGATCTGACCACACAAATGGTATTCCCTTGCACAACAGTTTAGTTAGAGGTGCTGCAATCAACGAAAACCCCTCAACAAAACGTCTATAGTAACCAGCCAACCCTAGGAAACTCTGAATCTTAGTCACTGACTTCGGTGGTTTCCAATTCAACACAGCCTCAACATTTCGAGGATCAACTCTGATTCCTTCGGCCGACACAACATGTCCCAAAAAAGTCACTTCTTTCAGCCAAAATTCACACTTACTAAATTTGGCAAAAAGTTACTTTTCTCGTAATATTTGCAATACTATGCACAGATGTGAGTCATGCTCTTCTTCATTCCTCGAGTATACTAAGATATCATCTATAACACCACTACAAACCGGTCTAAGTAGGCTTGAAAGACTCGATTTATCATGTCCATAAATGCAACTGGTTCATTGGTTAAACCAAACGGCATCACCAAAAACTCATAATGTCCATATCGAGTTCGAAATGCCATCTTATGAATATTTGCCTCCTTAACCTTGAGTTAATTATAACCCGATCTCAAATCTATCTTGGAGAAAACTGAAGCTCCTCTCAACTGATCAAAGAGGTCATCGATTCTCGGCAATGGATACCTATTCTTGATCGTCAATTTATTCAATTGCCTATAATCAATGCACATATGCATCGACCCATCCTTCTTCTTGACGAACAAGACTGGTGCTCTCCACGAGACACACTCGGTCAAATGAATCCCTGATCCAACAACTCTTGAATTTGAGCCTTAAGCTTCACTAGCTCCTTCGGCGCCATTCAATAAGGAACAATGGACACCGGAGCCATTTCGGGTAAAAGCTCAATGCCAAAGTCTACTTCCCTGTCTGGAGGTAGACCCGAAAGTTCTTCAGGAAAGACATCTGGAAATTCTTTCACCGTTCTAACACCTTCCACTGATAATTCCTTGGCATTCAAAGCACTAATGAAGGCTAGGAATGCTCCATACCCCTTTCGCACAAATTTTTCTACCTTTAAAGTAGTTACCACATTAGCTAAATAGTTCCTCCATTCGCCTATCATTACTACATCCTTATCATCCAAAGTCCTTATCGACATTTGCTTTGTAGCACAATCCAAGTGCGCCCGGTGCTTTACCAACTAATCCATGCCCAAAATAAGGTCGAACTAGCTGAAAGGCAGTTCCATCAAATCCACCAAAAATATTTCTGTTTGAATTTCTAAAGGCATGTCTCTATACAATTTATTCACAACCACAGACTGTCCTAAAGGACTTATTACCATCATCTCTCTATGGGTAATCTCAGATCTAATATTCAGATTTCCAGATATGGCGATAGCAACATACAAATGAGTAGACCTGATATCTATCAAAGCAGTAACAGGTACATCAAAAATGAAGAACGTCCGATTATCACATCAGGTGCATTGCCATCCTCCCAGCACCTGACCGCATAGACTAACCCTGGTTGTCTCGCCTCCGCATTACCTCTGAAGCCATTACATCTACCCGGTGCACCTTGACCTCGTCCAGCTCCATTACCACCACGACCTGGTCCATGCCCCTTGGTGGCTACTAAGCGCCTCTAGCTGGCTGTGCATCAGGATTACGAGCTTCTTGAGTCAGAGCAGTCCGCCGAGGATAATTTTTAAGCCGATGGTCCTTAGAACCACATTTGAAACACCCACCAGTTCTTTTCCAGTATTCACCTGGGTGTCGTCTTCCACAGTCAGCACACAATTGAATCTAATTGGTAGCAGCAGGTGCTCTAACTAGAGCTGGGTCATCATTCCTAGGCCTCTTCTGAAACCTTTTAGCGGAACCCGAGTACATAAATTCCCTCTTGCCTTTGCCTCTGTCTCTTTCTCAGTTTTGATGCTCGAAATTCTTAGCCTCTTCAGCTATTTTGGCTTTCTCCATAAGTGTGGCAAAAGTCCTTACTTGTTGTGTAACACCCTATACCCGAGTTCAATACCAAAACTGGATACGAGACATTACCATGCTTGAACTCACATAATCATATGTTTACGGGTTATAAAATTTTGTTCCGAATTAAAACTTCACTTCCTTAGTCAACATATCCGTGCAAGGGCCTACGAGGCCTTAACTCATGTCTGTAAACTTTTGGAACTAGAGTCAATTAACTTAATTCTGAATTAGGGTACACACGCTCGTGTGACCTGAAACACGCCCTTGTTCTCTTAAGCACGCCTATGCACTCAAACCGTGGGGGGCTACTGGCTACTTTAGCACGGCCTAGACACACTCGTGTCCATCAACCGTGGAAGGCTACTGACTAAGTTGACACGGCCATGACACGCCCGTGTACATAAACCGTGTACTGATCCTTAATATACTGACTAAATCAACACGGTCTAGGCACATGCCCATGCCCAAACCATGTGTCCTACACGACTCTTACACACGGCCGTGGTATTTGCCCGTGGCCTACTTTGATTAATGATACTAAGACGTAGGGTTAACACGGCCTTGACACACGCCCATGTGTCCAACCGTGTCAACACATAAAGGCTATTTACCAAGCCATTTGCCATCCTGAAATGAAGATCATACTTAATCTCAAAACAATAATACAATAACAACACCTTTTTCATGAATAATACCATATATAACATTGATCATAATACACATATATACTTTATCCAATTTAGCTAAATCATTTAGCCACTTACAAAAGAATGCTAACTTGGTAGCCTATACATTGGCCATTCTTAAAACATGTTCTCAAAATGAATGATTCCTATACATGGCATACTTAGTAAAATAAATTGGTTATACCAAATAAGAGTTGATAATGTGCTACGAACTCCAACTTCAATGATCCACTGGATTAGCTTGGTAGAACTACATAGAAAGAAACAATCAAATACGTAATCATTTAGCTTAGTAAGTTTGCATGTAAAACACATATCATTAGACTTGCATAATAAAACCATTTATCATAGCAATGGTTTCATAATTTCAGCTATCAAGCTTACTTACTCATACAAGGCTCTTACTTGTCTCATGATACTTACTATTCTCATACTTGCACAAGAATATGATATCTCAGATCACTTGATCACAATGATCAATATACTTTAATAATAATCATCAAATTCTCTAATTCATCATTCATGATCTAAACAATACTTAACTTCATTCTTGATGCTATCTTTACTTTTTGAACTTCTTGTTATCTTATTTTTACTTTACTTATTTGCCCGATGAATTTCTGCGAATAACCTAGGATACTAAATCTCGACCCACATAACTGGGTACCAAAGCCATATATTAGGTATGGTCTTACATGGAATATCTCATCTTGGTTTCAAGGCCATGTCTTGACATGGACTTATATGAAGTTTGCTCTTGGTAACATACTCAATGCCAAGCTTGAGTCATTGGGCTTACATGATAGCTTGCCTTGTAACTTGATCAATGCCAAGCTTGCCTTGGACTTACATGATAAACTGATCAATGCCAAGCTTGCCTTGGACTTACATGATAAACTTATCAATGCAAAGCTTGCCTTGGACTTACATGATAAACTGATCAATGCCAAGCTTGCCTTGGACTTACATGATAAACTGATCAATGCCAAGCTTGCCTTGGACTTACATGATAAACTACTTGATAACTTGTGTGGAAGATCGAGTATCCTGGGGAATTCTTCTTCAATCAGGACTTGTTTATACTTGTTATAGTCATTTCTTGTTTGAACATGACATTATCGATTCATACAAATTAATGTACATCTCACTCAGCAATTTAATGATAAAAATCATAAAACTTAGAAATCATACAAACTTACCTCAACATACAAAATGTCCAAAGATATGCAATTTAGTCCTCGACTTTGTTCTTGCCTCGGTTTCGATCTGGGCTTCGTTTCTCTTGATCTATAATCATAAATAGATCATTTAATAACTATATTGACTAATCTGACTCATTACTCAAACTTTGGCAAAATTATTATTTGCCCCTATACTTTCTAAATTTGCACTTTTGCCCAATTCTCGTAAAATGATTTTCATGCAACTTTCTTAAACTTCATGCTCAGTTGAATCATTTTCTCTTCTATAACAATCATTAATTCTCATTATTTCTAGTAGGTATGACCAATTTTGTGACTATTACAAAATGGTCCTAACTATCATTTTTTTCATGAAATTCTTTAAGGAAAAGATGTTTGTCTAACATCGAACTCTCATAAACTTCCATAAAACATCATTTAGCATGCATGTCAATCATGGGTATATTTTTGAACATGCATATTAGCCCATTTAATAGCTAAAATTAGCTTATTCGTAATACAAGAACTTCAAAAATACGAAGAATATTAAAAATCGGGATTAGGATCACTTACTAGGAAGCTTGAAAAATTGAAAGAGCCCTAACAATGGCTATAGAGAATTTTGGTAGCTTGGGGAAGAAGATGAGTGGGTTTTTCTCATCTTTTTCCTATTTAATCACAATTAGGCCAAATGACCAAAATGCCCTTCCTCCTAAAAATCTCTATTTAGCCATCTTAAGGCCAATTTTGTCCCAAATTATAGTTTTGGAAAAATTGATATTTAAGGACTCATACATCTTATTCTAAAGCCATTTCATACTAAAAGGTTCTAGGAACTCTTAAATTGCAACTTTTGCAATTTAGTCCTTTTGGACCAATACACTACAATTTACTAAAATTACTTTACGAAACTTTCATACTAGCATGCAAACATGACATATACTTGAAGATTCTCATAATTTTACATCGGGTTCGTGGCCTCACACCACCATCCCGACTAGGCCCTAAATCGGGCTGTTATAATTTTCCCCCTTAGGGATTTTCGTCCTCAAAAATCTTACTAGTAAAAAGGTTGGGATACTGATTTCTCATACTCTCTTCTGGTTCCCATGTAGCTTCTTCTATTCCGTGCTTTTGCCACAGTACCTTTACTAAGGCAATACTCTTATTCCTTAGTTGTTTAATCTCCCGAGCTAAGATTTTAACTGGTTCTTCACCACATGTCATGTCGGGAAGAATCTCTACTTCTGAAGGATTAATTACATGTGAAGGGTCTGATCTGTAGCATCACAACATTGACACATGAAACACATCATGTATCTTTTCTAATTCTGATGGCAAAGCTAGACGGTAAGCTACCGGCCCAATTCTCTCAGTAATCTCGTAAGGTCCAATGAAACATGGACTTAACTTGCCTTTCCGGCCAAATCTTAGAACTTTTCTCCATGGTGACACTTTCAAAAAGACTTTATCCCTAACTTGATACTCTATCTCTTTTCTCTTTAAATCCGAATAGGATTTCTGTCTGTCTGAAGTAGCTTTTAAACATTCCCGTATCACTTTCACTTTTTCTTCACCCTCTTTAACCAAATCAACTCTGTGAATTTGGTTCTCCTTGAGTTCAGTCCAAAACAAGGGAGTTCTGCACTTACGCCCATATAGGGCTTCATAAGGCACCATCTTTAAACTCGACTGAAAACTATTATTATAGACGAATTCTACCAATGGGAGAACCTTTTCCCAACTGCCTCAGAATTCTAAAATACAACATCTGAGCATGTCCTCGAGTACTTGGATTAGCCTCTCTGACTGACCGTCAGTTTGAGGGTGAAAAGCTGTGCTAAAACTCAATTTTGTACCCAAGGCTTCTTGTAGCTTCTTCCAGAATCTAGATGTAAATCTCGGATCTCTATTCGATATGATCGATAAGGGAACTCCGTGAAGCCTTATTATTTCTGAAATATACAGGTTTACAAACTTGTCTAATGAGTAATCAACTCACACGGGTATGAAATGGGCTGACTTTGTGAGTCTATCAACTACCACCCAAATAGCATCTTTTTTGCTTGGTGATATCGGTAAACCCGTCACAAAATCCATAGTAACACGTCCACTTCCACTCGAGAATCAAAATAGGCTGAAGTAAGCCTAAAGGTACTTGGTGTTCAGCCTTTACTTACTGACAAATCATGCACTTGGAAACAAACTCGAAAATATCTTTCTTCATTTTCGGCCACCAATATAGTTGTTTCAAGTCATTATACATCTTTGTACCTCCCGGATGTACAGACAAACACCCGTTATGTGCTTCATGCAAAATTTTCTGTATAAGTTCTTCTTTTCCCGGAACACAAACTCGATCTTTGAACATCAAGTATCCATCAAAATTAATTCAAAAATCAGATTCGACATTTGACTCGCATTGAGTTTCTTGACTTGCAACTCACTATATTCTTTCTGAGCTTCAAAGACCTCTTGAAGAAACATTGGTTTAGCTCTTAACTCAGCTAGGATAGAATTATCATCGGATAAGGTCATCTGCAAATTCATTGCTCTTAAAGCAAATAAGGACTTTCTGCTTAAAGCATCGGCGACCTCATTTGCCTTTCCTGAATGGTAATCAATGATCAACTCATAGTCTTTTATCAACACTAACCATCTTCATTGTCTTAAGTTCAACTCTTTCTGCATCAACAAGTACGTCAAACTCTTGTGATCGGTAAAAATATGACATTTTTCACCATATAAATGGTGTCTCCAAATCTTAAAAGTGAAGACTATGGCAGCCAACTCTAAATCATGCGTCGGATAGTTCTTCTCATGAGGTTTCAACTATCTTGAGGCATAAGCAATCACTTTGCCTTCTTGCATGAGTACACAGCCCAATCCATTTAAGGATGCATCGCTGTAGACTACAAATTCTTTCCCTGACTCAGGCTGTACTAAAACTAGAGCTTCTATCAGCATTGCTTTCAACTTTTCAAAACTTTGTTGGCATCTTTTCGACCACTCAAACTTCACGTTCTTCTGTAACAATTTAGTTATCAGAGTTGCAATCATGGAAAACCCCTTAACAAATCATCTATAGTAGCCGACTAGGCCCAGAAAACTTCTAATCTCTGTGATATTCTTTGGTGGTTTCCAGTCTATTATAGCTGAGATCTTACTAGGATCTACTCAGACTCTATCCCTCGAGATAATATGTCCCAGGAATCCTACTTCTTTGAGCCAAAACTCACTCTTACTGAACTTGACATACAATTGATTTTCTCGAAGAGTCTGTAGAACTGTCCGTAGATGTCCAGCATGCTCATTCTCATCTCGGGAATAAATCAATATGTCGTCAATAAAAATGACTACAAATTGATCAAGGCATGGTCTGAAAATACGGTTCATTAAGTCCATGAACACTGCAGGAGCATTTGTTAACCCAAAGGGCATGACTAGAAATTCATAATGCCTATACCTTGTTCGAAAGGCAGTCTTGGATACATCTGAATCTTTCACTCTTAGCTGATAGCACCTTGATCTCAAGTCTATTTTGGAGAACACAGTTGCTCCTTTCAATTGATCGAACAAATCATCAATCCTAGGTAGTGGGTACTTGTTCTTTACTGTCACTTTATTAAGCTGACGGTAATCAATGCATAATCTCATGGTGCCATCTTTCTTTTTCACAAATAAAATCGAAGTGCCCCATGGTGAACAACTTGATCTTGCAAAGCCTTTATTTGTCAACTCTTGCAACTGTAATTTCAACTCTTTCAACTATGTTGGATCCATTCTATAAGGAGTAATGGATATTGGCACTGTACCGGGAACTAGCTCAATACTGAACTCTACCTCTCTAACTGGCGATAGTCCCGATAATTGCTCAGGAAAAACATCCACATACCGCATACTATCGACACTGCCTCAATCTTCAACTCTGTTTCTTTATCATTCATCACAAAGGCTAGATACGATTCATACCCCTTTCTCAAACATCTTTGTGCTGTCATTTGCGAAATTATCACTGGCAATCTATCCTGTTCATCAGCTTCCACATGCAGAGTATCCCCATTCTCACATATCATCTCAATGCATTTTCTCCCACAATTGACAATTACATTATGGGTAGTTAACCAGTCCATTACAAGAATGAGGTCAAACTCATCAAATGGTAACAACATAAGATTTGCTTTAAAGCAATGACCTCTAATCATTAATGGACAACCTTTACAAACTTTATCAACTAACACACTCTTGCCTAAAGGATTAGAAACCTTAATCACAAATTCTGTGGTATCTATAGGCATACCCAATCCAGATTCTAATTTCATGCAAATATAGGAGTGTATGGATCCGGGGTCTATTAAAGCAATAACTTTAGTATTAAAAAGAGAAAAGGTACCCCTAATAACATCTGGGGAAGATGCCTCTTCGCAAGCGCGAATGGCATAAGCTCTTGCAAGCACTCTACCCTCGGGTCTCACAGCCTGCTCTATCGGGTTACCTCTCCCACTTATTCCAGTTCTCATGTTCCTTTGTGGTCTCCCTCTGACCAAACTCTCGAATTTTGGGTTCTGAGTTCTTTCTTCTCTAGTTATCTCTGGACAATCTTTTATAAAATGGTCTTGGGAGTCACATCTAAAACATGCATTTTCATGTGCTTGGCATTCTCCCAAGTGGCGTCTGCCACATTGTGGACATTCAGGTCTGTCTGGTCTAAAATTCCCAACACTTGCAACTGAGGTCGTCTGTGCTTTATTTCTAGAACACTGCTTACTCTTATTTTTCTTTGAAAATCCAGTGGAAGTAACTGATCGAGCTGGAAAATCTCTTGCCTTCTTGGATGATGATTGGAATGACTTATTCCATTGTCTCTTTCTAGAATCACGAGACTCTATTTTGGATTTCTTCTTCTCTTTTACTAGTTCTTCGGCTTTACAAGCCCTTTCCATTAGCACAATAAATTCTTTTATTTCAAGGACAACAACACATAGCTTAATGTCCTCATTTAAACCATCTTTAAACCTTTTACTCATAATGGCCTCAGTGGACACGCATTTGAGAGCGTACTTGTTGAGTCATACGAACTCTCGCTCATAATCAGTTACTGACATCTTGCCTTGCTTCAGCTCTAAAAACTCTTTCCTCTTCTGATCTATAAACCTCTGGCTGATATACTTTTTCTTGAACTCTTCTTGAAAGAATTCCCATGAAATCATTTTCCTTGGTACCACCGACACAAGGGTGTTCCACCATTGATAAGTAGAATCTCTTAAGAGAGAGACTACATATTGCATGCATTCTTCAGGTGTGCATAATAGCTCATTAAATACCCTAATGGTATTTTCTAACCAGAACTCTGCTCTTTCTAGATTGTCATCTTTTCTAGCTCAAAATTATTCTGCCGCATGTTTCCTGATCCTACAAATTGGAGGTTTACCTCCCCTTACCACCTCTACTGCTTGAGGGGTTAGTGGAATAGGTTGTGGAACAGGTAGGGGTGGAGCGGGTTGTACATTCGGGTTTGCTCAGACGAACTCCGTATACCAGTCATTCATCATATGGAGGAAGGCTTCTCTAACCTCATCTCCTCCTTCTTAACTCACCGTAGTGGGTCTGTTCTCATTCTCATGCGACACCGTCCTTTCTGCGGGAGCTGGTGCATTACTTTCTACTTCGTCTGCCACATTCCCTTTAGAATCCATTTCTATATGTATAAACATAATTTAAAATCATCAGAAGTCATCACACTATCAATATAGAAACATTATTACGTATGGCATCTATAGCTAGACTCATGCTCGTGCTACGTTAGTCCTAGAACTGACTAAATCGTAGCTCTGATACCATTAAATGTAACACCCTATTCCCAAGTTTGATACTAAAACTGGATACGATACATTACCATGCTTGAACTCACTTAATCATATGTTTGCGGGTTATAAAATTTTGTTCCGAATTAAAACTTCACTTCCTTAGTCAACATATCCGTGCAAGGGCCTGCGAGGCCTTAACTCATGTCTGTAAACTTTCAGAACTAGAGTCAATTAACTTAATTTTGAATTAGGGTACACACGCCCGTGTTCTCTTAAGCACGCCCGTGCACTCAAATCGTGGGGGGCTACTGACTACTTTAGCACGGCCTAGACACACCCATGTCCATCAATTGTGGAAGGCTACTAACTAAGTTGACACGGCCATGACACGCCCATGTACATAAACCATGTACTGATCCTTAATATACTGACTAAATCAACACGGTCTAGGCACACGCCCATGCCCAAACCGTGTGTCCTACACGACTCTCATACACGGCTGTTGTATTTGCCCGGGGCCTACTTTGATTAATGATACTAAGATGCAGGGTTAACACGGCCTTGACACACGCCCGTGTGTCCAACCGTGTCAACACATAAAGGCTATTTATCAAGCCATTTGCCATCCTGAAATGAAGATCATACTTAATCTCAAAACAATAATACAATAATCACACCTTTTTCATGAATAATACCATATATAACATTGATCATAATACACATACATACTTTATCCAATTTAGCTAAATCATTTAGCCACTTACAAAAGAATGCTAACTTGGTAGCCTATACATTGGCCATTCTTAAAACATGCTCTCAAAATGAATGATTCCTATACATGCCATACTTAGTAAAATAACTTGGTTATACCAAATAAGAGTTGATAGTGTGCTACGAACTCCGACTTCAATGATCCACAGGATTAGCTTGGCGGAACTACATAGAAAGAAACAATCAAATACGTAAGCATTTAGCTTAGTAAGTTTGCATGTAAAACACATATCATTATACTTGCATAATAAAACCATTTATCATAGCAATGGTATCATAATTTCAACTATCAAGCTTACTTACTCATACAAGGCTCTTACTTGTCTCATGATACTTACTATTCTTATACTTGCACAGTAAATATGAAACCTGTATCACTTGATCACAATGATCAATAAACTTTAATAATAATCATCAAATTCTCTAATTCATCATTCATGATCTAAACAATACTTAACTTCATTCTTGATGCTATCTTTACTTTCTAAACTTCTTGTTATCTCATTTTTACTTTACTTATTTGCCCGATGAATTTCTGTGAATAACCTAGGATACTAAATCTCGACCCACATAACTGGGTACCAAAGCCATATCTTAGGTATGGTCTTACATGGAATATCTCATCTTGGTTTCAAGGCCATGTCTTAACATGGACTTATATGAAGTCTTGCTCTTGGTAACATACTCAATGCCAAGCTTGAGTCCTTGGGCTTACATGATAGCTTACCTTGTAACTTGATCAATGCCAAGCTTGCCTTGGACTTACATGATAAACTGATCAATGCCAAGCTTGCCTTGGACTTACATGATAAACTGATCAATGCCAAGCTTGCCTTGGACTTACATGATAAACTACTTGATAACTTGTGTGGAAGATCGAGTATCCTGAGGAATTCTTCTTCAATCGGGACTTGTTTATACTTGTTATAGTCATTTCTTGTTTGAACATGACATGGTCGATTCATACAAATTAATGTACATCTCACTCATCAATTTAATGATAAAAATCATAAAACTTAGAAATCATACAAACTTACCTCAACATACAAAATGTACGAAGATATGCAATTTAGTCCTCAACTTTGTTCTTACCTCGGTTTCGATCCGGGCTTCGTTTCTCTTGATCTATAATCATAAATAGATCATTTAATAACTATATTGACTAATCTGACACATTACTCAAACTTTGGCAAAATTACTATCTATACTTTTTACATTTACATTTTTGCCCCAATTCTCGTAAAATGATTTTCATGCAACTTTCTTAAACTTCATGCTCAGTTGAATCATTTTCTCTTCTATAACAATCATTAATTCTCATTATTTCTAGTAGGTATGACCAATTTTGTGACTATTACAAAATGGTCCTAACTATCATTTTTCATGAAATTCTTTAAGGAAAAGATGTTTGTCTAACATCAAAGTCTCGTAAACTTCCATAAAACATCATTTAGCATGCATGTCAATCATGGGTATATTTTTGAACATGCATCTTAGCTCATTTAATAGCTAAAATTAGCTTATTCATAATATAAGAACTTCAAAAATACGAAGAATATTAAAAACCGGGCTTAGGAGCACTTACTAGGAAGCTTGAAAAATTGAAAGAGCCCTAACAATGGCTATAGAGAATTTTGGCAGCTTGGGGAAGAAGATGAGTGGGTTTTTCTCATCTTTTTCCTATTTAATCACTAATTAGGCCAAATGACCAAAATGCCTTCCTCCTAAAAATCTCTATTTAGCCATCTTAAGGCCAATTTTTCCATAATTATAGTTTTGGTAAAATTGCTATTTAAGGACTCATACATTTTATTCTAAAGCCATTTCATACTAAAAGCTTCTAGAAACTCTTAAATTGCAAGTTTTGCAATTTAGTCCTTTTGGACCAATACACTACAATTTACTAAAATTACTTTACGAAACTTTCATACTAGCATGCAAACATGACATATACTTGAAAATTCTCATATTTCACATCGGATTCTTGGCCTCACACGACCATCCCGACTAGGCCCTAAATCAGGCTGTTGCATGTTGTGGGGCTATCAGTACCCGCAGCTCATCATTCAGCCCATCCTCAAAACGTACACAGCGCTCATGATCAGTTGGCACTATTGTCCGAGCATAACGACTCAAGCGTAGAAATTCTGCCTCGTAAGCGGCCACCGTCTTATTTCCTTAAACTAGATTAAGGAATTCCTTCCTCCGGGCATCCACATAGCTTGCCCCAACATACTTTCCTCAGAATACAGTTTTGAAGAAATCCCAAGTAACATGTTCAGCCTGAGTGCCTTCTCGAATAGTAAGCCACCATTGATATGCCTCGTCCCTCAACAAGGACACAGCTCCTCTCAGTTTCTGCTCGGTGGTGCACTCCAAATCATCCATGATTTTCTCCACTGCCTCGAGCCAATACTCTGCTACATTTGAGCTACGTCTGAAACACCCTAAAAACCTCGGCACCACTTGATTTAAGTCATTCCGATATTGATCCACGAGCTATTGGCCCAGTTCTAGCCCCAGCAACCCTTTCTAGGACTCACAACATTGCTTGGGTCAAAGAAATGTCCTCTCTCATATGGTCATGTGATCCACTCTCAGTCCCGGGTGATGCAGGTGCGTCCATTTCTGGCATATGTCCTGACGCTTCAGACACAACCCTAGCACCTCGGCCTCTACCGCGACCACGTCTACCATGTCCATGTCCTCTAGCGCTCATTTTGAGTATTTCGTTTTAATCTAATTACAAGTTTTATGAATCAGTATACTTTTTCAGTGTTTATTAAAGATATTTTATGAGATAAAAGAGATAGAGTTGTTTTCGTAAACACATCCTATAGTCTCAATCTCTATAGCTTCAACACCTAAAACTAGAAGTTCTAGAGTGTTCCTATAGTCATGTCACAAAAATAAGAATTTTTCAATTCATATACACTTACTTGACTTGGTGCCGGGTACTTGTGGTGCCATACTACTAAAAAAAACATAAGTTCTATAATTCAAAATAGTTTTGTACTATAAATGTTTTTAAACCCAAACCACAGCCGAGTTTTGAAACTGGGCTCTGATACCATAAAATGTAACACCCCAAACTCGGTCTATGTGTTAAGACCAGATTTGACATATCACACAAAGTGAACATATATCTAGTCTTTTAAAGAAATCAGATTTTCAAAAAAAGAAGAAACATTTTGACATGGAGTTATTAAAAGCGAGGTTGATTACTAAATCTAATAATTTGAGACATATAAGTTGAAACTTAGAAAAATTGGATTTAATAATTCGAGAAAAATTTAAAGAATTTGGAAGTATTTTGAAAACAAAATTTAAAAATATTGTTACGTAAAAATTTTCGAGTTAAAAATATTTAAGAATAAAATCCTCTTCAGACGTTCATTTAAGAAAATGTTTATTTCTATTTTAGAAAAGAAATCCCACTTAAGTATTTAAAGCGTATTATAAAATCCATCCACAAGTAAAACATCCATAAAATTAACCAGAGGCCTTATTACAACTTAAATAGTAAAAATAATAAAAAGTGCTTAAAAGAAATCCGGTATATAAATAACCCATTATTTGTAGTATGGCCTCCATCGAGTCGTCCACGGCCCAAGCCTCCATCACCGGTTCATCACCGAGAAAGGTAAAGAAAACGGGTGAGTTACTTAGAACTCAAGTGTGTAACTCACTTACCTTAGTCCACTGGGCCAAAACCATTTAAGCATTTATTTGGGCCTAAGCCCATTACAAATATAATAATTTAGCATGTATAAAATGCAAGTGATATGCTATTCCCAAAACCAAACCTAGATTTCCATCCGCTACACACCACCGTACCAACCAAAGACACCTGGGGAGCTTTAGTCACCCACCCGCCAACACACCAAAGTATGTATTAAGTCAGATATCAAATTTCGTGGACAAGCCACCGATTCTGAGTTTACATGGCATTTTCCATTTTTGTAATTGTGGCGAGCCACCAAAATTTTGTAGCAAAGCTACGAACTTCTCTTCAAATAGCCCAACCCATGCAATCATGTATATAATATGCATAACAATCCATTCATATAATTATTCCAACATAAGGCCCATTAAAAAAGTTATTACAATCTGGCCCATTTCACATTTTGGCCCACATAATCTCATATCACATATGACCCATTTATTAAATATCATATATGGCCCAATTATCAAATATCACATATGGCCCAATTATCAAATATCACATATGGCCCATTTATCAATTATCACATATGGCCCAATTATCAAATTCACATATGGCCCATTTATCAATTATCACATATGGCCTAATTATCAAATATCACATATGGTCTATTTATCAAATATCACATATGGCCCATTTATCAATTATCACATATGTCCCATTTAGTCACTTTTATCGAATTAGCCCGTTAAGGGCAATTTCATAATTTTCACGATCTTAATACCAATTTCAAAATTTTTATCATTAAGGTGATAAATATGCTATTCTTCCCGATTTCACTAACTTGTGATTTAATCCAATGATTAATATGATATAATCATCTAACCCATGAGATACGGTGTGAGATTACACACCTGATTATGGTAAGCATTATGCTCTCCTTATCGTTAACACCTAAAAATATGTTTAACGCTCGATTAGAAAAATAAACGTGATCTAATAAAGTTACTCTAAACAAACGATCTAAGATTTACCCTCGGAATCGCGAACAACTATGATTTTTCGATTTTCCTCGGTTGACGGTCCACAACCCGTTGGAAAACCCCCGAACAGCTAATGGCTCAGAACTGCGAAAAACCTCAAATAATTGATTTTCACCAGAGGAGGGTCTACAACCCAGTGGAAAATCTCAGATTGTCGAAACAGCCCTTTGCTTGAATCTAGAAGGGATCGCGAATCTGCTCCTTTTTCGATCACTATTCACCACTCCTTTTGATTCGATCTTGTTTGCCTCCATTGACAAAAGAATATTAGTCCAACTAATATTTCCTTACTATAGCCAATAAATCTTATAAACGAAGTCGGCTTACCACAAAATCCTTACGTTCAAAGGATAGAGTCCCTAACATAAAATCGGTTAATAACCCCATCTTAACAAAATAAAGAGTAATATGTAGTCCTTGAATGAAATCATTACCTTAAAGTTTTGAACCGAATCCTAGCGATTCACGATGATTTTGGACACTCCAAGTTTCGGTCTTTCACTAAGTTCTATGATAGAGAAAACATTCGAATGAGACATGGTGTGATGATGGTCTCTATCCAAAAAGACCATCCCACACCAACATGTAGATTCGGCACAAAGAAATAGGAAAAAAAATAACAATACCAAAATATTGTACTAGCCACTTACCGATTGATGAAAGTTTGAGAAGAAAGAATAAAATGATTGAGAAGGAGATAAATGTGGTAGAAGATTCAGCTATGAAGGAAAATTTAAAGGGGATGGTGCTTAGTAACATTCGGCCATGGTGAAAATAAAAGGGAGAAAAATGTTTGAGAGATTTTTGTAAGGAGAAAGAGATGAAGAAGGGTAAAGGAAAATAAGGTGTTTAGGTTTCAGTTCTTTTCAAGAATAGAAGATGAACAAAGAAATGGGTTTGAGGCTTGTGTGCATTCAGCAAGGGTGAAAAGAAAAGAAAAGAGAAAATGGCCTTCCAAGGTTTTGGTGATTTAGGCACTAGGAGGAAAGATTTGAGAGAATAGGCAAAATAAGACCGAAATGGTCAAAATATGAAATGATTAAAGAAAAGCAAAGATGTTACCTATTGCTCAAGGTGCATTCAGCTAAGGAGAGGAAAATGGAGAGAAAGGTTTTGGAGAAAAGCACAAAAATGACCAAATGCCAAAGTGACGAACTAGCTACCAAAAGCCATCAAAATTTCGGTCACCCCCTAGCCCCTAAAACCGTCCAAGTACATGGCCTCAAATTCAAAGTTTGGCCACTCCAAACTTTCCAAAATATCTTCCTTGTTATGTGCCTTGTGTTCCCTCTACATATCATATTCATATGATTCCCTTCCTTAAGTTTACACTTGCCTTTTCTCTTAGCCACCCTACCATAAAAATTAAAATCCAACCTAACACAAATACTAGCTTGACCGACACTATGTAGATGGAAAGCAAAAAAAAATTCACATGCACATCAAGGGATTCAAACCTCTTCCCTCAAGCAAACATACATGGTGCCATATCCCTTTTACTATTTGCTCATCTTATGCTAACTTTTACCACTTAATTACCTTAAGCATTAAGGTTACTTGTTCCATTTCAATAAAGTACTACTTACCAAAAATTATTCCAAGTCCAAATAAATCCCGAGCCTTTTCGAGACCATTTTAAACGCACAAATTGAATCATTTCACTAGCTAAGCACCAAAATAATGCAACATATCGATACTTAATTTTTTTTTAGGATATTACATTGGCATTGTACGACTATTCCAAGCACTCTGAGTATCCTATTAGATTTTGAATGGTACAATAGGCAAGTTCGAGAAATGAATAACTATGTGAGTTGTGCATCTGTTTCAGGTACGTTGATATGTATGTGATAAACCGTAAAAGAAACATACTTTAGGCCCACGTTTAGTAGGCTTTTGGATGATTTAGCCCTTGATTTATGTAAAAAGGTACTTTTAATCCTTTCTTTTCATGTTTATACTCAGGAAAGCACCCGAGGACTAAAAGAACAAGAAACGGGCTTAAAACGGACCAACTTGGGCCTAAGAGGAAATCAACACGGCTGGGACTTCAAGCCACACGGCCGTGTCTCATCAATTTACTTCACACGACCATGCCATGATTTACACGGCCGTGCCCCAAATGATAGAATCGAGACATGGCCTGAAAATGATTTACACGGGCATGTACCATGGCCGTGGCCCTGCCGTAGGAGAGAGCAATCACTCGGATTTGGATACTTTGAAACACATTCCAAAGCCTATTCAAACACCGAGTAGGAAGTATACTTGAATTGGGACACTTAGAGGCCAAGTAAAGCATTCTAAAAGTCTATATAAACACCGTAAGTGTAACCTGAAAGGGGGCAGTTAGCTAGGCCAAGAAGCTGAGCCAAAATGCCAGATTTGTGGGAATTACTTGAAGATAGCCAGTTGATCTATCTCAAGGAGCCAGAATTCTACTCAAGACGGCAGATTTCTCCTTCAATTCCTTCAGGGGATTTTAGGGATTTCTTATGTTTTGTTTTATCTTTTATCTTGAGATGTTTTCTTTATTCATTATGAACTAAACCCTTCAGATACCTAAGGGGATGAAACCTAGATGAATCTTGTTATTGATTTCTAAATTTTATGAGAAATACTTAGTTTTTTTCTTAATTATGCATGCTTAATCCAAATCTGATGTGCTTAGGTGGAGGAGGAATAGACCCTTCTTAAGAGTAGATCTAGCATAATTAAGCGGAGTTGATCGCACGCCTAGAGATAGGGTGACGAGATTTTGCCGGATTAGGGTGAAACCTAATATGGGAGTCCATAGATCGATTTCCTGCTATTCTAGGGGGTTAGTATAAGAGAACGAGAGTTCCACTAATTAACCTAGGGTTAGACGTTATTCACCTTGAGAGAGGGTTTAATATATGTTAGGGAGTCTTACGGATCAAACTAAGTGAATAAACCGTATGATTCAGTGTTAAATAACAAGTGAAGTCTAGGTGGATTCTTCTTAAGGGTATCGGCGTGATCAACTAAGTTTTTCATCAAGTTGTTTCCCAATTCACTCTTTTTGTCTTTGCGTTTTTAGTTTAGTAGTTGTTAATTTAGATTAAAAGCAACTTCACTTATTTTAGGCTAAATAATAAAAAGAAAGTTAGTATTAGTACTTTTAGTTCCTTTGGGTTCGACAATCCAGTCTTGCCTAAGTTATACTAATGTTCGATAGGTACACTTGCCTATAATTGTTGTCAGGGTTAGTTTCCAGGTTTGATCATATTCTTTATAAATTTTAAAACTTGACAAAACGATGATCAAGTTTTTAGCGCCGTTGCCGGGGAACTAAAATATTAAGAAAGCTCTATTTTTATTACTTTAGCCTTATTTTTATTTTTATTTTTATTTCAAAATTTATTTTATTTTATTGTTTTACTAATTTTCTTTCTTTCTTTCTTTTCCAGTAGGTACCTCTAGTTTATGACTAGAAGGAACCTGAGAGGACCACTAGTATACGATAGTGATATCGAAGCTACCGCACATAGGAATCGCAGAGAAATCAGTCGAGCACTAAATTACATAGAGGTAGATCAAGAAGGCAGATCCAATCCTACTAAAGGGATGGACGAGAATAACCCACTAGCACCTAATGTGCGAGAAAATAATGCTCCGCGCACGATGTTTGATTATGCTAAACCACATTTGACAGGAGCGAAATCGAGTATTGTTAGGCCTACTATAGCTGCTAATAATTTTGAATTAAAGCCTAACACAATACAAATGATTCAACAATTTGATGGCTTGTAGGACGAAGATCCAAACACTCATATAGCTAATTTCTTAGAGTTTTGTGATACCTTCAAAATAAATGGCGCTTCTGATGATGCCATATATATTCGATTATTTCCCTTTTCATTAAGGAATAAAGCCAAACAGTGGTTAAACTCGTTACCATGAGGGTCAATCACTATATGGGAGCAGATGATCAAAAAAATTTTATTAAAATATTTTGCACCGGCCAAAACGGCCAAATTACAGAATGATATCTCTTTTTTTGTGCAGATGGATTTAGAAACATTATACGACGCATGGGAGAGATACAAGGATCTCTTGAGGAGGTGTCCACACCATGGTCTACCCTTGTGGCTACAAGTCCAAACTTTTTATAACGGTGTAAACCCCTCAACGAGGCAACTAATCGATTCATCCGCCGGTGGAACCCTAAACAACAAAACTCCTGAAGCAGCCTACGAGTTCATTGAAGAGATGTCACTGAATAACTATCAGTGGCAAGTTACAAGGACAAACCGACAAAATCAACTGGAGTTTACAACCTTGATGCAATGACCATGCTATCAACACGGTAGAGATGATGAATAAAAGCTTGATAGTTTTGTGTTCTTCGTAGGTACATCCAACATGCGAAGGCAACATCAGTGGAGCTGTGGCGAATCCTGAGTACCCACCCTACCAACCGGACGTAGAGAGCGAACAGATGAACTATATAGGTAATAATTTCAGATCCAATAATAATCCTTATAGTAACAACTATAATCCATGTTGGAGGAACCACCCAAATTTTTCATGGGGAGGCCAAGGAATTCAAGGAAATCAAAGACAACAACCTCCTCCAAATTTCCAAAACCAGCCATACCCACAAGAGAAGAAACCAAACCTCGAAGAGATGCTGACAAAATTCATGGCAAACACAAAAAATCACTTTCAAGAAACTGAGAAAACAATTAAAAGCAACGAGAGCCGGATTGGGGAACTTATTAAGTTAGTCAAGGCAGCCATTAATGCAGTCGAACAACTCGCAAAGGTAATGTCAGAACGACCGCAAGGACGACTACCAAGTAACACTGAGATTAACTCGAAAGAACAAATCCAAGCCATCATAGCTGATGACAATAAAAGAGAAGATGAATCCAACTCAGTACAAGAAAACGAGAGACACAAAGGTAAGATAGAGATAACACGAGAAAAGCCAAAATCGGTAATCCAGGAGTACCAACCTCGCATACGTTATCCCAAAGCGATAAAAGGAGAAGATTCAGAGGAGCAGTTCGATAAGTTTCTTAAACTCTTAAAGAAATTGCATATTAACTTACCTCTTCTTTAAGCTCTTTTTTAGATGCCAGACTCGAGGAAATTTTTAAGACAGCTCTTGACTAACAAACGCAAATTAAACGAAAAGCACCAAGTGGAATTGAACGCAGTATGCTCAGCAATGTTACAGAATAGACTACCATAAAAGCTAAAAGATCCAAGGAGTTTTATAATTCCATGTTAAATTGGTAGTCTAACTATTGATAATGCGTTAGCTGATTTAGTGGCAAGCATAAATGTCATGCCGTATACATTATTTAAACGACTAGGTCTAGGGAAGCCCAAACAAACTAGGATGAGTATACAATTAGCTGATAAAACTGTTAGAATTCCTAGGGGCATTATTGAATACGTTATTGTCAAAATCGATAAATTTGTTTTCCCAGTAGATTTTGTTGTCTTAGATATGGATGAGGATAATACAATCCCCTTAATTTTAGGAAGACCCTTGTTAGCAACTGCCAAGACTAAAATTGATGTTGCCACAGGAGAACTAATACTTTGTGTAGGTGACAAATCAATCAGTCTTCAAGCTCTTGACTCGGCCAGGACAACAACCAATGAAGTTAAGAAAGACAATTCAGTTGATAATCAATCTGTAAACACTTTATCGCAGGAAACACCACATTAAGACAAACCTGAGCCAACCCATAGAACCCAAACCGACAAAGAGAAGGATCAAAACCTTAAGGTCAGCAGACTAGAAGAATAGAAGACACACGTCAAAGAAAAACCACACGAAGTGAAACCAGAGGAACCACTAGAAGAGCTCGAAGGAACATCCAGTCACATCAAAATAGGAAACCAGGTACTGTTAGACAAAGTAGATCTGCACATCATCACCACAGACCTGAAGCCAAAGGGAGAAATCCTTCTTAAGGTACACAATATCTTCCCACACAGAACAGTCGAGGTAAGAAACCTAACATTCAACACCACTAAGGTAAACGCCTCTCCACTCGAACTTTGTTAATAAAATTAAACTATAAACATGAGGGAAGATGTTCAAACCTTTAAACCTCCCTGATTTTTCTCAATGTCGAGAAAAGTCTAGCTTAAGACTTTAAATGAGCACTTCTCGGAAGGCAACCTGAGCACTAACATTTATTTCTATTTTGTGGTTTTAGTTTTATATTTATATTTATTTTCTCTTCTAGAATTTCAATAAATTGAATGTGAAGATTCCCAGACCACACGGCCTAGCACATGGTCGTGGCCATGACCGTGTGGGTACTCTGAATCGTCGTACTGACATAGCAGAGACGGTACAAATCCTGCCCCAACCAAATTTCGAAAGTCACGGGCCTACCTACCCCACCACGGCGTGCGTGGTGGCTGTGGGCCGATACTGCCATTTCAGGAATATGCGTGGCAATGGAGGAACGAGCGTGGCATACCAACACGCCTAGCACACAATCGTGCAATGCGACCCTGTAAAGACACTACTTATCATCCACGGGCGTGGCAATATCAACACGGGCATTGAAAACACAACACACTCTTAAACACGGTCGTGCGAGGTGGCCGTGTGAAAAAACACGCCCTAAATACACGGGTGTGGGAAGGTGCCAGAAACCAAAATTCTATTTAAACCCACTCTTCTCCCCCTTCTCACCCACCCTCATTCCCCATAGCCCTTTTCCTTCTCCTCTCATTCTTTCTTCCTTCCTTTTCTCTCAAAAATTTCTCTTATTCCTTTAAGAAAAATGTCTAGACTCTTAAGCTACACCAAGAAAATGTCGAAGAAGCAAAAGAGTCCAATCACAGTCTCCTCAAGGGAGACACTACACATAAGTTCATGCCGATCGCTTCATCCAAACACCAAGCTAAGGGTCTTTGAGACCTTTTTAATTTTACTTTTCTTTTCTCTTTTGTTTCAATTTCCTTCCTTTTACTTTCTTATGCTTAATTTAGTTTATTTTGCTTTAGTTTCTTTGTTTTAGGTTCTAAAGGCTACTAGGGAATCACGCACCATAGCTTTAGAGGTCACACCCACGTCGAGAACCATCTTTCAATAAGGACTCCTATGTCCATTAGTATTGTATTTTAATTTTATTTTTCTCCTTAGTCCCTTTCCCTTTAGTTTTCTTGTCCTTAATTATATAACTAGTTTTTTTTTAAATATGTTTCAATGATTTCTGGCTAACTCATCATGAGCTCCCCAATTTCTTCATCAAGCAAAGAGCGCATCGGTAGCCACCCCACAGGGCCCATAGAAAATGCCACCACGACCTCTGCCAACTCCCGGAGTCATCCAAAATTTAGGAAGTGTCACTTCTCCCCTTCTCTTTTGATTGCATACATTGAGGGCAATGTACATCTTAAGTGGGGGGGATTAAGTGCCTAACTTTTTGCAAGAATCTAAAAATCCTGAATTTAATCTCATTTTTAAGTATTTTTCTCATATTATTAATTAGGATGAAATTTCTAATGATTTATGATTTTTATTGATATGTTTTGGATTAAGTCATTGATACTTGTGCATTGATGATTTAAACTTTAAGATACTAGAGAATCAAGCATGATAAGTCTATTTTTCAATAATAAAAAATTTTCTAGGTTGTTGAACTGAATTTGAATATTATCTTGAAGTTTGAAATTTATAGGATTGATGTCAAATACGTATAATTTTTGTGAGATTTTGAGCCTTATAGAGCATATATTCTTTTTTGTGCTCACTTTTTTTTTTTTGATTATGAGTATGTCAACTTTGAACTGTTATTCTAGAACTTGCCTCAATTATACATGTTGAGACCACATCTATGATTTGATATACTAAGATGATAAAGGCACCTAGGTTTTAACCCATTCACTCCACTAAAAAGCCTACCTTCACAAATTGACCCCTAGTGAACCCCTTTTGATCCTAACAACTCTTTTTATTGATTTACCATCTAATATTAACCCAAAACCTTTTGTATTTGTTATCACCATTCTTTTAACTACCCTTCTATCGAGAATTGATTTGATTAGTTACCGAGTTAGTTTATTTCAATTGATAAAGTTCTTTCTTTATTATGTTTTTACTTAGTTTGTTCTAAAAAAAAAGTATATTCAAGTATTAGTATATGATTAAAGGAGCTTATGTGCTTAAATTCCAATTGTTGAAGAATAGCTCGTATTAAAAGTATTATCAATAGTGGTATTACTAGTTTCAAAGCAATCATTTATTTTCTAGTTCATTATTCTTAGTAGGTAATTTATCAGGTCAATCTCGATTTTCAACCTTCTAATTCAGCCTTTATCCACACCTTTAACCTAAGCCCCGTTACAACCCTGTCAAAGACCTTTTGATTTGTGTATCATCTCATATTACTGTGGTGGAGATTTGATTTTCAGGCAAGCCTATGGGATTAACTTTTCAGGTTCGACTTTCTCTTGAACCTTAAATACTTCGAGTGCTTTGAGTGAATCTTTAGTGAGGATGTCAATCCTTGTCAGTTTTGGATTAAAGGTAATTATTTAGATAAGGGAAGACGTCTATGTTTTCGAGCTACAAACTATACGGCTTAGAATTGTTAGAATCTTTAGGAGTCTTTGAGCTAAATTATCCATGTATAAATTATCTGTGAATTATGATGAGGCATTGTTGATAGGAATTGTGAATTATGGAAAGTTCGTTTTAATTATAAGTTGAGAATTTGGCTAGAGGACAAGCAAAAGCTTAAGTGAGGGGGTATTTGATAAACCGTAAAAGTAATATATTTTAGGCCCACATTTAGTATGCTTTTGGATGATTTAGTCCTTGATTTATGTAAAAAGGTGCTTTTAATCCTTTCTTTTCATGTTTATAATCAGGAAAGCACCCGAGGACAAAAAGAATAAGAAACGGGCTTAAAATGGACCAAATTAGGCCAAAGAGGAAATCGACACGGCTTGGACTTCAAGCCACACGGTCGTGTCTCATCAACTTACTTCACACGTCCATGCCATGATTTAAACGAACGTACCCCAATCGACAGAATCGAGACACGGCCTGAAAATGATTTACATGAGCGTGTACCATGGCCGTGCCCCTGCCACAAGAGAGAGCAATTTCACTCGGATTTGGATACTTTGAGACGAAGAAACACATTCCAAATCCTATTCAAACACAGAGTAGGAAGTATACTTGAATTGGGACAGTTAGAGGCGAAGTAAAGCATTCTAAAAGTCTATATAAACACCCTAAGTGTAACCTAAAAGGGGGCGGTCAGCTAGGCCAAGGAGCTAAGCCAGAAGGCCACATTTGTGGGAATTACTCGAAGATAGCCAGTTGATCCATCTCAAGGAGCCGAAATTCTACTCAAGACGGTAGATTTCTCCTTCAATTCCTTCAGGGGGTTTTAGGGATTTCTTATTTTTTTTTTATCATTTCTCTTGAGATGTTTTCTTTATTCATTATGAACTAAACCCTTCAGATACCTGAAGGGGATGAAACCTACATTAATCTTGTTATTGATTTCTGAATTATATGATAAATACTTAGTTTTTTCTTAATTATACATGCTTAATCCAAATCTGATGTGCTTAGGTGGAGGAGGAATAGACCCTGCTTAAGAGTAGATCTAGCATAATTAAGCGGAGTTGATCGCATGCCTAGAGATGGGGTGACGAGATTTTGCCGGATTAGGGTGAAACCTAATGTGGGAGTCCATAGATCGATTTACTGCTATTCTAGGGGGTTATTATAAGAGAATGAGAGTTCCACTAATTAACCTAGGGTTAGACGTTATTCGCCTCGAGAGAGGGTTTAATATATGTTAGGGAGTCTTACAGATCAAACTAAGTGAATAACTCGTATGATTCAGTGTTAAATAACAAGTGAAGTCTAAGTGGATTCTTCCTGAGGGTATCGTCTTGATCAACTGAGTTTTTCATCAAGTTATTTCCCAACTCACTCTTTTTGTCTTTGCGTCTTTAGTTTAGTAGTCATTAATTTAGATTAAAAGCAACTTCACTTATTTTATTCTAGATAATAAAGAGAAAGTTAGTTTTAGTACTTTAAGTTCCTTTGGGTTCGACAATCTGGTCTTGCCTAAGCTATACTATTGTTCGATAGGTACACTTGCCTATAATCGTTGTCAGAGTTACTTTCTAGGTTTGATCATATTCTTTATAAATTTTAAAACTCGACAAAACAACGATTAGTATGCTTTGTATAAGCATGAATGGTGAGTAAGTATGTGCATTGATGCAAAGGAACATCTGAAATATATGTATGTTTGAGATATGAGTAAATGAAATGTTTGAAATATGATGAATTGGTAAGGAATGACAAACCAAGTGAGCCAAAGAGATTATCTATGTACATGAAATGAAGATATGATAATGAATTCAAATAGTTATGTTATGAAATGTCTGTAAAAGTTTCCAATTGTCTGATAATGCCTTTTAACCCTAATTCGGTGACAGATACGGGTTAGCGATGTTACAGCCTTTCAGTCAAATAGTCAATCACATTCAGCCATAGTAGCATTTTTAGTCAAATAGATCAATCAAACATTTCAATCAAATAGTACAGTCACATTCAGCCACAGTAACACGTTTAGTTAAACAGATCAATCTGATGCATATGAGTGCATATGGGTTATAAAATAAAAACCCACCTATCCAGCCAACACACCTCTCTGTCTAACCCTACACTTCCTGTGGGGATTTAATCAACCCACCCATCCCTACACTTACAAGTTGTACTGAATGCGGCACAGACAGAAATTTGTAGCTGAGCTGCCAGATCAGATAGTCGTATGTAGTGTGGCTAACATACATGTGGTATTGTGCAATGCGGTAATATGCTATACCGATATCACTAAAGTCCACAACCCTCTAGGTATTGGGACTGCCCATGACCTTCTGGGTATTAGGGGCTACAGTATGCAGATAAACAGCCACTCTCGTGTATTACACAACAAGGCTAGCGTATAAGCTGTACTGTGCAATGCGGTAAACCGCAATACAGATATGCAGTGTGAACTGCCAAATCAGATAGTAGCACATAGCGTAGCTAACGTACATGAGGTACAGTGCAATGCGGTAATCCACTATACTGATGGGTTGCAGTAAACTACTAGTTCAGTCAATGGTACGTAGCGTAGCTAATGTTACAGTAAAACTGCTAGTTCAGTCAATCTTTCTTCTCTTCAAAATCCCACCCAAAATAGTTTATGCTTATGTATGTATGTATGTATGCAGATGAATAGAATAAGAGTACAAAGATATAGACAGTCATTCACAACCAATCAGTCAGACAATTAAACAGAAGCATATTGCTCACACACACCCCGTCGATCGAATTCAGAAACATACTTGTTATGCTTTCAATCACGAGTCTCACCTAAAATGAAGTCATAAAATAGTCCTAACTACCCTTGCTAAGGCTTAGCCAAGGGTTAAGACACACAGAGTCATGATTACAAAAAGATTTGCCCGTGTGGCCGTCAAGGCAACCATGAAACCTCTCCAAAACAAACCTAAAACCTCATTTAAGCCACAGTAACAGTCCCTAACCCTTGCCTTATCAACATATATCAGAAAACAACATTTTCCCTTCACTTTTAACATCTAAAAACTCAAAAAAAGATGACGAGGTTATTGCATAGTTACTAATAACCAAAGGAAAGGAATTTGCAACACAGATAGCAATCAATTTAAGAATAGAAGTAGTAACTAGATTAGAATCCCACACCTATTTTTGACGGCGAAGAAGATTACTAAGGAGCGAAGTTCCAGAATCCACAAACCGCGATCGTTTTCAAAAGAAAATAAAAAGCACAAAGAGGATAAAACCAAGAAACGTCCCCAAAAAAAAAAATAAAAATAATATTCAACAACAATAAAAAATAATAAATAAAAGCTAACATATATTAAACACATAATTTAATAATTATAAATAATCATAATTATTAACTTAAAAGAAACAGAACAAAATAAAAAAAAGGTTCTCCCAAAATCGCGTACCCCAATACTTGAAACTAGAACCTTAAAGTGCACTAACACTCACTCAACCACTAGACCAGCAGTCCCATTCTGACACAAAATTGCACAACTTAACTTATGTGTGGAACCTCATCGCTGTCACTACACTCAAAACCCAGAACTTCTAGGCCCAAAATTCGGGGCGTTACAACTCTCCCCTCTTTAAAGAAATTTCGTCCCCGAAATTTCCAACTATCAGAAAAGTCGCACAACCAAACTACACCACTACGCTTTTGTTGCGCACTCTGATACCAAATCTGTAACACCCCTAACCCGAAACCGTCGCCAGAATAAGGTTAAGAGGCATTACCAAACAATCGAATCATTTCACATCCAATTTACGACAAAAAGTCAATCATCATCAAAATATATTAAAACATAAACAAATAGTCCATAATTGAGGCCCACGAGACCTTTAAAAAAATGCTAGAGAGGGGACTAAACCGAATACTTACAAAATTTTTCAAAATTTCAAATATTCATTAAATCTGTTGAGATCACACGCCCGTGTAACCAGGCCGTGTGCCTCACACGGTCACCAGACACACCCATGTGTCCTGGCCATGCCAAAAAAGAGCAAGTATTTTGACTCGCCTGTGTGCTAAGGTCGTGTGCTCCTGGGCCATATACTGACTTATTCACACGGCTACTAGGCACGCCCGTGTACCATGGCCGTGTGCTCTAAATCTAACTACTGACTTTACCCCACGGTCACTAGGCACGCCCGTGTGTGACAACCGTGTACGAAAAACAGGCTATTTGCAAGACCAATTTGCCACCCACACAAGGGTCAAATCTACAAGCACATTGAGCATAATTCCACACACAATATGGCAACCAATTTCATGTCAAAAGATAATCAAATCATCTCCTACAATCTCATTTCTAATCATGTCAACTTATAAACGATTTTGCTCAACTAAATCACATACTTTGCCACCATGATTCATCCATATTTTCATTGGATACAATGACTTAAATTCATCATAAAACTCATCATTCAAAATACATTTCATATACTATCAAGCCATGACAAAATATACATCACATACCACAACTACTCAAGCATTTTACCAATATCTTGTCTAGCCATATCACATATCTATTTACACATCTCAAACATAATTCATATATCGAACCTATACATACCATATTTCAACTATGTACATCTTTCCAAAAGTACCCAAAATAGATTGCCGATAGTGTGATTAAGATGCTGACGATTCCTGAATCCGAGCTAGCTTTACTGACACTATAAAACAAAGAAACAATCACACAGTAAGCTTTTAAAAGCTTAGTAAGTTCGAAATACAATACAATTATCTCATTAAATCAAACCAATGTAAATATTAAACCATCACATAGATAATTTACATTTGATACACAAATTCAACCATATCAAACACTCATATAGCATTCAATTCATCTACTTTCAATCTCATCAACCACATAGGTGTCGTGCACACCTTTGCCAACACTTAGTTACTCACCAACCATGCTATTCAACCACTCGACTTTACAATCCAATCCACATTTGCTATTCACTTGCTTTGTTCGCACACATAGTGCCAATTCATGAACAAAAAGTAAATGTCATCGCACACTTAGTGCCAAATCATTAAACCGAGCTTATATCGGTATCACACATACAATGTCAATTCAATAAGCCGAAGCTTTTATCATCTCGCACATATAGTGCCAATCATCTCTATTCTGCTTCTAATTTCGAAAACTTAGTGCCTCTAATTCAATTTTGCACATAGCATTTCTAATCTCATAATTATACAGATATTCATTCAATTCACATCACATAGAACATAAGTTAACAACATGTATTATATCCAAACTTACCTCGGGCATCGAACTATCAAACAGTCGATTAATCGAGCACTTTATCTTTGCCTCGATCTCGATCCAAACCTCTCCTCTCTTGGTCTATACACATTCAAATTCAGTCCATTCAATCACCAAACCATTCATTTTAAACCAAACACACATATTTAGGGCATTTTACAAAATAGCCCTCATATTTTTCACATTTCGACACTTTAGTCCTTTATTCATAAAATCATCAAATACACATAATTAGCTTGTACCCATGCCTAACCGAATTCTCACTATACTTATACAAGTCCACACATCTCATTTATTTTGCATTTTAGTACTTCAAAATGCTATTTTCTTAATTTAGCCCAAAAACACACAAATTTATCAAAACTCCAAAATAAACTATCTTAATCAAACACATATCTTTCATATTTCACTATCAACTAGCACATAGCTCAAATGTTCATCAATGGTTCATCATAAAAACATCATCAATTCACAAAATTACAACATGGGTTAGCTAGAGCACGAAGCAACGATTACGAAAACGTAGAAATTAATAAAAATCGAGCAAAATCTAACATTTAATCAAGCTAATTGCTAGCCAAAATTACCAAAACTTAAAACCTCTCTTCTTTCTTCAACATTCGGTGTAAAGATGGATAGAAATGGCTTATTTTGATTCTTTGTTTTATTACAAATTAACTTAATAATCAAATGCCAATTTTTCCCTTTTATTAGTCATGTAAGACAAATTTACATTATGGTTATCTAGTCATTTAACCATCCACTGTCTTGAAATTGGATTAATAACAACATAAGGCCTCCACCTTAAAAGCCAACAACAATTAAGTACTCATAAATCAGCACACAGCATTTTACACTTTATGCAATTAAGTCCTTTCTCTAATTTAGAACACAGTCGATAAAATTATCACACAGAAATTTTGCATAGGCTAAAACACATACTATTCAAACAAAAAATAATATTAAATTAACATTCTGACCTCAAATTTGTGGTCTTAAAACAATTATCCTGACTAGGGTATAAATCAGGCTGTTATAACTCTCCCCCCTTGGGGATTTTCGTCCCCGAAAATCTTACCAGTGGATAAATGTGGATATTGCTCTCTCATAACATTCTCAGGATCCCATGTAGCCTCTTCAATTTTGTGCTTGTACCACAACACTTTCACTAAAGAGATTTTCTTTTTCTCAACTCTTTGGTCTGTCGTGCCAAGATTCAAATCAGTTCTTCACTACACGACAAATCTGGTTGAATTTCAACTTTAGTATGAGCAATTACATGAGATGGGTCTGATCTGTACCGTCGAAGCATTGACACATGAAACACGTTATGAATCTTTTCTGACTCAGATGGCAATAACAATCTATACGCAACTTGCCCAACACGCTCGATAATCTCATACGGTCTGATGAATCTCAGACTTAACTTGTCTTTTCTGCCAAATCGAAGTATTTTCTTCCACGGAGACACTTTCAAAAACACTTTATCACCAACTTCGAATTCAATATCCTTTTGTTTCAAATCTGTATAAGACTTCTGACGATCTGAGGCAGCTTTCAAGCTATCACGAATGACTTTCACTTTCTGCTCAGTCTCTTTTATAAGATCAACCCCATGAATCTTATTCTCACTCAGCTCAGTCCAATACAATGAAGTTCGACATTTTAGACCGTAAAAAGCCTCATATGGTGCCATTTTGATACTAGATTGAAAACCGTTATTGTACGTGAATTCAATTAACGGCAAATGTTTTTCCCACGTACTCTCAAACTAAAGTACACAACACCTCAACATATCTTTGAGAATTTGAATAATCTGTTCGGATTGTTCGTCTGTTTGCGGATGAAATGCAGTGCTGAAATGAAATTTTGTGCCTAAAGCTTCTTGTAATTTCTTCCAAAATTGCGAGGTAAATCTCGGATCTCTGTTAGATTCAATAGATAGCGGCACCCCGTGCAATCTTACAATCTCATCAATATACATTTCACCAATCTATCGAGTGAATAATTTGTTTTCACCAGAACAAAATGCGTTGATTTCGTCAATTTGTCAACTATCACCCAGATTGCATCTTTCTTTCTCTGAGATACCCGACACAAAGTCCATCGTGATTCTTTCCCATTTCCACTTAAGAATCATAATCGGTTGCAACAATCGAGATAGAACCTGATGTTTAGCTTTAACTTGCTGACAAATTAAATATTTTGACACAAAGTTAGAGATGTCTCGTTTCATACCATGCCACTAATAAAATTGTTTCAAGTCATTGTACAATTTCGTACTCCCTGGATGAACAGTCAAACGACTATTGTGAGCTTCATTCCAAGTCATCTGAATTAACTCTAATTTCTTCAGAACACAAATTTGATCTCTAAATCTCAAATAATCATCACTATCAACTTGAAATTCTGATTCAGCATTCGATTCACATTGAGTTCATTTAGCCATCATTTCAACATCACTTTTCTGAGCATCACAAATCTGATGTACAAATATCGGCTTTACTTTCAACTCGGCCAAAACCACACTATCATCACATAGATCTTTTGAGCATTCATTGCTCGGAAAGCACATATAGACTTTCAGCTCAAAGCATCAGCTACAACATTAGCTTTACTCGGGTGGTAATCTATCACAAGGTCGTAGTCTTTCAACAACTCTAACCATCTTCTCTATCAAAATTCAATTCTTTTTGAGTCATCAAGTACTTCAAACTCTTATGATCAGTATAGATGTGACATTTCTCCCCGAATAGATAGTGACGCCAAATCTTCAATGCGAACACAATCACAGCCAATTTAAGATCATGCGTTGGGTAATTCTTTTCATACATCTTTAACTGTCTCGAAGCATAAGCAATGACTTTCCCTTCTTGCACCAGCACATAGCCCAAACCACTCAATGAGGCATCACTGTAAACTATGAATTCTTTGCCTGATTTCGGTTGAACTAACAATGGCGCCTTTGTCAACAACACTTTCAACTGCTCAAAACTCTACTGGCACTTTTCTGACCACTCGAATCTAACATCTTTTGTAGCAACTTCGTCAACAGAATCGCAATCATCGAGAAACCTTTTACAAGCCGCCTATAATATCCCGCTAGTCCAAGAAAACTACAGACTTTAGACACATTTCTCGAGGCTTCCATTCTAATATAGCAGAGATTTTACTCGGATCAACTCGTATAATATGCCCCAGAAAACCAACCTCACGCAACCAAAATTCACATTTGCTAAACTTTGCATACAACTATTTCTCATGCAGAGTTTGTAGCACGATTCTCAAATGCTCGGCATGTTGCGTCTCATCACACGAATATATCAAAATATCATCAATGAACACCACAACAAAGCTATCCAAATACAGTTTAAATATCTGATTCATCAGATCCATAAACACTGTAGGAGAATTTGTTAATCCAAAAGGCATCACTAAGAATTCGTAATGCCTGTACCTCATTATAAAAGTTGTTTTCGGTACATTAGACTCTTTGACTTGTAACTAGTAGTAGCCCGATCTCAAATCTATCTTAGAAAACACTGTAGCTCCTTTCAACTAATCGAACAAATCATCAATACGAGGAAACGGATACTTGTTCTTTATCGTCACCTTGTTTAACTGTCGATAATCAATACACATTCTCATAGTACCATCTTTTTTTCACAAATAACACAGGAGCTCCCTAGGGAGAGAAACTCGATCGAGAAAATCCTCTATCAGTCAACTCTTGCAACTGAAAATTAACTCTTTCAATTCTATCAGTGCCATTCTATACGGTGCTATCGAAATTGGAGTAGTTCTCGGCACTAACTCAATACCAAATTCAACTTACTGAATCAGAGGTAATCCTGGTAGTTCTTCAGGAAACACATCTAGAAACTCACAAACCACAGGCACAGATTCAACTTTCTTTTCTGTCACTTTTGTATCATTCACATATGCCAGATAGGCTTCGCAACCCTTTCTTATATAGTTTATAGCTTTCATTGTAGATATAACAACCGGTAACCCTTTCATATCACTGGATTCAATTCGATCTGTATCACCGTTCTCACTTCTCAATTCAATACTCTTTCTTTTACAGTTCACAATAGCATTATTCAAAGTGAGCCAATCCATACCCAGAATTATATCAAATTCATTCAATGGTAGTAACATCAAATTGGCCAGAAAACATATATCATGAAACATCAATGGGCAATTCTTACACACCTTATCCACCAAGACACACTTGCCTAAGGGGTTTGACACTCTAACCACAAATTTAGTAGACTCAGCAGATAGAGTCTTACTCGATACTAGATTCACACACACATAGGAATGAGTTGATCTTGGATCTATTAATGCAATCACATCAGTATCGAATAAAGTAAAAGTACTAGTAATGACGTTTAGAGATGATGCTTCTTCTTGCGCTCGTATAGCATATGCTCGAGTAGTAGCTCTCGCCTTCGATCTCACAGCTATATCGGTTGTCCCTCTCTAAATTTTGTTCACATTTCTGGTGTTTCTGGGTGGTCTACCCCTAGCCGTTACATTACTCGGTCTTTTATTCTGAACATTTTCTTCCTCAACCAGCTTTGGGCAATCCCGAATAAAGTGATCTCCTAATCCACACTTATAACATGTTCTATTATTATACTTGCCCTAGCACTCTCCCACATGTCGTCTCCCACATTGTCTACACTCAGGCTTACAACTTTTAACGTTGCCAATACTTGATTCAATAGGAGCTTGAGTCCATGGACCAGCACTTTGTCTCGAATGATCTCTACTTGGATGTCTAAACGAAGCATTTGAATGATTGATTGCATCTCTAAATCTCTTCGTCAAAGGTTGAGCAAACTAACTCATCGATCTTTTTCTTTCATCACGAGCTTCAGAATCAGCTTTGTTCTTTTCTTTACTGAGATCCTCGGCTTTGCATGCTCTTTCAACTAACACAACAAATTTATTTTGATGTCTTCATTCAGTCTCTCTATGAAGCGTTTGCACATAGTAGCTTCGGTCGAAACATATTTTCTTGCGTATTGACTCAATCTTACGAATTCCCACTCGTACTCAGTAATGGACAAACGGCCCTATTTTAGATCTAAAAACTCTTTACGTTTCTGATCAATGAAGCATTAACTGATATACTTCTTTCTGAATTCAGATTGAAAGAAATCCCAAGTGATTCTCTCTCTCGAAACCATAGATATCAACGTTTTCACTAGTTATAAGCTATATCTCTCAACAGAGAAACTACACACTTAATACACTCATCAGGAGTCAACGACATCTCATCGAATACTCGAGTCGTATTCTCGAGCCAAAACTCAGCTCGTTCAACATCATCATCAGTTGTGGCCCTAAACTCTTCAACCCCATACTTACGAATCTTATCCATAGGAGGTTTATTTAGTCGAATTGGATCTATCACTTGTGGCACAACAGGTACTTATAGGGTTGGAGGTTGTGGAGCAGCCGGATTTATTCGAACAAACTCCGTAAACCACTCGCTCATCATTCAGAAGAAGAAGGCTTGCTTAGCCTCTCTTCCCTCACCACTATCATTCGGCCTAGATGTGGTCGGCATCGCCCTTGAGCGAGAGCAGCGTACATTTCACGTCATCAAGAATCGCCGATGGGATCTATTTCTATATGAAAATATGTTTATATCTGTCAGAATTCATCACACTATCGTAAATTTTAAATATGGCATGTATAGCTAAACTCACATGTGCTACGTTAGTCTGAGAATCGACTAAACCGTAGCTCTGATACCAATAAAATGTAACACCTCTAACCCAAAATCATCGCCAGAATAGGGTTAAGAGGCATTACCAAACAATCGAATCATTTCACATCCAATTTAGGACACAAAGTCAATCATCATCAACATACATTAAAACATAAACAAATAGTCCATAATTGAGGCCCACGAGACCTTTAACATATGCTAGAGAGGGGTCATGACTAAACCGAATACTTAAAAAAGTTTTCAAAATTTCAAATATTCATTAAATTTGTTGAGATCACACACTCGTGCAACCAGGCCGTGTGCTTCACACGGTCACCAGACACCCCCATGTGTCCTGGCCGGGCCAAAACAGAGCAAGTATTCTGACTTCTCCACACGACCACTAGGCACAACAATGTGCTAATGTCGTGTGCTTTTAGGCCATATACTAACTTATTCACACGGCTACTAGGCACGCCCGTGTACCATGGCCGTGTGCTCTTAAGCTAACTACTGACTTTACCCCACGGTCACTAGGCACGTCCATATGCCATAATCGTGTAGGCAAAATAGGCCATTTGCAATGCCAATTTGCCACCCACACAAGGGTCAAACCTACAAGCACATTGAGTATAATTCCACACACGATATGGCAACCAATTTCATGTTAAAAGATCATCAAATCATCTCCTACAATCTCATTTCTAATCATGTCAACTTATAAACCATTTTGCTTTACTAAATCACATACTTTGCCAAGCATGATTCATCCATATTTTCATTGGATACAATGACTTAAATTCATCAGAAAACTCACCATTCAAAATACATTTCTTATACTATCAAGCCATGCCAAAATATACATCACATACCACAACGACTCAAGCATTTTACCAATATCTTGTCTAGCCATATCACATGGCTATTTACACATCTCAAACATAATTCATATATCGAACCTATACATGCCATATTTCAACTATGTACATCTTTCCAAAAGTACCCAAAATAGATTGCCGATAGTGTGATTAAGATGCTGATGATTCCCAAATCTGAGTTAGCTTTACTGTCACTGTAAAATAGGGAAACAATCACACAGTAAGCTTTCAAAAGCTTAGTAAGTTCGAAATACAATACAATTATTTCATTAAATCAAACCAATTTATATATTAAACCATCACATAGATAATTTACATTTGATACACAAATTCAACCATATCAAATGCTCACATAGCATTCAATTCATCTACTTTCAATCCCATCAACCACATAGGTATCATACATACCTTTGCCAACACTTAGTTACTCACCAACCAAGCTATTCAACCACTCGACTTTATCCAATCCACATTTGCTATTCTCTTGCTTTGTTCGCACACATAGTGCAAATTTGTAAACAAAACGTAAATGTCATTGCACACTTAGTGTCAAATCATTAAATCGAGCTTATATCGGTATCGTACATACAGTGTCAATTTAATAAGCCGAAGCTTTTATCATCTTGCACACACAGTGCCAATCATCTATATTTTGCTTCTAATTTCGCACACTTAGTTCCTTTAATTCAATTCCACACATAGCATTTCTAATCTCATATTTATATAGATATTCATTCAATCCACATCACATAGAACATAAGTTAACAACATGTATTATATCCGAACTTACCTTGGACGTCGAACTATCGAAACGGTTGATTAATCGTGCACTTTATCTTTGCCTCGATCTCGATCTAAACCTATCCTCTCTTGGTCTATGCACATTCAAATTCAGTCCATTAAATCACCAAATCATTCATTTTAATCCAAACACACATATTTAAGACATTTTACAAAATAGCCATCACATTTTTCACATTTTGACACTTTAGTCCTTTATTCATAAAATCATCAAATACACATAATTAGCTTGCACCCATGCCTAATCAAATTCTCACTATACTTATACAAGTCCACAGATCTCATTTATTTCACATTTTAGCCCTTCAAAATGCTATTTTCTCAATTTAGCCCAAAAACACACAAATTTATCAAAACTCCAAAAATAAACTACCTTAATCAAACACATATCTTTTATATTTCACTATCAACTAGCACATAGCTCAAATGTTCATCAATGGTTAATCACAAAAACATCATCAATTCACAAAATTACAACATGGGTTAGCTAGAGCACGAAGCAACGATTACGAAAATGTAAAAATTAATAAAAACGAGCAAAATCTAACCTTTAATCAAGCTAATTACTAGCCGAAATTACCAAAACTTGAAACTTCTCTTCTTTCTTCAATATTCGGTGCAAATATGGATAGAAAATGGCTTATTTTAATGCTTTGTTTTATTATAAATTAACTTAATAATCAAATGCCAATTTTGCCCTTTTATTAGTCATATAAGACAAATTTACATTATGGTTATCTAGTCATTTAGCCAACCACTATCTTGAAGTTGGATTAATAACAACATAAGGCCTCCACCTTAAAAAGCCAACAATAATTAAGTACTCATAAATCAGCACACAACATTTTACACTTTATGCAATTAAGTCCTTTCTCTAATTTAGCACACAGTTGATAAAATTATCACACAGAAATTTCACATAGGCTAAATCACATACTATTCACACAGAAAATAATATTAAATTAACATTCTAACCTCGAATTTATGGTCTCGAAACCACTGTTTCGACTAGGTATAAACCAGGCTGTTACAAAATCACTACTACAGTAAACTTGAACCTAGAACCTCTCAAACACACCCAGAACACATAACCACTGAAGCAGATACACAGTTGTCATGTACACACATTTCCCAAGCTTAAATAAACACATCCAAACACACTTAACCATACCTGGCTCAAAAGTGCCAAGATAATCTCGAACCCAATGCTCAGTGGACTCGCATCTCAGACATGCTTCTGACTTCCTCCAAAAATCGCCCGCATAGTGCCTCTTGTAGTGCTCACAAGACGGTATGCTCGTGCCACCACCAGCACTACCTTTACTATTAGTCAGATCCGTCCTAACACGCTTCATAGATCAATGCTCTAACCTCAAAGAACTACGATCTCTCTTCCTCTTATAATCTACGCACCTAGCCTGGAGTGTCTCACTAATTCCTCTTATTCTGGCCTCAAACACTTCCTCTAGCACTTCCCTTACTAACTGGGTTAGTTCCTCAGTACTAAGCTCCGGTTATCATTACCCGAAGTTGGCAGAATCGCGTTGACTGTTGGTTCCTGAACAGTCTCACACCCCGGAGGAGTAGACGACTCATTGCAATCCTGTTTGCCCTCAGATTCCATGTAAGTCGTATGGCTAACTCTAAAAATCTACATTTTTAGAACACACACATAATAAATACAAAAATCTAAATGTTCAAATATCATAGTTTCAAATTTCTACCTGGACCAGCCTTGGAGTCTCAGATAGGTATTTTTCGTAAATCACTTTACAAAATTCAAACCATTTCAATTATCTATGGTACAATTTTTCATACATTTTTCAAAATCATTTATTTGCATACACGTCCACGTAGAAACTCAAGTCGAGTTTTTGCAAACCTGGCACCGATACCACTAAATGCAACACCCCAAACACAGCCTAGAAGTTTAGACCAAATTCGAAACACTACATTGATCACTGAAGTGATCGTGAGAAAATTTTACAAATGAAGTTGTTTAAAAATTTAATTCCGAAAATGTTTATCCCAAATCAATTCCAAAAATGTTTAATCATTTAAATTCCCTTAGTAAATTTAACAGTATAACATTTACGAATGAAAACTTAAAACAAAAGTTGTACCATAGTATTATGAAACTTTATAGTTCAACTTAAACGAATAACAATTAAACCTGAAAATAAAAGCTTATAACTCATTTCCACCAAGACTGTTTGAGTCCTCCGCGTAATGAGTCCAGCATCCAGAATCCAAAACTGTACCTGAAAAGGGGAAACAGAAGAGGGGGTGAGCTACTCAAGCTCAGTGTGAAATCAAACCAGCTAAACTACAGAAGCAGAAACAGAGAACTAGAAGTAGTTCAAAACCAAAACATACTTACATGCAGCTAACAGTTGAGTGAATTTTCCCAAAATCAAACAAATAGCAATGTACTTAACAGTCATATAGCAGCAATAATTCTCAACAGTTACGGTCTAGGCCTAAGCCCCTTTTAGAATCAGTATCAGTTTGGGCCTTAGCCCATCTCAGTAACGTAGCAGTCAAGTCTACAAACTTCTCTTAGGCACAAGTGTGTTTTAGTCAAACAGTCAATCACATTCAACCATAGTAGCACATTCAGTCAAACAGATCAATCAAACATTTCAGTTAAACAGTACAGTCACATTCAGCCACAATAACATGTTCAGTCAAATAGATCAATCAGATGCATATTAGTGCAAATAAGTTATAAAATAAAAACCCACCCATCTAGCCAACACACCTCTCCATCCAACCATACACTTCCTGTGGGGATTTAATCAACCCACCCATCCCTACACTTACAAGTCGTACCGAATGCGGCACAGATAAAAATTTACAGCTGAGCTGTCAGATCAGATAGTCATACGCAGCGTGGCTAACATACATGCGGTACTGTGCAATATGGTAATCCGCTATACCGATATCAGTAAAGTCCACGACCCTCTAGGTATTAAGGGCTATAGTATGCAAATAAACTACCACTCTCGTGTATTACATAGCAAGGCTAGCGTATAAGTTGTACTGTGAAATGCGGTAAACTGCAGTACAGATATGCAGTATGAATTGCCAGATCAGAAAGTAGTACGTAGCGTAGCTAACGTACATACGGTACAGTGCAATGCGACAATCTACGATACCGATGGGTTCCAATAAACTGCCAGTTCAGTCAATGGTACGTAGCGTAGCTAACGTACATGCGGTACAGTGCAATGCGGTAATCCACTATATCGATATGTTGCAGTAAAACTTCCAGTTCAGTCAATGTTCCTTCTCTTCAAAATCCCACCCAAAATATTTTATGCATATGTATGTATGTATGTAGATGAATAGAATCAAAGTACAAAGATACAAATAGCCATTCACAACCAGTCAGCCAGACAATTAAACAGAAGCATATTGCTCACACACACCTAAAATGAATCTCACCTAAAACGAAGTCATAACAAAGTCCTAACTACCCTTACTAAGGCTTAGCCAAGGTTTAAGACACACAGAGTTGTGATTACAAACAGATTCACCCTAAAGGCATTATTTGGTGAGATAGAGCCACATGCCCTTGTAGAGCAAACCAGGCCATGTGGGGATCCAGACACCCGTGTGAAGGGTAGCACATGGCCGTGTGACAGAGGCGCATGCCCATGTAAAACAGGGCACGGCCATGTGAACGGGCCGTGCAATTCACTGTCTAATTTACTAAAATTGGGTGCAGGGCAAACACAGCTGTGTGAAGGTGTCACACGTCCGTGTGGCCATCAGACATGGCCGTGTGTCCCAATACACACGCCTGTGTGAAATCCCTAGGCCCCAAATCAGTAGCACGGCCGTGTGTCCTGAAACACATGCCCGTGTAGAAGCTCTAATTTCCCTAAATCATTCATGGTCGTGTGGCCATGTTGTGTGACCCTAGAACTTAGAATCCCTGATTCCTAAATCCACATGCCCATGTGCCCAAAGGACACGGTCGCCTGAAAATTGAGAAAATCCCCAAAATCAGCCACACGATCGTGTGGCACCCAAAACTAGTCAGAACCCCTAGTTCCCAAATCCACACGACCGTGTGCCTTGGCACACGCCCTTGTGGCCATCGAGACAACCACGAAACCTCTCCGAAATAACCCCGAAAACCCTATTTAAGCCACAGTAATAGTCCTTAACTCTTGCCCTATCAACATATATCAGAAAATAATGTTTTCCTTTCACTTTTAACATCTAAAAACTCAAAAAAAAATGGTGGGGTTATTGCATAGTTACGAACAACCAAAGGAAAGGAATTCGCAACACAGACAGAAATCGATTTAAGAATAGAAGTAGTAACTAGATTACAATCCCACACCTATTTTTTACGGTGAAGAAGATTACTGAGGATCAAAGTTCTAGAATCCACAAACCATGATCGTTTTCAAAAGAAGAGAAAAAGCACAGAGAGGATAAAACCAAGAAACGTCCCCAAAAAGAAAAAAATAAAAATAATATTCAACAACAATAATAATAAATAAATAAATAAATAAAAGCTAACATATATTAAACACATAATTTAATAATTATAAATAATCATAATTATTAACTTCAAAGAAATAGAATGAAATAAAAAAAAAGGTTTTCCCAAAATCGCGTACCCCAATACTCGAACCCAAAACCTCAAGGTGCACTAACACGCACTTAACCACTAGACCAGCAAGCCCATTTTGAAACTAAATTGCACAACTTAACTTATGTGTGCAACCTCCTTGCTGTCACTACACTCAAAACCCAGAACTTCTAGAACCAAAATTCGGGGCGTTACACATTTCTCTTCTCTTATTAGCATTTTCTCCACATTTTAGTTCCCTTTGCCTTCCCTTGCATAGCAGCCCATCTTCTTTCCATCCTTTAACCAAAAAAGCTTTGTTGAAAGCATTCTTTGGTTTGCCACCTTATGAACTCCTTAGCAAAAGAAGCATCAAGCAGAATGGATGAGTGATTAGTTAGAATAGATTCGAGAGGCTGCTAAACTGAATAGAGTTTACTCTTTCCTTTTTTTGTTTATTTTAATCATGTTTGCTTTGAGTTTATTTTTTTTACATCAACAATAATATTTTAAATCATATTTGCTAGAATGGTTATGTTAATTCAATAAGATCTATTTTATTCATGTTGAACATGTTTAGGCCTTAATCAATCATGTTTTCAATTAATATCATGATACATTTCATTCATACGTGATTGGGTGCACTCAGATTAGCTGAGCGATCCTAACCGAAAGATGACTAGTAGACACATAATTGAAAAGTGCAATGCTCAATTTAGATCCTTAAACCCGACTAAGTTGAGGTTTGTTGTATCTTTAATTATCTCTATTGCCTTGCATAGTTTTTTAGGTTTATGTTATTAAACTGTTGCGGATGTAAATGTCCCTGTGACCTTACATAAATTCTACGAAACCCCTAATTAATATGATCAGTAAAATGCATACTTAACTAAGTAAAAGACTTCAAAAGGACTTAATTTCATTTTCAAACTCACAAAAGATCGAGTTTTCATGGAAGTAATTCTGAACATTTTTAAGCATGATAAAGTAAATTGAATTGATTAATATAATTATTTTAGCCCATTTAATGTTGACTGTTTTTGTTGCAAAAGCCATTCATTCATTCATTTAGGTAAATTACATCTAGATTAGAATTGTATAGGGATCAATATTTTCATATAATTAATTTACTTAGTTTAATCATCACCATCCAATTTTTAATTTTTACATCAAATTTTGAAGTTATAATTTTACAAATATTTGGTTAACCTTATGCAGTCTCTGTGTCTAACACCCCAAACCCGGCCTAAAAGTTAGGCCCGAATCTGGAATGTCACATTAAAGGCACAATTCAAATTGGTTTTGCTAATTAAGAAATTAAAGCCCAAAAGCCCAAAATCTAATGACTTTTTAATTAAAGATAAAAAAACTCATTTTATTATTTTAAGCATTTAGTAAACCAAGTTTGAACATAAGAGCTTACTTAGGTTTAATAATTAAATAAACATTTAATCTCAAAACCAAATTAAATTTGAATTCAAAACAGAGTACAAGGTCTTATTACGTCCACTAAAAATTAAGTAAATAAAACAAGTATTTTGAAACAAATAAATGAAAATTCAAGCCTCTTGTAGTGTGGCCATCTCCGAGTCCTCTCCCACGTCGAGTCGTCTATTCGAGATTACCTGAAACATTAAATTAAAGGGGTGTGAGTTTTGAAACTCAGTGTGCACAACCCTTGGAAAACAAATCACTTACAAATATCCACATTGGGCCTAAGCCCTATCAAAATCGGTAGTCTTGGGCCTTAGCCCACAAAGACCTCATATGATATCATATCGTATCATTCACAAACAAATAATGCAAAACCAACCCCAAAAATCCATCCACTACACACCATTTCCCGTCCAACCTTATGACTCCTGCGGGGAATTCTAACTCGACCCACCCCTCCGCTACACACCAAGGGTAGCCTGGTTGCGATACTATCGAACGTTGCAGCAAAGCTGCTAATCATATATATTGGGCTTAAAGCCTCCTTTGGATCCATACCATACGGCCATGCGATCCTGGATCCATGCCATACGACTATGCGATCCTCAAATATTGACACAGAGTCATCAATATATATGTTAGGCATATAGCCACGATAAATATGATTGGCACAAAGCCATAATAACAGCACAAAGCCTTCGACATTGGCACAAAGCCTATAATCACGGCACGAAGCCCATATTAATGGCACACAGCCCTCGGTAACATTATCGATGCAGCATGGCTATTCGGTAACATTATCTGCGCATCATATGAATGCATCAAACACACAAGTAACATCCATAAACTTATATTCGTCACATAGGGGTATTTTCGTCATTTCACTACCTAGGGGTATTTTCGTAATTCTACCTTACAGGGGTATTTTGGTAATTCTACCCTATAGGGGTATTTTGGTAATTTCGTGAATCAGGGGTATTCGATAATTTTATAAACTGGGGTACTTTGGTAATTTTACAAATCGGGGGTATTTTGGTAATTTCACAAATTAGGGGTATTTCAGTAATTTTACAAACTGGGGTATTTTGGTAATTTTGTAAACTGGGGGTATTTCGATAATTTTGAAAATCAGGGGTATTTTGGTAACTTTATAAATCGGGGGTATTTCAATAATTTTACAAATTAGGGGTATTTCGATAATTTTGCAAATTAGGGGTATTTTTGATAATTTTACAAATCGAGGGTATTTCGGTAATTTCAAAAATTAAGGGTATTTCAGTAATTTTGTAAATCGAGGGTATTTTGGTAATTTCACAAATCGGGGGTATTTCGATAATTTTACAAATCGGGGGTATTTCAAAAATTTCACAAATCGGGAGTATTTTGGTATTTCGCAAATCGGAGGTATTTCGGTCCGTTTTGGGTTTTAGCTATGAACTTTGGCCCATCAACAAGTCTTTACGGCTAAAGTGAATAGACACTACGCATCAAGTAGGATTCCAAAAAAGAGAAGGTGGGCCACTAGGGCCGCTTAAATACCACGCTCTCCCTAGATCCAATCCTAGACATGCGTATGCCCGTTGCCACACCCTAACCCAGCGACTTGTTCACAGACATGTTTAATTAGAAAAATTAAGTCTTATGGAATTTAAGAGTTGTTCAAACTAGACCTAAGGTCCATAAACCCTAACATACATGTCTACGTCCCTATAAGCCCATCAAGCCTAAATCACTCCCTTACGGCCCATTAGGCCCAAATCTCATCATATGGCCTATTAGACCCAAAAAAAATCCAATTCATGTATCATGCATGGCTAATTCAATTCGTATAACCAACCAAAACATTTCATCAAACTTAGTCTCAGGGCCCACCGTCCATTTAGCCACTTTTGGCTTTTCAGCTTTTCGGCATTGCCGACATCGTGTGTGTAGTGTTTGTACACACCTGGTAACCACGCGCGTTGCAAACCCCTTAGTCACAAACCTACAATCGACATCACCTAATGATTAATCATAACTTAATATACACTTATCGAAAATTGAAACCTCACCGTGACCTTATCGTGCACCTCACGTTATAGTAGCCCTTTCCTTCACTACTATTGGCGATTATCCTCTAGGTCTGCACCCAAACGCCCACCAAGGTATATTAACTCTCCTCATAGAATGCTCTATATATAGCTATCTTCTCACCTTCCTTCTTTGTATCCTTCCGATGTGGGATCCCTCCGTTAGCAAAGTTTAAATCCAACTCAAACTTTTCTCGCCTAATCCACAAAATAAATACTCCCTTGCTTGTCATGGGATTCGAACCCAAGCTCTCTTGCACCGTTAATGACACCTTGCCACTAGACCACTCACTTTCTTGTGTCTAAAATCATGCGCAACTAAATATAACCCTATGGAAAAATTCTATAGTCCATTTAAAAAGAAAACCAAAATGCACAAGCCAAGACTTGACCCTTGGACCTCCTTCCTTCCTTGTGGCATCACCCCATTGCCTCTTATGTGGCGTCACTTTGCCACTACACCACACACGCCACTTGTATCATTTTTCTCCACATTTTATTCTTAAAGCCCACTACTAACTCTCAGGGTTTTATTCACCTAAAACCAAAATTTCCCTAAAGCCAAAGTTTGAACCCGGGACTTCATAGAAGCCCCTTAACCTTTCAAAATCACTCACTTAATAGGTCCAACTAGCAATAGAGCCATTCTCTTGTTCTTAAAAATTTTAAACGCTCCCGTGCCCAAGGCCTATTGGGCCCCAATCCTACTAGGCCCAAATTCGGGATGTTACAAATCTACCCCCTTAAAGAAATTTCGTCCTCGAAATTTCCAACTAACTACTAAACGCACAGCTCAAGTCACACCATTATGCTTTCACTGCGCACTCTGATTAAGAATTTTATAAAATTAGTACTTACTTCCACTTGTTTAGGGCACATGTCTTATGTAAGTAACAACAATTTCTTAGAGTTATTCCGCTGTCGAGAATCCACTACAGGCTTAAGTTTCCTACGGGGTTTAGTCTTTAAAAGCCTATTTTTAAGTAGCCAATTTTCTATACAGTTCAACAATTCAAACAATAATAGAAAAACTTACTTGGCTCAACGTCGAGGGCTCGATGAACCACACTTCAAGAATCCTGCCAAAAATTCTAAAAAACCCAAAATATAAGGCCCATTCACAGCCCGAGCTTTGCAACCTAAGCTCTGATACCACTGAATGTAACACCCCAAACCCAGCCTAGAAGTTAGGCCCAAATCTGGAATGTCACATTAAAGGCATAATTCAAAACGGTTTTGCTAATTAAGAAATTAAGGCCCAAAAGCCCAAAATCTAATAGACTTATTAATTAAAGATAAAAAACCCATTTTATTATTTTGAGCATTTAGCAAACCAAGTTTGAACATAAGAGCTTACTTAGTTTTAATAATTAAATAAGCATTTAATCTCAAAACCTAAATTAAATCCGAAGTCAAAACAGAGTACAATGTCTTATTATGTCCACTGAAAATTAAGTAAATAAAACAAGTATTTTGAAAAAAATAAATAGAAATTCAAGCCTCTTGTAGTGTGGCCATCTCCGAGTCCTCTCCCACGTCGAGTCGTCTATTCGAGATTACCTGAAACATTAAATTAAAGGGGTGTGAGTTTCAAAACTCAGTGTGTACAACCCTTGGAAAACAAATCACTTACAAATATCCATATTGGATATAAGCCCTATCAAAATTGGTGGTCTTAGGCCTTAGCCCATAAAGACCTCATATCATATCATATCGTATCATTCACAAACAATAATGCAAAACCCACCCCAAAAATCCATCCGCTACACACCATTTGCCTTCCAACCTTATGACTCCTGTGGGGAATTCTAACTCGACCCACCCCTCCGCTACACATAAAGGGTAGCCCAGTTGCGGTACTACTGAACGTTGCAGCAAAGCTGTTAATCATATATTGTAACACCCCAAACCTGGTCAACACACCATGACTGAATCAGGCATGTCACAGAGTAAAAACGTTTCAAAGAAAACAAGTTTTCGATTATTTTCAGTGAAAAGCTCCCTATTTCTGTGTTTGCAGAAACCCAGTGCAAGTATAGTTGAAATCTTTAAGTTGCTTTGAAATCCCGAAAGGTTTTTTTTTTAAAACTCGTTATCATTCATTACCTAAGAAAAATGTTAAAGTCCATTGAAACCAGAGTGAATTCTTACTTGGTTAATTTAAAACCGTTTGATTTTGAGCATGGAAAACTTAGATTTTGAAAATCATTTAAGTTAACTTTGTAATCCTCTTGTGAATATTGTTACCCGATGGTAAGATTTAGAAAACCCGTTGTGTAGTATAATTTTTGAAAACTTTGGTTATCAGGTTATTTGAAACATGTTAAACAGTTTACTTAGCAACATTTAGAAAATTAAAGCAGATATAATAAAACCCTAAATAAAAATACTAATCGCCTTATTACAACCCAAATAAAAATCAAAATTTAAAATGAAGGTGCCCAAATCGAAAGTCCAAGTAAAATCGAAAATAAATGTCGCATGGCCACCTCGAGTCCACCCGGCTCCTCATCCGCGATCTACGAGTCACCTGAAAAGATAAGGGAGAAGGTGAGTCACCAAGACTCAGTGCATAATGCCCCTTCTGATTATAGCAACATTCTTACACAAGTCATAATCAAGCAAACCTATCATGCACCCAAACCTAACCATCCACAACTCCTTTTTCTACCCCGTGTGGTACCAAACCACTGGCACCACTGGTGACCCAAAGTCACTGATATCAATAATAAGGTGGTGCCAAACCACTGGTGACCCAAAGTCACGAATAATCCATATGTGGGGCCAACCCACGTTGTGATACCAAATCACTGGCGACAATCCCATTTTATCAAATGTGGGGCCAACCCACTGTGGTATGAAGCCACTGGGACGAGTCGCTATGAGGTGCCAAACCTCTGGTGACCCAAAGTCACGAATATCAACTGTGGTACCAAACCACTGGTGGTGCCAAACCACTGGTGACCCAAAGTCACAGATATCATTCTTCCCCCTCCTCTCATCTTACCCACATTAATGCTCATGCACATAGAAATCATGCCATCATGCTTAATCATTAAATATACACCGAACATAACATAGATAATATCATCAGAAATCATGTGCCATAATCTCAGCCGAAACGGACTTACCCAATATCCTTGCTTATACCCATAAAGGTACCATATTGAAATCTATACAGTTTTCGACTTTTAACATGTTTAGGTTATTAGTACATTTACATGGGTTATGAAGTGTGTAAGATACACACCTGGCTACCAACGCGACTATTGAATCTCGAAGATCAAGATCTAATGCACTAGATCCCCCTTTTCCTTAACGCTTTTTGATCACCAGTCACAACCCAAGATCTACGAGATAGAGCCTTCCCCTACAATCGATCAACACAGAACACCTAATCTTAATAGACTTCAGCTTTTCAAATAACTAAGAGAAAGATTGAGTCGGCATGAAACCTTACCACTGACTTACCAAGACGGATTGATAGAGAATAGATGATCACGATCCACTGCTTCAAAATCTCAAAGACCCTAAAAGAAATCGATTTCATAGATGGATGAGAACCAAGACAAATGCCAAAATTTGACTTTTGGTTCTAAGCAAATTGATAGAGAAAAGAAGAAGAAAATAGAAGAGATTCGGCCAAAGACACTTACCCACACCAAAACCGATTAGAGAAGAAGACAAGAGAGATCCACGCTTGATTGATGTTCAGCCAAAAGTTAGAACGAGAAGAGGAGAGTAGAGAGAGATTTCGACAATGGTGATGGAATACTCAAGGTGAATTCGGCTATGGCTTACGAAAAGAAATCAAAAGAGATTCGGCCAACATGAAATGAGAGGATGAAAGGGGAATATTTAGTTTGAATGATGGTGAGAAGAAGATGAAAGAATCAATGGAAAAGAGAGTGGTTTGTTAAGAAGAAGGTTTGGCCAACCCTTAAGAATGGAGAGCAAAAAGAGATGAGATTTAGGGGGAATAGTGTTTCGACTTCAAAGAAATAAGAGAGGAATTCAAATGGAGATTCGGCTCAATACCAAAGAAAGAAATCGGCAAGAGCCTAAAGTGCTTTCGGCTTTCGGTTTCAAAGGAGGAAAAGAAAGAAACTCAAATGGTTCCTTTTGGGATTCGGCTAGGTGCTTTAAAAGGGGATTCGACAAGTGCCAAAAGAGGTTTCGATTTTTCTTCTCAATTGAATGTGCCAAAGCTTGACTAGCTGAAAATGCCACTAAGGAATTTCGACACTCCCTCCCCTAGTCTTCCAACCGATTACTCTTCCTCACATTGGAGTTCAAATTTTGGCAAACTCATCAAACTTCTCCTGGCCAACCATTCAAATGAGTTTGAATTGATCACACTCTTAAATTCTCTCGTCTCCATCCGTTTAAATCTGTTGACTTGTACAACAGTTATCCCTCAGAGTTTGAGCTGAGCATAACTCCTACCCTCTCTGGCGTCAAAAAGAGTTAGCAACAAGGGATTTCTATAGCTCGAACCTCAGCTCCCTTCCTCTACTTGTGGCATCACTAACTAAGGCCCTAAGTGGCGCCTCCTTGCCACTTTACCTAGGCTTTTCTTATGCTACAGTTTACCACAAAATATTCTTAACCCCTAGCTCCTTCAACTCCCCTGAACTAATGCTTGAAAATAAAATTTTTCCTATAGTTCAGGCCTACCATTGGCTCATACCTAGACCCCAATACACCTTGATTAACAACAAAGTCAAGCCATTCACATGCAATTAATGCAAACATAATAGCCCCTAACTAAGGATGTTACAGTTCTACCCCCATTAAAAATAATTTCGACCTCGAAATTACCTGGTCAAAAGAGTTGAGGGTATTGCCGCCTCATCACATCCTCTGGTTCCCACGTAGCTTCTTCCATGCCATGGTTCCGCCATAACACCTTCACTAATGGAACTGACTTCCTACGCAAAACCTTCACATCCCGATCTAGAATCTGTACTGGTTCCTCTTCCATGGTCAAATCTGGGCTCACCTCAATTTCCTCCACCGATACAACATGCGATGGATCTGAACGGTAGCGCCTCAGCATGTAGACGTGGAATACATCATGTATCTGACTCAGTTCTGCTGGCAACTCGAGCTGATAAAATACTGGTCCCACTCGTCTCAATACCTTATATGGGCCAATAAACCTTGGGCTTAGCTTGCCTTTCCTTCCAAACCTCATCACTTTCTTCCATGGCGAGACCTTCAGAAAAACCCTGTCACCCATTACAAACTCAATATCTCTCCACTTAAGATCGGCATATGACTTCTGCCTGTCTGAAGCTTTCTTCAGACGATCTCGGATCAACTTGACCCTATCCTTAGTCTCAGCAACCAACTCCGGTCCCAACATCTGACGCTCACCCAACTCTGTCCAGCACATAGGTGTACAACACTTCCTACCGTACAACGCCTCATATGGTGCCATCTTAATGCTTGCCTGGTAACTATTGTTGTATGCAAATTCAGCTAACGGTAGAAATTCTTCCGAACTACCTCTAAAGTCCAAAACACAGCCTCTCAACATATCTTCCAAGATTTGGATAACCCTTTCTGACTGTCCATCCGACTGTGGATGAAATACCGTACTAAAATCCAACCGCGTACCCAACGCCTGATGCAATGCCTTCTAGAACCTCGACGTGAATCTGGGATCCCTATCTGAGATGATTGATACTGACACTCCGTGCAACCTCACTATCTCTACCACATATAGCTTAGCTAACTTCTGAAGTGAATAATCAACCCTTACCGGTATTAAATGAGCTGATTTCATCAACCGGTCCATAATCACCTAGACTGAGTCCTTCTTACTAGGTGTAAGAGGTAGCCCACTAACAAAGTCTATAGTGATCCTTTCCCACTTCCACTGAGGAATCTTCACCGACTGAAGTAAACTCGATGGCAACTGATGTTTAGCTTTGACCTGCTGACACGTCAAACACTTACCCACAAATTCAGTCACTTCTCACTTCAGACCTGGCCACCAAAACTGCTCTCGCAAACCCCGGTACATCTTGCAACCTCTAGGATGCATAGCGTATGGGCTGCTATGTGCGTCCTGAAGTATCCTCTGCCTTAACTCGACGTCTTTTGGCATACAAGCTCTCCCTTGAAAACATAACACTCCATTGCTGGTCAAACTGTAACCTTCCAAACCACCACTCTACACTTGCAACCTCTGAGCATTCAAACCCTCATCCACTAACTGTTTCTCTTTAATCTGCTCTACCCAAGTCAGTTTAACCTGCAATTCTGCCAAAAGACTCCCGTCGTTATAAAACTAAGATGAACAAACATCGCTCTCAGGTCTGACACTACCTTACGGTTCAATGCGTCTGCAACCACGTTAACCTTGCCTGGATGATACTCAATTGAACAGCCGTAGTCCTTCAGCAGCTCAATCCATCTGCGCTGTCTCAAATTTAAATCCTTCTGCGTCAAAAGGTACTTCAGACTCTTGTGGTCCGTGTAGACTATCGACTTCTCTCCTTACAAATAGTGTCTTCACATTTTTAGGGTGAAAACCACTGTAGCCAACTCCAAGTCATGTGTCGGATACTTAACTTTATACGGTCTCAGCTGTCGAGACGCATATGCCACTACTTTCCTTCCTCAGCATCAAGATACATCCCAAGCCAAGATGTGATGCATCACGATGAGACCGTGAATTCCTTTCTGCCTCGGTGAATCAAAGCCGAGCTTAGTCGAATCTTCCTCAACTTGTCAAAACTTTCCTGTTGTTTCTCAGACCACACAAATGGAACTCCTTTCCTCAATAACTTGGTCAACGGTGCTGCGATCAGAGGAAATCCTTCTACAAATCTTCGGTAATACCCTGCCAGACCTAGAAAACTCTGAATCTTCGCAACTAACCTAGGCGGTTTCCAGTCCAACACTGCCTCAATCTTGCGAGGGTCCACTCTAATCCCTTCAGCTGACACTACATGACCTAAGAAAGTCACCTCCCTAAGCCAGAACTCGCACTTACTAAACTTGGCAAATAACTGCTTTTCCCTCAAAATATGCAAAACTATCCGCAAGTGCGTACCATGATCCTTCTCAGACCTCAAGTACACCAATATGTCATCTATAAATACCACGACAAACTGGTCCAAGTACTGCTAAAACACTCGATTCATCATATCCATGAATGCCGCCAGTGCGTTAGTTAATCCAAACGGCATTACCAGAAACTCGTAGTGCCCATATCGAGTGCGAAACGCCGTCTTGTGGATATCAGCCTCTTTCACCTTAAGCTGATGATAACTCGACCTTAGATCGATCTTCGAGAAGACCAATGCCACCTCAAGCTGATCAAACAAGTTGTCTATCCACGGCAATGGATACTTGTTCTTAATCGTCAGCTTATTCAACTGGCGGTAATCTGTACACATCCGCATTGCACCATCCTTCTTCTTAACAAAGAACACTAGCACTCCCCAAGGTGAAACACTTGGCCAGATAAAACCTTAGTCCAACAACTCCTAAATTTGAGCCTTCAGCTCCACTAATTCCTTTGGCGCCATCACATGCGGGCAATGAACCTTTAGCGCGATTAAAGTAATGATCTATACTGAATTTAACTTCTTGATCCAGAGGCAGACCCGAAAGTTTTTCTGGAAATACGTCGACAAATTCCTTCACCGTTCGGACATTCTCTACAGCTGACTCTTTGGCCTCCAAGGCACACACACGAACCATAAACGCATCACAACCCTTCCTGACCATTTTCTCAGCTTTCAAAGTAGACACCACATTGGATAGATAATTTCTTATATTACCTATCATCACCATTTCTTTACCTTCAACCGTTTTCAAAACCACGCGCTTAGCCGCGCAATTCAAACTTGCTTGGTACTTCACCAGCCAGTCCATCCCAAGAATCAGATCGAACTCCCTAAACGGCAGTTTCATCAGATCAGCCATAAATACTACCCCTTGTAGTTCTAGGGGTACATCCCTATAAAGCTTATTTACTTCTACAGAGTGACCTAGAGGGCTAATTACTGTCATCTCCCTAGAAGTAGTTTCAAAGTCTAGGTTCATGGTCTCTATTATGCTACTGGCAACATACGAATGCGTCGAACCAACATCTATCAAAGCAGTATAATGTAGTCCAAAGATTAAGAATGTATCGGTTATGATGTCCGGTGCGTCGCCTTTCTCTCGACGCCTCGCTGCATAGACCAATCCTGGTTGTCTTGCTTCGGTGTTGCCTGCACCTTTGCTCGGTGCTCCCCGGCCCCGACCAGCACCATTACCTCCTCTACCAGAACCACGACCCTTCTGCAGTTGCAGTCCCTTGTTTCTGAACTGAGCACGACCCTAACCCTCAGATTGAATCCTGGCTAACTTCCGTGGACAGTCTCTCACACGATGATCCAGCCACACTCAAAGCATCCTTTGCCACCGGTCCAACATTCTCCCCAATGAGATTTTCCACACCGATTACACTACGCTGGTCTCTACTTAACAGCAACCGGTCTCCCAGATTGATTGACCCACCATGCCTAGTCCTTTTCTGAGAATTTTTGGCTGATCCAGATGATCCAAAGCCTCTCTTTTGTCTATTCCTGTCCGAATTCTGTCTCACAGATTCCTTGACCCCTTCGGTTACCTTAGCCTTCTTTACAAACACGGCAAACTCTCGCTCCTGCTGTGGAGCAATCAGCAATCTCAAATCATCCCTCAATCCATCCTCGAACCTACACATCGCTCATGCTCCATAGCCACTATACCTCGAGCATACCGGCTCAACCTTAAGAATTCCGCCTTGTACTCTGATACAGACTTACTCCCCTAAACCAGCCTCAGAAATGCCTTCCTCTACGCATCAATATAACTAGACCCAATATACTTCTTCTAATACGTCTCCTTGAAATAATCTCAAGTGAGATCATCCGCTGTAGCACTATCCCGAACCGTGAGCCACCACTAGTATAACTCATCCCGGAGAAGCGAAACTACCCCTTTCAATTTCTCCTCAGTAGTCAGATCCAAATCGTCCATGATTCGCTCTGTCGCCTCCAACCAATACTCAACCGTATTGGGCGCCACACCCGAAACACCTCGAATACCTAGCTCTATTGGCTCGAGTCGCTCAAATATAGATTTCTGAGCTCCCATACCTCCACCTGCTCTATCCATCCTCTAAAGAACTCACAGCATCGCCTGCGATACTGCATCATCCCCCGTCTGATCCTGATACTCAACACCAGCAGCTGGTGGTGGTGGCATCTTATTCTTGGACCCTTGACCAGACCTAACCAGTTCTGATACAGTCATTCTGCCTCTACCACGCCCACGCACATTACGACCACGTCCCCTTGAACTCATGTCTATGACCGCGATTTAATCTACTTTAAGAAATTTTATGCATTAACTTCTGTTCCACTGATTACCCACAAACAAGTTTTATGTAAAGAAGTTTAGTAGTAATTCTTTCGATCATTACAAAGTTTTCGTTTCAAGTCTTCTACCCTAATTCAGAGAGTCACATTCATTCCTCAACAACATCCACCACACATACTCACCACTTGTAGGGGTACTCTTGTCATTTCACTACCCGAGGGTATTTCTGTAATTTATCCTATCAAGGTAATATAGTGATAAATTGGGGTTAATTCGAAAATTTTTACAAATTATAAGTATTTTAGAAATTTCAGAAATTGGGGTATTTTGTAATTTCTCAGATCTAAGGTAGTTTTTACAAATCAAGGGGATAATTCCGTGATTTCAAAACTAGGGTTTTTATAAAACAGTGTAGCTAGTCCTTTTCGGGTTTTAATTATTGAATTTAGCCTGTGAATAAGTCCTCTTGGTTAGGGTGAACCGTCACTACGCACCAGGTAGGATTCGAGCAAAGAGAAGGTGAGTCACTAGGACCAGTTAAATACCAAGGTCCCCTTGAGTCCAATCCTAGACATGCGCACAACTGTTGCCACACCCTTAACTCGGTGACTTACTCACAGGTTTATTTGATTGATCTTTAAGTCTTATGTAATTTTGTGTTGGAGTAAGCTAATCCTAGGGTTCAATAGCTCCTAATCTACTAATCTACGATCTTCCTCACACAAATCACACCATGATTAGGCATACTTACCTGTGCGGATTGGTGCCGGAGACTCGGTGCCATGCTTCTCAAACCATATATTTCTTGCTTTTAAACAATTTGGGCCTCGGGCCCACAGCTGAGTTTTTGAACTTGGCTCTAATAGCAAAAATGTAACACCCCAAACCCGGTCAACACACCACGACCGAATCCAGCATGTCACAGAGTGAAAACGTTTCGAAGGAAATAAGTTTTTGGTTATTTTCAGCGAAAAGCTCCTTGTTTCTATGTTTGCAGAAACCCGATGCAAGTATAGTTGAAATCGTTAAGTTACTTTGAAATCCCGAAAGGTTTTTTTTTAAAACTCGTTATCATTCATTACCTAAGAAAAATGTTAAAGTCCATTGAAACCTGAGTGAATTCTTACTTGGTTAATTTAAAACCGTTTGATTTTGAGCATGGAAAACTTAGATTTTGAAAATCATTTAACTTTGTTATCCTCTTGTGAATATTGTTACCTGATGGTAAGATTTAGAAAACCCGTTGTGTAGTATAATTTTCGAAAACTTTGGTTATCAGGTTATTTGAAACATGTTAAACAGTTTACTTAGCATCATTTAGAAAATTAAAGCAGATATAATAAAACCCTAAATAAAAATACTAATGGCCTTATTACAACCCAAATAAAAATCAGAATTTAAAATGAAGGTGCCCAAATCGAAAGTCCAAGTAAAATCGAAAATAAATGTCGCATGGCCACCTCGAGTCCACCCGGCTCTTCATCCACGATCTACGAGTCACCTGAAAAGATAAGGGAGGAGGTGAGTCACCAAGACTCAGTGCATAATCCCCCTCCCGATTATAGCAACATTCTTACACAGGTCATAATCAAGCAAACATATCATGCACCCAAACCTAACCATCCACAACTCTTTTTTTCTACCTTGTGTGGTACCAAACCACTAGTGGTGCCAAACCACTGGTGACCCAAAGTCACTGATATCAATAATAAGGTGGTGCCAAACCACTGGTGACCCAAAGTCACGAATAATCCATATGTGGGGCCAACCCACGTTGTGATACCAAATCACTAGTGACAATCCCGTTTTATCAAATGTGGGGCTAACCCACTGTGGTACGAAGCCACTGGGACGAGTCACTATGAGGTGCCAAACCTCTGGTGACCCAAAGTCACGAATATCAACTGTGGTACCAAACCACTGGTGGTGCCAAACCACTGGTGACCCAAAGTCACGGATATCATTCTTTCCCCTCCTCTCATGACATTAATGCTCATGCACATACAAATCATGCCATCATGCTTAATCATTAAACATACATCGAACATAACATAGATAATATCATCAGAAATCATGTGCCATAATCTCAGCCAAAACGGACTTACCCAAAATCCTTGCTCATACCCATAAAGGTACCATATTAAAATCTACACAGTTTTCGAATTTTAACATGTTTAGGTTATTAGCACATTTACATGGGTTATAAAGTGTGTAAGATACACACCTGGCTACCAACGCGACTATTGAATCCCAAAGATCAAGATCTAACGCACTAGATCCCTCTATCCTTAATGCTTTTTGATCACCAGTTACAACCCGAGATCTACGAGATAGAGCCTTCCCCTACAATCGATCAACACTGAACACCTAATCTTAATAGCCTTCGACTTTTCAAATAACTAAGAGAAAGATTGAGTCGGCATGAAACCTTACCACTGACTTACCAAGACCGATTGATAGAGAATAGATGATCACGATCCACTGCTTCAAAATCTCGAAGGCCCTAGAAGAAACTGATTTCACAGATGAATGAGAACCAAGACAAATGCTGAAATTCGGCTTTTGGTTCTAAGCAAATCAACAGAGAAAAGAAGAAGAAAATAGAAGAGATTCGGCCAAGGACACTTACCCACACCAAAATCGATTAGAGAAGAAGACAAGAGAGATCCACGCTTGATTGATGTTTGGCCAAAAGTCAGAACGAGAAGAGGAGAGTAGAGAGAGATTTCAGCAATGGTGATGGAATACTCAAGGTGAATTCGGCTATGGCTTAAGAAAAGAAATCAAAGGAGATTCGGCCAACATGAAATGAAAGGGTGAAAGGGGAATATTCTGTTTGAGTGATGGTGAGAAGAAGATGAAAGAATCAATGGAAAAGAGAGTAGCTTGTTAAGAAGAAGGTTCGGCCAACCCTTAAGAATGGAGAGCAAAAAGAGATGAGATTTAGGGGGAATAGTGTTTCGGCTTCAAAGAAATAAGAGAGGAATTCAAATAGAGATTCGGATCAATACCAAAGAAAGAAATCGGCAAGAGCCTAAAGTGCTTTCGACTTTCGATTTCAAAGGAGGAAAAGAAAGAAACTCAAATGGTTCCTTTTTAGGATTCGACTAGGTGCTTCAAAAGGGGATTCGACAAGTGCCAAAAGAGGTTTCAGTTTTGCTTCTCAACTAAATATGCCAAAGCTTGACTAGCCGAAAATGCCACTAAGGAATTTCGGCACTCCCTCCTAGTCTTCCAACCGATTACTCTTCCTCACGCTAGAGTTCAAATTTTGGCAAACTCATTAAACTTCTCCTGGGCAACCATTCAAATGAGTTTGAATTCATCACACTCCCAAATTCTCTCTTCTACATCCGTTTAAATCTATTGACTTGTTCAATAGTTATCCCTCAGAGTTTGAGCTGAGCACAACTCTTCCCCTCTCTGGCGTCAAAAAGAGTTAGCAGCAAGGGATTTCTACATCTCGAACCTCAGCTCCCTTCCTCTACTTGTAGCGTCACTGACTAAGGCCCTAAGTGACGCCTCCTTGCCACTTTACCCAGGCTTTTCTTATGCTACATTTTACCACAAAATATTCTTAACCCCTAGCTCCTTTAGCTCCACTGAACCAATGCTTGAAAATAAATTTTTTCCTATAGTTCGGGCCTACCTTTGGCTCATACCCAGACCCTAAGAAACCTTGATTAACAACAAAGTCAAGCCATTCACATGTAATTAATGCAAACATAATAGCCCCTAACTAAGGATGTTACATATATATTGGGCTTAAAGCCTCCTTTGGATCCATATCATATGGCCATGCGATCCTTGATCCATACCATACGGCCATGCGATCCTCAAATATTGACACAGAGTCATCAATATATATGTTAGGCACATAACCACGGTAAATATGATTGGCACAAAGCCATAATAACAGCACAAAGCCTTCGGTATTGGGACAAAGCCCATAATCATGGCACGAAGCCCATATTAATGGCACATAGCCCTCGGTAACATTATCGGTGCAGCATGGCTGCTCGGTGGCTAAAAGCCTGCGGTGGATCCATACCATACGGCCATGCGATCCTGGATCCATACCATACGGCCATTCAATCCTCAAATCTTCCTTCGTACCATAATTTCCACCCATATGCATCCTAAGTAGAATATCATATGAATGCATCAAACACACAAGTAACATCCATAAACTTATATTCATCACATAGGGGTATTTTCGTCATTTCACTACCCAGGGGTATTTTTGTAATTCTACCCTACAGGGGTATTTTGGTAATTCTACCTTACAGGGGTATTTTGGTAATTTTACGAATCAGGGGTATTCGATAATTTTATAAACCGAGGTACTTTGGTAATTTTACAAATCGGGGGTATTTTGGTAATTTTACAAATCGGGGGTATTTCGATAATTTTGCAAATCGGGGGTATTTTGGTAATTTCATAAAATGGTGGTATTTCGATAATTTTACAAATCGAGGGTATTTTGGTAATTTTACAAATCGGGGGTATTTCGGTAATTTTGCAAATTGGGGGTATTTTGATAATTTCACAAATTAGAGTATTTTGGTAATTTTGCAAATCGAGGGTATTTTGGTATTTCGCAAATCGAGGGTATTTTGATAATTTTATAAATCGGGGGTATTTTGATAATTTCACAAATTGGGGGTATTTCAGTAATTTCACAAATCGGGGTATTTTAGAAATTTCACAAATCGGGAGTATTTTTGTATTTCGCAAACCGGAGGTATTTCGGTCCCTTTCGGGTTTTAGCTATGAACTTTGGCCCATCAACAAGTCTTCGCAGCTAAAGTGAACAGACACTACGCACCAGGTAGGATTCCAAAAAAGAGGAGGTGGGCCACTAGGGCCGCTTAAATACCAAGCTCTCCTAGATCCAATCCTGACATGCGATGCCCTTTGCCACACCCTAACCCGGTGACTTGTTCACAGACATGTTTAATTAGAAAAATTAAGTCTTATGGAATTTAAGAGTTGTTCAAACTAGACCTAAGGTCCATAAATCCTAACATACATTTCTACGTCCCCATAAGCCCATCAAGCCTAAATCACTCCCTTACGGCCTATTAGGCCCAAATCTCATCATATGGCCTATTAGGCCCAAAACAAATCCAATTCATGTATCATGCATGACTAATTCAATTCGTATAACCGACCAAAACATTTCATCAAACTTAGCCTCAAGGCCCACCGGGCCCATTTAGCCACTTTTGGCTTTTCAGCTTTTCGGCATTGCCGACATCGTGTGTGTAGTGTTTGTACACATCTGGTAACCACACGCGTTGCAAACCCCTTAGTCACGAACCTACAATCGACATCCCCTAACGATTAATCATAACTTAATATACATTTATCGGAAACCGAAACCTTACCGTGACCTTACCGTGCACCTCACGTTATAGTAGCCCTTCCTTCGCTACTATTGGCGATTATCCTCTAAGTATGCACCCACACGCCCACCAAGGTATATTAACTCTCCTCATAGAGTGCTCTCTATATAGCTAGCTTCTCATATTCCTTCTTTATATCTTTTCGATGTGGGATCCCTCCGTTAGCAGAGTTTAAATCCAACTCAAACTCTTCTCGTCCAATCCGCAAAATAAATAGTCCCTTGCTTGTCATGAGATTCGAACCCAAGCTCCCTTGCACCCTTAATGACACCTTGCCACTAGACCACTCACTTACTTGTGTCTAAAATCATGCGCAACTAAATATAACCATATGGCAAAATTCTATAGTCCATTTAAAAAGAAAACCAAAATGCAAAAGCCAAGACTTGAACCTTGGACCTCCTTCCTTCCTTGTGGCGTCACCCCCTTGCCTCTTATGTGGCGTCACTTTGCCACTACACCACACACTCCACTTGTGTTATTTTTCTCCACATTTTATTCTTAAAGCCTACTACTAACTCTCAGGGTTTTATTCACCTAAAACCAAAATTTCCCTAAAGCCAAAGTTTGAACCCTAGACTTTATAGAAGCCCCCTAACCTTCCAAAATCACTCACCTAATAGGTCCAACTAGCAATAGAGCCATTCTCTTGTTCTTAAAAATTTTAAACGCTCCCGTGCCTAAGGCCTATTGGGCCCCAATCCTACTAGGCCCAAATTCGGGATGTTACATTGTGGAGACGATAACTCATTTTACATACTTATTACTTGAATGATTATGTACACTTGCACAAAACCCATTACAATGTTAAAGGTGAATAAATGCACAAAATTCATTCAAGAATCAGCTTCCAATGTGATGCATTGTGACTGATCGAATGGACCAAGAGTGACTCTTCAAATTTTATCCGTTTCAAACAGTTAAAGTTCATTATGGTGCCATTACAAGAGAAGAATGCCAAGAAACATAGCTTTCAACCATAAGGAAAGTGACAGGACACCAAACAGCTCATTAACGGAACATTAAGTCATCAACAAAGTAAAGAGACATGCCTTATCAACTATACAAAAGAAATGACTTATTGGCTACGCAACATGAGTTAAAACGAATTTAAATGTTTGTATTAACTCTAGTTAAATACCGAAGTTGAAAGGTCTTTTATAGGTATTCGAATAGTTGTATTAGGGCCTATAAATAACTTGTAAGAGGACATTGTTTTGGTTACATACACAATTATCTTGAATACAATTTTATTTTGTGAGAATATTTTCTCTCCTGGTTCTTAATTGAACTAAACCGAACTTATCAAACTTTTACGAGTTTAATTGTCTTATCACACTGTTCATCATCCCAGGGTGTGGCGACTTCGCATACCACGATTTTAGTATTTCGTCAAGTTTAAGTGGGTCGTAGTTTTAATATATCTACAGTTCCTTAAAGCAATCAAGTGCTACGAGTTGAGGTTTCCACCAATTGAACCCTTTTTAAGACAGTCCATCCAATTCAAGATATTTTCTGAACCCTTCAAGCTCGGGAAATCGCATAATCAAACCTTCAAACCTTCAATGCCTTTTTCTTCTCTTCAATTTCAGTCAAAACCATTTTGGAAAGATGATACATTATTTTTGTTTTATTTTACTTAAGTTTGCCATTCAATTAAACACACATTTTTAGCATAATTCAAGCCTTAACTATCCATGCCAATTATAAATAGTATATTTGCCCTTTAAACCATTCCAATTATGTGATTTACTCATCTAATCAATATAATTCAATTATAGCTAGATTTTACAACTTTCACAGTTTAGTTCTTTTTGTTTAATTAACTATTTAAATGTTAAAATTTCCTAACCAAAATTTAATACGACCCTAAGGACCTCGTACATATTAAATAATTAATATTTAGGGACACATCATCAAAATTGTGGTCCCAAAACCATTGTTTCTGACACCACTGAAAATGGGTTGTTACAACTTGTCTACTCATATTCAATGAGATAGCCTATTCCACATGTTTAAAACTGATAAAATAGTAAAAACTATAGTACTCATCACCTCAAACCCTAAACCTACACGTAAATTAATTAATTACCTTTGCTTCGACAACAACGTAAGGACGAAATTCAAGTTTTCATGACAACGTCGATTACTCCTAGTGCCAAGTATCCTTTAGATCAACAATTTGCTTCGAATGTCAGTATGGAAAATCAAAGGCCTATATTCAGTTCTCTCTATAGAGCTCTTTTGTAAGGGACAAAATGCTCCCTCGTAGAGGCATGGAGTGAGTAAAAAAGTATTTTTTTCAGAGAATCATGGGATAAAAAAAAAATCCCTTTTTACCCCACCACATCCCCTATATAAATGCACGTTCCCATCCCCTAATTCAGTATCCTAAATTATTTTTTATTTTTTTTCATGTATGAAATTTCGAGTTTGAAGATTTATTTCTCTCTCACTTTGAGGGAGACATAGTCATGGTTTTAAGTTGTGTTTGGGTTTACGGTGATGTCATGGAGCTCAGTAACTTACAAATTTCACCTGTCATGTGAGTATGGTGCCATTAGTCAAGAAACCAGGATCACTTTGCAACTTGAGGTCCAACATGGCGGTGAATATACCATCTCAGTTTGAAATGTAACTAAGGCTTCAAAGATGAAGCATAAATGGAACCCTAGTTGACAGTGGTTGTGTGAGCACAACAACTAGCTTCTCCTTATCAGAGGATCATGCTTTATAAAACCCATACAGAAGTATGGGGAAGGAAAGCGCAAGGGGCCTCCCAGTATAATCAAGTAATTCGTGTTCTCCATCTCCAGCAAATGCAGTAACCCTTTTAGTAAAACATATTACACCCCAATTATGTCATATGTTATAATAACAGGGCTACTGCCTTTGGTGGACATGGATAAACTAAAATAATTGATTATACTAAAACGCCACTATGTTTTTCTTCCTCATACTTCTGTTTAGGTTTTATAAAGCATCCTCCTCTGACGAGGAAAAACTGGTTGTCGTGCCTCCATGACCACCACCAACTAGGGCCCCATTTATACTCCATCATTTAACAGTATAACCTTTGTAAACATGAAACCCTAGTTACACTTCAACCTTAGACCGTATAATCACCGTCAACTAGGATCTTGAGTTGCAACGTGATCTAACTTCTGGGGTGATGGCTCCATACTCACATGGCAGATGAAATTTGTAGGTCACCCAGCTCCACGATACCACCGTAAATTCAAATATTCCTTAAAATTGTAACCATGTCTATCTCAAACACAGATAAAAATAAATATGCAAACTTCTAATTTCCAATCGCAAAAAAAAAAAAAAAAAAGAAAGAAAGAACAAAACAATTTTTACCTAAGTGAAATGCGTCACTGTCACATTATAGTAAAAACGCGCCCTGTAGGATGCATTTTTCTTTCTCTATTCAAAAATAGTGTAAATCAATAAATTTTTAGAATTTCATCCTAGTTTCTCAAATAATTTTTTTCAGCATATTCTTATAAATTAACTTATTAATATAGTTATTGTTTAATTTAGTTATTAATATTTAAAATCACATTAAAATGTAATAATCTTATTTAAAATATTTTATTGGTATAAGATTGTTGTGGTAATATAAAAAACAATAATATTTACTGCTCCTTGCCTATATTTAACAAATTCTTGTCTTTATATTTAACTTAATATATCAATTTTCTGTAATTTATTAAAAATAGAGGGTCTTTTTATAACATAGGAAAAATAAGCAAATACAACTTATTTAAAAAGATGTCGACTCTGTCTATGTTGTTTACTTGCCCTCGTGGATGCGCAACTTCCGAAATTGTATGACAATGCTCTGCATTAGCTCCAAGACATCCAACATGATTGGTTGGAATTGAAAAGACAACTTTTGCAGAGGCTACTTATCCATTTGTTGGTGCTATCCCTGCAAACACGTGAGTTCATTGAAGTGTGGAGATTTAGTAGACTAACACTATATTTGAACCATTTTAATAGAATAAAGTTATAATTTATAATTTATTTGTTTGATTAAATAGAATAAAATATAATTATAATAATATTTTATATTTGATTGAATGAAATAATATTGTAATAGTATAAGTAAAAAGTTGAAATGACCAAAGTACTTAGAAATTTTTTAGTTAAATAATTATTATTGTTATTAAATTTTAATAGGATTATTATTAAATGTAATATAATAAAAATAATAAATATTCTAATTATATTCTAATATAATTATTATTAAAATATGAATTAATAAAATATATAATATATAATATTAGAGAAATAATATAGCTTACTTTATTATTTTTAAACTGCAATGCATATTTAATATGCTAGAATATTATCAATGAAACAAATAACTTAATTATCATCTAAACTAAAAAGTAAAAAATAAAACTAATAAATAGCTTGAAAATTATATTTTACATCTAAAGATAATTTTCATACATTAACAAAAAGTTACATGTCATTATTTTATATGTCATAATCCATATATTAAATTTTACAGCATCAAAAATTATAACAATATTACATATACAAAAAATTACCAAAACATCACCAACACAATCATGAATTTGAGTCACCAAATTTTACATATACAAAAACACAAAATTTTAGTCACCAAATTGAAATGGATAACTCAGCTCCAACTAAAGCAACTTTGCTATGCTTGAAAACAAAAGAGGCTCTATGTGCTTGATTGTGCCTATTTTAGGAGGAAGGAACTATATTACAACATTAGATTATAGACGAAAACCAACACGCCAAACATTCTGCATGTACTGAGCCTCAAGCAGTACAACACATAACTGAAATGAGTCGAAATATGTCACATTATCAAAACAACAACAACAACAACAGCTCTCCAAGGTATCATTTCTTTGAACTTTCAATAGAACTATAGGGTTATTGAATCTGATATCAACATTTCTCTTCTATAGAAGAATAAACAAATAGATACAAGAGGTTATTTCTTTAATTATGCCTTAACTGGGAAATAGGAAAATAAACATAAACCAGTAAGAGATGGTTCAACAACATAGGCTCCGCAAACTGACAAAGGTCATATCCAAACTGCGATGTTCAAATAGGAATTCATAAGCCAGCATCCAAATTTTGTTACAAATTCTTTAGACAATTTAGTCATATTATTATGAAATGCTAAGTCTCTAATATGACTTTCTAGTAGAAAAACTCTACATTTTATTTATAGAAAATATGCGCGGACAAAATGGCTAAGACTTATTACAAGTCGATATTAGCATAGGCAAGACTCATGCTCATGACCAGGATGAGGATTGCAAAACTTAATTTATTACCATTTCAAATAGTACCAACTGAAGAAGCATCACTTCTTCATATCAGATTTTAGCTGGTTGACAACACTTCTCTGGGAGAAAAATGTGTCAACAGATAGCAAAGGTTTCCTAAAAAGGTTCAAAATAGTGAATGGGACAATGAAAATAGATCGAGTGCCTTTCGGAATTTCATAATATAAGCTCCAATAAATAAACAACTTACATAGAAATAGAAGAAGGTTTCTAGAGAATTGGAGTCATTGTCTTTATTGTTTCAAGATGTTTGGTCCCATTCATGAACACAGAAATGTTTTGAAATTTACCATCTATTTTCTCGACCCCAATAATGCTGGTTGGTAAGAAGCCTTCATGCATAGAAAGTTCAAAGATTAAAAGAATAAGCAAAGAAAATAATATTTAAGTTATTCAAGGATAACTCAACATAACATCGAAGATATGTTATATGTTAATAATTATATAATACACTAAACCCGACCTAGACGTTACGGTCGGATTGTAGAGGTCACATCATTCGTGAAAATGCTAAAACTTAAATTTTAATGAAAACCCACTTCCAACCTTAATACAATCCAATTTTATGCAACTATTTAAAAACAGGCTAATTTATCGAAAAATCGTGAATAGTTTGAGGTAAAAACATGCTTAATAGCTTCTACTAAAAAAATCCAAATTTACTTAAATCATTTTACGAGACAAAAAAACATTCTAGCAAGTTTCGATAAAAATTTAGCGGCATAACCTTTTTAGCAACTTAATCTTATCTATCTCTGATTTACTATTTATTGTCTTGATTTAATCATCGATTTAAAATTATAACATTTTCATAACCAAAATCGAAAATAAATTTTAAAGTCCCAAACAATTTAAAATGTCTCAAAAGTCCATAAAAGTCCATAAAAATATAACCCAAAACATACTACATCAAAAAAAGTGAAAATTGGGCTCTAGTGTCGCCGTCCAATCCTAAGTCTGAGGATCACCTGAAACGAATCAAACAAATGCATGAGCTTTATGCCCGATGAGGTGTACATGGGTCGGGTCCTGGTCGGGTCGGGCTCTAAAAACTAGGGCAAACTACTCGCTACCAAATATGGACTTAAAAATTGTCCAAGCCCGCCCGACATGAAATGGGTAAACTTAGAGCCGGCTGGCTCAATTCCCGTATTATTTTTATTTTATTAAATAAAAATAAAAATAATGAATCAAATACATTTAAAAAATAGATGCTTATTTTCTACTTTGAATCTCATAATGATACTATTCTACCATTTAATTTTCTACTTTACGAAAATAGATGCTTAATTTGTTTAGCTTAATTTATTAATAATTTTTCATGTTCTCAAAATTTTAATTTTAAAAAATTAAATATGGAATAAAATAAACACACGTTCCTAATTTGGTAACAAAATCAAGTGACATTTCAACTTTTGCAAGTAACTTAAAACACATGTTAGTCACTTGGAAACTTGAGATCTGAGCCTTCAACTTAAATATTAATGATTAATATATAAAAAGTAGTAAATAATTTTTTAAGTCTTGATATTCAATCAATATATTATAAGATCTCAAAAATCATATCGAAATAATATTAAAATGACAATAGAACGAGAAGAAGTAATTATACTAAAATTGAAACAACTTATTTGAACTAAAATAATAACCAAATTAATAATAAAATAAAAGTTCTATAATATCGAAATAATATTAAATACAACAACAAAACAATAAAATATCATAAAATAGCATCAAAACATTTAAAAAAAACCACAAAACAAAGATCAAATAGCATCAAACGACAACAAACAACAACTAACAACAATTAACGACAATTAACAATAATTAATAAACACCAAAGCAATGGCAAAAACAGCATAAAAACAGCATCACCAACAATCCAAAAAAAAATACTAAAGTTAAAATTTTATTAATAAAAAAATAAAAAATAATACAAAAATATTTGGTAGGTAATGTAAAATTCGCCAAAAAAATATGCGAGGCCCATTTTTTTTTAAACGGACCTCATTTTTTTACCCAAGCCCATTTTTGGGCCTATATTTTGCCCAAACCCTCCCACATTTCTAAGGGCCTTGGTAGGCAACATGACCCGACCCATGTACACCTCTAACGCCCAGTGTGTGATAAGGCTTACATATAACAACACAAATCAGATTTCATAACAACATATTTTCTAACATATCATATCAAATCGAATCTCGTGTCATATCGTATCGCATCTTATAACATATCATATCTTACCCCTATTCGTTACACATCAACTTCGTCCAACCAATCACACCAAATAGGACTACATGAATGCATCCATCCAACCATTCCAATATATGGCGATGTGCCACTCATAAATATGCAACTGAGCTGCTAGACAAAAATTTGCGATCAAGTCGCCAAAATTGTAGTAAAGGCGACCTTATAGCACTTCGTCCATCATATCATAACCCACCCCCAAACACAAGCATAATCATAATCATATTGTCATACATACTTATATCATAAATCGTATGGCATGTATATACACATTTTTTATACGGAATATAGCATACCATATGGTTTAAAAACAACATAACCTATTTAACATATCACCTAAGCTTACCCATATATATTTACATACTAATAGTGACGCTTTTCCCGGCATATATGAAGCCCACAGATCCTATTTTTTAGCCTCTTATTTGACTCCCAAATAGGCCTTAAAATTGGCCTAAAAGGCCCACACGGCCCAAAAAACTAGCCCATGTGGTCCACACGGCCTACTGACACGGGTTGTAAATGAAACACCCCACACCCGGCCCACGAGCCTGAACCGAATCTGGTATGTTCCTAAAGTAAACCGATTTCAAAAACATTCGATACTTAGAGAAATTTGTAGATTTTTAGAAAAACTATTATTTTGAGTTGGGCTTAGATTGAAAACCCATTTATTTGATTTTGTAAGCCCATTTAATTAAACACAACCAATAAAGTTCTTAGCATGAAACTTAACAATAATGTAAAAACAAAGAATAATCCACTGGGCCTTATGGCCTTATTACATCAAGTAAACCCAAAATAAAATTTAAAAGTATTAAAATTAAATACGGTCCAAATTCTAATAAGTTCTTCAAGTGATGCATGGCCTCCTCATGGTCTACCGCCCGGTCAAGTCCTTGATCATCACCAAAAATAATTCCCACAATGGGGTGAGTCAATGCACTCAATGTGCACACAATACTATCAATCAATAATTCAGGCATTCATGTTTAAATCATCAAGTCCATATAATAATGAAATTATGATGCAACCCAAACCCAATCCTAATGGTCCATCCGCTACTCTCCACCCGTACCTGCCATTCACACCGTGGGGACTACTAAGTCAACCCTCCATCCGCTACTCTCCACGTTGTGTCATTAGACACTATAATCAAATTTAAACGTTGTGTCATTTGACACTATTGGAACCGAAGTTACCAAAATTTCGCAATGTGACCGTAGTCTACATTTTTCGTTAGTGAGACCGAAGTCAACACCTTCGTTGGTGAGACCAAGTCAACACTTGTTCTCCCCTTTCACATAAATCCGAATGCCCCAAAACATATATATAGCATAACTTAATTTCATGTTCATATTCATATATTCGCATGTTATTAAATAACATTTTTCACAATCCTATCGGAGTAGGAAACGTGCACAGGTACTTTTTGCCACATTTGTGGTACATAGCCACATTCACATTATTATTCACATTATATATTAAAATATTTAGCCATACAATATCGAAGGATAGTAAGGGTACACACCTTTTCGCTAATAGGTTCCTTGATATCTCGAGAATCGATCTAATTTTTAGATCTATTAATCCCTATATTCTACCCACCAATTAAAACACATTAATAAACCCTTTTAAACAAAACCAAATCCTAGTAGGATTTGTAAGGAAAACTCACCTTTGGATTTGGTGATTATACAAATCCCGAAAGTTTGGTTTTCCTCTACTTGATATTCGCCAACCTTGTAGTTCAATATGGTTAGTTTTTTTTGGCTTTTCAAAAATTAAGGAATGGATTTAGATACTCACACAACCCTTAGCCGAATATTTTAGAGGCTTACCTTAGAGATTCCAAATCCCGAAAGTTCCCTTTTTGTCTTGAATATCTGTCGAAATCCCTAAAGATCATAGGTTAGATTTGATCTAACTTTAATAAGTGGTAGTTGGCCTTTAGCCGAATGTGTCTTACCTTAATTTTCCTCGAATCTGAAATCCCGAAACTCCTCCTCTGACATTCGGCCATAGACAATAGAGAGGTTATTTTCTTAAGCCTTGATTTAAACGATTTAGAAGAACAAGAATCAATTGTTCTTACCTTAGATCCTTGATCTTTATGTTCAACGATTGTGGAAACCCGAGATCCCTTGTATATTCGGCCATGATCAAAGAGAATAGGAATTAGGCCTTTTACTTTCGGCAACTAGAAAGAAAGAAAATTGAATGGCTTAACTTACCTTGAAACCTTTAATCACTTGTTTCCTTGTCTTGGGTTCTTGAGATCCCACTATGGAGATCTAACAGAGATTGGAAGAGAAAAGTTTTGACTAGGCAATGGCAAAGGGAAGGAAGAGAAAGATGGAGTCCTTGCTTAGGGAAATTTCGCAATGAGAGGGAGAAGAGAGAGCAAAATTTGACAAAGAGAGTGAATGGGAGAAAAGTCTCTATTTTCCTCTCTTAACTGAAATGCTAGACCAAGAGTCCAAAACTTGGCCACTTACTCTCCCAAGTGATAATTTAATCTCTATTAATTATCACTTAATTAAATTAAAAGTCTTTAATCCATCTTTTAATTCCTCATTTATCTTAGAAGAATAAATCCTTTATTTATCACTTAACTTGACAAGTTTTAGTAAAAATAAAACTCTCTCTTTTAGCTACCAAGTCCGTCCACCCCTAGCCTTGGGAAGCAAAATTAAACCTTCAAAATTGCTTTCAAGTGACTCGAACTCATGCCATTCCCATAAACCCTAAGTGACACCTCGAGCCACTTTTCCAAGCTCGATTGTATGACAAAATTCACCAACTTTTTCTTTTAAGGCCCTCCCTTTATCTCCTATTTTGGGCTTTAAAATTTGTCATTCGGCCTTATTTCTAAGTTTCCTAAAATTTTGGCGCTGCTCTGTAACTTGCCATTTTCCTTACATCTTGAGTTTCCAAAATGTTTAGGTTTCCAAAATGTTCGGGTTTCCAAAATGTTCGTGTTTCCAAAATGTTTAGGTTTCCAAAATGTTCAGTTTCCAAAATGTTTGGGTTTCCAAAATGTTCGAGTTTCCAAAATGTTCGGTTTCCCAAAATGTCTAAGTTTCCAAAAATGTCCATTTCCATTTCCATTTTCATTTTCATTTCCATTTCCATGCATTTCTAGGTTTCCAAAAGTATCAAAAATTTATTCATAGTACTTGAAACTTGTCATTTCATACAATTAAACTGGAAATGCATAGGCCCTATTCAGGATGTTACAGTTCTACCCCCCTTAAACAAAATTTCGTCCCCAAAATTTCCTAACTAAAATAGTTGAGGGTATTGCTGTCTCATCGCCTCTTCTGGCTCCCACGAAGCTTCTTCTGTTCCATGATTGCGCCATAGCACTTTGACTAGAGGAACTGTCTTCTTTCGTAGTACTTTCACGTCACGTTCCAAGATTCGAATTGGTTCTTCCTCGTATGATAAGTCTGGCCTTAGTTCCACCTCTTCAACCGGTACCATATGAGATGGGTCCGATCGATAGCGACGTAACATGGACACATGAAATACGTCATGCATCTGCTGCAATTCTGGTGGCAACTCTAATTGGTATGCCACCGCCCAACTCGTTTTAGTACTTGATAAGGCCCTATAAATCTCGGGCTTAGCTTCCCTTTGCGACCAAACCTCATTACCTTCTTCCAAGGTGAGACTTTCAAGAACACTTGATCTCCCACTTCAAACTCTATTTCCTTTCGCTTAAGGTCTGCGTACGACTTTTGCCTATCAGAGGCTTCCTTCAACCGTGCCCGAATTAACTCAACCTTCTCTTCAGTTTCTACCACCAACTCTGGACCCAAAACTCGGCGTTCTCCTAACTCGGTCTAACAAGTAGGTGTTCTACACTTCCTTCCATACAATGCTTCGTATGGTGCCATTCGAATGCTGGCTTGATAGCTATTGTTGTAGGCGAATTCAGCTAAAGGCAAGTAATCTTCCCAACTTCCTCGAAAATCCATTACACAGCCTCTCAACATATCTTCCAACACTTGTATAACTCGTTCAGACTGCCCGTCTGATTGTGGATGAAAAGTCGTAGTGAAGTCTAGCTTGGTGCCTAAAGCTTGATGAAGTGCTTTCCAAAATTGAGATGTAAACCTTGGGTCTCTATCAGAGATGATCGACATTGGTACACCATGTAACCTCACAATTTCCGCCACATACAACTTAGCCAACTTCTGAAGAGAATAATCCATTCTGACTGGGATAAAGTGTACGGACTTGGTCAAACGGTCCACAATCACCCATACCGAGTCCTTCTTAGTAGGCGTAAGGGAAGCCCACTAACGAAGTCCATGGTAATTCTTTCCCACTTCCATTGGGGAATTTTGATTGGTTGAAGCAATCTGATGGGACTTGGTGTTCACCTTAACTTGTCGACATGTCAAACATTTCCCACAAATTCGGCCACTTCGCGCTTGGATCGGACCACCAAAATTGTTCCTTAGATCTCTATACTGACTTGATGCCTCCGGATGCATAGCACAAGGGCTACCATGCGCTTCTCGAAGAATCTTTTGTCTCAACTCCTTATTCCTCGGCATACAGACTTTACCCTTGTAGCTCAATACTCCTTCATTGTTGACATCATAATCCTCTAATCCCCTTGCAGTACTTGTTGCAACTTAGTACTTAAGTCATTATCGATAACTGTCCCTCCTTCACTTCCTTTAGCCATGTGGGCTCGACTTGCAACTCGCCAGGCTTCCATCATCATCTGAGACTTATATGAGCGAACAAAGCCCGTAGTTCGATACAACCTTCGACTTAGGGCATCGGCTACTACATTCGCCTTGCCCAGATGATACTCTATTGAACAATCGTAGTCCTTCACAATTCCACCCACCTTCGTTGCCTCAAGTTCAACTCCTTCTAAGTTAATAAATATTTCGTGCTCTTGTGGTGCGTGTAGATAATGACCTTTCTCCATAAAGGTAGTGTCTCCAAACCTTAAGGCGAAAACTACATTGCTAGCTCTAAGTCATGAGTTGGGTAGTTCATTCATGAGGCCTTAGTTTGTCGAGACGCATAAGCAACCACTTTGCCATCTTGCATTAGCACACACCTAACCCCATATGCGAAGCATCACAAGACACCACAAATTCCTTTCACGCCTCCTATTTGAATTAACACTGGAGCCTCTGTCAAGACCTTCTTAAGCTTTTCAAAGCTCTCTTGCTTATTAGTCCATTCAAAGGTACTTCCTTTCTTAGTAACTTGGTTAAAGGCGCGGCTATTGGCGAGAATCCTTCCACGAACCTTCCGTAATAGCACGCCAAGCCTAAGAAACTTGGTTTCACCACAGACCTAGGTGGTTTCCAATCCAAAGATCGCTTGATCTTCCTAGGGTCCACTCTTATTCCTTCGGATACCACATGCCCTAAGAATGCCACCTCCCTAAGCCAAAATTCGCACTTGCTGAATTTGGCATGAAACTTCTTTTCCTTAACACTTCCAACACAACTCGGAGATGCTCATCATGCTCCTCCTCCGACTTTGAATACACCAAAATATCATCGATGAAGACAACGACGAATCTATCCAAGTAGGGTTGGAAAATCGATTCATCATATCCATGAACGCTACCGGGCGTTTGTCAACCCAAACGGCATCACCACAAACTCGGTGACCATATCTTGTCCTAAAAGCGGTCTTATGGATATCACCTCCTTCACCTTCAACCGATAGTATCCCGACAGTAAATCGATCTTCGAAAACACTGCGGCTCCCTTTAGCTGATCGAACAAGTCCTCGGTTCTTGGCAAGGGATACTTGTTCTTAATGGTCAGCTTATTTAACTGATGGTAGTCTATGCACATACGCATAGTTCCGTCCTTCTTCTTCACAAATAAGACCGGTGCTCCCCACGGAGACACACTGGGTCGGATGAACCCACGGTCCAACAGTTCTTGTATCTGAGCCTTGAGCTCCACTAACTCCTTTGGTGCCATTCGGTATGGAGTGATTGACACAGGAGCTGTCCCCGGTAGCAACTCAATCTCAAATTCGACCTCCCTGTCTGGGGGTATTCGTGGTAGCTCTTCTGGAAACACATCTACGAAGTCCCTTACATTCCTAACTCCATTAACACCTTCCTCCTTCCCACCTATCGCACTTACAAAAGCTAAGAACGCTTTGCAACCTTTCCTAACCATCTTCTCAGCCTTCAGTGCCGAAACTACATTAGATAAATAATTCCTCCTTTCTCCGATCATTATCACTACTTCATCTTCCGGGGTTCTTAGTTCCATACGTTTAGCTGCACAATCCAACACGGCTCGGTGTTCTACTAACCAATCCATTCCGAGTATAAGCTCAAACTCTCCGAAGGGTAACTCCATTAAGTCCGCTCGAAAGTTCACTCCTTGAATCCCTAGGGGTACATTCCGAAAGATCTTGTCTACCACTATAGTTTGGCCTAATGGGCTTGCTACAGTCATCTGCCTATCAGAGAGTTCAGAGTCTAGGCCTAGTGTTTTTACTACATTACTTGCAACATAGGAATGGGTCGAGCCCACATCAATCAAAGCAAAGTAGGGTTTGTCAAAAATAAAGAACGTACCGGTTATAACATCTGGCGCGTCTCCCTCTTCCCTTCGGCGAACCGCATAAACCAAACCCGATTGTCTTGCATCGGCATTAGTATTACCTCGGCCCTGTGTTTGCGGCCTCTTGCACCACCACCACCACGGTTACTCGAACCACGACCCGTTGAAATTCTTTGTCCGCCTCTTCCTGGTCAGCTAACATTTTGAACTACCTGTTGGCTTTAAATCGATTGTTTGGGGCAATCCTTAAACATATGGTCCTTGGACCAACACCTAAGACATGCTCCTAACTTTTTCTAACACTCCTCTTGATGCCTCTTTCCACAATACTCACAAGGACGAATCGCACACTGTACCAAACTTGTTGATTTCGTGACCCGTCAACCCGAGGCCTCTTGTAACCCTTTCCGATGACCCAAACCTTCTTTTGACCTTATTCTTATCCACGTGCGCTTAGTAGCATCCTTAATCCCTCGCCACCTTGGCCTTTTCTACAAAATAGAAATTCCGCTCCGATGCGGTGCTATTAATGATCTTAAATCATCTCTCGGCCCGTCCTCAAACGGACACGGCGTTCATGTTCGATTGCCACTACCCTCGAGCATAGCGGCTCAACCTCGAAATTCGCCTCATATTCATGACGGACTTACTCCCTTGTACTAACCCTAGAAAAGCCTTCCTCTGCTCGTTCAGTATACGGTTCCTACATACTTCTTACGAAAGGCCTCTTTAACAAATTCCCGGTCGATTTTCACTACGGTACCATCACGAGCAATCAACCACCATTGATACGCTTCATCGCGTAACAATGCCACCATCCTTTCACTTCTCCTCGGAGTCAAATCAAGCTCATCCATTATCGCTCCATTGCTTCCAACCAATTTTCAATTTGTCTTGGGTGCCACATGGATACTCCTCGAAACATTTACGCTCCATTAGCTCGGAGCCGTTCAGTCTTGACTTTCGATTTCCTCCATTTCCACCTGCACCGGCCACCAATTCCAAAACTTCGCGAAACGACTGCGACCTGCCCTCTTCCCCGTCCCGAGCCTGCTGCTCAACATTAATAGCTGGGGGTGGTGGTGGCGGTGGCATCTCATTGTCGGACCCTTGACCCGACCTAACGGGTTCCGACACGATCATCTTTTCTCTTCCTCGACCATGATGACCACGTCCTCTAGAGCTCATTTTCTAACGTCGAGATCTGATTAAGAAATTTTATGGATTAGTCAATGTTCCACTTATTTATCAGCGAAGGAGTTTTATGGGAAAGGTTTTTAGAGTAGTTCTTTCGTATCATACAACACACAGTCTTTTCCATTCTTCCATCCATCCATCAAACAAATATAAACTTCCGTTCATTCAGAGAAATGTTGTAGTTTTTGTCGTTGTTGTTGTTGTTTTCCACTACCCGAGGGCATTTTCATAATTTTGTCCTCTGAGGTATTTTCGTAATAATTTTTTTCCAGAAAAACATTTTTTGTCAAAAGTTATTTTTTGAAAATTTTGAAGTCTAGGGTGATTTGAAAAATTTTAAAATCAGGGGTATTTTGGTAATTTTTACAAATCGAGTAAATTTGTAAAATTTTATAGATTTAGGGTATTTCAAAAGTTGTAAAACTTTGAGGGTTCTTTGGAAAGTTGTTCCTTCAAAGATGGGGATGTTGCAAAATTTGGAAATTAGGGTCATTCGGTAATTTGGTAAGTTAGGGGCAATTTTGTAATTTTTCCAAAATCATGGTATTTCGATATTTTACAAATTAGGGTTTTGATTGTTTATGAAATCATGAAATTTTGATAAAGTTGTTGAGTAGTTGAACATTTTACTAACTAGGGCGTTTTGGTAATTTTACCGCTAAGGGTATTTTTGTAATTTTCGTAAATCAAGAGTTTTTCAGAAAAGGTTGTAAAAATAGTTTTCTCAGATTTAGAAGAAAAGTTTTAAAAGTTTGAAAAAATTAGGGTTTGTTGTTTTGTTCTCTCTTCTCTTTCTTTTTTTTTAAAACATGGCTAGTTCCCTTTCGGGTTTTAGTCATTATGTTTAGCCTATGACCGAGCCCTCTTGGTTAGGGTGAACCAAAGCTACGCACCAGCGAGATTCGTGTGGAGAGGAGGTGAGTCACGCGGATGCTTAAATACCAAGCTCCCACCAAACCATTCCTAGACATGCGCGAGAGGTTGCCACACCACCGAGCCCTCCGAGTTATGGTGAGCCGAAGCTACGCACTGGTAGGATTCTGCGAAGAGGAGGTGAGTCACTAGGACTGCTTAAATACCAAGCTCTTGGGATCCAATCCTGACATGCGTATAAGGGTTACCACACCTTAGCTCGGTGACTTAGCCATAGGTTGGTTTAGTACATTAAGTCTTATGTGTTTGTGTTTGAGTAGTCTAATCCTGGGTTCAAATTCCTATCATTCTATTCTACGTTCCATGCCTTTTCTACCCTTATATAAATCATGTAATCACACATATAGTTAGGGGTACTTACGGTGGATCATGGTTTGAGACTTAGGGGCCATGCCAAAAGCACCTTATGTTCAAAGAAAATCACTTTGGGCTCGCATTGAAAGCGTTTTGGGCTGAGCCCACGAATCGAGAGTTTAAAATCGGGCTCTAATACCAAATCGAAACACCCCACACCCTACCCACGAGCACAGCCGGATCTGGTATGTTCCTAAAGTAAACCGATTTCAAAAACATTCGATACTTAGAGAAATTTGTAGATTTTAGAAAACTATTATTTTGAGTTGGGCTTAGATTGAAAACCCATTTATTTGATTTTGTAAGCCCATTTAATTAAACACAACCAATAAAGTTCTTAGCATGAAACTTAACAATAATGTAAAAACAAAGAATAATCCTTTGGGCCTTATGGCCTTATTACATCAAGTAAACCCAAAATAAAATTTAAAAGTATTAAAATTAAATACGGTCTAAATTCTAATAAATTCTTCAAGTGATGCATGGCCTCCTCATGGTCTACTGGCCGGTCAAATCCTTGATCATCACTGAAAAATAATTCCCACAATGGGGTGAGTCAACAGACTCAATGTGCACACAATACTATCAATCAATAATTCGGGCATTCATGTTTAAATCATCAAGTCCATATAATAATGAAATTATGATGCAACCCAAACCCAATCCTAATGGTCCATCCGCTACTCTCCACCGTACCGCCATTCACACCGTGGGACTACTAAGTCAACCCTCCATCCGCTTACTCTCCACGTTGTGTCATTAGACACTATAATCAAATTTAAGCGTTGTGTCATTTGACACTATTGGAACCGGTTACCAAAATTTACAATGTGACCGTAGTCTACATTTTTCGTTAGTGAGACCAAGTCAACACCTTCGTTGGTGAGACCAAGTCAACACTTGTTCTCCCCTTTCACATAAATCCCAATGCCCCAAAACATATATATAGCATAACTTAATTTCATGTTCATATTCATATATTCGCATGTTATTAAATAACATTTTCACAATCCTATCGGAAGTAGGAAACGTGCACAGGTACTTTTGCCACATTTGTGGTACATAGCCACATTCACATTATTATTCACATTATATATTAAAATATTTAGCCATACAATATCGAAGGATAGTAAGGGTATACACCTTTTTCGCTTAATAGGTTCCTTGATATCTCGAGAATCCCGATCTAATTTTTAGATCTATTAATCCCTATATTCGGCCCACCAATTAAAACACATTAATAAACCCCTTTTTAGACAAAACCAAATCCTAGTAGGATTTGTAAGGAAAAACTCACCTTTGCCGATTTGGTGATTATACAAATCCCGAAAGTTTGGTTTTTCCTCTACTTGATATTCGGCCAACCTTGTAGTTCAATATGGTTAGTTTTTTTTGGCTTTTCAAAAATTAAGGAATGGATTTAGATACTCACACAACCCTTAGCCGAATATTTTAGAGGCTTACCTTAGAGATTCCAAATCCCGAAAGTTTCCTTTTTGTCTTGACTATCTGTCGAAATCCCTAAAGATCATAGGTTAGATTTGATCTAACTTTAATAAGTGGTAGTTGGCCTTTAGCCGAATGTGTCTTACCTTAATTTTCCTCGAATCAAATCCGAAACTCCTCCTCCGACATTCGACCATAGACAATAGAGGTTATTTTCTTAAGCCTTGATTTAAGCGATTTAGAAGAACAAGAATCAATTGTTCTTACCTTAGATCCTTGATCTTTATGTTCAACGATTGTGGAAACCCGAGATCCCTTGTATATTGACCATGATCAAAGAGAATAGGAATTAGGCCTTTTACTTTCGAACTAGAAAGAAAGAAAATTGAATGGCTTAACTTACCTTGAAACCTTTAATCACTTGTTTCCTTGTCTTGGAGTTCTTGAGATCCGGCTATGGAGATCTAACCTAGATTGGAAGAGAAAAGTTTTGACTAGGCAATGGCAAAGGAAGGAAGAGAAAAGATGGAGTCCTTGCTTAGGGAAATTTCGACAATGAGAGGGAGAAGAGAGAGCAAAATTTCAAAAGAGAGTGAATGGGAGAAAAGTCTCTATTTTCCTCTTTTAACTGAAGCGCTAGACCAAGAGTCCAAAACTTGGCCACTACTCTCCCAAGTGATAATTTAATCTCTATTAATTATCACTTAATTAAATTAAAAGTCTTTAATCCATCTTTTAATTCCTCATTTATCTTAGAAGAATAAATCCTTTATTTATCACTTAACTTGACAAGTTTTAGTAAAATAAAACTCTCTCCTTTTAGCTACCAAGTGCCGTCCACCCCTAGCCTTGGGAAGCAAAATTAAACCTTCAAAATTGCTTTCCAAGTGACTCGAACTCATGCCATTCCCATAAACCCTAAGTGACACCTCAGGCCACTTTTCCAAGCTCGATTGTATGACAAAATTCACCAACTTTTTCTTTTAATGCCCTCCTACCCTTATCTCCTATTTTGGGCTTTAAAATTTGTCATTCCTACCTTATTTCTAAGTTTCCTAAAATTTTCATGGCACTCAGTAACTTGCCATTTTCCTTACATCTTGTGTTTCCAAAATGTTTAGGTTTCCAAAATGTTCAGGTTTCCAAAATGTTTGGGTTTCCAAAATGTTCAGTTTCCAAAATGTTGAGTTTCCCAAAATGTCTAAGTTTCCAAAAATGTCCATTTCCATTTCCATTTTCATTTTCATTTCCATTTCCATGCATTTCTAGGTTTCCAAAAGTATCAAAAATTTATTCATAGTACTTGAAACTTGTCATTTCATACAATTAAACTGGAAATGCATAGGCCCTATTCAGGATGTTACAGTAAAAACACACACTGCCGTGTGCTCAAAACGGCCATGTGGCGCACATGGTTAGTCACACGGCATGCACACACGGCCGTGTGGTGTTGAGCAGTTTCAAAAAATAGCCCTATTTCGCAATTTTTCTAACGAGTTTTTCGGGTAAGATCACACACCTAAAGGCGTAATTGATTAACCACACTATCGGGAGCTCATGAATTATACAATTGATCAATAAATCATACAAATTAACTGTAACACCCCAAGCCCGGCCTAGACGTTATGGCCAGATCTAGCATGTCACATTGTGAGACTATTAAAAAAACCACTCGTTCAATGAAACCCTTCCTCAATTTTAAACTATCTACCGCTTAAAAATCCTGGATTTTATTGCTTACAAAACAATATTTGCTTTAATTTATTTTTCTTGTAAAAACAATATTATTTTCGAAAACGTTGTTAATTTGCAAATGACTGACTTTTAAAGTAGCGGAATCGTGATATTTTGAAAAACAGTAATTATTGTTTTAAAAATCCATACCTAATTGTTTAACAATCCATAACTAAAAGAATTACCAAATGAAAGTCTAAAAAAGAAAATTTCCAATGGCCTTATTACATAAAATATTAACCTCAAAAATAATATAAAATAGATTAAATCCGAAATTACTAAGTTTTGTTAAGAAGCAAATTCGATGTATGGCCACCTCCGAGTCCTCTACAGCTCCAAATCTGCTAACGTTGGGGATTACCTGCACAGTTAAAAGAAGGGCGTGAGTTACAAGAACTCAGTGTGTAATCCCATATAACGGTCATGTCTAGGCCTGAGCCCATACAGTGTCGATCTGGGCCTAAGCCCTATTTGGTAACAAGCTGGGCCTAAGCCCCAAATCATCTCAATGCAAGTGGATATATGTGCCCACTCCAATCCTATCCAGCCGACTAACTCTCCACCCGTACCAACCAACACACCATGTGGGGACCATGTCAACCCACCCAGCCAAACTCTCCAATATTGTAGTCAATCTGCTAATTACGATATATGTGGCTGAGCCACTGAAACGATATGTGGCGATACCACTCAAACGGTATGTGGCAGAGCCACTAGAACGGTATGTGACAGAGCCACTAAAACGGTACTTCCTCCTAATCATCAAACCCAACCCATGTAACATGCTATGAATGCAGTGTATTACAACTATAGACAGATATACCTAAAATCACATGCATGATATTTAACTACCATCAAGGATATAACGGTCATTTTGTCACTTAGGGGTATAATGGTAATTTCACTCCTTGGGGGTATTTTGATAATTTACCCATCGAGGGTATTTCGGTAATTTGCCCATGGGTATTTCGATAATTTACCCACTAAGGGTATTTTGGTAATTTACCCACTAAGGGTATTTCAATAATTTATCAACTAACAGCCTTTCTGAAGGCCCACTGTCGTTTCGAGAGACATAGGCTCCCTTTTGGGTTTCTACGGTGTAATTGGGCCTAAAATCTAATTTTTGCCCAAATGGGCCCACACACTCGTGTGGCCCCTTCAGCTCATTTTCGGGCTCGATTTTGCAGACTTCGCAGTCATAGAAACCATCCGATACTCACACATTGATTTCACTTATGTGGGCCCGTTAACCTATCGAGCCCACTTAGCCCACTTTGGCTCAACAAGGCCTGATACGGCCTCAGTTTCACAAGAGTTTTTGTGACACTCTCCACAGTCTATCGCCATCATTAGTGGCTCGGTTTATCACTACTGGCCTCAGACGCCGAAAGTGTTCTCGATTCTTAGATATTACGACTATTCGGTATTTTAGCTTTTAGCCGCTTCACAGATCATGGCAATAGCAGTTGAATAGAGGTGTGAGATTACAGACCTGTTACGGATTACGATTCACAACCCTTTTCGAAGCACCTAAGATCATAGTTGACTATTTGTTAGTCTTTACCCTTGATAAACCAAGATATAGAAATACTTTATCCATTGCCTTTACTTACCAGAAAACGACAACTCTTTGTTATGGTAGAATATTCAGTTTACACCCTTTGATTAAGAAACCGAGTCCCTAGCAAAAAGAACAACTTAGCAACATTGTTCCAAGACAACAAAAAAATAGCCTTTCGGCCCTAAGAAACTCAAAATGATAAAGAGAAGCCAACCACCCCTATTCGGCCAAAGTCACACTTACCAACGACTTTCTAATACCCGAATGCTGAATGAACAAAGAGAAAGGTATGCTTGGAATCCAATAGATTCGGCCTATACCCAGGGGTCAAAGTTTAAGTGCTTCAGTTAAAGCTTTGCAAAGAGAGGGAACAAGAAAGATAAAAGATGAATATAGGGTTGTATTCAGCCGGAGAGAAAAGAATAGTGTAAAGAGGAAAGAAGAGAAAGTGGAAATAGAGGCTTACCTATTCGTCAATTAGCAGGAGAAAAGAAGAAGAAGGAAATGATGAAGAAGGGTGTATTCGACAATTGACAAGAGAAAGTGAAAGAGAGAAAAGTTGAAGAAGAGATGCATGACTGGTCAATTCACAAATAGATTCGGCAAAGAACAATTGAGAAAAGAAAAGAAGAAGGGAGAAAAGAGTACCCACGATGCCAAAAACAAAACAAAAACCTGAAAAAGCTCCCAAAAACACCAAGGAAAATTCTGTACTCCCCCTCCTTCTTAAAACCGAATATGCTACCCAAAACATCCCACTTTAGTCGAAATTCCCCTTAGCTAGACCCCTACATTCAGCCATCACTTCCCTCACTTGAATCCCACGATTTTCTCCATGAATCCCTCCTTAATTTACTATCCACCTCATATTCAAATTCACCCAATAACCTTGACCAATTCAAATACTTCTCCATCAGTATTTGATTCCAACTCAACCTTTTGTCTTCTCTTGAGCAAAAATAATCACCTTTTGCATGTAAGGGGTTTCGAACCTAAGCCCCCTTGAAACATAATCCATGCCACTAACCACCTTGCCACTTGGCCAACCTGTGTTAGCAAAACACCCTCAATATACTTAAGTCCAACCTCAACCAGCCCCCTCCACTAAAGGGCCAAACACCAAAATTTTTCCAGGGCTCAAACTCGAGCCCAGGCCTCCCTAGAACCCCCGAACACCCTCAAATAACTAGCTAAGCAAGCCCAACACATGCAATTATGCAAAAATCAGAAACCCTTAATTTTGGAATGTTACATTAACCATCAAAAGATCCTTCCAAAATAGCATCTACTTGACAAAATTTTAGTCCCCAAAACCAAAATCGAACCCTTACTGTAACATCCCAAAGTTGGGCCTAGTAGGATTAGGCCCATTAGGCCTTAGGCGTTAGAGCGTTTAAAATTTTTGGGAATAAGAGAACGGCATTAGTGCAAGTTGGATCTAGTAGGTGAGTGATTTTGGAAGGTTAGGAGGCTTCTATGAAGTCCCGGGTTCAAACTTTGGCTTTAGGAAAATTTTGGTTTTAGGGGAATAAAACCCTAAGAGTTAGTAGTAGGCTTTAAGAACAAAATGTGGGGGAAAAAGACACAAGAAGAGCTTGTGGTGTAGTGGCAAAGTGACGCCACATAAGAGGCAAGGGGGTGACGCCAAAAGGAAGGAAGGAGGTCCAAGGTTCAAGTCTTGGCTCTTGCATTTTGGTTTTCTTTTTATATGGACCTTAGAAGTTGGCCATAGGTTTATATTTAGTTGCGCATGATTTTAGACACAAGGAAGTGAGTGGTCTAGTGGCAAGGCGTCATTAAGGGTGCAAAGGAGCCTAGGTTCAAATCTCATGACAAGCAAGGGAGTATTTATTTTTCGGATTGGACGGGAAGAGTTTGAGTTCGATTTAAACTCTGCTAACGGAGCATCGATAAGATACAAAGAAGGAAGGTGAGAAGCTAGCTATATATAGAGCATTCTATGAGGAGAGTTAATATACCTTGGTGGGCGTTTGAGTGCAGATCTAGAGGATAATCGCCAATAGTAGCGAAGGAAGGGCTACTAGAACGTGAGGTACATAGTAAGGTTACGGTGAGGTTTTGATTTTCAATGAGTGTATATTAAGTTATGATTAATCTTTAGGTGATGTCGATTGTAGGTTTGTGACTAAGGGGTTTACAGCGTGCGTGGTTACCAGGTGTGTATAAACACTACACACACGATATCGGCAATGCTGAAAAGCTAAAAAGCCAAAAGTGGCTAAATAGGCCCGGTGGGCCCTGAGGCTAAGATTGATGAAATGGTTTGGTTGGTTATACGAATTGAATTAGCCATGCATGATACATGAATTGGATTTGTTTTGGGCCTAATGGGCCGTAAGGGAATGATTTGGGCTTGATGGGCTTATGGGGACGTAGACATGTATGTTAGGGTTTATGGACCTTAGGCCTAGTTTGAACAACTCTTAAATTCCATAAGACTTAATTTTTCTAATTAAACATGTCTGTGAACAAGTCACTGGGTTAGGGTGTGGCAAAGGGCATACGCATGTCTAGGATTGGATCTAGGGAGAGCCTGGTACTTAAGCGGCCCTAATGGCCCACCTCCTCTTTTTTGGAATCCAACCTGGTGTGTAGTGTCTGTTCACTTTCACCGCGAGGACTTGTTGATGGGCCAAAGTTCATAGCTAAAACCCGAAAGGGACCGAAATACCCCTGATTTGCAAAATTAACAAAATACCCTCAGATTGCAAAATTACTAAAATACCCCTATTTTGTGAAAGTACCAAAATACCCCTATTTTACAAAAGTACCAAAATACCCCTATTTTACAAAATTACCAATATATCCTTATTACCCCTGGTTTGTAAAATTATCGAAATACCCTTGGTTTGTAAAATTACTGAAATACCCTTGGTTTGTAAAATTAACAAAATACCCTTAGGTACTGAATTACAGAAATACTCTTGGTTTGTAAAATTATCAAAATACCCCTGGTTTGTAAAATTATCGAAATACCCTCATTTGTAAAATTACCGAAATACCCTCAAGGGTTGATTAGCGTGATCGTGTGTAGATCTCTAACACACTAATAAACCTGTATGTATGACTATATATATGTTATGGGCTTAAAAGCCGGAATGAGGCTGTATAGACAGTCGAATGGAACCCTAAAAGGGTTAGGCAAGGGATGCTAGGTACGTAATCATAGAAACTTCTCTATGATTATCGATGTATGTGAAAGTCTGAGATTTGTTTAAATGGCTTGATGTTTTGATTCTTGCATGTGTGTATGCATGGGATGGGATTGATTGATTGATTTATGGAAGGGGAGCAGGTCGCGAGGCGATCGGTGGCTTTGCCACATAGGTCATATGGTGATCGGTCTTTATGACAGGCAGCATAGCTATCGAAATACTATAATGTATTTTTTGAGGTTCACATAAGCGATCGGTGGCTTTGCCACATAGGTCACATAGTGATCGATATGGTGTGTAGCGGATGGAGGGTTGATTGTAGAAATCCCCACGGTGTGATGGTTGGTACGGGGGTGTATAGAGGATGGACTCTTAGATTTGGGTTGGGCCATGTTGCATGAAATATTTTGTTACCATTGTGTATGGGCCAAGGCCCATAATGTGCTTGTGGGGCCAAGGCTTTTATGTGATTTCGAGATTTGCACACTGAGTTTTGTGACTCACCCTTTTATTTTTCCCACTTTTCAGATGAGCAAGAGTTCGTGGACATGGGAGCCGAGGCGAACTCGAGGGGCCATTAAGACTATTATCTACATAGATTATTTTTGGTTTTGTTTTCATTTAAGTTTTAATTTTTTGGGGAATATTTTTGTAATAAGGCCTCCATAACTTAGGTTTCATTTTATTTCTTTTTTTGTTATGTTGGTTTTTACAAACTTATATTTTTTCTTCAAAGTCTCAAATATAAAATGTAATGGAAAATGAGCTTTTCAAACTCAATCAACGCAAATATTAAAGTTATTTTCAAAATTTCACAATTAATGATTAATCGGTTAAATTAAACTGAGATTCTTCAAAACCCTACAAGCAAAGTTTTTAACATTCAACCCGTAGCATAACAGATCCGATCATGACGCATGGACCAGGTTTAGGGTGTTACACTTACCACTCAAAGAACAGTGTCTGAAATGAAGTTTATTCTGCTGGAAGGTCTTGACTCGCACCACCTTCGCCAAACAAGAAAATCAATATGCATTATTCAACCTACCCTTACACAGCGAACGAAGTAAAACCCAAATCACCACAAAATAACTTAACAACTTACACTATCCATGGATATAATTAAAATTGGAAGGTCAATTGAAGTCCCACAAAAGCAATAATAGCAACAATGGAATATTTAGTGAATAGGAGAAAGATGACTCAAAAGGAAAGAGAAAGAAACAAAAATAATTTCAATAGTAAAAGAAAGAAAAAAATGTGTAGCAAAAAGGAGGGGTGGGGTTATATGGTTGTAAAAGAGAGCAAATAGGGATTTTCTCAACAAAATAAATTAAAATAAAACAAATAAGAGATTTAATAAATTCAAACAAAAAAATATTACACTCACGCGCAACATGAGATTTGAACACAAGATTTAAAGGAGACTTCTAAGGCACTTTGTAACGCCCCAAAAATCCCTTATATTTATTCTCATATGTTTCTGACACAACTGTGTATCTGCTTCAGTGGTTAAGTGTTCTAGGTGTGTTTGAGAAGTCTTGGGTTCAAGCCTTAGCTTGGGTAAATTTTTTTTTAATTGAGTAAACCCCTATCTTTAGCCAGTAGGCTTATAAATAAATATTGGAAAAAACATGTCAGAATGGGTCTACTGATCTGGTGGTTAAGTGGAGTTTCAATATGTTGGGGGTTTTGAGTTCGAGTCCTAGCGATGCAGGTGAGTGTTTTATTTTGCTGGATGTCGTGTAAGTGTTTGTGTGCCAGTAGAATTCTGATGCTAGTGGGCAGTTGGAGTGTTTAAACAACTCAAGATGAACATAAATGAATTGTGAAATTTTATGCAATAATGATGGTATTATCTTGAGAGCTTATAATGAGGATTGTTAAAAGCATGGTAATCAATTTTTTTATTATTTACATACGTACTTACTAAGATTTATAGCTTACTCCTTTATTTTTCGTGTTTATAATGTACTCAAGTTAGCTCGGGTGAGAAGTCACCAGAGAACCTATCACACTATCAAGCTTACAATTTAGGTATTGATGATTTTATACTTAAGGCTATGGCATGTATAGGGAACTTGGTCATGTGTATATGTTATTATGAGTTGTCCTAGAATAATGACCCATGATATTCGGAGTTCATTGTTGTATAAGGTCATTTAATGTGACCAATAAATTGGTTATGCTATAAACTCATGATGATGCATTCCAGGGTTGAGTAAATTGTATGCTATGACTTGATACGTGTGTGTGGTGGATGTTTTGGTAGCTTTAATATGTCATGAAATGTGTCATTCAAGTTATACTCAAGTATGGGCATGATAGGGTTGAAATTGGCTTGGAAAATAGCGAACTTCTTGATCACACAGGCAAAGACACGGCCGTGTGTCTCAACCGTGTGGAGGACACGGTCTAGCACACGGGGGTGTGAATTGGTCGTGTGATCCAAAACGAATGATGATGTCATAAACAGAGAGTTACATGGGTGGAGGACACGGATGTGTCCTGGGCCACACAGGCGGTGTAACCACACGGCCTGGCCACACGAGCGTGTGACTCTCCAAAATAAGGAAAAATTTCTAAATGTACCAATAGTTTTAAAAGTTCTCGGTTTAGTCTCGAATCACTCCCAAAGCATGTTTTGGGCCTTGTAGGCCCATTTTAGGGACTGGATGATATAAGAAAAAAGTTTTAAATTTTAAACGAAAATTTATGCCTTGAATTTGTTCAGTTGCAAGTGTTATTGTCCAGTAAAACCTCGTACCCTGTTCCGGCGTTGAACACGAGTAAAGGGTGTTACAGTTTTAACCTAATTTACTAAACTAATTTAACTATTAAAGCATCAGAGAATGAATCAAAGAAATAATCGAATATTAACCAATGAGATAGACAATACCCAAGAAAGAATCCACCTAGACTTCACCTTTTATTATGAATCTGAATTAAATGATTTATTCACTTGTGTATTGATTCATAGAAATCCCTAAATTATGTTAAAATCTCTTTCGAGAGTAAGAACAAATGACTCTAGGTTGATTAATTGAAATCTCTTTCTAATTGAAACCCCTATCATCGCATTAACTCGATCTAAGGATTCCCTTATTAGATTGACTCTAATCCAGTAGATTTATGTCATCCTATTTCTAGGATTGCATGCAACTCAACCCAATTATGGTAGATCTACTCTTAAACAGGGCCTTTTACTCCACTGAATTAAGCACATTAAACATGAATTAATATCCTAAAAATATTAACACAAGAAATATGTAAACATAATCGAGAACAAGAATCAAGTATTTATCATGTAAATTAGAAATCAAATAATGAGATTCATTATAGATTTCATCTTCATTAGGTATCTAAGGAATTTAGTTCATAATCTTGAATGAAAACATCTCAAAGTTAGAATAACCACAAGACATAAGAAACACAATAAAACTTCGAAAGAAATTAAAAAGAGATCTTCGATCTTGATGGAGATCCACTTTCTAGTTGATTCCAATGGTGTTCTTTGATTGTTCTCTTTGATCTTCTCTGATTGCCCCCTTATGTCCCTAATTGGTATTTATAGACTTTAGAATGCTCAGAAAGCCTAAAAATTGGATTTTTCCTTGTATTTGGGAAGCAGGGTGCAAAATCGACATGGGCTGGCACATGGGCGTGTGTCAAGCCCGTGTGGCTCACACGAGCATGTGCCCAACCCATGTGGAAATGCCCAAGCCATGTGGATCTTGAAAATAGCTCTTTTTGTTTGATTTTGGCTCGTCTTTCGCTCCTTTTACTCCCAAATGCTCTCCTAAGTATAGAAACATGAATTTAAAGGATTAGGAGCATCAAATTCACTAATTTGCATAATTAATCATCCAAAACGCATTAAGAATACGATTAAAATATGTTACTTTTATAGCTTACCAATATGTTAGATCAAAGGGAAAACTGATCCTTTTGTTAAAAATTTCATCCATTCTTACTATTAAAAACTAGTACCTGTATGTCAGTGTGAGGTATACGTAGCATGCCACGGTAATTGTATGGTCATTTTGTTAGCTACGCTAGTTTATAACAGTAGAAATAGATGATATTTTTAATAGAAAGGAAAAATTTACTATTTGATCTAACGTAAATGGACTAATTTGCCGACTGTTTAAGTAAAGGGGCTAAAATGCAATTTGACTCCTAGTAAAGGGGTCTCCATGGTACTTTTACCTAACTATTGTGTTTGTTTTGATGCAATGGGACACACATTTTTCAATTTTTCCCTAGTATGGTTTCTCCCAGGCTTCATCTTGAGTTTATTGTTTGTTTGTATCAAATTATAGAGTAAGAATTTGAAGCTTAAAATATGCTCTAAGTCCCTATACACTTCGTACATTTAGAATTTGGTCCCCTACTTTTATTTTTAAGAATTTAGTCCCTATATATTTTGAATTTAAAAATTTAAGTCCAGTTGTTAACACCGTTAAAATTCTTCTATTAAATTCATTAGTGTGGCATTTTGAAATTAAAAAAATATTCACTTGGTAATCATGTAACAATAATAATGTTAAAGATACTTATTAAAATTTGTCTTAAAAACACCTATTCGAAATTATCATGATAAAATAACCTTTTTTTTAATATTGTTCTTAAAAAAATGAGGCCAACATTTTGATCGAAACATTTAACAATATTAACTATTTAGACTAACTAATGACATTATAAAAGTAGTGTAACACCCCAAACCTAGCAAAGATGTTATGGTTGAATCTGGCGATGTCACATGACAGTGCTTTGGAAAACATAATTACAATAAAAAACCCTTTTTTGTTGTCTTATGAAACTTTCAAAATGTGTCATTTGTTTCCATCCTTATCCATTTTCAAAACGTTGTCCATTTTCCAAAATATTAACAATTCTCGGAAGCATTTAAATAAGTTGCATAATCATGGTGTTTTTGGTAAAACATTTGTTTATTTTAAAAACTTGAGTTTTTCTACTTCTAACCGTAATGCCATAAATGTCACAAATCCCAAACTAAACAAAAATCTGTAATGGCCATATTACATAAGGTATACCCAGATATAATCAAAACCGTTATGAAATAAATAAAATAAAACCATAAAGGTTCAGAACCGTGGTCACCGCCGAGTCTTCCGCTGCACCGACCCATCTATTGCTGGGGACCACCTGAACAGATTAAAAAGAAAAGTGTGAGTTTTTGCAAACTCAGTGTGTAATCCCCACAGAAAACATACACATGGCATAATGTCAGAAGGCAATCATAAATTCGTAGTTTGGGTCTAAGCCCATTACAGATGTGGTGTGGACCTTAGCTCACTCAGATACAGAACCAGGTATGTTCTAGGGCCTTAGCCCATTTCAGGCATAATATGCAGATCAGAACAGAATACCAGAGTTCTACCCACTACCCTTTACACACCAACTCCGTCCAACCCTACACACCATGTGGGGATAAAATCAACCCATCCATTCCTACACACCATGGTGTACTGAAAGCTGCACATAATCAGAAAATTGCAGCTGAGCTACTAGATAACATGCTTGAGAGCCTTTCAGATACTTCCTCTAAATCATCAGCCCACCCCGATGTAATGCAACATACATAAAATGTCATGCTATTATGCAAACACAGTTCATACACTCAGATATCATAATTCATGCTCAATACAGAAATCAAAAAGTCAAGTCACATAATTAGGGGTCCAGGTAAAGCTTACTGACCCTAAATTAGGTCTACAGTCGACTAAGGCAACTCGTGCAACCTTACAGAACATTACAGAAAAATGGGCTCACACGCCCATGTGGCCTACCCATAAGGGTCCACACGCCCGTGTGGCTTACATGACCCAAATTGGCCTTAGCCGTGTGGATCACACGGCCTGGCCCAAAATCCTACACGCTCGTATGGTTCACCCATATGGGCCCACATGTCTATGTGTCGCACACGGCCTTGCCCAGCTGTCACATGGTTGTGTCACTAGCGCACGGCCTGGCTCGTCGATCACACGGATGTTTGGTGACTTACAGTCTTGCACACGGCCTACCACACGAGTGACCAATGCCCGTGTAGAGTCGATAAAAGGTTTTCAACTTTTACTGAAACCTCATTTTCTGCTTTTTCAGGTACACACCTGGTTTCGATTGAAGGTGGAACAATTCCCGAGCACTCCAAAACCTAAAATCGATAATCCTGAGTCCAAAATCAGTCACTTAAATCGAGTTGTCATGAACAGGTCAAACCTAAATCTCAATGAAAACCCTTACCTTTGAGCAGATACCGACAAACACGTACTTAGTTGGCACAGTTCAAGAACCACAGCTACTTACAACACTCCTAAACACGAAAATACTCCTCTTTAGTAACCATTTAAGAGGAACAAATAAACTTAATCCAAAAACATAACTTACTGACCGCGCGCTAGCATAGAATGGAAGAGATGGAAAAGGAAACTAGAAAAGAGAGGGGTTTGGGATAGCAAAATTTTGGCAAAACCAAAGGGAAGTGGACGGTAGAGAAATTGGGGAAAAAAGAGATGCAGAAGTTTATTTTTTTTGATGAAAAGAGGAAAATGAACAGATTTTCTGATATTTCCCCTATATCTCCCCAAATCTCTCCTTACTATCATATTTTTAGTCCAACACAAACACTCGAGACGTGACAGGCAAAAATAATGCTCATGCAAAGATTCAAACTCCAAACCTCCACCAACCTTAACACTCCACTTAGCCACTAGACCAGCAGGCCTATTCTGTTAATTACTTACACACTTTTACTTATAAGCCTACTAACCAGAGTTTGGGCTTTATTCATAAAAATACTAAAATTTGCCCAAGTCAAGGCTTGAACTTGGGACCTCTCACACACACCCAAAACGCATAACCACTGAAGTTGATAGACATTGTGCCTCAAAATTACAAAAGCCGAAATAAGAAAATCAGGGCGTTACAAGGAGAGAAACCGAATTATATAAAAAAAATTTAAAGCAAATAGATAAAGTATCAAGTTTTAGCATAGTATAGGGGCCAAACTTAAAATTTGGCCATTGTCCTATAATATAAAAAAATAGTTTAAATGTGCCAAAGGTCCATATACTCTTTAGAAATTTAAATTTTAGTCCATATACTTTAATTTGAGACATTGAGTCCCTATACTTTTTTTTATTTAAAGATCTTGGTTCCTTTGTCAATTTCATCGTTAGAATTGATGTGGTTGTTATAAAGAAAGGAAAATAACTTTTAACCTTCAATATTTACAATTTTTTTGTTAATTTTGTCTTTACTCTTAAAAAGTATCTAAATGATTCTTTTAAAATTAAAAGTTTTTTGGTATTTTCAAGAAAATATAAAATTTGTGAAAATTTAAGAACTCTTTAAAATTAAAAATATTTTAAATAATAATTTTAAATAATTTTAAAATATGTAAAATATAAAAATAAAAAAAGTGTTATTTTCTCCGTGAATGATAATAAAGTCTCTCTTGTTATGAATATCTTATTAAGTGGATGTCCATCATGATCAAGATAAAGTTTTAATGTACTTTAAATTCTAATAGTTATTAGAATTAGATCTCTACTTCTTTTATACTTCTTATGCCTATAAATAAAGACTCTGATGAAGCATTGTAATCACTCATTTTGATCAATAAAGTACATCCTCTGTTACTTTCATATTTTCTTTATTCTTTATTCTTTATTCTCTCCATCTCTCTTTATTTTATAACACATTATCAGCACGATCTTGCTCAAAGTGATAGTTCTTTTTATCGATGATTAAATTTATCCTTCATGATTTTCAATATCTTTGACGGCAAGATGCAAAGTTTTTACAGGGAGTTTCTTTTATTTAATGTTTCATATCTAATTATTATTTTTAATTCTTCTTTCATTGTACGTTATCATTGTTTTGATTAACTTATTTTATTTTTGTTCTTAAGGATGGTAAAAGATTTGATACTGTTAACTATATGAAATGTAACACCCCTAACCCGTAACCATCGTCGGTTTAGGGTTAAGAGGCATTACCAAAAAATCAAAAACTTTTACTGACATTTCATAACTTAATATTACAAATCACATCAAAGTGTCCCTTAAATAGGTCTACTAGACCTTAATCAAGCTTTAGAAAGGGGTCGGGACTAAACCAAACACATTCAAAAATTCTTAGAAATTTAAAATTGTTCTAAGTTATAGAGGTCACACGCCCGTGTGGGCAGGCCGTGTGCCTCCCACGGCCTCAGACACGCCCATGTGTCTAAGCCATGTCAAAACAGGGCATAGATACTGACTTGTCCACATGGCCAAGGACACGCCCGTGTGCCTTGTTGGAACGCCGGCACCCCATGGCGCAGCGAAAAAAATTGATCCCGGCGATCCAAACCATGAATCCATGTGTGAGGAACGAATCGGGGTGAAATAAAGGTTTCGAAATTACCAAAGTTTCAATCTGAATAGATAGCGACGCCTCGGCGACAAGATATCTGATCTCTTGTCGAACCAAGCCACAACCTTTACGATGTCGGCCTCTACGTAATCCACCGATTTGACTATGAACGCGTAAATCTCCAAAAACTATTTTTCGAGGTATTTTGCTTGAGGTACGCTAGACTTTTTTAAGCAAAATTCTTAGGATTTTCTTCACTTATTACCCTTTTTTATAACCAAGATTTCATTTATGAATAATAAAATTAAATAAATATAATAATGTTTTAACCGAAAATTATAATTACATTAATTATACCCAAAAGTTATAATTACATTAATTATAACATGGATTTCGATAAACTATATTTATTTAAATTTATATCTGAACCAAATTCATATATTAATTCTCATTATGTGTACAACATCCTTGTACATATAATATATTCAATATTTGATTGCCCAATTAAATTAATTCTTTAATTAATTTAATTCATGTGACAATCAAACACAATACCAACTATGTTTCATTCCGTTCATTTCAACCATAGGGTGTGACCACAGAGGTTCTTGTAACGTTAGTAGTAATACTAGAACGATTCTAATGTCACAAACAATGAGTGGCATCTAGCAATGCATCATTGCTACCTAAGATACAAGAAGTCATGATTCGACATAACTTTTGTGATTAACTTTTCATGCATTAATCCTTAAGCCCTTTATCTCCGGAATAGATACAAGTCATGGAATAGTCACACTTGTATAGTCCATCCCATGTTTCTTGATATCTTGAGTAGACTATGATATACAAATTAGTATGACATCTCATGTCAACTTATTTGAGCATGGCCATGCATTTCTAGTCTCACTCAATCAAGTGGCCTAAGATATTACTCCCATTATGTGGGAGGGACTTATCCTATATTGATCAACAATATCCTCTACATTGATTGTGATATATCCAACATCACCTTTATAGAACAACCCGATTCTGATTATACGTTTGATCAGTATCAAAATATACGACTCACGATGTTGGGATAATGATTATCTCAAGTCTAAGGATCATATACATATTAATCACTATGAGTAATGTTGTGACAATTACATAATAATCCAAGAAACATACTCATAGCGGTCATCAAATATGTTGTTCTCTAACACACATATTCATGCATTGATTTTGACACTCCATATCAATGACAATCTGTAACATCCCAAACCCGGCCCACGAGCCTTGGCCCGATACGGTTATGTCAACTTGCGGAAAAGCGGTTGGAAAATCTTTGTCTTTAGGATAAACTTGAAAATTTTTGTTTATTTTAGGAAGTAATTCCATTAAAAATTATTTACTAATATAAGCTCGATATAAAATATGTGAATTAAAACTTTATTATAATTTATTATATTATAAATCATTTGAAGGAAATATATCTAAGTATAATATAAACCCTAATTAAAAGATAATAAAATGATCCCAACAATAAATAAAGAGGCCTTTTATTACAACCAATATTTAAACCAAAACTTAATATAAATAAGCTTTAAAATATTTAAACTCTTCATACGCATGGGCCACCATGTGTCCTCTCGATCCGGTCCAATCTCAAGAGTCACACGAAATGTTGGATAAATAATTGGGTGAGTCACACGGACTCGATGTGTAATTAAAAACCATCGAAATCCACCCACATGCTAGCCACATAACATCCCAATTATCAAATGCAACATGTAAATATAATCATTTAAACATTACCATAATCTGGGCTTGGCCCACAATCAAATCACATTCAAGTACTGGGCTCGGCCCTTTTCTCATTAATCCACTGATTACTGGGCTTGGCCCATTTCCACGTATGTTCTCAAAACATACCTATTCATATGTCATATTGGGCTTGGCCCATTTCCATATCAATTTATAACAAAACCATGCAATCATGATACCCAACCCATTCCTAAGGTCCATCCGCTACACACCCCCTTAACCAGCCTACCACACACCAGGGGACTCTCGAGTCACCCTCTCCTTTTCCCTCCAAAAAGGCAACCAATGCCATCCACGATGTAGCGTGTAGCTAACATCAAACCACGATGGAGCACACAGCAATCCATCAAGCCACGATATGGCATAAAGCCGATATCAATCAAGGTAACCACGCGAACTAAATCGCAAAGATCCACAACGCGACCTCAGTCAGCGCCAATCCACGATGTAGCACAAAGCTGACATCAACCACGCACTCAAGTACACCGTACCTTCTTTCGAAACCCACCCATGCACATGTAACATAATATAATGTGGAGATGATGCATGTGCATGATATTAACAATCATAGGCATACTCACATATTAAAAATCAATTATCACATATTAACCAATTTGCTACTAACCTGGTCATCATCATACCCCCTTCAAGGGTATCAATTTCACATTTACTGCACTTGTTAGCAAACATATTAAACAGGCAAATATCACGCAAATCCCGGAAACAATGGCTAACTACACACCTTATAACCTGAAGCTCTAAACCCTCGATCCCGACGCTATCGTTTAGCGAGACTACAAGATTTGCTTATCGTTTTTACATTGTACGCCCACACCCCGTGGCCAATCTCGCATGCAATGAAACCGATCTCTTCTGAACTTCGGATGGGAGCTTTCCTTTCCCTCTTGGTCGGCACTTGCATCCATCGACACTTAATCGAATCACACCATTAATCAACAAGTCATAATCTACCATTATTGAATCTAAGTCACTTACTAACATTCTTACCAGCGAATCGAATCCCTAAGCTTCTACTTACCCTTGTCGAAATCCTAAATAAAACCACATTGAAATCGGCTTAAGCACATTAGTCCATAAAATTGGCCCTTGGCGAAACTACATAGGCTTACCTTGAGGAATCGAATCCAGAGATTTCCTTAATGCACCACTGCACGTTGCTTATCACATATGAACAACTTCCCGAATCACCCTCCTAGGTTCGCCACAACCAAGAAATAGAGTGATATCTCCAACTTTTGGCTTTGAAGAGAACAAAAGAAGAAAAGGGTGACAAGGATTCCAAATAAATATTCGGCTATGGCTCAATCAAATGGTGATGGCACATTCGGCTAACACAAAGAACGACTTTGGAGTTTGAAGAAATAGAAGAATGGGGAAGGCTTAGGAGAATTGACTTTGTCAAAGAGAAAATAAGGTGCAAATTTGGCAAAGTAACTTAAGGAAGAAAATAAAGAGATGAATGCTTTATTAAAAGGAATTTGACACACAAATACAAACTTTTGGCAATAGACAAAAGGATCATTCGACATTCTACCCCTATTTATAGCATTGGTCACCACCCCATGTGAAGCAATCATGCGGCCACCCACCAAGCTACTAATTTAGTTTAATTTGAATTAAACCACTCCCTTACCATTTTATCCATACTTTATCTCTAATTTAAACTAAAATAATCTTATATTCATCTAACCAAGAATTCAAAATTGATTAAACAACCAGTCATTCAACAAGAATCACACCATTAATCAACACCCATATGCATTCCCACACCTTCCAACTCACGCAAAAGACCACAACAAAATAAAATTCCAAATGCCACACTCCTCATTCGAACACGGACACGGAACCTTCTGCTTCCTCCAACGCCCGAGCCATTCGCCACCTTGATTTTATGACAAAACCCCATCATTTAATCTTAAACCCTTCCTACTCCATTTATAACCGCATATAAAAGAAAATCGCCCAAATGTCTGCCGCAAGCCCTCAAAACCGCGACCTCCTTCCCTCCAAAGCCTAAGTAGCGCTTAAGAGCCACTCGCCAATTGGTCTTTCATGCCCAATAACACGCCATTTATTTATAAGCATACCGCCGAGCCCCTAATTAGCATAAAGATAAAACAAAATTGCTGCCTTAGCAACTCGACCTTGCCCCCTTTAGGCGCCACCTTCTCAAGCCCCAAGCAACGCCTTCATGCCACTTTGCCAACTCCTTTCTTATGTCCTAAATTCCACCAATTTATTTTAAAGCCTACTTGCCCTAATTCCCTTTTTTACACTAAAAATCTAAAATTTTCTAAAGTCTTCCCTTTCATCCGAAGGCATTCTTAAAATTCTAAAACACATCCAAAACACCCCAAAAACCCTCCAACACTTGAATTATACCCAAATTGCCTAGCCCCTAAACCAGGGTGTTACAATTCTACCCTCCTTAAAATAATTTCGTCCTCGAAATTACTTAACTAACGAACGTCCGTACCACCTATCTTACCACCTTACGCTTATGCTGCGCACTCTGATCTAACTAAGACTATCATACCTTTCCAACACGGTTTCTAAGTTCGCACTCAAAATTCAAAACACCTCTCTTAGCATCATAGAAAAGACTAATTCACAGGCAAGCAAAGCAATCAAAGCATGTACCAAAGCAAAGGAGCTTACCAGATGTCACATCCTTGGTTGACTCTGACTAGAACCATTCCTTCCATGGCTCGAACCATGACCTCTCGCTGCCTGAGGACAGTTCTTAACCAAATGTGCCTTAGATCCACACCGAAAGCATTCCTTACTATTTCCCCAACACTTTCCTGTGTGAGGTCTTCCACACCGAGCACAAGGACGATTTCGATCCACTGGCACAAGTGCACTTACAGGGTTCTCGGTCCTTGGTCTTTTCTGGACATTACCCAACGATACTGATGGTCCAACATTCCTCTTATTCTCGTTCCTATTCTTCTCTCGGTTCTCCCTGATAGTCTTCTTAACCTCTTGAAGAATCCGAGCTTTCTCCACTAAAGTGGCAAAGTCTCTCTCTCTATGGAGCGATCAACTCCCATAACTCATCCGTAGCCCATCTTGAATCGAACACTTCTTTCGTGTCGTGAGCCACGATTCCTTTGGCGTCTTGACTTAGTCGCACAAACTCGACTTCATACTCGCTGAGACTTATTCCTTGCACTAGATTTAGAAACGCTTTCCTTTGCGAGTCCAAATAATCGGCTCCTACATACTTCCCTTGAACTTGGCCTTAAAGAAATCCCAATCCAGTCCATCCGCCGGTACACCTTGTTTGACAGTGAGCCACCAACGATAAGCTTCATCGCGAAGCAACGAAACAGCGCCCTTCAACTTTTCTTCATTGGTGCAATCCAAATCGTCCATGATTCTTTCGACTGCTTCTAGCCAATACTCTGCTACATTAGGAGCTACTCCCGACACTCCCCTAAAGATCTCGGCTCCGTTCGATCTAAGCCTTTCGATACCGACTTAGAGTTCCATTTCCTCTACTAACTCCGCTACTCGCTCTAGCACTTCATAACATGGCCCGCGATCTGCGTCATCTTCTCTGTCGATCTTGCTCCTCGCTCATCTACTGGCGGCACTTCACTTTCGACCCATGGCGGACCCTATCGGTTCGATGTTGCCATTCTACCTCTCAAGTCCCCTAGAACTCATCTCTATCGTCTTGACTTATCGATTAAGTTTTATCGTTAGTAATTGTTCCACTATTTAACCGCGAGCATATTTTATGAATGAAAGATTTTAGAAGTAGTTCTTTCGATCACACAAGGTTTCAGTTCAAGTTCGCTATTCTAATTCAGAGAATCACTTTCACACCCATCAATAGAGCCACCTTCAGTGGTATCTACCACACACATTCACTATTCGGACCTTTCTGCCCGTTTCTACCCCAGGGGTATTTCCGTCATTTTCCTACAGGGACATTTTCGTACTAAACCAGGGAAATTTTAAAACTTAACAAACCAGAACTTTTTGAAATTTCCACATCGAGAGGGTATTTCTGAAAATTTGTCAAATTTAGAATCTGATGAATTTTAGAAACCGGGTAATTTTATAAATTTCAAAAGTCGGGTATTATTTTGAAATACAAAATTTGGATACTTTTGCAAAGTGAGAGAATTTTATTAAAGTTGGGGTTAACTCGAAATTTTGAAAGTCGAGGGCATTTTAGTAATTTTCAACACGAGGGTATTTTGTAAATTTTCCTAATCGGGGTATATTGATATTTTGAACACTAGAGATTTTAATATTTTGCAAAGTGATAATCATTTTAACAAAAGTTGAGTGGAGTGTGGTAATTTTATAATACAGGGGCATTTTTGTAATCTTGCCACTAGGGCATTTTGGTAATTTTGGTAAATCGATTTTTTTTTTCAAAACCAGATTTAGGGTTTACAAACCAAAAAGGGTAAATTTAAAAATTGTAAAACCAAGAATTTTAAATCAGCAAGGCTAATCCCTTTCGGGTTTTAATAATTGGTTTAGCCTATGAACAAGTCCTCTTGGTTAAGGTGAACCGTAGCTACGCACCAGGTAGGATTCAAGTGGAGAGGAGGTGAGTCACGCTGATCGCTTAAATACCAAGCTCCCATGAATACCACTCCTAGACATGCGCACAGGTTGCCACACCTTAACACGGCGACTTACTTCACGAGTTTGTTTAGTAACCTTAAGTCTTATGCACATGTTTGAGTAGACTAGCTTTAGGGTTCAAGCGATCCTAATTCACTAATCTACGAGCCCAACAAAGCCCATAACAGTTCATATAACAAATTACTTCACAAGTCTAAGTACTTACAGTGGACTCGGGCCGAGGTGCAGTGCCATGCCGAGAAAATCCTAAAAATTTCTTAAAAGCCCATATTTTAAAAGCCCATTTGAAAATGTTTTGGGCCCAAAATCCCTCAAAGTGAGTTTTGAACCAAGACTCGATACCAATCAGTAACATCCCCAAACCCGGCCCACGAGCCTTGACCGGATCTGGTTATGTCACTGCGGAAAAACGGTTGGAAAATCTTTGTCTTTAGGATAAACTTGAAAATTTTTGTTTATTTTAGGAAGTAATTCCATTAAAATTATTTACTAATATAAGCTAGATATAAAATATGTGAATTAAAACTTTATTATAATTTATTATATTATAAATCATTTGAAGGAAATATATCTAAGTATAATATAAACCCTAATTAAAAAGATAATAAAATGATCCCAACAATAAATAAAGAGGCCTTTTATTACAACCAATATTTAAACCAAAACTTAATATAAATAAGCTTTAAAATATTTAAACTCTTCCTTCTGCATGGGCCACCATGTGTCCTCTCCGATCCCGGTCCAATCTCAAGAGTCACCTGAAATGTTGGATAAATAATTGGGTGAGTCACACGGACTCAGTGTGTAATTAAAAAACCATCGAAATCCACCCACATGCTAGCCACATAACATCCCAATTATCAAATGCAACATGTAAATATAATCATTTAAACATTACCATAATCTGGGCTTGGCCCACAATCAAATCACATTCAAGTACTGGGCTCGGCCCTTTTCTCATTAATCCATCGATTCATCGGGCTTGGCCCATTTCCACGTATGTTCTCAAAACATACCTATTCATATGTCATATTGGGCTTGGCCCATTTCCATATCAATTTATAACAAAACCATGCAATCATGATACCCAACCCATTCCTAAGGTCCATCCGCTACACACCCCTTAACCACCTTACCACACACGGGGGACTCTCGAGTCACCCTCTCCTTTTCCTCCAAAAGGCAACCAATGCCATCCACGATGTAGCGTGTAGCTAACATCAAACCACGATGGAGCACACAAGAATCCATCAAGCCACGATATGGCATAAAGCGATATCAATCAAGGTAACCACGCGAACTAAATCGCAAAGATCCACAACGCGACCTCGGCCGGCGCCAATCCACGATGTAGCACAAAGTCGACATCAACCACGTACATCAAGTACACGTACCTTCTTTCGAAACCCACCCATGCACATGTAACATAATATAATGCGGAGATGATGCATGTGCATGATATTAACAATCATAGGCATACTCACATATTAAAATCAATTATCACATATTAACCAATTTGCTACTAACTCGGTCATCATCATACCCCTTCAAGGGTATCAATTTCACATTCTTGCACTTGTTAGCAAACATATTAAGCAGGCAAATATCACGCAAATCCGGAAACAATGGCTAACTACACACCTTATAACTCAAGCTCTAAACCCTCGATCCCGACGCTATCGTTTAGCGAGACTACTGTTATTTGCTTATCGTTTTCATTGTGCGCCCACACCGGTGGCCAATCTCGTCTGATGAAACCGATCTCTTCTGAACTTCGGGATGGGAGCTTTCCTTTCCCCTCTTGGTAGCACTTGCATCCATCGACACTTAATCGAAATCACACCATTAATCAACAAGTCATAATCTACCATTATTGAATCTAAGTCACTTACTAACATTCTTACCAACGAATCGAATCTCTAAGCTTCTACTTACCCTTGTCGAAATCCCTAAATAAAACCACATTGAAATCGGCTTAAGCACATTAGTCCATAAAATTGGCCTTGGCAAAACTACATAGGCTTACCTTGAGGAATCGAATCCCAGAGATTTCCCTAATGCACCACTTGCACACGTTGCTTATCACGTATGAACAACTTCGAATCACCCTCCCAGGTTCGTACAACCAAGAAATAGAGTGATATCTCCAACTTTTGGCTTTGAAGAGAACAAAAGAAGAAAAGGGTGACAAGGATTCCAAATAAATATTCATTATATGGCTCAATCAAATGGTGATGGCACATTCGGCTAACACAAAACGACTTTGGAGTTTGAAGAAATAGAAGAATGGGAAGGCTTAGGAGAATTGACTTTGTCAAAGAGAAAATAAGGTGCAAATTTGGCAAAGTAACTTAAGGAAGAAAAATAAAGAGATGAATGCTTTATTAAAAGGAATTTGACACACAAATACAAACTTTTGGCAATAGACAAAAGGATCATTGACATTCTACCCCCTATTTATAGCATTGGTCACCACCCCATGTGAAGCAATCATGCGGCCACCCACCAAGCTACTAATTTAGTTTAATTTGAATTAAACCACTCCCTTACCATTTTATCCATACTTTATCTCTAATTTAAACTAAAATAATCCTATATTCATCTAACCAGCAGAATTCAAAATTGATTAAACAACCAGCTGCTGTCCAACAAGAATCACACCATTAATCAACACCCATGTGCCGTCCCACACCTTCCAACCTGCTGCAAAAAGACCACAACAAAATAAAATTCCAAATGCCACACTCCTCATTCGAACACGGGACTGGAACCTTCTTGCTTCCTCCAACGCCCGAGCCATTCGCCACATTGATTTTATGACAAAACCCCATCATTTAATCTTAAACCCTTCCTACTCCAGCCCATAACCGCATATAAAAGAAAATCGCCCAAAATGCTGCTGCAAATATAAAACAGCGACCTCCTTCCCTCCAAATACCTAAGTAGCGCTAAGAGCCACTCTGCCAATTGGTCTTTCATGTCCAATAACACGGCCATTTATTTATAAGCATACTGGCCGAGCCCCTAATTAGCATAAAGATAAAACAAAATTGCTGCCTTAGCATTTCGAACCTTGCCCCCTTTAGGCGTCACCTTCCCAAGCCCCAAGCAACGCCTTCATGCCACTTTGCCAACTCCTTTCTTATGTCCTAAATTCCACCAATTTATTTTAAAGCCTACTTGCCCTAATTCCTTTTTTACACTAAAATCTAAAATTTTCTAAAGTCTTCCCTTTCATCCGAGCATTCTTAAAATTCTAAAACACATCCAAAACACCTCAAAACCCTCCAACACTTGAATTATACCCAAATTGCCTAGCCCTAAACCGGGTGTTACAACAACTCTTTATCATCAATCAACTACATGTTAGTCTTAATGCATTATTGTTGTCCTAGTCAACAATAATACTTGACTAAGGATATTTTAAGAATAATCATATTATTCTCGGGACATTATTATAAAATAGTTTATTTGTACACACGTAGGAAAAATCTGAAATAATAATGACAATGCTTTATATTAATAAACATGGTAAATCAAGTATGTTATTACAACCATCTCATGATTGATCTTTGGGCATACTCTTACAATCTCCCACTAGCACTAAGACCAATCAATCATATATCTAATACCAAGAGATTTAGTGTGACGATCATGCTTCTGATGTGTCAGAGGCTTGGTCAAGGGATCAGCAATGTTATCATCTGTAGGTACTCTACATATCTCAACATCTCCTCGATCGATAATCTCTCGAATAAGATGATAGCGCCTAAGTATATGTTTGGATCGCTGGTGAGATCTGGGTTCTTTTGCTTGTGCAATAGCTCCATTGTTATCACATCGGAGTTCTATAGCATCTGATATGCTAGGCACAACCCCTAGTCCAGTAATGAACTTCTTGATCCAAATCGCTTCTTTTGCTGCCTCACTGGCTGCAATATACTCGGCCTCTATTGTAGAATCGGCTACTGTACTTTGCTTTGAACTCTTCCAGCTCACAGCACCACCATTAAGGCAAAACACAAATCCTGATTGCGATCGAGAATCGTCCTTGTCAGTTTGGAAGCTAGCATCAGTGTAACCTTTTACACTTAACTCGTCCTCACCTCCATATATTAGGAACGTATCCTTAGTTCTTCTTAAGTACTTAAGGATATTCTTGACTGTGGTCCAGTGACCTTCACCGGGATCTACTTGGTACCTGCTCGTCATACTTAAGGCATACGAGACATCTGGACGGGTACATAACATGGCATACATGATAGATCCAATAGCAGAAGCATATGGAATTTTACTCATGCGTTCTCTCTCTTGTGGAGTTGAAGGACACATTTCCTTCGAGAGTGAAATACCATGTCTCATAGGTAGAAATCCTCTTTTAGATTCTTCCATACTGAACCTTTTCAAGATTTTTATCTATGTATGTACTTTGGCTTAGACCTAGTAGTCGTCTTGATCTATCTCTATAGATCTTGACTCCTAAGATGTAAGTAGCTTCGCCCAAGTCCTTCATAGAAAAACAACTTCTTAACCAAGTCTTAATAGACTGCAAGGTAGGTATGTCATTTCCCATGATAAGTATGTCATCCACATACAGTACCAAGAATGTGATAGTGCTCCCACTAACTTTCTTGTAAACACATGGTTCATCTTCATTTTGATAAAACCAAACTCTTTAATTGCATCGTTAAAACGAAGATTCCAACTTGAGAAGCTTGCTTTAATCCATAAATGGATCTTTGTAGCTTACAAATCTTTCTAGCATCCTTTGGATTGACAAAACCTTTAGGTTGTGTCATGTACACATCCTCTTCAAGTTTCCGTTAAGGAAAGCTATTTTGACGTCCATCCGCGATTTCATAATCATGAAATGCATTTATGGTGAGCAAGATCTGATGGATTTAAACATAGCTACGGAGAAAAAGTTTCATCATAGTCAACACCATGAATTTGGCGAAAACCTTTAGCGACTAATTGCCCTTGTATGTTTGTACATTACCATCCATGTTGGTTTTCTTTTGAAAACCCACTTGCACCCTATAGGTTTAACCCTTGGTGGGTCAATCAAAGTCCATACTTGATTTTCATACATGGAATCCATCTCGGATCTCATGGCCTCAAGCCATTTCTCGAGTCTGGGCTCGTCACCGCTTCTTGATAAGTCCTAGGCTCATCTTGATCTATAAGAAGAACGTCACCATGTGTTGTAATGAGAAATCCATATCTCTCGGTGCATGGCGTTCTCTTAAAGATCTTCGCTATGGTTGTGTTTCTCTGATGAGTTACTTGTTCCTCAATTTCTTGTGGAATTTCTTTGTTGTTCTATCAACGTTCGTTCGTCGTATCTTGTGATTCTCGAATTTCTTCAAGTTCAATCTTTCTCCCACTTCCTTTTCTAGAAATAAATTCTCTATCTAGGAAGACACCATCAGAGCAACAAACATTTTGTTCTCGGTGGGATTAAAGAAATAATAACCTTTGGTTTCTTTGGATACCCACAAAATACACTTTTCAGATTTGGGTTCAAGCTTAGTAGGCGTCGGCGTTTAACATAAGCTTCACAACCCCAAATTTTCATAAAATACATCTTGGGGCGTTTCCGGTCCACATCTCATATGGCGTCTTTTGAACCGATTTTGATGGAGCATGATTTAGTGTGAAAGCAATTGCTCAATTGCATGTCCCCAAAAGAAGTCGGTAGATCAAGATGACTCATCATAGATCGAACCATGTCTAATAAAGTTCGATTTCTTCTCTCGAAACTCCATTCCATTGAGGAGTAGCGGGAGGAGTAAGTTGTGAGACAATCCCACATTCCTTCAATAGATCATCAAACTCTAGGCTCAAATACTCTCCACCTCGATCGGATCAAGTGACTTGATAGTTTTGCCTAGTTGATTTTGTACTTCATTTTGAATTCCTTGAACTTTTCAAGAGACTCGGACTTATGGCGCATGAGATAAATATACCCATATCTCTGAAATCATCGGTGAAAGTAATGAAGTATTGAAATCCACCTCTGGCTCGTGTATTTATTGGTCCACATACATCAGAATGTATTAGGCCCAATAAATCACTAGCTCTTTCACTTTTACCAGTAAAAGGAGATTTAGTCATTTTTCCTAATAAGCAAGATTCACATACTTCAAATTGTTCAAAAATAAATGAATCTAAGAAACCATCTTTATGGAGTATGGATATGCGTCTCTCACTTATATGGCCCAAACGGCAATGCCAAAGATAAGTTTGATTTGAGTCATTTATTTTAGATCTTTTAGTATTTATGTTGTAAATAGGGTTCATTTGATCTAAAATATAGAGGCCATTAATCAATTGTGCGAACCATAAAAAACATTATTGAGATAAAAGAACAACAATTATTCTTAATAATTATCTCAAAACCAATTTTGTCTAAACAAGAAACCTGAAATAATGTTTTTAGTCAAGCTGGGCACAAAATAACAATCCTCTAAAATTAAATCAAGTCCACTAGGCAAAGATAAAGTATATGTTCCCATTAATGCAAAGAACCTTTGCTCCATTTCCAACTCGCAGTCCACATCTCCTCTAGCCAACGTCTTACTCCTTTGTAGTCCCCATGCATGTACAAATATGAGAACCACAACCAAGATCTAATACCCAAGAAGTAGTAGTTGATAAATTAATATCAATAACATAAATACACAAGCGGACGTTCGCTTGTTTTGGCCTTCTTGACTTCCTCAAGATAGATAGGGCGATTCCGCTTCCAATGTCCAACACACCACAATGAAAGCGGTTTCCTTCCTTAGACACTCCACCTTTAGGTTTCATTGCAGCCTTTCCTTTGCCGTGCTTGGGCTTACCTTTACCCTTGGGCTTTATGCGAATTTTGGCCTTTCCTTGCCCTTGTTGTTACGGACCATCGGTATGGGCTTGGGTCCAACCTTTTCATGTTACCTTCAGATTTAAGTAACATCTTGAGCAAGCTGTGGTAGAGTCTTGTCAATTTCATTCATATTGAAATTAAGAACAAATGGCTGTAGCTATCCAAGCAGCGATTGCGAATAACATCGGTGGCCAACTCTTGGCCCAATGGAAAACCAAGCTTAGATAGACTTTCAATATAGCCAATCATCTTAAGGACATGAGGTCTTCTTGGGCTTCCTTCAGCCAACTTACATTGGAATAGGGCTTTAGAGACATCGAACCTCTCTTGCCGTGCTTGCCCTTGATAAAGTTCTTTTAGGTGCTCGATCATATCATAAGCAACCATGTCCTCATGTTGCTTCTGAAGCTCAGGATTCATAGTGGCAAGCATAAGACATCCAACATCTACCATGTCATCGAGATACTTCTTGTAAGCATCCTTATCAGTTCTCGAGGCATTAATAGGTGGTTCATTAGGAAGTGATTGTTCAATGACATACAATTTCCGTTCTTGTTTGAGGACAATCCTCAAGTTACGGAACCAGTCAAGAAAATTCAAACCATTCAATTTGTCCTTCTCAAGGACCGATCGCAATGAGAGTGTGCTAGTATTTGCAGCCATAATATATCTACAATAATTGAATATGCGTGTGAGTAAATTTACCAAGTTTATATCAATCATTAAAAGACTTTATTAAATGATGATCCCACTATTTTATTTCAAAATTAATAACCCCATATATTAATTTGGAAAAACTTTTTCCAAAGTATTTCTAGTGGGTTAAGGATCCATATTTCACCTCCTCTTAAGTCAGCTTTGGCTTTACTCTCAAGACTAAGGTTATTTAGGTAAGCAACCTTTGCTAATTACATCATATGTAACTCCTAATATTTGGTGAACAACTCTTGTTCTAATCATCTTATGATTTATCCAATTTAATTGCCTCTAGGTTTCTAATCCTATTAGAGTAACCTAGTTAAGTCATTAACCAATTTTTAACCAGCGAATATCACTTGTTTATTCTTCGCGTTTAACCAAGATAAATACTAGTACTTTGCTTTGGCATAACCTACATAGTATTGATCGAGGCGTTAATGAGGGCAAAATTGGAAGGCCATGTTGACTTAATATTTTAATAGAGGATTTTATTAAGGATGTTCCATCTCACCAATTATGGTCTAATTTAGTCCATTTAGTCTTTTAATTGATCTCATCAATTAATTGGGTTTATTATTAAATTTTAATATATAAAATTGGCATGCTTTAAACATCCATAGCATTTCATACATGAATAAATAAAGCAATAAATAAATGCAATAGTTATAGCCCATAAACTAAGGTGATTCAACCCAAGCCAATGGGAGAACCAAAAGGAAACCTAAAGGTGTAAGCGGTTTCATAAACTATCATTCTTCAATAGTTGTCCCAACTTCCTTCTCGTCGGCCCATAGCAACTTTTGCAAATTACAATATCTGAAACTTCGTTTTACATACAAGGGAGTAAGATGAGAAGAAATACAAGAGAATAGTAGTAAGGCACGACATGTGAGCCGCATTTGTATATATAAAATAACAACCTTTTATCAAATGGGTCATCGGGCTATAACTATGCATTTCAAACACCGTGCATGTCAAAAAATAGCATACATAATTCAATGCTCTTTTGCTAAGGTGAATTATAAAATATCCTTTCAACCTTATGTGGCCCATCAAGTTTATATATATTTCTTTTATTAACAAAATATACTATAATAAGAAAATGGGGTGCAGGCGGTTGGAGGAAGCGGGCGAAGGCCGCAGTCGGAGCTGAGTCCTCGATCCCCATCCTCAAAATATGAGAGGGATGTTACAGTGAGGCCAGGGGTGCGGGCGGAGCCCTGAAATGGACCATGCGGTACAAATCGCATACCCAGTCAAATGAAACCTCATGATTTGATAACTTTTATCAGCGAAATCGTGTTTTCAAGATTTTAATCCTTGAGGTTCATATCGAAACAACCCTTGTTCCACTAGCCGATTAACCCTTCTGAAACCGTAAATACCACCGTCATAATATTAAAGATTTGTTAATAGTTAATGAAATAACATAAGATCGAATAGGCCACAACACCATGATTAACATTTAATCAATTATCGAAAGGAACAGTTATCGGGTTATGCTTAAACGATTTAAACAATCAAAAATCGTAGTAAAATAAAAGCATGGATCTCATACAATTGCATCACCCAAGTATTTAAACCCGAGTCCAGTATCACACAAGTGGCTCGATACCCTTGTTGGAATCTTAAGCACCCATGGCGCAATGAAAAAAAAATTGATCCGTGATCCAAACCATGAATCCATGTGTGAGGAACGAATCGGGGTGAAATAAAGGTTTCAAATTACCAAAGTTTCAATCTGAGTAGATAGCGACGCCTCGGCGACAAGATATCTAATCTACTGTCGAACCAAGCCACAACCTTTACGATGTCGGCCTCACATAATCCACCCGGTTTGACTATGAACAACAGAAATCTCCAAAAACTATTTTTCAGAGGTATTTTGCTTGACGGCTGCTAGACTTTTTTTAAGCAAAATTCTTAGGGTTTTTCTTCACTTATTACCCTTTTTTTATAACCAGTATTTCATTTATGAATAATAAAATTAAATAAATATAATAATGTTTTAACCGAAAATTATAATTACATTAATTATACCCAAAAGTTATAATTACATTAATTATAACATGGATTTCGATAAACTATATTTATTTAAATTTATATCTGAACCAAATTCATATATTAATTCTCATTATGTGTACAACATCCTTGTACATATAATATATTCAATATTTGATTGCCCAATTAAATTAATTCTTTAATTAATTTAATTCATGTGACAATCAAACACAATACCAACTATGTTTCATTCCGTTCATTTCAACCATAGGGTGTGACCCTGTAGGTTCTTGTAACGTTAGTAGTAATACTAGAACGATTCTAATGTCACAAACAATGAGTGGCATCTAGCAATGCATCATTGCTACCTAAGATACAAGAAGTCATGATTCGACATAACTTTTGTGATTAACTTTTCATGCATTAATCCTTAAGTCCTTTATCTCTAGAATAGATACAAGTCATGGAATAGTCACACTTGTATAGTCCATCCCATGTTTCTTGATATCTTAAGTAGACTATGATATACAAATTAGTATGACATCTCATGTCAACTTATTTGAGCATGGCCATGCATTTCTAGTCTCACTCAATCAAGTGGCCTAAGATATTACTCCCATTATGTGGGAGGGACTTATCTATATTGATCAACAATATCCTCTACATTGATTGTGATATATCCAACATCGCCTTTATAGAACAACCCGATTCACGATTATGCGTTTGATCGTATCAAAATATCGACTCACGATGTTGGGATAATGATTATCTCAAGTCTAAGGATCATATACATATTAATCACTATGAGTAATGTTGTGACAATTACATAATAATCCAAGAAACATACTCATAGCGGGTCACCCAATATGTTGTTCTCTAACACACATATTCATGCATTGATTTTGACACTCCATATCAATGACAACTCTTTATCATCAATCAACTACATGTTAGTCTTAATGCATTATTGTTGTCCTAGTCAACAATAATACTTGACTAAGGATATTTTAAGAATAATCATATTATTCTCAGGACATTATTATAAAATAGTTTATTTGTACACACAGAAGGAAAAACTGAAATAATAATGACAATGCTTTATATTAATAAACATGGTAAATCAAGTATGTTATTACAACCATCTCATGATTGATCTTTGGGCATACTCTTACATGCCTTACCCGTGGTCGCTACTGACTTTTACCACACGGCCAGTCACACGCCCGTGTGTCCAGCCCGTGGTCGAGTCTGACTTGTTTTGAAATATAACCACGAGGGGCACGGTCGAGCCACATGCCCGTGTGCTCAACCGTGTGGGCAATTATAGTCCATTTTCATGGCCAAAATGCCACCCACACTATGGGCTATCCCTACCAGCAGCATACCAATTAAATTCATGCCATAAATAACCAACTTTTCCAAGCATTCATAAGCATTTCAAGCATAATATCTTATGCAACAATTAGCTCAACTAAATGACAAACATTTCTAAACAAGTTTTATTCACAAATTTACCATCATATTATAAGACATCCTTTCATTAAATATATACCAATTTTGCATCACAAGCTTGCCATTACCTTGACTATTTCATTAGCTAACAAACCATATCAAACTAAGCATCATATAGCTTGATCACTCATACATATCACCAAAATTTATCTAGCCATATCACATGGCTATTTACATATCATAAACATACTCCAAAAAAACTAGCCTATACATGCCATACTTTAATATCTATACAATTTCAAAGGTACCAAAATATGATATGAGTAGTGTGATGATGATCCTTGACAATCTCCGAGCCCTCGGTAGCTTTGATGATCTATAAAACAGAGCAAACACACACAAAGTAAGCTTGCAAAAGCCTAGTAAGTCATATACAAATAAACTTAACATATAAGCATTCATTATTCATGTCAAACATAAGATTACTAATAACTCATTTGCACATTCATAGTTCTTCTTGGCTCATTTGTTTAGCCATTTGCTTACCAACATATGAATCACCATGTGCTTCATTAGATCATAGTTCATTCATTCTCATATCACATTTTACTTTGTCAAATCTATACACATATCTCATCTAGGTAAGTTCATATTTATACTTACCTTTCATGCACTTACATAATGTACATATCAAACGTACCTGATTTAGATATACATTTCACATAACCTTTCATTTTCTCAAAATTGCCCGTTGAACTATTCGAAATCAAATAGGAAGCTCGGAATACTCAGAATGGTTGTACAATGCCAATGTCCCAAACGTGGTCTTACATGTAACTAGATATCGATGCCACTGTCCCAAACAGGGTCTTATACGAATCAATACGATGCCAATGTCCCAAACATGGTCTTACACGTAAATCTTAAATCATTTCCAATGTCCCAGATGTGGTCTTACATGATATCACATTTCGAAAACCTATGTCATGACATACGCAATCCTACCTATTCCTGGGTTCGTACGGGACTTTTTCGGATGTTGACACCATGTCGATACTATCTCGAATCTCATGTTCTCATCATTTCATACACATTCATCATTATGAATCTTCATATAAACATACATATATCAATGTAAATACATTTATTTGTATATAGACTTACCTCGATTTTGAGTAAATGATCGAATTCGGCTATTCAATTACTTTCGACTTTCCACGATCTAAATCCGTTTTCTTCAGTTCTTGATCTATACATATTCAAATTTAATCCATTTATTCACAAAATCATTCAATTCAATCCAAAAACACATATTTAGGGCAATTTACAAATTGGCCCCCATATTTTCACATTTTGACATTTTAGTCCCTATTTCACAAAATCACAAAATACACAAAATCTCTATACACCCATGCTTAGACGAATTCTCTATAGGTCCCTAGAAAACCATATTTTTCATTTATTTCACAATTTAGTCCTTCATAATTTTATTTTCACAATTAAGTCCAATTTACTCAAATTCATCAAAAATCCAAAGACAAAACTTGTTAATCTAATGCATATATTTCATATTTCATCACCAAACATCACAAAGCTCATGAATTCATCAATGGCACTTTTCAAATCATCATCAATTCACAAAATTTAAGCATGGGTTTTGAAGAACATGAAGCAACGATTACAAAAACGTAGAAATTATCAAAAACCGAAACAAAACATACCTTGAATCAATCTTAGACTTAGCCGAAACCTATCCTTCTTTTTCTTTTCTTTTTCTTTGGTATATTCGGTCAAAAATGGATGAACAAATGCCCATTTTCATACTTTATTTTTATTATAAAACATTTTAATACATAATTTACTATATTAGCCTCAATGAATTAATAAGAAAAATATATAATTTAAGTTCATAATTGTCCACCCAATTAACTAAAGGTCAAATAACCACTTAAGGGCTTCATATTAATAAAGACATGACACTAGCACATTAACAAATAGCATGTCACTTTTATCTCTTATGCGATTTAGTCATTCTATCAATTTAAGCACACAAACGGATAAATTATTTCACAAAACTTTCACACATGCTTAATCACATACTGTAGGCACTAAAAATAATATTAAAATATTTTTTCTGACTCAAATTTTGTAACGCCCCAAATTTTTGGGCCTAGTAGAATTGGGCCTATTGGGCCTCGGGCATGAAAGTGTGTAAAATTTTTTGAGAACAAGAGAACGACACTAATACAAGTTGGGCCTGTTAGGTGAGTGATTTTGGAAGGTTAGGGGGCTTCCATGAAGTCTTGGGTTTAAACCTGGGCTTTAGGAAAAATTTTGGTTTAGGTGAATAAAACCCTGGTTGTAAATGAGTAGGCTTTAATAATATTTGAGGATAAAATGTGAACCATAAAAGAAAATACCTATTAAACCGATCACGTGAATACCGCCAGTAGTTATCGAGCCTTCCATATTTTATCCCGCTTCCCTCCGCATTTCATCAAGTGGTCATGCTAAAGACATAAACAGTCATAGATAATTATGAGATACAATCCTTCCGAATGGGATAAGAGAATTCCTACAAGGAAGTGAGTGGTCTAGTGGCAAGGCGTCATTAAGGTTGCAAGGGAGCATGGGTTCAAGTCTTGGTGCTTGCAATTCATTTTGATTTCCTTTTAAATGAACTTAGACTTTGGCCCATAGACTTATATTTAGTTGAGCTTGTTTTGTTACACAAGGAGCTAGTTGGTAAGGTGGCTAGCGGAGTGGATTAAGTTACAGAAGAGCCTGAGTTCGAAATCCCTTGCATGCGAAAGGTAACTATTTTGCTAATTTGGGACGATTTTGGAGGATTGATGGAGGGATCCCACATCGGGAAGCTAGCATGAGAGTAGGCAAGAAGTTGGCTTTAAATAGAGCGATCTATGAGAATAGTATGCATACGTTGGTTGGCGTTTGGGCATAGGAGTGTTCGGAGCGCGAATTAACTCCAGATTCCTATCAGGTTTGTATTTCACACTACTCTAGCTGTAGAGTGGCAAATGCCGAAATGGCTGTCACACGACGATGGTAGCTACACGAGCGTGCGAGCGCACGTATAGGAGCTTCGACGTGATAGTTGAGGCCATCCCGAGTGTTCTTGTGGGTTTAGGCTGTTTAGGCCACGATGGGCCGAAAGGGGCCATGTGGGGCCCGTGGGCCCAATCGGATAAGTTGTACGATTGTGTAGTAAATATTGGACTGGACTATGTGAATCTCATATCTGTGGCTAGATTTGGGCTAAATGGGCCACATGAGCGTGTGGGCCCATTTGGGTCGAGAATGGGCCCTAGGTCCATTCGCATCGTTATCTCTGTTTGGAATACATTAGTTTACAAAATTACTAAAATACCCTTGGTTTACAAAATTACCAAAATACCCTTAGTTTACAAAATTATCGAAATACTCTTGGTTTGTAAAATTACAAAAATACCCCTGGTTTGTAAAATTACTGAAATACCCCCAGTTTATGAAGTTACTAAAATACCCTTAATTTGTAAAATTACTAAAATACCCTTGATTTATGAAATTACCGAAATACCCTTTATTTATAAAATTACTAAAATACCACTTAATTTATGAAATTACTAAAATACCCTTAATTTATGAAATTATTGAAATACCCTTGGTTTACAAATTATTGAAATACCCTTAATTTGAAAAATTATTGAAATACCCCAATTTGCAAAATTACCGAAATACCTTCAGTTTGTGAAATTACCAAAATACCCCTGTAGAGTAGAATTACTAAATTACCCCTGTAGGGTAGAATTATTGGAATACCACTGAAGGGTAGGATTCCCTAAATATCCTTATAGGGTAAGATGACTATTTTGCCATTGTAGGTAAATGACTGACTTAGACTATGAGTTGACCAATTTGACTGTGATTGTATGACTGATATGCTTTTATTACATGTTTAAATGATTGTTACCGAGCGTGGCCATTTTGCATACACGTGTAATGATTGAGCATGACGTACACGACATATTGCATGGGGTTGGGACAAAGTTACGGGGGAAGTGTACGGCCCATTATCGTTCTGTACAAGGCTTTCAGCCTTTTTGCGATATTTATGGCTTTTAACCATTCTACTCACGGCGCTGAGTTGTTCTATTGACTTAGTTTCGCAACTGGTGCTAGGCCCACGTATTCTCTGAATCGGACTGTCTTATTCTTGTTAAAGGGCTTTAGCCTGCATCGCTTTGGGTTCTGTTTTACGTATCTTGTTGTTACTCTAGTAAGGGGATTACACACTGAGCTTTTGTAAACTTACCCTATTTTTAACTATGCAAGAAATTTCTAGCTTTGACGGATCGGAGCTGCGAAGGACTCAGAGAAGACCACACACTGCTTATGCTTGCCGATTTGATTATTTACTTTTAAATATTTTGATTTTGGGTTGTAATAAGGCCTCCCTATCTTTAAATTATTATTTTTTATATTTATTTATGATGTTTTTTAACTACTAAAAGTGGAATACGATTTCCAAAACGATAACTGTCTTTAAAACACTACGCTTTCGCAACGTTTTCAAAATGCTCCTGCAACTCAATTTTTTAAACATCACATTTTCGAAATGGGTTCGCGATCTAAGATTTTTCGTAAATTATTTATTTTAAGTATGCTTCCGTAACAGATAAGGTTTTAAAAGTAATTACGTTTTCAAGTGAATAGCAATTGCTTAAGTGTTTTGAGTTTTAACAAAGAGGCTTTAACTCTCAAACAAGTTTTAACAACAAGAAATATGGTTTTGAAAAACACTTCCATGTGACACGCCAGATTCGGGCCTAACTTCTAGGTCGGGTTTGGGGTGTTACAGATCTGTGGTCCCGAAACCACTGTTCTGACTAGGGTCTAAACCGAACTGTTACATGAAATCCAGAAGTAAGATTCACTCTCAAAGTTTTCTTTTTAATATTTGCTTAGTGATGATCTCTTTTCTTTATTACAAAGGATGTTTATAATCAATACTTCTCATCCATGGTAACGTAAGTTAATCTAATCAACTTCTTTTGAAATATAGATTTGATTTCTATAATTTACTATACATATCTCTACGAATTTATAAAACCCTTCACGCATTTAGTGTAATAGCCCGTTTTTAGTCAAATCAGAATAGTGATTTTGGAACCACAAATTCAAAGTCAAAATATTTATTTTATTATTTTATTAAATTTTACAGCATGATAGAATTATTTTGTAAAAGTTTCGTAAGGAAATTTTACTGTTTGAATGTTTAATTTGGTAAAAAAGACTAAATAGTGTAAAATGTAAAATGCATGTTTTTTTAGTTAAAGGTGTCAAATAGCTTTGGCTTTTAATTATGGTGGCCTTAAATGGTAATTAATCCATTTGAAAGATGAGTGGACAATTTTGGACAAGAATTAAGTGATTTTTCTAGTTATATTAATAAGGTTAATTTCGTAATATGTTTAATAATGTTAATTTAATTAAAACAAAACCAAAATACTTGGTTTCATTCATCTTTCTAAACCGTGTATGCATAGAAGAAAGCCATTTTAGGGATTGAAATATTTGTCCACTTCAAGATCAAATTGTAAGTTCTTTTTTTGCTTGGTTTTTAATGATTTTTATGTTTTTGAGATCATTGCTTCGTATTCTAGCTAGCTCGTACCTTCGATTTCAAAATTCTTAAAGATTTATCATGTTGCCATTGTTGAATGCTTGAGTAATTTGATGGTAGATGGTGGATTTTGAATAGTTGTTGATAGTTAAACTAGTTTTGTAAAGTGATTTTTGACAAAAATGTCAAAAAGGGGTTAATTTGTGAAAATGTAAAATTATGTGGGTAAAAGTGTGAATAAATTTAAAATATGGGCTGCTAGTAATATGTATGAAATTTGAATAAGCATGGGTTTGTACTAAATTGCATGAATTTGCAATTTTATGTGATAATGACTAAATTGTAAAAATGTAAAAGTTTGAGGGCAAATGTGTAAAATGGCCCTAATTTTTATTTTGGACTAAATTGAATAAATAGTTGATTAAATAAGCTGATTTTAATAATAAATAGATCAAGATAAGCTATGATTGGGATTAGATCAGGGAAAAGGAAAGGTTGATGATTAGCCGATATTTCTATTGTAGCAACTTGAAGTAAGTTCGTATAATTAGAATCGAATTTTTAAATACTTGTAATTATTTGAAATGAATGTATGTAATTAAGTAAATGATTTGAGATTCGAATGCCATATTGATGTATTCTAATGGTTATTGAACTCTGTTTGAACCATAGGAATTCGTAGGATACGAGTGACATGTCACTAGGGTTACCGTTTAGGTCGAGATCTTGCATGTGTTGCAGACTCACTGTAGCTCGTATGAGCTTACCGATACATCAGCTCGTAAGAGCTTACTATTTTCATCTCGTTGGAGCTTACTGTTTATGTAACACCCCTAACCCGTAATCGTCGCCGAATTAGGGTTAAAGGCGTTATCAGACAGATCAGAAACATTTACAGAAATTCAAACAATCCATCATCAATCAAAATCATAATGTCCCTTAAATGAGTCATCGAGACTCATAGCATACTTATAAACTGAGTCAGGACTAAAATGAAACACATACAAAAGTTCTCAAAAACTTAAAAACATTTATAAAATACAGGGGATACACGCCCGTGGGAGCAAACCGTGTGCCCTCCACGGTTGCTAGACACACCCGTGTGTCCTCCCCATGGTCAAACCTGACTTTACACCACGGCCACCAAGCACACCTGTACCCTGATTGTGGTCAATCCTGCCAAAATCAACGTGGCTATCCAGCACCCCATGTGCTAAGGCCATGTACTACTAGGCCATATACTGACTTTCTCACATGGCTTCTAGGCATGCCTGTGTGCCATGGCCGTGTTACATTATAGGTCATTTGCAAGACCAAAATGCCACCCAAAATGGGTTATACCTACAAGCAACATTGACCAAGACATCTCATGTTCGTATGACCACCAAAAACATACCAAAATAATCATTCAATCTATACATTCAATACTCATTTCATTTATGTTAACTTACCCAAAAACTTGACAATTTCATGAGCATCAAACCATACCAAAACAACTACACATACCACATTCATCAAGGCATAATATGAACTAATAACTAGCCACATCTCAAGATCAAGTTTATACATCAACTTATATTAAAAACTAGCCTATACATGCCATATCTAGTTATAAACATTTCCAAAGTGTACCAAAATAATTTTAGTAGTGTGATGACAATCCTTGACAGTCCCGAGCCTTCAGTAGCTTAGACAACCTATAAAATAGAGAAAACACACACACAGAGTAAGCTTTCCAAAAGCTTAGTAAGTCAATACAAATAAAATTAGCATGAGTTGCACATAACCGAAGTAATAAGATGACCAATATGGTTCTCATGACAAAAATCCCCTCATTCTTTCTTAAGCTCATTTGCTTAGCCATAACTTACCATATATCCAATTCACATACCATATATGCACATAATTCATCTAGTCAAAACTTTACATATCGTATTATCAATTCCATATACATAACATCATAGTATGATCACATAGATACTTACCTTGTATACACAATTAGTGTATAAACAACATACCTGAAATGGATATTCATTCACTTAATTTATCATAGCTCAGATTTGCAATTCGTATCATAGATTTGCTTGTTGAACCATTAGGAATCTAGTAGAATACTCAGAAAGCTCAAAATAATTGTACAATGCCAACGTCCCAGATGAGGTCTTACATGCACCCAGATATCGATGCCACTGTCCCAGACAGGGTCTTACACGAATCAATACAATGCCGATGCCCCAGACATGGTCTTACACGTAAAGCTCATATCAACACCAACGTCCCAGACGTGGTCTTACATGATAAAACAGAACAGATACCTATGTCATGACATAGCTAATCCTATCTATTCTTAGGTTTGTATGGGACTTCTCAGACATTATCGCTATATCGACCTTATCTCGTAATTCATAAGCACAACCTCTCATAAACATTCATTATCATTATTAGTCATATGAGCATTTACAATTTCATACAAGTACGTTTATTTGCATAGTGACTTACCTCGGATTCGATCTATCGAAATGGAAACGGCTACTCGATTACTTTCTCTTTCCTATGATCTAAGTCCGTTTTCCTCAGTTCTTGATCTAAACATATTTAGAATTAGCCCTTTTTATTCACTAATTCATTCATTTCAATCCATACACATATATTTAAGGCTATTTGCAAATTAACCCTCATACTTGCACAATTTATCAATTTAGTCTATTTTTCTCAAACATCGAATTCACAAAATCAACCCATACTCATGCCTAGTTGAATGTTCCTACATCTCATACAAGCCCATATTTTTAATCAAATTTGAAATTAAGTCCCTCAAATTACTACATTTTTCAATTTAGCCCTAATTAGCAAAATTCATCAAAAATTCAAGAACAAAGTCTGTTCATCTAGCTCAAATCTTTCATTTAACACCATAAATCATCACAAAGCTCAACATATCATCAATGTCATATCACACAAACATCATAAATTCACAAAATTGAGACATGGGCTTGATAGTAGACCAAGCAACAATCTCAAAAACATAAAAATCATCAAAATTCAAAGTTAAAACATACCTAAATTTAAGCTTGCAATGGCCAAAACCCTTGATTCTTTGTTCTTTCTTTTTCTTTTGTTTTTCGGAAAACATATGATAATAAAAGGCTACTTACTCATATTTTCATCTTATTATAATCTATAACTTATAAAATAAATATAATATAAATTTAACTTATAAAATAACATATAAAAGCATAATATGTATACCTGTTGCCATTCACTAACCATATTTTTGGCTTAATTGCCATATAAGCCCTCCAACTTTACAAAGCCACAACATATTGGTACTTTAACAAATAGCATACAACTTTCACATTTAATGCAATTCAATCCTTATTTTAAATTAAACACACAGACAGACAAATTAACTTATGGAAATTTAGCACATGCCTAATCACATATCAAAGACACAAAATATAATAATAAAATATTATACGGACTCGGATTTGTGGTCCCAAAACCACTATTCTGACTAGGGTATAAATCAGACTATTACAGTTTCAGCTTAGGAGAAGCTTACTGATCATAGCTTGAAAGAGCGAAAATGATAATGAATTGATGGATTACTGATTTATATGTTATGTATACCACTCGAGTATCCCTTGATATTCTAATAGGTTCAACGGGCATAAATTTTATTATTGGTTATATGAAAAAGCTATGTGTCGTACGGATGAATTACTGTTATATAGATGAAGTACTGTTTAAACGGATGAGTTACTGCTATCGAATTATTTACTGTTTATATGATTGAGAGTGAAATGTTACAAATGATGTACATGATATATGAATTTGATATGATACAATGTATTGAGTATTAAATTGAGATAATGGATGATTACATGCACTTATATGACTAACCTGTTGATGAATGCTTGTGTATAGGCATTTGGCAAGTGAATTTGATATACTTTGTTTAATTGTTTGATTATGTATAAATGGTGAGTTAAAAAATTCTGAATTATACGGGCTTACTAAGCTTTAAAGCTTACTCTATTTCTTTTTTCATGTTTTATAGAGGTTCGATAACTCGCTCGATCTGAATAAAGTCAAAGTTACGCATCACACTATCCAGTTGCTATTTGGTACTTTTGAACTCATGGATATTTGTAAATATGACATGTATAGGCTAGTTATAAATATGATAGTTATGGTTACTTGAGATAGTGATTTTGGTATATGTTGTGGTATAAGTTAAAGCCATGTGATTTAGCTTAACTTGGCATAATGTTTTGGTTGTGTATAAGTATTCAAATATGGTATGCTTTGACAAGTAGTAGATGGAATGGAAATATACAAATGTTGTCTTGATATGTAGTAGACTTATAAATGGAAAATGCATGGTATTAATTAGGTTTTGAATACTATGATGTATTTGTATTATATATATTCCCCAAAGGAATACATTACACTACATGATTCAAATATCTAATGTGCTCGGACCACAAATGAAACAGTAGAAATATTGTGAAAATGACTTTAAAAACAAATTTATTTTATAACGAAACCCATTTTTCAAGAAAAAAATATTTAAACTTATTTCATCTCATACCTTATTACATAAAATGGCTAATCAAAGAAATAAGTTACTTCCATTACCGCTCATCACAAACATGCTCATCGCCCACTGATAATATTGTGGCATAGCCACCACTGTAATGTAACCGAAGTTACCACTTAATGTGACCGAAGTCACCACTTTCACTTAGTGAGACCGAAGTCATCACATTCACTTAGTGAGACCGAAGTCATCACTTTCAAATATAACGTTGGTGAGACCGAAGTCAACACCTTCACTTAGTGAGACCGAAGTCATCACTTTCAAATATAACGTTGGTGAGACCGAAGTCAACACCTTCACTTAGTGAGACCGAAGTCATCACATTCACTTCCCCTTCTTCAATTGACCCGAATGCCCCAAATAATAAATATCATGCATAACATATTTTATTACACTTTCACATCACTGTTCACATGTTAAATATAACATCTTTTTGAAATCCTAGTAGAAGTAGGAAAACGTACCTTAGCACTTTGTACCATAATATGGTACTTTGGTCACTTTCTTTTCACTTTCACTTTAACATATATAACATATTTAAACCATAAATCTATTAAGATTAGTGTGGAATACACACGATACCTTAGCCATATTCTTACAATTTCATATTAACACATATATTGAATTAAAGCCGTAAATCTATCAAGATTTAGTGTAGGGTACACACCTGATTTGTTTAACGATTCCTTGAGATTCGAAAAGCTAGATCTAAAGTTTTAGATCCTTAGTCCCTACATTTGATTCATCATTTATTACTTAGCATAAATTCTATTTGGTTATGATATCCAAATCCTAGTAGGATTTGTAAAAAACTTACCTTTGATCTTGGGTTGGTGTTTATTCAAATCCCAAAACTTGGTTTTCCTTCACTTGTTATTCACTAACCTTGAATCTCAATATGGGTTAGTTTTCGCTTTTAATAATTAAAGAACTGATCTAGATAATCATACAAGCCTTGGCTGAATACTTTTAGGTGCTTACCTTGTGGATTTTAAATCCCAAATTCACCGAATAACTAGGAACACGTGGCCTATGGTGTACCTTCTGGAAAAGAACTTCTCCTTCCATGATTCGCCAAGATTAATAATCAAAATTAGTCTATAAATTTCGATAAGTCTAAAATATAAAAGAATGGAAACTAAACTTGGATCTTACCCTTATTTAAAGGAATCGGTTGCACCTTCACTTCAACCTTGAGATTTACAGAGACTTGATGAACAATCGGCTATGATTCCCTTATGTATTCGGTTTCAAAGATGAAAGAAGAGGCGAATAATAGGCTTAGAAGGAAATCGGCTAGAGGCTTAAAAGAAAAAGAAGAAAAGAATGGATGCTCAAGAAGAATATTCGACAGAGGAAAAGAGAGGAGAATGCATAATGAATGGCTCTAGTCCCTCCTTTTATAGCCGAATTTACTAGGCCAAGAATCCTTTGCTTGGCCACCACTCTTCCTCATTCTCCTAATTAAAGAATAATTCTTCATTTATCCACCTATTTAGCCAAAATTCTAAAGGAATAAAACTCTTCTCCTAAGAGTCCCTATTGCCGTTTGTCCAAAGCTTTCTCTTCCATCCTAGGATTTTAAAACCCTTAATTCACTTCCAACCATTGTCAAAACGGACCAAACGCATAACCCCTAATCTAGCAAATTTGAGTCATAAAGAAAATTTATTTTAATATTATTGCATGGTCTATATTATGATAGGAAAGATGTATGAAAATTTTGATAAGAAAATTTTATCGATTTCATGTTTAATTATGGAAAGGACCAAATTGCATAAAATAAAAAGTTGAATTCTAGTAGCTATAAGGATTAATTAGCTATGGAATTCAAATCTTGAGGTCCTTATATGAAAATTAGACCATTAAATAGAGTTAGTATATATTTTTGATGAATCATCCATGGAAAATTAAAAAAAGAAAAGGTCTAAATTGGAGTGTTGAAAAATTAATGGATGATAATAAATTTAAATGGAAATATCATAGTTGTAACGCCCCAATTTTCATAATTTTTCCTTTTGTTAATTTGATATACAAATGTGCATCTGCTTCAGAGGTTATGTGTTCTAGGTGTGTGTGGAAGATCCCAAGTTCAAGCCTTAGCTTGGGCAAATTTTGGATTTTTATGGAATAAAGCCTTACCTTTGGTTAGTAGGCTTATAAGTATTTATTTGTAAGAACATGTTAGAATGGGCCTACTGGTCTGGTGGTTAAAAGATGTGTTATGGTACTGAATGTCCTGTGTTCGAATCCCAGCGTGAGCATTATTTTTTCCTGTCACGTCCAGAGTGTTTATGTTGGACTAAAAATCTGATAGTAGGGAGAGATTTGGGGAGATGATAGGGGAATTATAAAAAAAAAATCTATTCATTTTCCTCTCCCCAACCAAAAATAAATTTCAGCGTTCTCTTCTTCTCCAAACCTTTTGCCGTCCCCTTTCCTATTTCCTTCTTTTTTCTGAATTTGCTCTTTTTTTCTTGTCTTACGGTGTAGTTGGTGCTCACACGGTGTGGTAAGTCTCGATATGTGTAGTAAGTACAGTTATTTTGATTTTGGGTTAGTTATTTTTGGGATTCGTTTGTTATGGTGAAGGTTAAAGGGCTGGAGCGTGTCGATCGGCGTTAGAGTGGTAGAGAAACGCTGTTACTCGATTAAGGTAAGGTTTTGGGAAGGTATCGGGTTTAACATCTCAATTTAGTTTCATTGCAAATACTGATTTTGGACATTGGAATATTAGTTCTTAGGTTCTAGACTGTTCAGTGATCATCTTA